>RCSZ01000014.1:1297162-1945743 GCA_014898425.1 Botryotinia globosa | reverse complement strand
ATCCCCTTTTCTATCAAGATGAGAAGAGTTGATTACGATTTATGTATGCAGAAAAGTACCATGATATCAAGTCCTGTATATGAAGTTTTGATTCTCATTTTTCTCCTTCCTTCTACTCCTCCGAGCAGCTTCAATCCACTAGATACTATCGATTTCTCTTTCTCCTTTCTTCTACATTACTCTTCTACAGATGAGATAGTGAACTCTTACTTCCTGAGCCCTAAGAAGATCTTGGCAAGGTCAGGAGGGGAGAGAACAGGCTTTATATGTACCGCTACTAAGTACCGCCATCCAGGTATATCGACTCACTCTCAACGTCCTAATGCTCACATCCACATGCATTGGCAGTTTTGGATAATGTCAAAGTCAATGTACCGATTAAGTAGCTGAATACGTATTCACGATTCCTTTTTTTTTCATCTGTCCAGACATTTTGATGCAATGTCCCTGAATCTTGCGAATGGCTTTCGAGGTAACGACACCTTGGATATTGGTTCAGATGTATAGACTCGAGATGTCATTGATATTTTGATATTTAGCATTCATTGTGTTAAAATTGGGTTGAAGAATAGATATAGATTATGTGAGATAGGACTAAGAATCGAGAGCTTGTATTCGATGGCATTGAAGTGATGATTGTATTATATAAAATAGAACTGTATTTTCAATATATGGTGTTCAAGATTCGTTCGAAGAATAATATTCAGATAATACATACTACTCCTCTGTACTCTATCTACCTACCTAGTACCAAGATATCATGAAGGCTTAGAGGTTTAATACAGATAGAGGCGAGAAGTAGAGAAGAACTCGGTTTCATAATGATAAAATGTCTTCTTGCCTTTTCATTTACATATTAGGAATTATATCCCGAACCGTTACCCACGTCTCCATCTCCATCTCTATCTCCATTTCCCTTTTTATCATCCTTCTCATTTCTATTTTGATTTCCGTTTTTATCTACATCTCCCATATCTTTCTTTATCTACATATCAAATCCTTCCCTTTTATACACAACATCTTTTTCCTTATTGAAAATACAACCCGACAGAAGAAAAGACTCAGCTCTTTCACCACTCTTTTCTCTTTAAATCCATCTGAGATTATGAAGTACATTCTGCCAATCAATCTCATTTACTAAGATGGCTTTAAAGGAATACAATTTCGCACAGAGAATAGATATACTTGTCTATATTCAACTTCATCTTTCCGCTAAGAACTAGCCTTGAAAATGATATAGTATCTGAGCGTACCTCGATACTACTTTCGAGATTCAATAATAGATCTGAATATGACCGAGACAGGAGATTCATATATCATTCTCTAAACTTTAAGGCTTAAGGCTCTAGAAAATTATACATACATACGGAGATAATAACCCTCTACATCTTTCCTCTCTCTTTATCTCCTTCTCAGAAAAGAAAAGCTAAAGAAATGAAAGATGTATTTCCGAGTTGGTATACTTATTACACTTGTGTCTATGTCACATACATTTCCCCCCTATCCCATTCTTATATTTTCATAAACCCTCGCTATGTAATCTAAGCTTGATATCACATTACATTTAGAAAAGTGACAAGTGTACATATCATCCCTCAACCCTTCAAACCCTCATCTGTATAAACTCCCAAACTTCTAATCCAATCCAATCCACTCCACCTCACTTCTCGAACTCGGATTTATTTTCAATCGTGCCCCCAAACGAAAACTGAAGAGAAAAGTCCTTCAACACTTTTCCTCTATTTCCCCCTATTTCCCTCCCTCTTCGCTTCTCTCTTCTGCTGCAATTCCATCTATCTTATAGAAATCTTGTAAGAAATCTCTCTCCTCCCACCTACTTCCCTCTCCACTATCCGAGAATCTCAATTCTCATATATAATATGTCATACATCAGCACCACAGTCAACAAAACATCTACAACTATCGGAATAGATACTATATCCCTGTGGTGGCAGAATATAGTCAACAAAACCATTACTTTATTGATCACAATAAAATCTTAGGTAATCAACTATATATTGAAAGGATTGTTTTTAATAAATTAAAGTAATTAATACAAAAATCTGTATTTTATAAAGCTTATTCTAATCAATAGAGTTTTAATAAAATTCTTAAATTTGAAAAATCATCAAGTTTTAATTTACAACAACTATTTTTTCAGATTCAAAACATCTATTTATATTTAGATTAAATTATTCTCTTATTTATTCAATATCTTTTATATTATATAATATAATAGTACAACTTTTGATTAAAGAATAAATCGAAAGTGAAATAAATAGACTCCTCTTTAGACTTTCGGCTAATGTCTTTCATCTACTCTTTAACTCCCCTACTCGTTTCCTTCCTCCTCCTAATTCTTATACTCACCCCCCTCCTCCTCCTAGCTCCTATACTCGCTCCCTTTCTTCTTCTAGTTTCTATGCTTGCTTTCTTCCATCTACCTTTCCTACAACTCTAATATTCGAAGATCTGAAAATCTATAAGGCCTTTTAGAACCCTTATTTTCTTTTTTCTATTAAAAGTTCATACTAAATGGATTGTAAAAAGCGCCGATTCTATTTGTTATTGATAATATAATTTATTTGTTAATAATAAATGTATTATTAATATTGTAATATATATATATAGAAAATTTATATAGAAATTTATATTGAATTTCTATTCGTCTTGAATATTCACTTTGTCACCACAGTATATAACCTTCCTGCATCTCGACCCTACAACGTATAAGTTTATTTCATATTCTCATCTGTTAGTTCCTTAGGATAATTCCATTAGCATGAATCATACCTAGTACCATATGATTTTCACCAACCTGTAATATAGTGATATCAAATACCAACAACAATGACATTCTAACAATCATCAATCGCCAACTAATAACTAACCGACTAGGTATTTAATCTCAATATCTTCATATCCGTGACTAAATAAGTAGATTTTCTAGTCATTTTATATCTACACACATTACCTATCGACTAACTTAACTCATCAACCTACCTATTTATCAATCCACCGAGCTACCTATCCCTTTCTCCAGCATTCTCAATCTCCTCTTTCTTTCCTTACAATTACTAAACGAAACCCCAAGCTAAACAGAGCGATCCTCTCCAGAAATCAGTCCTCCACAGAAACCAATACTCCCCTCCCTCTCTCACTCAAATCTCAAGACCAAGACTCTTTCCCTTCCCACACGAGTTCAATCTCCACTATCAATAAAAATATCACAGACGAAACCATCAAGTCCAAGATATATATAGTATTAATATTAGTATCCAAACATCTAATTTCCATCTTCATCTCCAACTCCAGCTATCTACTCGAGCACATAATACATAATACATACATATATCATTTCATATCTCATCTCATCTTATATTATATCTATAGATCAAACCGTTTAAAGTGGGACATCACGTATTAGATATTCGATAATCAAGAACCATCTATCATCCACTATTCAATGCCTACCATCCATCTCACACCTCACACCTTAAACCTTAGCTTTAATCTCAATCTCAGCCTTAAGCCCTAATCCCAACCCTAACCCTAAGCACAAGAATTAGCGCTTCTGTATCCCTCCCTCCCTCCCTCCCTATGTAACTATCTACCTCCTCAATGACTTTATATGACTTTATTTAGATAGAAAGAAGACTTTGAATGTCTCTATTAAGCTATCAACCAATCAACCAAGCAATACCTATTATCTATCTACCTATTTAGATAGATACTTAATAACCAACTACCTAGATATTCAATAACCAACTATCTAAATACTCAATAACTAACTAGTCAGCCAACCAACCAACCAACCAACCAACCAAGCAATCATTCGTTCCGCCATTCCTCTATTCCTCACTCCCTCCCTCCATTTATCTTTCCCTCCAAGTATTTATTTATTTACTCACGGAATATGAAAATTATATATAAATACCTATATATACATATACATTCATATACATATATAAGAGTTATCGAACATACTCACCACACACCGTAATGTTTTATAACATAATCCCTACAAAATATTTATATATATATATATATTAAAATACTATATAACTATTATAATTATATCCTTAACATATAGGATTTAAAATATGGTTTATAATTGAAAGCTAATTGGTTGAGAAAAAGTATAGATGCTTTGTATAGCAAATATCAAAAATTAAGAAATAGATCAAAGTAGATTTTAATTAATATAATAATTACAAACAATATATGAAATATAATTGATTGATATCTTTATATTCTTTGAATTGATAGTTTTTGAATAATATTATTTTTATATTAAGGAGAAGAGTTGTTGTCAATATATCAATTATTTAATTGATTTTGTAATAAAAAGTTCGAAAAAAGTTCAATAAAAAGTTATTAATATATTCTAATTGGTTCAGATTTGATTAGTAATAAGAGAGATAAGAGAAGAGATTAGAAAGAAAAGGGGAATTAGAAAAGAAAAGAGATTAGATTTATTAGATTTATTAGATTTATTAGAGAAAAAAGAATAGAAAAAAAGAATAGAAAGATAGAAATTAGAAAAATAGAAATTAGAAAAAAAATTAAAAAAAAAATTAAAAAGAGAATTAAAAAGAGAATTAAAAAAAGAAAAAATAATTAAAAAGAAAAATAAAGAAAGAATTAGAAAAAGAATTAGAAAAAGAATTAGAAAAAGAATTAAAAAAGAATTAGAAAAAGAATTAGAAAAAGAATTAGAAAAAGAATTAGAAAAAGAATTAGAAAAGAATTAAAAAGAATTAGAAAAGAATTAGAAAAAGAATTAGAAAAGAATTAGAAAAAGAATTAGAAAAAAGAATTAGAAAAAGAATTAGAAAAAAGAATTAGAAAAAGAATTAGAAAAAGAATTAGAAAAAGAATTAGAAAAAGAATTATAAGGTTTGAGGTTTATTTATATCTTTAATATTTTTATATAAGCTAAAAGCTAGAGGTTAATAAATATTATTATTATTATTATTATTATTATTATTATTATTATTATTATTATTATTATTATTATTATTATTATTATTATTATTATTATTTATTATTATTATTATTATTATTATTATTATTATTATTATTATTATTATTATTATTATATTATTATTATATATTATTATTATTATTATTATTATTATTATTATTATTATTATTATATTATTATTATTATATTATTATTATTATTATTATTATTATTATTATTATTATAGTGAATATACCCCACCTAGACCGGTGCACAGACCATCACCTCAAAAGCTTACAATCTCTGAATAGCTTCAAAATTCACATTTTAATAGAAAATATAAAAATATTAATCTTATTTATTTTTAGAATTCTAAAAGCTATATAATATAGATATAAATATAGGTCCTAAGAAGCGTGAAAAATAACTACGGAGAGTGTTAGCGAGCCTGTTGTTATTTTTAGCCCCGAAGGGCCGAAAAAAGCTCGTATATTAAATTAAAAAATCTTTTAATAAAATCTTTTGAATCATAATCTATATAAAAAAAATTATAATTTATTTTTGAAATATTTTTATTAAAAAATTATATAAACTTTTAATTGAATTTTTTTTAAATTTTTATATTGTAATACTTTTTCTATCCAAAATAAATAAACTTCTCAAATTTTTTCGAATTTTCAATTTTAACTTTTTAAAAATACTATTATAAAAATATTTAAAAATAAATAAATAATTTACTTAATTTCCAGTATAAATATAATAAAATTTTCAATTTAATAATATCTATTAATTAATAAATCAGAATATAAAAACCTAAATAATTGAATGTTTTAACTGGAAAAGTATTACATGTGCTATAAGCAGGGGCTAGAATTCTTACATTCATACACACACACATACATTCACATTCACATACACATACACAACCACAACCACAAACTCTCATCAAAAATAAGCAGATTCAAATATCAAATATCGCATTCAACCTCGACTTCAACTTCAACTTCAACTTCAACTCTTCAACCTCATCATCATCAACATAAAGCATCCATACATACATACATACATACATACATACATACATACATACATACATACATACATACATACATACATACATACATACATACATACATACATACATACATACATACATACATACATACATACATACATACCCCCCTGCCTCCCCCCCCAAACTTCATTAACAACATAATCGAAATTCGAATTCACTCTAAAGCTAGGTAGCTAGGTAGGTATCTGGCGAGAGACTCTCAATCAGTCAAATCGAAAACAAAAGAGCCTCATGGTAAACTGTACGTAGGTAGATAGGTAGGTAGGTAGGTAGGTAGGTAGGTAGGTAGGTAGGTAGGTAGGTAGGTAGGTAGGTAGGTAGGTAGGTAGGTAGGTAGGTAGGTAGGTAGGTAGGTAGTAAACTAATTTGCTTTTCTCGAGTCATATAAAGACTCCTATCGATCCTGTGACTGAAACAGCGACAGTGAGAATACTAAAAAAAAGATCGCCTATGGATGGATGCTATGATGCTAAAAGTACAGAAGGTGTAGTATTTTGTGTGACGAGGAAGAAAAACTTCACTTTGTAAATGAGTTTTGTAATTACATCAGTTTGTGAGTAATGAGTACTAAGGGAGATAAGTAAGGACCTTGAGAAAGGATCGTGGTGATAATTTCGGTATGTTGATGAACTATCTACCAGGCGCCGACTTCGAAATTTTCCTTGACAAAGGTTAGCAATGTCTTGAATGAAAAAGAAAAAAGAGCAGAATTACCTCTGGGAAGTATGTAGTAACGACAGTACGATCTGCGAATTTCCTACCCGCGAGGGCCTTGAGAGCCTTTCCTGCTGAGTCTGGTGTGTCAAACTTCACAAAGATCTTACCAACTCCAGTTGACTGTCTACTGCCACCAGTTGGTCTTGGGACTTTCATTTCCAGAACTTTGCCATATTTCTCGCATTCTTCCTTTACATCTTCGCAGATTTCTAAGGGATTGATCAGTAAATATTCGAATAGATGAATAGTTAAAACTTACCCTCGTAATCTTCATTATCAATGAGTTCTTCAGGAGTAACCATGTTGAGTAATTGTAATACTCTGCCATTTTCGAGATCCTGTGATGTGGTACCAGCAAGCATAGACATAGCATTGACGCTCATCTCCAAACCAGATACTTGGGTATTACCAATGCTAGCTCTCTGAACTTTGAGATGCTTATCACCAAGTTCCATACCATTAAGACCCTCAACAGCAATATCTGTTGCAGCAGGATCCACATATTCACAGAAAGCGATTCCCTAAACCATGTTAGTATCTGGCGGAGAATATATAATAGTAAACTTACTCGTGATTCATCTGTATTGCTATCTTTGACCAATACAAAAGCCTTCAACTCTCCGAAAGATACCAATAGCTCTGTAACTTGCTCATCATTCAAATATTGAGGAATATTAGTAACACTGATTTTGTTTTGAGTATCAGCTACAACATTAGAAATCACACCTGGCTCGAACGGTGTTTCATCAGTAACTGCTGGTACAATGTAATCTTTTGGACGACGAATGGAAAGACCTCGGGTATCTGCGGAGCCATTTCCTGTTTCCATGTGGTCATTGCCATCCATGGTAATTCCGTCCAATGCTAAAGCAACAGTAGCATCAGATTGTGTTTTGAATTCAAGTAAAGCAAATGAGCCATCTTTCGAAACCTGTGCTGAGATTAAAGGATCAGAACCCTCTATGACGTTCAATCCATTAAGCTGAAGATTGAAGAAACTAACAATAGTCTCTTCCTTAGTATCAGCAGGAATGTTATGAACAAGGAGACGCTTTGATTGTCTAGAGTTTGAAGGTTTGAGAGCTGCGTTAGTGACTTGTCCACTAGGTTGTGCCATGAAAGCTTGTAGCTTGCTTGGATCCATGGGTTGTTGTCGTGGTGCTCCTGGAAGTGGGAACATGCCCGAAAGTTTAGCTTGCTCAGCAGTAACATTCTCATATCCTGGCGGTTTGATATCCCATTGTGTCAATCTCCTCTTGCGCTCCAAAACTGATACAACATCCGTCAAATCTGGTGTGGGCTCTCTCTTCTTTGGTGGAGGTGTTGGACTCTTGTCTCGCTTTGCGGCTCGTTGAGCTGCGAATCCTCCGTCGGCATCTCCACGATCTCCACGATCCCCACGATCTCCACGATCTCTTCGGTCGCCTCGATCACCACCCCTTCTACCACCCCCGCCACCACGTCTATCGTCGAACAAGTCTCTGTTGTCTCTGCGCGGCGGTCTTTCATCATCGTCCCTTCTGGCATCTCGTCTTGCTGCTCCACGATCTCTATCCCACTCTCTCTCGCCACCGCCACCTCTTCTTTCCCTGCCCGAATACCTATCTTCACGTTCCCGCTCTCTGTATTCGCGACTCGTTGAGTAAGAATCCGCACCCCGTGAATCTAATTCTCCATCGCGGCGAGAATTTCTGGAGCCTCGATGTCCTGGAGAGCGCGAGCGTCTTCGATCTCTATCACCGCCACGTCGATCATCTCGGGACTTTATTTTCCATATGTTAGATAAATTGACCTCGAAATAATTGATGAAACATTCTTACATGATAATCTCTAGACGAACCATGTCGATCTGTTGATGCTTTCTTGTCAGTAGTAGCTCCATCTTCCCGTTTAGGTTTTGTCGTTGAAGGTGCCATGCCTCTTGATGAATAAGTATCGCCGTTCATATTGTTAATTGCGATCCAGAGTATTTTTTCGGGAAAAAATGAATGCGTGCGATTTTGATTGTGGTTGATTGACAAGCTCAAACCCGAGGTGGAATTTTTGTAGAAGCTGTCGCGAATCTCATTCGAATTTCGCGCTAAGATTAGAAACGTTGTTCCTGTAAAGCGCGCCAAGGTGGATTTCACCCAACCCCTATGAAATCGCAATCGCTCTCTCACAATGGGCAATTTAAGGATCTCAGAATGGAAGAAGCTCCCAGTGAGTTTGGCAGAGCTTTGTATAGATACTACATTACGTTGTGGACAATCTTTTCGATGGAAGAAAGCTGTAGGTGAAGATTATTGGTACGTGACTCTCTTTCTTGTACTGTAGTCGAAAGAAAGGGGGTTAATGTTGAATAGGTCTTGTACACTACACGGCCGTATAATATCTCTTAAACAAGACTCAACTCATCTCCACTATCGCACAATATTTCCTGAGATCAAAGTTCCTTTGAATCATCAGCCTTTAGTAAAGGAGGAAAAGCTTGAAGATAAGGATGGCACAGAATCTTTACTTCGGCATTACTTGAACCTTTCGCCAAATCTGACTGAGTTGTATGAACAATGGTCTTTAGTCGATCCAAATTTCAAGAAAAGAGCACCTAAGTTTACAGGAGTTCGCATTCTCAAACAAGATGCCTGGGAGGCTTTGGTAGGTTTTATTTGCAGCAGCAACAATAATATTATAAGAATTTCTCAAATGGTATGTTTCTGATCTCAGGATTTCGATGATCTTATTAATCATTCTAATTTAGGTCAATAACTTGTGTTTACATTATGGCCCCCTACTAGGACATATTGATGGCCAACCATTCCATGACTTCCCACAACCTGAAGCCTTAACTGGTCCTGGAGTAGAGTCACATCTCCGCGTTCTAGGCTTTGGGTATCGAGCAAAGTACATTGCTCAAACAGCATCAATGGTGGCATCGAAGCCAAAAGGCTGGCTCGAAAATCTTCGCAATCCGGAGACTTTTGACATGCCCTTTGAAGGGGAACTTCCCGCAGGAGGACGTCCTGGGTATAGAAAAGCACATGAAGAGCTTCTCGAGCTTCAAGGTGTGGGTCCAAAAGTAGCTGACTGCGTTTGCTTGATGGGCTTGGGGTGGGGAGAGGCGGTTCCTGTGGACACTCACGTTTGGCAAATTGCTCAAAGGGACTACAAATTTGGAAAAGGAAAACATAAAAGTCTCACCAAAGCTACATACGATGCGATTGGTGATCATTTTAGAGGGTTGTGGGGCAAAGAGGCTGGCTGGGCGCACTCAGTCTTGTTTGCGGCAGATTTGAAAGCATTTTCTGATAAACTTGGCAGCAAGGTCGAAGTTAAAGTCGATGAGCTCGAGATCAAGCTGGAGAATGGGGATGTTCTGGAGAGGAAAGTGACAGTCAAGCGAGAGTATCCACCAGAAGAGATGGATTTGAAAGAGGAAGAGAAAGTAGTGATCAAGCGCGAAGGAGTTACGGAGGAACTCGAAATCAAGGATGAAGTAAAAGTTTTTGAGCCATCGGCAAGAAGTGTCAGAGCGAAGAGGAGGAAATTATAAGCATTCGGAAGCTGTATAATTTGTACAATAAATGTAAACCATATCAAATTGGACACAGATACCTTTCATTAGATTAAGGAACTTTGCTATAGGAATTCAGCACACATAAACACAATCCAATTATCAATTGGTTGTTTCAGAAGCTCTTGGATATTTCCAAGGCCGTCTTCTAGCTCACGATGGCCTTTCATCTGATATCTTTTTGCGTGTTTGTTCGAATATCAATGTCACTTTTTTCCCCCGAAGCTCGGATCATAAAATGGCCCCTGTCTCAGCATTGAACGGCGGCAGCAACCTCCCCACTTCCACATCATTTCCAGACTGGTACTGCCCGCCGACACTATGGGATGGTTAGATTTTTCTTCAAAATCCAAGAAGGAACCAAAAAATGACACTCGGTCCTCCTTTTCATGGGGCGACAATCTCAATGCCACGGACTGGCAGCATTACACGGATCCGCGAACCTTGATACCGACCATTCTGTTGACCACCACCATTTTGGTATCCACGCGCTTCTATCGCTCTTATTTACGTCGCATTCCTGAAGCTACATATATTCGACCCGGATTTTTCAGGAAGAGGAGTTTATTCGGGACGGTCACAAGAGTGGGCGATGCGGATAATTTTCACCTTTTTCACACGCCTGGTGGGAGGCTGGCGGGCTGGGGATGGATGCCCGGCCGCAAGAACTTACCCGAGGGAAAGGATTTGAAGAACAAGACGGTAGGATTCACACACGGTTGTGTTGGCGTATCACATTTTTCACGAGCTAACCAAACCTCAGATCCACGTTCGAATCGCCGGCGTCGACGCACCCGAAGGAGCGCATTTTGGAAAACCGGCGCAACCCTTTTCCGCCGAAGCGCTGACCTGGCTGCGGGAATACATTCAGAATCGCCGCGTGCGCGCGTACGTTTACAAACGCGACCAGTATGATCGGGTGGTGGCTACAGTGTGGGTGCGGCGATTTCTCGTGCGCAAGGATGTGGGAAGGGAGATGTTGCGGGCGGGCATGGCTACGGTGTATGAGGCGAAGATGGGAGCGGAATTTGGAGATTTCGAGGCACAGTACCGCGCGATTGAAGAAGAGGCCAAGAGGGAGAAACTGGGTATGTGGTCGGGGAAGAAAAAGGATTACGAAAGCCCGAGAGATTATAAGACCCGCATGGCGAATGCAGCGAATATGATGAAATGAAAGAGGGAGGGAGGGAAGGAAGAAGCATGATAGATTAGGTTATTATAGATACCCCGTATTTCATTTATTCATTGTCTATTGAGAAGATGAATGAATGAAATTTGAGTTTTTGGATTTCAATTTGAAGAATGAAATATTATTATTATTATTGTTGTTGTCATTGTTATTAATAGTAGAAAATTGATATAGATGTTGTGAGATGGATATTATCGAATGTTCTTTTAAAGGGGTAAAATGATGAATACGGAGTAGAATGAATGAATGGATGAATGGCAGAACAAAGATAAAGGTTGAAATAAATAGCTAGTATGTACGTACATGACATATAATTTTGAAGAATGATTTATTGAGAAGGGATAAACCTGGATCATGATTAAGTTTCTTCATGCGTAGGTGATAGGTAGTATGTAGTATGTAGTAGGTAGGTAGGTGGTAGTTACTAGGTATCTGAGAAGCATTTATCCTCAGGCAGGGAGGCAGGCAGGCAGGCAATGTTTGTAACGAGCATTGGAGACAGTTTTATATCTATTGATGTTTGAGAAGTGGGGGATCGATCTACTGGGTTGCTGGGTACACCAGGTGGTAGGAAGAGACAAGAGACGCTTGGAAATTCTCGCATTCCATTCCTGAGAAGAAGAAGAATACTAAGAATAGTAATTATTATGAGTGAAGAATGTACCGAGTACAGAGGACACAGAGTAAGATCTTCCTGACTACTGCACAGCATCACTGCATGCCTCGCACGTGCCTCGGTAATCACCATGATCAGAGAGAGAGAGAGAAGAGAGAGAGAGAGAGAGAGAGAGAGAGAGAGAGAGAGAGAGAGAGAGAGAGAGAGAGAGATGGGATGTACGAACAATCCAATCAATCAAATGCAAAAGCGTATTGAAGAAGTATTTACCGTAAGATCTTACCTCCCCAATCATAAGTAGCACTTGAATCCGTTTTAGGAAAGTAGAGAGAGAGAGAGAGAGGGAGCCGCCTTGATACTAGTTGATAGTTTCATCGTCATCCGAAAATGTATAATGTATAATGATGAGATCCCTAGTAATAATAAGAAGAAGAAGAATAATCCGTGCTATGCTCAGTATCCAAGCCATTCATTCAATTCAGACTCTGTGCTCACTGCTCATTCATCTTCCTCGTCTTCTCATCTTTTCATCTTCCCACACTCACACTCTCACTCTCACTCTCACTCTAGTCGTCACTCGTTTTTTCTCATTCTGCAAATCAGAAACACAGTCTTTTCTTATCAGAACTCTCTTTTCTCGTGTGTCGTGTTTTTTAATCAATCAATCCATCAATCAATCGATCTCGTTGTTCTTGATCCTATCCTATCCTATCCTATCCTGTCCTGTCCTGTCCTGTCCTGTCCTGTCCTGTCCTGTCCTGTCCTGTCCTGTCCTGTCCTGTCCTGTCCTGTCCTGTCCTGTCCTGTCCTGTCCTATCCTGTCACTGCTGGCTGCCCAAACATTGTACAATACCGGTACGTGTTACAATTCCTGCCCCTGTTCATGCCTGGCCCGTTGGTCCAAAAATGCAGTGCTGCGCTTTATCTTCACATTCTCATATGCAAGAGAAGAGGAAAAAGATACACCGAGATCCAGGGTCCAAGATGGAGATGGGATACGATACTTGGCTACAACATAACTAACTTCTCTCTTCTTCTCTCTTTAAAGCACGACAGATTCTCAAGTATCAAGTTCAATCAATTTCATCGACAACCATACTCGTGAGGGTATACACGCAGTCGATCGTAACTGTATTCATCCAGTACACTTTTCTTTTCAACGTTTTTAACCGTTCTCGTTCTCTCGTTCTCGTATCATCCATCCATCCATCCACCCACCCACCAGATTCACCCACCATTGGATTCAAATCCGCCATCAATCAGCCTTCAATTTGAACAACCAATCTCAATCTCGCTTGGCATCCTTTACACAGCAATTCGGCCCCAAGACAACACTCCACCAAAACTTCCCAATTAGGTTGGTTTCACAGACTGCGCAATCCAATCGAGCGATAATAATACCGACACATGCCACCAACCAGATACAATAACATCATTCAAAACAAGAAAGAAACAGACGTCTGATAGATCATCTCCCTCCCTTACAGACTGATCTCTGAATTTTTCACGCACACCTGCAATCTTTGAGAAAGAGATTAATTTTATCAACGTCCAAGGAGGATTATCCTAACCATAACCGCCCGTTTATCAGTGTGAAATTGGTTCCTGGTTCCTGAACACCCGAGGCTCACCATTCACAAAGCTGGTACAAAAAAAAAGTTAATCCTATACTTAATCTCTCTCATTAGCCCAATACGCGAATCTAGTCCCATCCAATCAAGTCGACTTACCTTTTCTGTCTGTGAGTGAGATTACTGTCTATCACTTTAGATTCCTTCGACTCCATTCCACCTTTAACACCAACACAACACAACACAACTCCACGCTCGTTATATGCTTCGATAGACGGAACATCAATTCTCTAGTAGATCCTCGCAAGCAGAATTTTCCATCGATTTATACACCATACCAGAGGACAATTAAATGGCTTAAGCGTTGCGCGTCAAGTCAATGCAATTATTCACGAAAGTGGAGGAGGAGAAGCCATCGAGCTTTTGATTCTCACGATTTTTGCGACACGAATAATCACTTATTAATACTTTTCAGCGGGGAACAGCAATGAGGTTCTCATCATGGCTGAGTCCATCAGCTAGGAATTCGCCATGTATAATAGCCTTCTCTTCTCTATTAGCCTTCACGCCATTAACGACTGCCATCACTTTTCAGCCGGCTCCATCCGCCAACCTCGATCTTTCGAATTTGGGACGTGTAGGACTGGGTGGAGATTTTGATGGTATTTCGCTATATAAATACGTCGGTCAAAACGAAGATGGCTACAACACTACCACCCAATCCGTCATGGTACGCTTTCCAACGGGTGAATTCGATTCCTTGGCATCGGCCGACGCTTCAATCGCAGCCATGTGTCCGTACGTCAAATCGGATGGGACACTCGTCGGGGTAGTAATTGGAGGTAACTTTACGAGCTTAGGAAATGTGGAATCGCAAGGTCTTGCATTGTTCAATTCAAATACATCGGCAATCACTGCACTCCCTGGATTATCAGGGTCAGTATCGGCACTCTTATGCGACGAGACAACAAATGCCGTCTACATTGGAGGTTATTTCGATTCTACAAATTCTTCAAACGTCATCAAGTTGGTCGACAACACCTTGGTCGCCCTACCTTTCTCTGGATTTAACGGTCGGGTCAATTCGATCTCGAAGGCGTCGAACGGAAACATCATCTTTGGGGGAACTTTCACAGGGCTTGGAAATTCTACTGCAACTATTACCAGCAAACCTAGTAATGCAACTGATCAGCAAATTGTCAACATTTCTGGCGCCAACGTCACAAGCAGTGGCACCGCCACAACTACGGGCTTTGACGATCCAACGAACATTGTTTGCAAGACTAATGGTGTCGATGGCTCTGGAAATACTTGGTTATTGGAGGATGATACTGCGGGCTGGTGGAAAGCTGCGTTTGGTTTTGGCTTCCAGCCTACCAAGTTGAGACTATGGAATACGCACCAAGGTGGTCGAGGTACCAAAACTTGGAGATATACGGCTCAGCCAATCAATGGTATCATGAACTTTACTTACATCGATCCAGCTACAGGTGCCAATGCAACATGTACATCGGAATGCCCTTTGAGCAACAATGCTAGTATTCCATATCAGGACTTTCACTTTGTGAATTCGGTTGGCATGGATGCTTTTCAGATTGATATCTCTGCTTGGTACGGCAGTGGAGGTGGCCTGAATGGCATTGAGTTATTCCAGGATGACATTTTTTCCTATGCTATTAACGATTTCAATGAGCCTACCTGTGCTGCTTTATCAACTGCGTCAAAGACAACATCGACTGGCCCTTGGACCATCAGTCCCTCATTTCAAAGTGATGCAGAGTACCTTGCTGGAAAATTTACAGCGGATACAGCAAGCTCAGCTTCTGTGGTATTCTACCCTGACATCAGAGAGTCGGGCAACTACACAGTGAAAATGTACACCCCTGGATGTATTCAGGATGGTACGTGCACAAGCAGAGGCTCTGTTGTTGTAAATGGAAGTGTGGCTAGTGGCGCTTCGAGTACTTCCGCAACCTTCGGCTCGCCCATCACCCTCTTCCAATCTAATGACTACGACAAGTATGATCAAGTATACTCTGGTTACATCGAAGCTGCTAGTGATACCTTCCGCCCTTCAATCACCCTCACTCCAAGTGGTCAGATCCCTGGAAATTCCGAGAACTTTACTATTGTAGCTCAGCGAGTTGGATTCATCTTGAACAACGCGACGAGCACAGGATTAAATGGTCTTTTCGAATTCGATCCAAGCCAAGGTGTCATCAATACTTCCGATTTCCAGAACAATACGATCGATCAAGCTGGTATGAAGCTCAATGCCGGTGCTGAGGTCAATGTTGTTGTAACTTCTGGCGACACTATCTTCGTTGGTGGCAATTTCTCCACAGCAGGATACGAAAACGTATTCTCAATTTCAGACTCTGGTCCTAACTCATTAGATTCTAGAGGATTAAACGGAGAGGTCCTTGCTATGCTCCTTGAAGACTCAACCCTATATGTTGCAGGAAACTTCAGCAGCAATTCAGGCTCAACGACTGCTACAGGTTTGAACAACATCGCCGCTTATGATATCACGCAGAAGAAATGGAGTGCACTAGGAGCCGGTGTCAATGGAAAGGTTACATCGGTGGTACCAATATCATTGAATATCACCGCTAACAAACCCGAGAATGTCATTACCTTGACTGGAGACTTTAACCAGCTCATTGCATTTGGAAGCAATTCTTCAGTCTCTGTTTCTGGTTTCGCCATTTGGGTACCATCACACAACAATTGGTTACACAATCTTGATATTGCGGCAATGTCTATCAACGGTCAACTCACCGCCGCGGTAAATGCTTCCGGCCACGCCATCTTTGCTGGTTCGCTCTCATCTTCGCAACTCAGCGCCAACGGAGTAGTTTCTCTCGCATCAGGACTAAGCCCGTTCCCCGTCAAGATTCAAGCGACTCAAGCGCAGTCTACATCAACCTTGTCGAAAAGAAACACTGCTCGTCAAAATGTTAGTGGTGTTGTGACTGGACTCTTTTACGAGAGTGGCTCACGCAATGTTACAATTCTCGGTGGTCATTTCACAGCAACTTCTACCAATGGTTCCGACGTTAATAACCTTGTCTTTATCGATGGCGCGAATGACAACACTGTCACTGGACTCGGATCTCAAATCGACGCAGATTCTACCTTCCGTGCATTGGCTATAAAAGATGACGTTCTGTATGCTGGGGGCTCTGTTACCGGCACTGTTAATGGAGGACAAATTAATGGTCTTGTCTCATACAATCTCAAGACTTCGAAATTTTCATCACAGACACCAGCTCTCGGCGGAAACTCGGTTGTTGTCAACGAAATCGCGGTGAGGACGAAGACTGGTGATTTATATGTTGGCGGAAGTTTCACTCGAGCCGGATCATTAGATTGCCCAGGTGTTTGCCTCTTCACAGCGTCTGCATCCCAATGGAATCGACCAGGAACAAATCTTGAAGGTACTGTCAATGCTATGCTCTGGGCTAGTGATACCTCTCTTATTGTAGGCGGGTCATTGTCAGTCGACGGCGCCAATGTATCCGTAGCGATTTACGACACCAAGGCTCAAACATGGGCCACCGCTACTGGTGCAGAAAATATTCCAGGCACAGTAACATCTCTTGTCCCGGCCACTAGTGACATTTCAGAGTATTGGGTAGCTGGTACTGCAAAGAATGGCTCGGCTTTCATTATGAAATATGATGGTACAAACTGGCTCTCGGTTGGGGATGTATTTGAAAGGGGCTCAGTCATTCGTGGCCTTCAAATGATGCCTCTTTCATCAAATCATGACAACTCTGATCTGGTTCCTTCCAATCAGGTTTTGATGCTTACCGGCGCTATGGTGTTACCCACCTTTGGTAATGTCTCGGCAGTCCTCTTCAATGGAACCACCTTTCAACCTTTTGCTCTCACAAGCAGTACCTCAAATACCGGAGGTAGTCTGTCACATATTTTCTCACAAGAAAATAACTTTTTCAAATCATCAGGCAAGCAATGACATTAAAAACCTATTGAGCAAATCTCTAACACCATTTTAGGCGGCCACCTTGCAGTTGGCTTGGTCGTACTTATCGCTTTAGCGATCTCTCTCGCATTAATATTCCTGATAGTTGTTGCAGGTGTACTTGCAGAACGTATCAGAAGAAAACGTGAGGGTTACATGCCTGCACCAACAAATAGTTACGATCGAAATAATGGAATGTCAAGAATTCCTCCACAACAACTATTCAGTTCACTTGGTCAAGGTCGAACCGCAGCCGAAAAAGCACCCATGATTTGAGATGACAGTATTACGACGGCGTCAATGGGAGGGAAGGGGCTTGGTTTAAAGGCGTTCTGGATAGGCTAATATGCCTTTCGTTATTTTTTCTTTCATTGTTCATTGTTTCAGCATACCCATTTGGAGTTTTACATATCAAAGTGATGCATTTATTGCTCCACGGAGCGATCCGCTTTGCTTTCTTAATTTTTCGTCAATTATGCAAATCCAGCGGCGTCACCAGCTTCTTTCTATTTTCGCATTACAGCCAGGCTTAATGTTTTTACACCAAAACTCTTCGGACATATCACAACACAACTCGAAATCTTTTTCTCATCACTCCTACTTTGTACAAAGATAAAAGAAAACAATAAAAATCTGCAGTCACCGACACAAAGGCTGCGAGAGATGGAATTAGCGTGGAATGGATTTTTTTTTTTTTTTTTTTTTTTGAAGAATAGCTAGCGAGATTGTTGAAGCAGATCTTGATACCTTTCTACGTGGTTACAAGTGCCTAATGTATGGATTCTTCATTTCGCATGTGTAGAAGCGAAAATGAGGAAGCAACACATATAAGGCTTGATAGTAATGTTTTAAACTATACCTTTTTATTCTCCTTTTTTTACTTTGTTTTTTTGTGAGAAGTGGAAGATGAATTGGAGGAATTGATTTCCCAGGAAAGAGAATCAGGGAGGGAAGCGATGAATTTAAGGACAGGAGAAGAGGAGAAACGAAAGAAAAGTTGAAGATAGCGAAGATAGTGAGAAATAAAAATCATATAATTATGAAATTTTCATGAATGAATGAATGGTGGTTGTGAATAGTAGTTTTATTATTGGTAATTGTGTGTGTGTGTGCCCTGATCATTTAGTATATACCTAGGTATGTATATATAAAAGTTTATGAAGTATTGAGTTCTTTGAACTTTTGTTGTAGATTTGATGGGGTGGATGATGGAATTCTGGTGTGTTTTTTGTTGCATTGATTTAGTGTTTGGGTTGGAGGGGGTGGTTGGAATTTGGTTGGAGGTTGATAGGTTATTGTATGAATGAGTAGATGGATAGATAGATGAATAGGTAGATAAATAGATAGATAAATAAATAGATAAATAAATAGATAAATAAATAGATAAATAAATAGATAAATAAATAGATAAATAAATAGATAAATAAATAGATAAATAAATAGATAAATAAATAGATAAATAAATAGATAAATAAATAGATAAATAAATAGATAAATAAATAGATAAATAAATAGATAGTTTTTTATTTGAGCTTGTAATTGAGGTTGAGGTTGTTTGAAGAGGAAGGGGAAGGGGAAATGGATATAAGTTGGTTGGATAGGTTTTGATGAGGAGAGGGACGGGATGGGATGGGATGAGATGGGATGGGATGGGAGAAGGGGAGAGGGGGAGGGGAGAGGGGAGAGGGGAATGAATTGTTTAAATAAGTTTTGATGAGGGGGGGGAGAGATGAGAGATGAGAGATGGAGATGAGGGAGAGATTTAAACTAGTAAAGTCAATGATAAATTTAATAATAATTATTATTTCTTCTTCTTCTTCTTTTTCTTCTTCTTCTCTATCTTAGAAGGAATATTATATATAAACCCTCCTATTTCCATTTCGTAGTGACAAGCAACAAGTCAAAGAAGATGAGCAGAACTCACGTTCGATACTGAGATCTTCACACGATGATTTTCACCACGGGTAACATTTGTGAAATCTAATATTGAATCCCGAATGTTAATCAAAGCTACATAATGGCTGTTGACTTTCTAAACACAGCTAGAATATATATTGATATTTAAAGTCGTGTCCGGCACATCTCAGTGATCGGGCTGTGATGTGATATGAGTGAGCCCATCGGATATGTTGGAGTATCTGAATAGATGCCGCACAATAAACTCCAATATGCGAGTCCCATCTACAAACAATGCAGATGGCTAGCCATTTTCCCCTGGGAAGCTCTTGTGTTTGAATATCGACGAAATCAAAACTCTCATTTCAATATCGGAGGATTGCGCACTCGCAAAGAAAGACAAGTGAGGAAACTCTTCATCTGGTTCTTGTGGTACATTGCCGTCTGCGTTTACTTTTGATGTTGAGAAATTTTTTAACACATACATGGTGGTTCATTTAACGCGCATCTTGCGAGTCGTTTTGAGACGGATCGTCCTTGCTTGGAAAGAATGATGGTCAAAATTCGATTTACAATATCTATCTTGGTAATCAAAATGAACTTTTTCCATAGTCCAAGATATTCTATCCCAATACACTGTTATCAACTTTCTCCCGGTAGGAGATATATATCCTGCAAGCGACTCCCGATTCATTCGCGAGATTTTCTTGCTTCCCTCTCTAACAGCTGAAGACGAAATATAAGCCGAACCAAATAATCAAATCTAGCGTTTTACCATCCAAAGTGATTCACGTCAAGTTCATTAAAAGCCAGTCAATAAGCTTGAATTCCGAGGGGTAGTCGTATATCTACACAATGGGTTTGGGTTCTGCTCTTGAAGGCCAGAATCTAGACATGCAGAGAATAAATATTTCCCAAATCTAACAGTGTCGGGTTTTCATTATTTTGAACAGAATTCTAACTTCTCCTGGAAGCTATCCCGACTGATGATAAAACTAGTTGAGGGTCAAGATTTTTGTTACTGCCATAGATAGATTTAGCTACGTTATATCCTTCGTCATGTTATAGATTTCTATTCTATTCTTCTGTCCGAAAAGATGCAATCAATGGCGAAGGTAAATTAGAGAATTCGAAAGTATCATCTCGGCACTAATAAGACTTTACCTAATTGCCTCGCCTTTAACTAATGACGATACAATCATTCTTTCGAGGATAAGATCTACACCCTACTGTCACACAGAGAATCAACTCATTTCATGACTTGAAGTGATCAATTTGACTTTTCGCAATGTGGGAGAGATTCCATGATATATATGTATTTGCCAGTCCACCAAACACTGGCTGGCCTCCTATATTTTTGACCTCCGAGTAACAGTGTTCGTGAACATGAGAACAATACACCGTCTAGATTTGGAGAATGAAATTGGAAAACAGATGAAGATGTAGGTATCAAAAAGATGATGCTGGTATTTATCGCATATTCGAATACTCGATCAATGCGGAAAACCAGCGTCCACTCTTGTCTTTTTGGTGAAGATTAGAGAGTTAATAATTAGTTATTGGTAGGTAGTTGAACGTGTATATATCATCAG
The DNA here is from genome assembly GCA_014898425.1 of Botryotinia globosa. NCBI lineage: Eukaryota > Fungi > Ascomycota > Leotiomycetes > Helotiales > Sclerotiniaceae > Botryotinia > Botryotinia globosa. The sequence continues at coordinate 1,924,580 of RCSZ01000014.1, read as the reverse complement.
CCTGTAATCGTTATGGGCGAAAGAAAGTATCTCCACGCTTTTCATGAGACTGCGGGTACAGAACAAGGCGTCTCAGTACCCCCACCAAAGGGCTTCATAGTGGCCGAAAAGCAATCCATGTATACTGTTTATCTTGGTAATGGTTCTACACAAGTAAGGCCTTTGAAAATAATAACTAGAATGTGTGGAGTGTCACTCCCATGATTGCACAGTCCCAACCCTTTTCTTATCAAATCCGAAGGTGTTGGCTATCATAGGAATGAATTTTGTTGGCCCAGATCTACAAAGTGTAAGCTCCTCAAACTTTAGTCTCGTTCACATCAAAATCAAATTTGATAGATAGTGAACACCTCACAATGACAGAGGAATAAACACAGCTCGCCGCTCGAAGACTAAGGTTTGGTATCTTATTATGCAATTCGAACGATCAAGCGGGCGGCATTCCATGCAACCTGCCAACGTTTCGGTAATTATGAGGCTCTTGTATCATGCTATTCATAGGACATATGAATATGTGCCATCCGAAAATGTTACTGCGGAGGTTATAGGAGTATATTCAGCAGTCTACGAGAATTAAAGGTTACTTCATATGCCCAAAGTATGGTTTTAAGTAAGATGAAAAATTCAATGAATTGTGCTATGCTGCGACAGCCAAAAGAAATCCCCGTGATCTGCAGCGCAAGATGAAGTGAAGAAAGTCCCAGAATGTAAGCGCTTCCAATCACTATTGACAAGTGCTTTCTCTCTGGATGGTGAGTTTCAGATATCATGCTATGAGCAAAGATAGAATTTTGGCAGCTCATTTCACCTCAATACATCTTCCTCTGTGTCTGGTATAGTAATTTGACGCAAAACAAAGATTCCGCTCACTACTCCTATCCATTGCATGAACGTCACTTCACTTCAAATGCAACGTTGACTATTACATAAACGTGAAATTCGCCGGACACTGTCTGGACTACTTTCAGACTCGGATCCAAGCAATCCAACAACAGCAATAGTTTATGCATTATCAATACTAGCTGACGACGCGTGCTCTCGTATAGCTCCTTCCGCAACATGCGCCAACCCTTTTTGAGGAGAGGTGTCTTCTCTATGTATGTATGAAATTGTTCTACAGTTCTCAAATACCATGCACTGAGGCATTGGAAAGTTTACTTGAGGATTGCATGTAATTGAAGCACATAAACTAATATCGATGCAGAGAGTGCATCTGTACAATATGCAACCTTCAATTCTGAAACAAACTTGAAGCCTGGCAGCACTGTTCTGGAAGAAAGTAAACGGAAGGATAAAACTACTCGGTACAATGGAAATGAATGGATGAATGGATGGAGGAAAGGCTCTTCCGCCCTTCACGGCACCCCCGCACTCAGGATGCATTCACCCCAAATTGTCATTTACCAATAAACTTGGGTAGCATTTGCAACTATTATTCGACCCAGCAAAAGAGCACCAAGACTTCTCTCCAGAGAAAATAAAAAGAGAAGCGAATGCGCATCGTGCCACTTACACTGTTGATATTTTACTTGGTATTGAACACAGAGACTACCCGAATGACGTTGAATAACGACCTGCAAACCAAATGCCACATACTAACTGAAAACCCGACGATCGAGTGATTCCCAGGTCTCCTGAGATTTATTCGGACCTTCTGCTGTTGTGTAACATACTAGGCAGTTGGTATTGGGTATTGTTATCGGTATGCCATTGCCATGAAGCGAATCAATTTGTAAATTACCCATCCGAGTTCAAGTTCAACCAACAAACACGCGTGAGAAGCTTCCAAAAGTCGCCTTGTTCATGGAGCACAAGGACTGCTGGTAAAAGAAACAAGACAGGGAAATCGCAAACGAGTTCATTCCCTACAAAACCACCGTTTTCTAATAACGTCCCGGCCGAAGGAAGAGAAGTTTGGGGTTCAAAGCACAAGGTTACAGTATAGCGTTAACCGTAGAAGGTTAATGATCCGTCCCGAATATTCTCGAAGGATCCTTGGGATTGTTACATGGATTCGGCAATTGCGCTCCAAAGGAATTTGTTGTTGTTTTTCTCCAGCTCCCGTCGTACGTACGGTTTTTAGATGAATAGCCACCCAGTATGATGGGATGGGATGGGACATGAGCAACAAAAAACAGAGAAAAATCGTGGGGACATTTACGTAGTGAATTTTGGCCAATTGATGAATGATATCTGCAGTGCGTCTATCTGCATCTCGAATATTACATCGGACGGCATAAAATGAAGCTTACATTCGGCGTGAGCACACTTATGCAGGAACACCTTAGTGATTGAGACGTACCGCGAGTCATCCAATCAAATTGCAGATGATGCACAGTGTCCATGAAGACAATAATAAAGAACTTCAGAGGTGCTAACACCTTTGCTGCTGTATTCTATGTAGGCCGTATCACCAACATTTGGATCGAGTAACTTTTCCTCAACCAACTCAGTCAACTCATTGTAACGTGAGATGAAGGATGAAGGATACTTATATGCCAAGGCTCGAAAAAGGAAAGTTTCCAGAAGCAGTAACAAAGACGCGTAATCAATTCATGGATTTCACATCGATCACATTCTCCAAGTATCTTGGTACCTATCAATCCACCGCGCCCATCTGCAGTTTTCACACGGAGCACACACAGTAGCTTCTATGCAAACATTCGGAGACTGTAAGATTATCATCCTATGCATATCTCTCCCTAGTACCCGCCTCCGGATTCATTTCATTTCAAATTCCAAGCCTGCCCAGGGGCAAAGAGACCAGCTTACACGGGTCGGTGGTAAGGCTAGAATGGTAACTTCCATCCGGCATTGACGTGCCTGTAGCCTGTAAATATGGAATACTACCACACCACACGCAATCGCAAAAATGTGCGAAGCCTTCAGAGCCTATTAGTGTGGCAAGGGTTTCAGGCATGAAAAGGTGGGAATGTTACATACGAATGTACGATGTAGTAGATAATGTATGCAGAGTATGATTGAAACGAAGTTGAACGATAACATTGGTAGCGATAGCAATACTCGGTCTTAATTCGGTTGGTCTTATTGTAAGGTTACTATGTATCCTTCTGGTTTGAGACAACTTCACACAACACTGACAACAGCATTGAAATCGTCCACCGTCTAAGCCCCAGCTTGCTGTAGGTTACAATGTTAGAGGATTGCATCTAGATTCTAGATACCACCCCTCCAAGATGACATAACATAACATTACAAACTATCCATCCACCCCTCTTCCTTCGCCCCGTAACCCGTCTCCCCCGTTTTCTTCTTCTCGGGGAAAACAGGCAGAGAAGTTAGAACCCACGGCCTACAAACAACCAACAAACAAGTAAAAGATAACAGTAAGCTGAGTTTACAACGGTATCTACCGTCCGTAGCCATAAGTCCGGGGTTTCGCGCTGGTTCTTCCGGTCGTACCGTGAAAATTTCCCCTGATTCCTGACACAGATGAGTGCCAATGAGATGTCGTATATCGCATGATCGTTTACAGATGATGAAAAGAAGAAAAAGAGAGCGAGAAGTATCTACGAGGCTGACTGATATGTACATACCTCGGAGTATACAAAAGCCTCGCACAAGATGTGGTGTAATTTTCGGTAGCGATTGATAGATATACGAACATTCCTGGTGATATGATCTGACGGTTACAGCTGGGGTCACAGCTGGGGTCACAGCTGACACTGACAGACAGATACTATATGAAAGCGATCCATGAATGAACGTGGAAATCACGACATAAACGAACACTTGGGTCCAGCTCATGGCGTCTAACTACATCGCATTCCAGTACGACAAGCAAGCATCCACGGCAGGCCTGCTACGTACGAAACTGCCGTACGTCTCACCCGCATCATTCTAGTTTGATGGCGAAGAAGACAATGTTTACCTCACCAGTTCAGAAACGCTTTACCTAGTAAGTTCGCGTGCAGTGAATGTAACCTTAAAATTCTCCTGTTTATCCGCTTGAGACGCTATTTTCTCACCTTCCTAGGTATATTCTCACCTAGAAATTTAAAACCATCCTAGTGGATATATCTGCACGATCCCTGAGATCTATCACCTTCAAGGAATACAGTAGTGTTAGCTCTCGCCTATTCAGGATATATTCTCTACAAATGTGTGACTTTGTACCGAGACTTATGTACGGCGTGACGGATTGATTAATTTGGATGTACTAACGTATATACCTAGTAATAGATTCGAGTCTCGAGCCGTTCCAAGTAGTCGGGTCGGAGTCTCGGTCATGATCTTGATATCCGGACAGAGGTGCAGAGTACATATTTACATATGTATCATTTGGGATGTTATCCGATGCAATGCGGATTATGTTATGTTAGAATTGATTATGATGAAGCCAGAATGGGATAGATATAGGAGGTCAGTGCGTCTGTCATATCTTATTCTGAATCCTGATACAATGACAGCATAAACCTTTAGCGGTCATTCAACTGGTTGGTTTGTAACATGGAGTGAGGCACCAAAACGAATTTGAGCCTAAGCGTTGTTATAGTTAGTCTTTAAATCTGTAGGGCTTAGCTGTTACAACGGCTGTGTGGTTCGTGAACTTTCAGCATAATAGCGAGAAATCGTCATCTTGCGGAGAGGTGAAGCAAAATTAGTTTGAAATACTTATGATTCTGGAATATTGATGAAGAGCAATCATGGAGTTAGCCTGAAGATGTAGAGGGAGTTTCTGCAATGTTTTTCTTTTCATCAGATAGTGGGTTAGCGCATTTTCCTTGATAGTAGAAAATACTCTTCATTCTCAGCTCGCGATTGGAAGGATAATAACAACCTTATACACAGAAAGCTAGCATGACATTCGGAGGATGGCTGAGGGGGCACAGTCTAGATAGGCGAGGATAAAATTGCCGCGAGAACGTTGTAGGCAAGGAAATCGAGTATCTGTAAAATTAACAATGTAAATATTACCAAATATTGTGGTACATCGTCACAGTGCCCAGAGAGTCTTAAGCAGATACTGTAGCGTGAGCGCCGATGTGATATGTCTGAAATTACCTATTGATGCAAGCCCGGCGAGAATTTGATCCGTGAGGAATCTTTATGAACTTCTATTGCATGATCAATGTCCATATTTCCAAATGAACGAGGATGACGATATTCACACATGAACGATAGATCACCGCGTGAGACAAAGAGGGTCAAACGAAGGGAGTCTCCACTACCACGTGCTCGTGACGAGCGTGTACTCCTAATCTTGGGAATCCGTAATGGGTTGCACGTCAGATAGATCAGATCAGGTCAGGTGATCTTCAAAAAATTACTTGGGAATCCGTAATGGGTTATACGTCAGATTAGATCAGGTCAGGTGGTCTAGTATTCCTGTTCATCCTACAGTACAAGCTTTAATGGGATTTTCATAGACAGATAAGAAAGAGTGGTATGACAATCAAGGGGAGCGAGCTCGTACCCAAGAAGTTTATTTGCAAGGCAAAATAGTATGGGGTATTGCAGGAAACCAGGTACCTACTCGCAGCACAGATATTAATTTTGTAATTGCAGTTGTTTTGCACTGGGATTAAACGAGCTGGTTTTGGGGGCCATCTAAGCGGCGATGTACGCAGTGAGTGACCACACCTGCTTTTTTGTGTGCGAAATGAGCATTTATAAAAACCTGGAGCCGATATGCGACGTAGAGATTCAATCTGCCTTGCATCAGATACCTTCCTCAAATATAAATCAATTTTTTGGAAAATGACTTTCCATTCGAGTCAAGATTGATAAACATAATCGACAGCCGGCCCCGCAGCATAGATTCCCAAAGTGGATGACGGTATAAAAAGGAGGGTCTTTTCGGAGATGTTGGACGATCATTGCCACTTAAAACAGATCCCTCTGCAGGTGATTCATGGATTAGTTGACACTACGGATCCAGAATTCAAGAGTAATCCCTTCGCGGCAGCAATATCATTCATGCTATTACGCTTGTACGATGGCTAACAGACGTCAGCTTCGGCGTCAAAGTTACAACCAACAGTACATTGAATATGAGATGTCGTTGTGATATCAACTTTGGCGGATAGAGGCGTGGGGATGGTCGTAAAGAATTCAACCTCTCAGCATGCTGAACAGCAATTTTTCCAAAGCAGCGGGGTTCTCCGGTACCTGGTATGAGGGACTAGACTATTTCATCTACATTCGCTTCAAACCAATCATTAGCTTCAGGGCACTGTGGGACCGTAAACAACAGTTTGCTTGTAAGTTGAAAGGTAAAGACCCGATCCTGCTAATGTGCAGATGATTATGTAAATGTAAACATAAACGAGAGCACTTCCTTTTTCAACTTTGTCGATTGTCTATCCTTTGGATGAGACTGGCCGTTGATGTGTTTGCATGGTGGATGGCTGGCTGATAATTTATGATTTCACTATGACTGACTTTGCCTCTCCGTCGTTCTGCATGATATCTAAGCCACTCTGCCCAGCCTCATTGCGTGGACAGAAAGTAGAAGTTTGTGGCAAGATCGCGGGTCGATTCCAACAAAATGTACACGAATTCTAGGGAGACTAGAAAAATACGGTACAGTAATTAAGGGTGACCTTTCGTGTGGTGTGGTGTGTTTGAGTGAGACGGCACGATATTGTGCCAAATATCAAATGTACCTACCTAGCCTATTTTAGTACATTATGTTCTAGCACGCACTACGGAGTACACGGTGGCTTCTTTGCTTCCATACATATTATATTTGCCGGTAGCAGAAATCCATGGGAAGACGTGACTTCGACGATACAGGGAACTCTTGCCATATGTATATACCGCCTGGCTTGAACCTTCCGTTCTCGTTGGCGTCGTGTTCAATTGGGAAGTCCAATAGCATGATTTCAGACCCACCTGTCAAAATTAAGTCAACCGCTTTCGAATCGACGTTGCCTTTAGGTATCTAGGTTTATCCAAGTCTTCTCCTTCTCGTGTTTATTAGATACTGTACAGTCTTAGTACAAAGTATGATATATTCGAGTATCAAAGTTTTGAAATCGTCGGATCCTCAACTCCAAATTAAAAATCCAAGGTCGCGACTCGCTTCTTGTTCAGTGGAGCTTTGGGGTGGTGTACGATCTCCCAAACTTCGTTTAAGCAAATATGATCTTTTTCTTTCCGAACCATGATCAGATCTATTGGTAATTTGGTATTCTACTACAGTAGATCATCGATTGGATAAACTACAATAAAGCTTTTGTGATATTGATCAGGGGTTGTAACATAAATGATGATGATGAAATACGACCTTACGCGCGACCTTTGGACCTGCATTATGCATAGATGTTTACACACCTGCAATTAGTTGAGGCAATGTGTGTGAGTGGGCAAGTGAGTGAGTGAGTGAGTGGACTGCGGAATACGTTAGTTGGTATCTAGCACATTTGTGTGCATAGGCCTAATTGTAAGCTTGTGCCTGTAAGCGAAAAGGGTGTATAATATAATATTACCTCGTAGCAAATTGCGGAGTTCTAATTGAGGGGGAAGGGGGGGCCACGGCCCACGGCTCGGTACAGGGAAAACGAAAAGAAAAATGAAATCAGTTGTTGATGATGACTAGCTATAAACAGCGCAATTTGGAATACATAGTCAAGTAAACAATGCCTCCCCCTCGCAACTCCCTGTGGTGGCTTTCTTTATCAACGCTCTTCTGGTTCGGTTCGGTTGGGTTGCGTTGCGTTGCTTTGCGTTGCGTTGCGTTGGATTGAATTCATTTGAATTCATTTTCTTTCTTGGGCATTTCTTCCTCGTCCGTGCCAATTATAACTATTATCTGAGAACAGTCAACAATAAACCAATGGCCTGATCATCCAATGGTATCAATTAGCCATGGAGAAAAGACCTAATGTGGATAAGTCAAGAGTGGATCCCCCCGGAGACGCAAATTGCAAGGTGACCTGGTCATCGTATCCATGCAAAGGCAATCAACTTACCACACCCTCACACCCTCACACCCAATGATTCAGCTCGTTGGCTGAGATTTTCTTAGACACAGGGAAAAAATACCCATCACCAGTATTTCTCCAAAACTTTCTCAACCACTCTTCAGCTTGCCAATTAGCAACCTCCTCCCAAATGTATCCTCTCTCTCCGATAACCCAGGAATGCTATATTCCTTGTTCAAATATTGGAATATTGTGCCTCAACACGCAAATCTTTTCTTCCAATTAAATCTGCAAGGTGGATTTATATCCTAATCCGGTCAACCACTAGTTGATACTCAAGACTTCATCCGCGTCTTTTGCTGGCCGGAACACCATCTTCTCACAGGGATTCGTCCTACCGTCCCTTCAAGGAAGGCATAAGGAAAGACCAATCCTGGCTCATCGTGGAGCCAGAGGACCATCATGGGCAAAACCCTCGCGTGCGTCCCAAGCTACAAGACTCCACCTATGGTACTCAGACTGCACTTATGTCGCCTTATACATATGCAGGCTTATATTCCCCGTTCTATCCATTTGGATCGGTTTCTGTTTTTCTCATCTCTGTATCATACACAAACGTTCCAGTTCCATTTTTGAATTCTGTCTGCTTTCTTGATATCATCCGAAGTATTGGCAAAGCACCTGGCGATGGCCTTATGAAACTCTTCCAGCACTATATCCCACGGGTCTACGCACCACCAAGCGTTGAAACATACCAGATTTTCCCATCACTGGTTTCGTAATATACCACATGACGATTACAAACTTCTAACTTCCAAAAGTATATGACAGCTGAAGAACGCCACAGCATATAGTGATTTTACGCTTCCTGTCTGTCCATTGATATACGGCCGGTCCGGTGTGAGAATCAGGAAAGTTCACACACCCGGCTGCCGTCATTTTCAATCGATTTGGTGTTCCTCTATTACGATTGTTGATTCTCATCTCCACAATGAGTGGCTCTAATTCGACAGTTTTTGGCCAGGGCAGGTGTCCAGCGCCGTTCCTTGAGGCAGATCTCTTCCCATCGACGGGTGGTTGTATGTCTTGCATGCTCTCCGGTTCATTTCACCATGCTGACAACATATAGTTACCGATGGAAGATTTTGCTCTACCACCTTGGGGGTCGTTTGCTGCTTGCCATGTCCACAGACTGAATGGCTCTACGGTGAAAGCATCAACACCCTCACCGAATCTGCAAATTGGGTCAGTGTAGCGGCGATGGTATGTTCTATATACTTGTTGATATGCTTCGCATTTCTGCCAGTCGAAAAGACTCATAGGCATTACCTCAGTATCTGCTTGGTTATTGCTACAGTTTTGATGCAGGTGAGTCACTGCTCCCCGTGCCTTCTATCAACCGTTTCCTAACATGTCTCGCCAAAAGTTGGGTTTCATTATACCATTAAGCGCAAACCCCGATCAATGCTATAACGCGATTACCCCGAACGATATGAGCACTAACTTTACTTGTGCAATCTCCGGCGCATTCATAATGGCTGGGGGCTGGTGTGGTGTTATGTGGGTCTTCTTAAGGTCCCTCGCCTTACATCTACAGATCTGTTGGCAGGTGATAATTGGAAAGTCATTCATGTGGGGAGCTCTTGCTGCTGGATGGGGAATACCGGCCATTGCATTATGTTTTGGAATGATCTTTAGTGGTGTTTCCTTCCGATTTGGAGATACCTGCCATATCAATCACGAGAACAGTTTAGCGGACTTCTGGATTCCTCTTCTAATATTCTCTGGCGCCACCGTTATCATCCAGTTCGTTACTTTCGGTTACTGCATCAAAGTATATCTTTCATCCCTTGCAGACAGTTCCAACACCACGGAAACTTCAGGAGTTCTGCCTTCGTACACTAACAGTGTGCGCACTGTCTCACCACGACAAGCATATCGTCGAGTTCGCCGAGTGATTGAGTTACAATGGAGAGGTATCGCTATTGTACTAGTGATCATCGCTGATGTCGCATTCTTTGCGATCGTGTTTGTCTTCATGGATGATTTAGAAACAAATATCCTCAAGGATCCTACCAAGACCGAGCAGTGGTTAACTTGTTTGGTGCGAACTGGTGGAGGTAAAGAAGAGTGTTTACCTTTAGCAAAATCTCTAGTTGTGAACGAGGCTACCGTTGGTGCGGTCCTTGTCATGCTATCCGTAAGTTCTCCCCATTGCCATCGTTATTTTACTCAAGTGCTAATATGTTTTAGTTCAATGGCTTCTGGGCAGCAATATTCTTGGGAAGAAAGGCAATGATTACAGGCTGGTATGAAATGTACCGTGGAAAGATAAAGCCCAACAATGAATTCGTCAGCGCCGATGTTCACGCCTTTAAAGATCTCAGGTCATACGAAATGCTTAGCAAGGATCGAGATCAACGTGATAGCAAGACCATGGAGGCATGCGAAACTCCAGACGCCGTCACTCCAATTTCGCCCGTTCGAAAAAGTGGTCGAGAAACGCCAGACTACTTTGGCAGAGAAGCAAGATATAAATCACCATCACGTTCATTTTCCAAACCCCACCCACCACAATCATGGGATTCAACCACAACATATGCTCCACCGATGAATTCAAACGCAAACAAATTCTGATATGGGTTCGACATGTATATTTTATTTATTTTCAAGCATTTTTTTATAGCGATGTTTCATACTGTCCCTTGAGAAGGGTCAAACAGGAGTTTGGTGGCTTGACAACTCGGTGGCTTGGCTAGGCCATGGTGCTAGAAGAAATAGAGAGCTCGGCTCGTCGCCCCACGCGGGATGAAAAGACTTTGATAGTCACCCACATGGATCAAGTCAGGATACAAAAAGGATGGAACCTGGAACGATCCCTTTTTCCTTTGTCCAAGAAAAGGCCGATCGGGTACGAAAGGGCCCCGGCCGGGTGGATAGAATTGTGGAGGGGGATGGGGCATAATGTGTTTACAATACCCAGATACCCATTCATAGGCCGAAATGGTCATCGAACTTACTGATTCGAGCGTACTAATACTGCTGCAGTTGTAGTAGGTATACATAGAGATCTCGCGTCCCGAGATCTCGGATTAGGCATGGGATATATCCCGCCTATGTAATGACGATCTGTACTTTATTAGTAGTGTTTGTATGTATTATGATGACATCAAATAGAAAATATGTAAACCAATTATCTGATTATTTCACTCCTGTTTGTATGGTGCTGGATCATGATGTGTGTATATTCCTCTGATGGCGCTGGGTATCCCTGGTGAAGTGAAGTCCACAACATCCAATAGAAGCCGAATATATTTAAGCTCGTAGTTTGCTTAAGTCGCTAGATACTGTTGAACCATAGCATCATCAGTATTCGTATGACTTCCCTAATTCTTGAATCCAACAAGACCCTGGGTCTTCCCATATATAAGCCTGACCTCTCTTTAGCATGACCTCGCCGTACTGGAGGGGAACTAGTCCAAGCCCGATATCATCAGAAATCAGATGATGGATCTTGTTTGCATTTCATAACGAGGGTTCAGTACTGGTGAATCACGAGAGACAGTGAGTAGTGTAGACGAAAAGAAAATCTTGATCACATACGTGAGTATAACCAATGGAGATCCGTCTCTTCGTGGTTTTCTAGCGAAAATCCCGCTTCCGCATCATGATTCATAGCAGCACATCTACGATTCCTTTGAATGTCTTGGAGTGGGTTTAGATTCTTTGAAATGGTATTCTGAGCAAGGATTTCCTCTCAAGACTCAGAAGTTGAAGTTTGATTCCTCATTTCTCATAGACTTCGCTGTACTCACATGCCTGATCAGGAGAGTCCGAAAGCCTTGATTCAGTTTGAGATCGTGATGACCGGTGCCTCGAAATGTATCCTACATATATCTACTATCTACTTGGAAATTTCCCTTCTGTCTCCGCTCTAGACTCAATAGATAACAATGTCAATTTTTCAATTGGAAACTTGAACTAATACCCTCATACAACCAGAAAATTCACAATCATACAAGATCCTCATTCTCACCAGTCAGACACTCCTTCCATTCCTCTTCCCCCTTCTTCTAAATTGCCCAGTCTAACCCTCCTCCCAAAGTCCGTCAACCCATTCACAACGCGACCTGAGTCTAAAAGAACATACGCCGCATCCAAACTCGAGCTACTCTAATCTGCATCTATACGCTTCTTCCTTTGTCAATATAGGTAGTGATGAAAAGAATATTAACTGATGTTACTGTAGATGCGTAGATGAAGAGATCTGCGCTAAGTGAGCGGGACACATATGATTAGCTTCTCATTTTGCTGGAGGGACGTGAGCAATCTTGAAGTGAAGAATGGCCAGACGATTTGGCCATGGTGTTAGAAATAGAAATGTGATGAAATATCATGATATGTCGAAAAATTACTGCGCGAGAATATCTTAAAGAGCCCAATCGAAGTGAAAAGGTATGGATTGTCCTATTCTTCCATTTAGTCATCAATTCTCCCACCCACTAGATCCCCGAATTCACCTTTTTGAAATCCGGCCTCATGCTGGAAATTCCTCTCCCGTATTCAATACTACATTACGCTAAAACAGAAAAATTTGAAAAGTGCTCTTGACGGAAGCGCTCCTTGTAGGTCCTCATAATTTGCGGGGCGGACTGAAGAATCGAATTCGTTGGTAAATTTTTTTACAAGATTATGGATGTTGAGAATTAGCATCAGGAGAACTAGAAGGAAATCAAGGAAAGGGTGTCATGGAAGATAGCGCGGAGGAAGGTTAGGAGAAGGGAGGTCACTATTTAGTTATGAAGTGTGTGACTGTGTTAGATTGGGAAGGTAACCTGAGAAGAGAGTTGTTGCCAGGACGAACACTTGGCAAATTAGGGAACAGGTTTGTTGGCTGAATGTGATGACTTTAAAGTAATCACTCGTGAACATGATCTGCACTGATGAAAAGGTCCAACAAGCTTATAAAAGTGCTCACGCAGATATCTATTAGAACCTTGATAGAAATATATGAAGGTTGCACGCAAACGATCTGGTAGGATACAACACTGTGACTACCTAGGTAGGTACTGAATGAAATTGCTTGGTTGACGGCGAGAGAATTCCACACCAACCAGATTGATTCCATACACCCCAATGGAGTCATGCGGGATGAAGTGAAGCAAATCACTGAATCGAGAAAGATCACACATGACGATAACATAGATAGATAGCATCGCAAGCCATTGAAAAACAGTATTGTATTCTATATAAAAGAGCATAGGAGTTTTTCCTCTTGCCAACTAAGCATCATATCACTTGGAGAAGTACACTATTCTCAAGATCCAAATCCATTTCGTGAACCTACCTATACCGTGGATGAATAGCATGACTGGCAATATCATATGTGAAATGTTATCAAGCTCGGCTGCCCGTGGTCGTGGGATTGTTGGCACATTAATGTTGGACGAAAGTAAAATCCTCCATAGGCATTTCTGATGTCCAACAGACCTTACATGCTTTCCAAGATTGTCGACCTTTGCGACGCGAGAAATTGGGTTATGAGAAAGTTTTCTATTTCAAGGTTAGTTACGGATCATATGCAGATATACAATATCATAGAAAGAAAAAAACCCGAGAAGGTTATCAGATGTTCAGTTAGTTCATTGTTCCCTCCGCAGAGAGTCCTAAAACAAGAGGTACCAGAAAAATAGTAAAAAGAAATATCATCATTGTGTCTTGTCGGTCGATTGTAAATGGTAAGGGAATCTCTTACATTTAAATAATAGCGCAACGCCATTGAATGTTTCTGAATAGATAGTACAAAAGATGAGGCTGATCCTCAATCAGTTATGATGATTTGATCATGACTTCTGTTGGTGAAGCAAAATTGTTGTCGGGAAAAATAAAAAGCTCTGGACTTGAGAAATTTCTTATGATGTCCAGACTGCGCTAGTCAATATTAAGTCTAGCATAGAAAACACCAGCTCTTAGCGTAAACTAAGCGACGAACAATCCACACACATAATTTTGCGACGACGGAACATTTTCAAATCTTTAACACCTCTCGACAATCTCAATCTAACGACCAGTTTAAACACCGTCGACAAATACCGCAAAAATGGGTCGTCTTCACTCCAACGGAAAGGGAATATCTTCCTCTGCTCTCCCATACTCCCGCGCTCCTCCTTCGTGGCTCAAGACCACCCCAGAGCAAGTTGTTGACCAAATCTGCAAGCTTGCCAAGAAGGGTGCTGCTCCTTCCCAAATCGGTGTTGTCTTGAGAGATTCTCACGGTATTGCTCAAGTCAAGGTTGTTACTGGTATGTTAATTTCCTCGTTCTGCAATTGATGCGAGCTGGATTTTTGTTCAAGAGAAATACAAATGCTAACATTTTTACTTCTACAGGTAACAAGATTCTTAGAATCCTCAAGTCCAACGGTACGATATCCAATATAACATGAATAGTTCCATATATGCCATCATTGGATCATAGTACATCCTTGATGTGTCAATTTATATCTTTACAAACGCCTCTGCTTGGTCATAGACTGACAGAGTGACAAAATAGGCCTTGCCCCAGAGATCCCAGAGGACCTTTACATGTTGATCAAGAAGGTTCGTTCAATACTATCCTCGTAGCTGACGTTGAGTTATACTAATCCATTAAATCTAGGCCGTCGCTGTCCGCAAGCATCTCGAGCGTAACCGCAAGGACAAGGACTCCAAGTTCCGTTTGATTCTCATTGAATCCCGTATCCACCGTCTCTCCCGTTACTACAAGACCGTTGGTGTTCTCCCACCAACCTGGAGATACGAGAGTGCCACTGCTAGCACCATGGTCGCATAAAAAGTTTCACCATGACAAAATGGATATGGAGTTGGGGTGTGGACATAATTGCATCACGAACTATACTACTTTCTTGAGAAGGAGTACTGCTATATTGGCATAAAAACTAAATAGCAAATTAAATATTAAGAAATACTTCCAGCGCCAGCCTTGTTCTCAATTATTGTCCAATTATTTCAACGTGATATTTCACTCCTTGAACGCCCATCTTGACATGATTTTATGTGCCCAGGGGTGTGTATCTAAACTCCATCTATTTTTAATTCCCTCCTTCCAACTCCTTAGATTTTGATAATAAAAATTCTCCCAATACTCGTAAAGGATCTTTTGGTCTATTAAGGAATGATTGTTAGTTTATACGCACCGTGAGAGATTCCTGTCGGGCAGCAGATCCAAGGTACTTACTGGTCCTTGGCTAATAGTTTCATGCCCTCCAATAAACTTCCCGTAACAGTCTGATTTAAATAAACCCGTGCCGGCGCTCCATGCACACTTGCTTCAGTTGGCAACGACGGCCCGGTATCAGGATGTTGGCTAGTAGCTCTCGAAGAATTTTCCTTCTCTGCATTCCCATTTACCTTCGGTACTGGCGTACTTGTGCGCGCAGGAACGGGCGCTGGAGAAGCTGTTTCGCGATTTATGTTCGCAGACGAAGTGGAAGCTTGATGCGAGGGAGGTAAAATGGGTGAATGAGAATGTGTCTGCGATTGAGTTTGAGCAGTGGGTGGAAGAATTGCAGCGGCTGGAGACTGTGAAAGAGTTGTATGAGTAAGTATAGAGAATTCTAGGGCAGAAGACAGTCGCGAGAGGAAACGTCCAATTGAATCTGAAGGATGGGAGGAAGGAGAAAATGGAGGGATGGGTGGAGGGTCAGGGTCTGGGGGAAGTATAAGGCATACTGCAGGTCTATGAAGAGGTGCATCTTCCATAACCACATCGCGTGTTGCGCCCGGCATTTGGAGGACGCCGGAGGGTGTGGATGAGGGAGGTGTGGAGGACGATTGTGTTTGCATCGCGAGTTGATAGGTATGCGCAGCTGAACTGATGCTGGGTGTGCTATTAGGGTTGATTTCGGATGATGGCGTTTCGGTTTGCGACATGCTGGATGTGGAGTTAGGTGTGGATTTATGAAGGTTTGGGTATAGGATTATGTCGCTATGATTGGATTGTGTAATTGGGTGGGGGAGAATTGCTTTCTGCCAAAGCGGTGGACGACGTACGGTAGCTGGTAACGTGCTCAGGCGTATATTGGAATGGTTGACGCGCTTGAAGACGCGGATGTAAGATACGTTCTTGCCATAAAATTATATGCGATGGATGAAGTACTTCTGTATACATAACATTCGATATAATGGTACTTGAAGAAATTAAGAACGCTAGTCCCAACGTTATGCTACATCGAAAAACACAACGCAAGATACCGCAAGACTTTAAAGATAAATTGTTGCCACCTTCAAAGCGTTTGAAAACTGCGGAGAGTATAGATGGTGATGATCTTAGTTCTCGGTGTCCTTCCGATGAAGATGAATCATTACGTTCATCCCCACGAACCCGAAGTCCAATTCAATTCAGAAGTACGGAAATTCCCGATTCAGAAGATGAAGCGGAAGATGAAGCGGAAGATGAAGCGGATCAGATTGTGGCTCCCAGAGTGACGGAATTGGAGAGTGCGTTGCCACCAGTTGTTATTAATAAGAATGCAATTGCTGAATATGAAGCAATGCGTGCCGAGAATGAAAACCTTCCAGATGATCTCAAAGCGAGGTTGACTGGGAGGACTTGGGAGAGGGGTAAAAGTAGTATTTATAGTGATGCTTTCAATCTTGCATTGGAAACTGTGTTAGAGGATGAAGGGCATCTGTTCGATGAGAAGGAAATGGAAGTTTTCAAGGAATGGAGAGAATTGGATTATGAAGCTCAATATTTGTAAGGCCCGATTATCATCTCTAAATTGTAACTTTTGAGAGCTGACGGACATAGGTATGTACGTCTTTTCTTACGAAAAACTTCAGCATGGCATCGTATAAACCGTTTGGGTTATCATGGAGATTTGACGGATGTTTCTGCAGCTTCGAAAGTTCTGCAATCTACCCGAGTATTGCCAGTATCAACCGCGACAGTTCAAGTCAATCCAGCAGAGTTGGGACCTCCCGAAGGAACTGTCCTTGGAGACTCGTTGACTTTTGCTGATTCGTCAGAAGATCAGATCAGAACCTTAGATGAGGCATTATCCCTATTGAATCTTGATGAACTAAAGAGCTTAGCAAAAGAACTCAAAGTCCAAGGGAAAAATAAAGCTGATATACTAAAAGCACTTCGTGAAACAAGTCAAAGGCAGGCTGGACTCGGTTATGTTGGGTTGAAAAGAGCCGATAGTGCTTTGAAATCAAACCCTACGACTCCCGATGGATTGATTTCCGAAGAAGAAGACGACAGCCTCGATCATATGAACAGAGATGTTCATTTCCTCAGAAAGATCATGGCTATCACAGGACCGTGTATACGACTTTCACTCCCAGCTTTAAACTTGTTCGAACGAGTCCATCTCGTCTTTTACAGATCAACTGAATGGACCGACAAATCTCTAACCACAATCATTCTTGCCAGAATATCCCGCCGTAACTTCCCCTCCTATATTGTCTCACGATCTACCAATATCTTCCCCACCCGCTCCAGCCTCCTCGAATTTGAAGCCTCAATTCGAACGCAGTATCGCGTCGACAACATTCTTGATGGCTATCCACGCAAGTCGGACCTAGACCAAGTTCTTGAAACTTTCGAAGCCATATATCCCCGTTGGAAAATCCTCTTGGCACAAGAACAACGCAAAGAAGACTCCATATATGAAAGTGGAGAGGGTGGCTACCTTCGTCGATTTTCTCCAGCATGGGTCTATACACGTATTGTGTATAAAGCCCTATACGTACTCGGACGATTCAAGTCTCACGAAAAAGAATACGCTTTACTCATTGAACTCCTTTCTCAAAAGCTTTTTCATTCAGCACGAAGGGGTGCATGGTATCAACGCAAAGCTCTTCTAGAAGAACACTATATGTATGCTCTCCTCCCAACCCCAGGAATCAAAGATCCAGAACAACAAAAACGCCATTGGAAACGCATTTCGCTCAAAACATGTGAGCAAGGTCTTCAAGATTCACATTGTCATACAATCTACCACTACGACTTACAGAAACGAATCCGTAAACTCGAGAAGACACTCAAGATTCCTAAGAGAGAAAAACACGATTTTGAGCATGTTCTTCTCTCTAAACCCATCGAAACAACTATTCAAGGAATTCAAATTAAAAAGTCGTATCTCACATCTACAACTCTCCGACGTAAATCTAGCGCGCCTAATGGATTTGAAGAGAGACAACGCAGTACCAAAACCATTTGGTTGGATGAATATGAATCCCCATCAAACCCATCCGAATGTTCCGTTGAACAGTTAACTCTAAGTTACTATCGCAGCCTCGGGTTTCGCGGCTATCACTCTGAAGGTGGCATTCTACGCACTTTATTCGCATACCTCTTTTTCGACATCCTATTTCTTTACATCCCCAACGTATTTCAGACAGAATACCAAACTTGCCCGCTAGATCTACACACCGAGTCATTCTATGAAGCCCGGGCGTCGGAAATCAATCATCGAATTGTGGAAATTGAGAATGGAATGGCAGCGGGTATTATAAGGGGGGTTTGGGAGAGAGAAGGGGAGAGAAAGACGTGTGTAGTGGGTTTGAAGTGGGAGTTCGAGAGGCAGGACTTGGAGGGGATCGTGGAGGCTTTTGGGAGTGGGTTGGGGAAGGTGATGAGGGTTATGGCGGAGGAGTATCGGGTGAGAGGGGGGGGAGTACCGGATTTGTTTTTATGGGATGATGGAGTGGAGGATGAAGTGGAGGATGAGTCAACGCAACAAGAGCCGGTGAAAAAGGAATTAAAAGAAGAGGAAGATATCAAGATCGAAAACCTCGAAGAGGTTGGGGAGGAAAAGAAAGAGCCGCAAGTGAAGAAAGAGTCCAAGAATGAGTCACAAGACACCATCAAAAGGAGAAGAAAACAAGAAGTACTCTTTGTAGAAGTCAAAAGCGAGAATGATAGGCTAAGCGATACGCAAAGAATGTGGATACATGTACTTCTAGGGGCGGGGATCAGGGTTGAGCTTTGCAATGTGGTCGCGAGGGAGGTGAGGGTCATTGATGCTGAATAAGAGATAAGGAGGAGTATGGAATTGATTTGGTCTTATTTTGACGGGGTTAACTGGACGAATGGGATGGATAGAATGGACGGCATTGAGTGACAATTTAGTAGGTTAAGGTGGTATAATACCTAGCCAATAAGATTTCAATTGAAGATTTGCCTTCTTAGTGTTCCTGTTCTGACGGATCGAGCCTGGTATCACGTATCTCGGATTCTTTCACTACTGTCTATAGTCTCTCGTACCTCAGTACTAATTAACGTGGCGTTTCCGTAATATTTTCCACTTACATCTCCTTTGTCTCCTGTAATTTCAGTCTACATATTACTCCATATTTAAAAAGTACACCGAGAAGTCTTCAGGTCGCGGATGGAGCCTGTTATATTATTATTATTGTGGATTTTTTTTGGCCAGAAATTTGGTTTGGAAATTGGCAGACTAGGCGATCAATGGAAAGATCTTATTGACGCACTGGAAGATGAAGAGAGAAAATGATAAACAAGCTCTCTATACATACCTCTAACAAACATTATTGGAAGCATTCTACACGACATGACTTTTTTCGTGCCATAATCGAAATATGCTGATCTGTTGACTCTACCGAATACTTTGAGAAGAATCAAACGAAGTAAAATCTGGGTAGGTTACATCTTGCTCTAGTACAATTCAATCATGTGCAAAATGCCCTCAAAACTTCTCTAAACATCCAATTCATCCTGCACCAACTTGATTCTCAACCCATTCTCATTCTCCACCGCCATCCTAAACCGTTCCACCCAAGGTCTCGAATCCCGACTTTCCATTTTCGAGAACTTCTGCATTACTCTCACAATAATATATGCCGAGTCAATAAAAACCATCTGCTGAGCAGGGCAAATGCGCGGCCCCCCTGAAAATGGAAGGTATTCCCAAGATGGTCGCAAGGTCTCCTATCTCTCGGGACGAAAATCATCGACATCGTTGCCCCAGTAGCTTTTGTCGCGATGCAATGCGTGAATATCACATGCAATATTACTACCCTTTCTGACTAGGAAGGGGGCCTTACCATCAGGGCCACCGCCAAGTGGTAAAATGGTGTGTTTGTGGTGCACTCGTCGTAGAAATCCTGTGGTGGTGTGAAGACGGAGACCTGGTGAAAATGGTTGATTAGACGGGATCTTACGTTGCTAGAAAATAGCAAGAATGTGGGAATCTTTGAACGACATCAAGCAAGAAAAAAGTATACATACTTTCATTAAAAACATATCGCAGGTACTTCATTGACTTAAGGATTTCGAAACTCAGCGTCTGTCCGGTCGTCGCAGCGAGTACTTCTCTCCGTAGTTTATCCCATCGATGCGCATCAAAAATATATCGCTAACAGCTATCCCCGTCGCATCGTGAGCGGGGATAAATACATAAAAAAGCTGATAACGTAAATCCACCGGATCCTGCGTTTCCTTTGCCATTTCGTTCAAGAGTATAATGTTTTTGAGCGGTACTCTCATCTTCCTCTCCATTATTCGCTACACTCTTCTGACTCTCCAGAACCCGAGAGACGTGTTTGTCAATGTAGGCATCCACTTTCCCGAAAGCCTTTTTCCACTCGACATCTCGACCGCGAATGAATTTCAGCTTGTCGAGCATCATTCGTGCGCCGAGACCACGCGTGGTCATATTGAATGCATTGAGAAATTCTCCAGCATCAACGGGGCATTTGGAGATTGAGATTCTACCGATTCACCGAACAAGAATTCGGTGGAGATATCCAGAAACTTGGAAATGTCAGTCAAACAAGCAGATCATGCTAAGCCAACCATGACAAAACAAACAATAGCAAGGAAAGATTCACCACACCAAATTCTTCGTAAGCAGTTGCAAATCAACCGTCGAGTCATCACGCGGAAGAAGATCCAAAAACCGCGCGACATGTTTGTCCAACGCCGCAAAATTAGAAATCTCAGTCCTCGCAAACGTACGTCGAACGAGCGCACGCGAGCGTTGCCATATCTTCCCATCTGCGACAAAGATTCCCTGGGCCTCTAGCGATCCACCTCCTTTCTCCGGCTTAACCTTCACCTTTCCGAAACCCCCAAACGAAAGCGCGAGGACCGTTTTGATATTCTCGGATTCGCAGGTGTGGATGGTCGGTGTTCCCAAGGAGTTGCTCTGGAAGGGTTTTCCATACGTGGCGCATAATTCTCGGTTTGTCTTGAGTACCTTTCCTGTTTTCATCGCTGCACCCATCTTGAAGAACAAATCGAGTCTGAGAAGCGGATTCTTGTGTGGATATTTTCTTGGCTGCATGCAGCCATTTTGCGTTCGAGGTCTGTAATGATAAGATATTCGGAGATTTTCTTGTATAGATATACGGTGATCAATATTCCTGTAGTCACTAGAGCTAGATAGGTGGTAGTCCTCATGATTAGGAGTGTTCATTGAGAGCTTGATGGTGAGACGATTTCAATATCAAGTCTTGAGAGAACTTTGTGGGTGACCAAGTTTAAAGTCCTCTCGCCTTCGAGATCACGATTTCGTGTTGCAAATCAAACAATAACGAGAAATTTCCCAGATAAATAAATCTTTATATATTATTCAAGGACGTGAATCCGAATCCGGTACGTGACCATTACTTCATGTAGGAAAAGCCTGACCAGTCATCCAATATCCTGCTAACCCCATAATTTATCATCATATCCAAGCACTCGTGGTATCAAAACGACCAAAAAAGTAACCAATCCAAAAACAAAAACGTCAAAAATCCACAATATTTAAGCCACAACCCCAGTATCCCTACCTCCTCTTTCCTCAAACGCCTCTCTCGCTTTGACATTTGCCACTGCACTCTGGAACGCACTCGTAAGATCGACGTGGAATAATGGTCTATTGAGACCGGTAACAACAGCCGTTCTCGACCTCGTGACGTTCTTCGACATAGCTTTCAAGTCACTGCCACTTCCACTCTCACTATCTCCTCTAATTTGATCTCCATTTCTCAGATCCCGTTCGCGCGTTTGCTGTTCCTTGATTTCTTTTTCGTTGGTTTCGGCTTCTGCTGCTGCCGCCGCACTATCTTGGCCTCCCATTTCCGCAACCGAGAAAATCGGCTTCCAGCGGTGTGATCCTTCTTCCTCGGGAGTTGGGTATCCGAATCCAGCGGCAACGAGAGCGCGTTTAGTCCAACGGTTATTGATAGAGGTGAAATGCCAGTCCACGACTGAAGGAGATGCATAAGTATCCAGTTGATTACGGACATCGATGAGTTGTTGAATGGAGGTTATATCGACATTGTTAACGGAGCTGAAGTCGAGGATGATAGCTTTGAGGGTAGGGCGGTCGCTATGATCTTCAGGAGCTTTACCGCGGCGTGGACCGGGGTCATTCCATGGGCGATCACCAGGACGAGCGTAATGGTTAGGGTTGGTTCGACGGGTTGTTGCGAAGATTGAATTGGTAAGGTGATCGAGATAGTGATTGGCGTTTGGATAATTAAATCCTTCCGAGAATCGATAGATGAAGATGCCAGGATAGGGTGTTTGAACATCAACCTCTGGATTAGTTCCATCACCGTGGTCAAAAGGAAGGAAGACTGTTCGAGATCCAGAATCTTCGAATTGAGTGGCATCAGATTTTGGGAAAGTGCCATTGTCGACCAAAGGTGCTGATCTATATTCGGCAATTTCACCTCCGATTGAAGTAACCTTGACTGTACCAAGAAAGCGTCCTCTAGCCTTAATAATTCGGAAAATGAGAACGGCGAATGAAACGCAAATAGTTACGTAGATTCCATCTTCAATGGTGGTAAAAACGGTAACAATGACACCTGCGAAGAAAATCGGAACCTCGAGAGGGGATACACGCCAGAATTGATAGACAGTATTCGGGGGTGTGATGAGATCTCCGACAGCGTGAATAATGACTGCAGACAAAGCTGCACTTGGAATGTAAAAGAAGACTGCCGTAAGTGCATAGATAGCAAGAAGAACAATGACAGCGGTTATGACACCAGCGAATGGAGTTCGAACACCAGCTTTCGATTTGATAGCTGTACGAGAGAAAGAACCGGTAACTGGATAACCACCAAGGAAAGCGCCAAAGATGTTGGTGACACCAATAGCTACCATCTCCTGAGATGGGTTGATAGCATAGTTGTTGATACGTCCGAAGGATTTCGAAATTGCGATGTGCTCGATAAGGAGAACGATGACAGTGGCTGGTAAATCTCCTACAAAGACGTTGATAATCGAAGAGTTGACTTCTGGCACGGCAGCATTTTGAAACCCTCGTGGAACTTTACCGAGAATTTTGAAGAGTGGCTTTTTGCGATGATGCATGTTTACAAGCCAACTAACCAATGTGTATAACAAAATAACAAATACGGTTCGAAGAGTTGCGGCGAAGAAGAATGTTCTTTTGTGGTTTGGGAACTTCTTAGCTCCATAATTACAAGCCTAAAAATGATAATTAGTAATGATCAAGGTGTTCGCAGAGGTTCGCAACTTACAGCTCTAAGCGCATATAACAGGAAAAGGGCTGTCAAGCCGATGGCTGCATCAAGTTTTGTATTGGGAAGACCCTTCAATGTGTTGATCACAACCTTATAGGTTGAAGCTCTAGAGCTGAAGCCTGTGATACCCATCAACGTTGGAACTTGTCCAACAGCAATGTTGATAGCGGAGCCAGTCATGAATGCCGAAATTGAAGTGAGGGAAATCAAATCAACAATCCAACCGCACCGAATAAGTCCGATAAAAGCAATGATGCTACCAGCAATTACAGCCAAACAAGATGCAATGACATGGCCAGGAACATCAGGGTGAGTGACAGCAGCTTTGACCAAAATTTGACCAACGAGAGTCGACATGACAGCAACAGGTCCGATAGTGATATCCTTTGACGTAGCGAAGAACCAGTAAACAAGAACTCCCATGAAAGATGAGTAAAGACCGAATTGAGGTTCGAGCTCAGCGAGGGTAGCATAAGCCATACCCTGAGGTACGACGACAGCACCGATAGTAATACCTGATCAACGTTAACAATCAGACCCATCGGAAAGTACTCGGTACTACTCACCAGCTACCAAATCTCCAAACAACCATTGCAAATTATAGCATCCAATCCAACTTAAAAATGGAAATAGCGAGCGGCCATAAGCGGCGAGATCGTGTCGGGTTGGAAGGGTATCCTGGATCCATTCTAAACTTCGAGGTTCTTCCTCTACGAATGTATCGGCTGTTTGAATGGAAAAGACTGACTCTCCTCGTAAAATCTCCTGACTGTTGAGTTCATCGCGATAGTTGAGTTTGATACCGAGGACCTTAGCCAGTCCATGGCCAACTTTGGTAGCAGCCATTGTGGTAAAAAGCAACTTGGCTGTGAAACCCGAGATAGCGGAAGATTAAGTGGACAAAAAAAGGCTATTCCGCAAAGGGTGGGTGTCAGTAGATTTGACCTGACAGATATGACAAGGCGATCTGCAAGTTACTCCCAGATGGTCATCCAAGAATCTGTAACTTTATGAGCGGATGCAGGGCTGATATAGCCGTATCTGCTCCCAGAAGGTCGGGTCGATATCAGATGATTCTGTATCTGACAACTGAAGAAAAATGTGATTTAATAAAAAGTAAAATTGTCTGACATCGGAACTATTCAAATGCAGGTCGAGAGCTGGAATAGATAGTGCAGCTTCTAATTGTAAAAAAAGAGGCTTTTTGTTCTCGAAAGACTTGAAAAGGTAAGACGTGATCCAAGAGTGGCATTCAGCAATTGACCTCTTTGAAATTTGGGGGTGCGCCACCAATGTATTGCGTGCTCGTGGATGAATAAGATGGAAGAGAGAAGAGCAAAGGAAACGACCAGGTAAATAAGTGAATCCCTGTGTGTAACCTTAGGCTGATCCGGAATTTGGAGCCTTTTGAATCGAAACACTTTGGTAGTAGACGTCAAGCCAAGTATAACGGGCTTGCAAATTCTTCGAATTTGGGGGTTTGAATATTATACTACTGTGAAGCTAGAGAGACTTGCGGGAGATTTGTCTCGAAATGGAAGAGGATATTCGTGGTGACGGGATCGTGCTGGAGAGATGATGTTAGTTGACAAGGGTACAATATAAAGTGGTTTGATGGATGTACATCTAAAAATGGTGAGAGTATCTACTTATGGTAATACTCCAATAATAATCATGAAGAATGGGTTTGGTATGTATTTTAATTGGTTATGGGGACGTGGAGATGGCAGTCGCGGATGGCTACTCTTTCTTGATACAACAGGGTAGGGAGTATCCGACAACTTTCAGATATATCGAGACTGAAGATTCAAGATTCGAGAAGAGGTACTGTAGGTACTCTTGACTCCAGAAAAAGCCCTTCAATCTCCAAGGGACCAAGAGTATACGTTCGAACCTCAATTCACAATCAAATGTCTTGAATTGATTTGGGTGTAAACGTAACCACAGTTATTCGGTGTACGAATAAAATGGGGAAGTCATTTATCAGGGGGGTTAGAAATACACTCTGGCCATTTATCTAGCCATTTCTTTACCCATTTATCTAGCCATTTCTTTACCCATTTCTTCTCAGAGCGGAGTTCTTCTCTACTATAAAATTCTCTTCTTTTCATAGGCAGTCTCGGTAGTATACTTGGTACTGTCCTGTCGGTCTATTTCATGGCAAAGTTGATCTAGTGTTACATGTACCACATTTTAGTGGATATGTAATCATCATTACCATTGTTACCATCATTATGCTTTCTTTACCCCGATCCTACCAAGGGAGACCAAGGGAAATGGGGACAGCTCTTTGTGAATCCGGAACGAAATAAATGGACTTGTAGTGGGCGAGGTGGGAATATTTTCAACATGTCGACATATTTGCCGAGCACGCAATTCGCTAAAATTGATCTAGTTTTTCGAAATTATGTATAAATTAGTGTCAAGCGAAGATGAAGGAGATAGATCTCCAGGGACCAAAACAAGACAAAGGAAAACATTAAAAAAAAGCTTTCTTTCTATCTGGAATCTTGGAAATTCGAACAGCTGAAAACGCTATTGTGTACATTTTCCAATCATTCGCGGCAAGGAATAAAGAGAAAAGGGGAGATTGAATGAACAAATGAACAAATGACCCATTGATATGGCGTTTCTCATTTATTTCCTTGTGAGTCTATTGTATAGCATAGGAAATAAGAAAAAGATCAGCTCTTCAAGATTTTTGATAATTCCACAAAGCTGTCTCTTTCAAGCAGTAGATTCGGCTATTGCCACGCAAGGGTAGCTCAAAATTTGTTCATGCAAGTTGCAGGCTTGCAGCACGCGGATTATCCATTGGGAAATCTCCACCCAATGACCGTCTTGCTTCATGATGCAATGGGAGGGATGAAGATCGCAATCCGATAAGATGCGATAAGCATGAAAAGAGGCTTGAAAAGCTCCGAGACATCATAATAATTTCAAGATTTTGGAGGCTTGAAAGGCTTGGAGGCTTAAAAGCTAATATCTCTTGATTATTGAAGATCGAGACCACCAGACTGGAGATAGTATCTTTCTTTCCCTTAGCAACAAGAACCCGCGGAGATGAGGATGAAGGAACCTCCCGTCAGCCAAATGTCTTGGGAGATACAATATGATTATATGAGTTAGTCCTAACAATAGGTAGGGTCTGCGGATGGAGCGTTTGGAGCCGATAAAAAAGTATTCACCCCGTCGATTATAGATTATTGTCGAGAAAGATTTCAAAATCCGATCAAACTTCTTCTTCTTGCCTCCAAATTTCCAAGATTTGAGGACTCGCGTCGAAGTGGAGAATTGATTCAATATCACATGATATATATATATATATAAGATCACGTGATGTTATTTCCATGCGGGCCTTTCGCGGTCGGTCCTCCAGAATCTGTATCCGTGCCTGGGTATCTTGTCGACATGTTGTTGTTGGCTTGAAGTTGAAGCAGAAAGCAGAAAGCAGAAAGCAGAAAGCAGAAAGACGTTGAGAAAGATATCATTGTCATTCTACTTCAATCAACATCTGAACAAAGTGTTGACAATATATATCGTTGTAGGTTTGTACATTGGGTAGCTGGAGGTAGCTTTTTGGTGGTTGTCGTAAGTTATGTACCTGTGTATCAAGTGTTATCACGAAAATTCGCGGTTTACCAGCCACGACTTCACTTGAACCACACTTCACACTTCATTCACCCTTCACCCTTCACTTCATCCTTCACATTTCAGACTTCACTCAGACTTCTGCTGACATGACAACAACTCAATTTGATAATCTGACAACAGACACTACAATAGAAAATAGAACGATACCATACTTCATATGAAGGGATTGATTGTATTCACATAATCATATTCACCATTTTGGATCTCAAGAACAACCTTACAATCAAATTGATTTATTACCATCACTCCATCCGTATCCTTATTAATCTACCTAATCCTACATCAACAAACAATGCGATAGCAAAATGGCATCTTCATCCCCCACCAAAGACGCATTTCAATTTCCTACGCTGGTCCCTCCTAATCATTCTGTCCTCAATCCGCCAGCATCTCCTCGCCGAGCTTTAAGAAGATTACAGTCCGCGCACACTCTAGGTTCATCATTCAATCAACCATCCCTGATCTCACAACAACATAAGCAAGCTTTGCAAAAGATTATTCCTCCCGTGCCAAAAGATGCCACACAATCTTCAACTACAACTCATTCTAGAGCAAGATCCAATAGTGATGTCACGAATATAGTCCCAGTCCCAACTTCTTCGATGAGGCGCCCTACATCAAACAGAAAACTTACTGCGACAGAAAGTATGTCGTTAGACCGTCTCCTCAGAGAGGGCCCCCCCGACGGAGATATAATTGGAAGTTTGGAGAGTATGAGATTGAAGATATTGGATCAAGGGGTTAAGAGTGATAGCGATGGAATGGTTTGTCAATTCCTCCCTCTACTCTACCACTTCTGCTAATAGATACTTGTTTGTCAATAGTCCTCTTTGCGCATTTACATCTGGCTTATATTACTCAATGCACCTACTCTTGAAACCGACGCATATCTCTCTCTGATCCATCGCGGGGCATCTCCCGCATATTCCAAAATTCGAAATGATACCTTTCGAACTCTAGCCACCGATCCTCTTTTTCGACGTCGAGTTAGTGAAGCAAGCTTAATCCGACTCTTAAATGCAGTAGCATGGAGATTACACGATGCGAAAGAGGCGCGAGCAGAATATCGAAATATACAGAATAGACAGATTACGGAGGCGGCTTTTCAAGGTTCTCCGGAACGAGGTCCATCATCACCCAGTATGAGATCTAGAGCTCGTGCTCTGACTTTAACAACGGAAGGTTCTGATGTTGGGGCTGGAGAACCGGGTACATATGTTCAAGGCATGAATGTACTCGCTGCACCCTTTCTCTATGCTGCCCGCAGCGAATCTGAAGCATTTGCTGCTTTCCATCGCTTCATAACAACCGAAGTTCCTGGTTATGTGAGAGGTGCTATGGATGGTGTTCATAAAGGACTCGCATTAGTGGATAAAGTTCTAGCTATTGTTGATCCGAAATTGAGTCTGTATCTGATTGGAAAGGGTATGAGTGCAGAAATTTATGCTTTCCCTTCAGTACTCACTCTATGCGCATGTACCCCTCCATTACCCGAGGTACTTCGTCTTTGGGATTTCTTATTTGCTTATGGTGCTCATCTCAATATTCTTTGTATTGTGGCACAACTCGTTATTCTCAGGCATTCAATAATGAGTTCTCCTAGGTAAGTTCTGGGGTTTGCTTCTACTATATATGAATTCAACTAATAAGAATTAAAGTCCTACGAAGATTCTCAGATCTTTCCCTCCTTTACAAGCGGATACCATTAAAGAAGTTACACTTTCTATTATCAAGAAAATCCCGGATGATGTTTATGCGGAAATCGTTTCGCATGCTAAATAGTTTATTTACATGCATGGCTGGCGGCGTTGTACATTGCATTGGATGACAAAAGTGAAAGTTTGAGACGGGCTGAATGGTTGCTATATGTACGAATGATATCATGATATAGTTATGTTTTAAGAAGCAAATGATCAATTGGTTGGATTGGATTGCATGAGGCTGGTTTGGGGTTGCTCGGTCTGGGGGGTTCTGGGTTGGATGAATGGGTACGAATATGAATGCGGATATGAATTAATGATATTGGAGGGGAAGTAATCTTCTCAAGTATATCAAGCTTGAGTGTAATATATTTATTTTTATACCTACCTATTGGTGATTGGGTGATTTTCGGTTTTCTCAAGTTTGAAGTCCTGTCCCCGGTGGCTATGCGAATGTATAATGTAGCTTTTTCAAAACTCATCCTCCGTCCCTTGCCCAATAGCTCATATTCGACTTTGAGATTTCCAGAGTGGAAGATTGAGTGAGTGATATTTGTATGGATATTGAGTATGGGAGGATGTGTTGAATTGTATGAATTGCTTTGTAACGCAGAGAAATATATTCATCCGCATCACATACTCATGCATTTCTAAATGCTACATGGAACTGATATATATAAGTTAGCCATCTCTTCTCTCGACTTTGCAATACTTCTCATATCCCTGTTCTCACAATCCCATCCAATCCCATCCCATCCCATCTTATCATCTCCCGAAGAACAGAAGCAAAAAAGAAGAACAATACTGTTTAAACAAACTCACCATGTCTGCCCCACTCGTCCCCTTTCTCAAAAATCCTATACTGTCCGCAAATTCCTTCGTCTCTCTAAATGCCTAAGTTTCAAATCTCACATTAGCTCTAAAATTCTTCAAACTTCCCATCTATAGACTCCCACCGGTGTATCAAAAGCGGCCTCAATTTCCAAGACCAGGAAAGGAAACAATAAAGTAATAAATGAATACCCACCATGTGAGCCTCCTTAGTCTCCCACCCTAACATTAAAATCAACGCTCTCCCCTTTTCTTCCTCCATCGCCTCTTTCTTCTTAGCGATCTTCTCAATTACCTCGCCGGAATCTATCACGCCAAGAAATCCTGCAATTTTTTCTTCCGAGTGAAGTTTGCGGATTGCGGTTTTGAAGGTTTCTACTCCCTGTTTGCTTTTCTTAGTCTTCTACTTGACCTGCTTCTCATTCTCGCTCTTTTTTCAATTCATCGAATTTCGGATTTAGATTTGGATGGAGACAACAAATGATAAATAAAACCAAAAACACCACCTACCTCGAGAAAAACATCCTCCACATCAAAAAACGTAGCAACTTCCATGACTCCGCCCTTCTGCCCCGCATTTTCTTCTGCAATCGCGCCCGCAACATCCAATTTGCTTGCGTGTATGATTTCCACACTTCCCATAATCGGCTGCAGGTTTTCTAAAAAGGCAGGGTAGGCTGGCGAATTCATAAAGGCTTTGTGGGGAGCGAGGGATGTCCAGTCTTTGGATTGGGGGTTAGTATAGATATATATATAGATTTGGACGTGTGTAGGAAGATTATGGGAAATTTGAGTGGAGGGGGTGGATATGCAGAAAATAAAGAGCAAACAATAAGTGACAGGAAAGTTCTCAACACAGTTTAAATCAGGAAAAGAATCAATAAAAGGGGAGTCAAACCAATACACCAAATCAACACTCCATCATCCTCCAATGTACCGCCATAGTAGGAATTTGTACATCCTTTTTGGGCTGCAACTGTATCTAGAGTTTCACGCCCTACATTGGTTATATCTGATTAGTCTGGTTCTTTGAACTCCATCTGTCCGTCCTTCCATTCGCCCCTTCATCCATCTACCCATTCGACCCGTTCCATCAAGCCGAATTCGAACCGTGAAAAGTTTGAATCCAAGTAAGCCTGCACACTCAATGACTCCTCCTTCCATCCTTCTCCCGATCCCCCTCATTGCAAACTGAATTCTACACACTCGTGATCACTCATCTCTCATCGGTCAATCTCACTTCCAAGCTCTCACCTCTGAACTCTTTTCCCAAATATCTAAACCGCACTGCCCACTTGAAGCATTACTCTGCTTGGATCCATCCCCATCCACAACCAGCTGTGCAGATATTTCATCCCCAATACCATCCCCAACTCCAATTATCCTCCCCAAGCAAAAGAAAAGACACTTACAAATCCTCGCCGCCTCTTCCACCTCTCCCTCCCCCTCCCCCTCCAGATCCCCTCCCCCTATCTCCCCTCTCAACTCCATCCTCACCATTTCCGTGACCGGCCCATCAAAGTCAGACCCACTAACCACCGACCGCATAGCCATTTCGACACTACTTCCTTATTCCTAACTTACGAATCTACAATTGAAGAACAGAGTTTTGTACTCAATATATCTATACCAAGAGTTATATGATAGATAGCCAATGATAAATAGCTATAGTGAGAGACAAACCACCAACTAACATAGGTATTTGAAGTCTTCCCTTACTTACCCCACCCAACACGAACACGGCACTGATGATGTCAGCCAGCAGTTCAGATCACATAAACTCCTAAACTTTGATTTCCAAACTCACTCGCTATCTCCTAGAGCTTTCACAGTAGCTCCCACAAATCAACATCTTATTGTCAAATCATCAAGTCGATGGATGCTCTTGCATACGGCAAAATATCACACACCAGTTCACCAAACTAAATACAACACAGCGCAGCACACAATTAGTAATCCAAACATCACAAAATCACAAAATCCATCCCAGCTAGGTATACATCATCATCATCATCATTCCATCTCACCTGACCTCACCTCAATTTCAAATGCGTCTCCAATCCCGCAAATACAATCAAAAGAACCTCAAATCATAACATAACAATTTTTCACAATTCATATCACCTTAGCCTATCATGCATCATGCATTGTGATTTTTCTTGCATACCAATTTCCCTATTAGCATCTCTCCCATCATTCTCGTTTCCATGCACTTGGTTTCCCATACCAATCGCGGGTCAGCTTCCCATCAATCAATCAATCAATCAATCAGGATCTCATTCTCTCATCATTAACTTTTTTTTATCAATTGCCTAGAGAGATCTTTTCACTCCCAAGGGAAATATACGCCATGAAAAAGCAAGCAAGCCACCATTCCGCTAACCAGGCCACTAACATCCATGAAAAGATTCATTTCTGATTGTCAATAACACATATTGCCAAAGGAAGTCCTTTTCCGTGCACATATCTAAACCTTTTCATATATCAATTTAAATTTAGCTTGAAGCTCTGTGACGTTCACTCTCTAGCCTTGAGTAGAGCATGTATCTATTCATGTATTAGTAATATGAAAATATGGTTGAAAAAAGAGGAAACTTACAAAGCCATTTGATTACACTCAGCTGTTCCTGTAATTGTAACCAGTCTCTCATTTGAATTATCTTGAGGCTCATTGATCTTAATGACACTACCACTGAGTTGTCTGATTTCATTAATCTTGGCGCCACCTTTACCAATTATAGCTCCAACCATATCATTTGGAATGAAGATTTGTTGTGTTAAGGGTTGACCGGGGATAGCACCTGGCATAGGTTGACCTTGTGGGCCAGTAGCACCATGTGGTTGAGGAACAGCGTGGCCAGCTTGTGGTTGTTGTGGACCCACTCCACCATACCCGCCAACGGCTGGAGAAGCGTGTCCACCGTAATGTGCAGCAGCAGCTGGCTGTTGGTGAGTTGCTTGCCCTTGACCGTATGGTTGGGCATAGCTGTTTCCAGGAGTATGGTGAGATCCACGGTCAGAACGACGATGGTTGTCAGGGTGACCATAGTTTCCACCAGCTGGTTGTGGAACATATGGAACAACCTGCATACCACCTGGGACCACACCTGCAGGTCCACCGCTTCTTGATGCATAGGCAGATGCAGCGGGACCGCCAAATCTCTCTGTCAATTGTTCAAACAATGTGCTTCCCACATAATAGGTTGCAATGTGGACGGCATCTGCGACACCAAGAACAACAAGTGATCTCTCGGTTGAAAGTGGAAGGTACGAATCGGAAGCATTCAAACGAGCCCCTGAAGCTTCTTGGATCTCTTTGATCCGAACACCACCTTTACCAATTATAGAGCCAATCAAAATATGTGGAATAAGAAGGCGAAGAGGGTATGTCTTCGAGGTAGAGTCCGAAGGAGCTTCGAGAGCTTCATTGTTCAATGTTCGAATTATCAAACCGAATGCCTACAAATAATTAGTCATATTTCTTCAAATGTCAAAACGGGCAGACGCACCTTAGCTACAGCATCAACAACACCACTAACAGTCAAAATTCTTTCCACTGCTCCCTTTTGATAATCGCTGACTGTACATTTTGCACCAGAAAGCTTTCGGACCAAGGAAACATTTTCTCCCCCCTTGCCAATGACGGTAGCAGCTTCGGCACTTGTAATAACGGATCGAACATGTATCCATCCGCTTTCGTCGTGTGGGAGAGCATTTACAGAGGAAGTGCCATCGGTTTTAGTAGGAACCGTTGTTTGGATTGGTTGTGTTGCTTCAGTAGTAGGAGCATCAACAACCTCGGCATCTCCCTTAGCATCCTTTGCTTCTCCTTTTATTCCATTGGCTTCATCAGGTTTCGCATCTCCATTTGGATTGGTGAGGACTGGGAGCTCGGTTTCAATGACGGATGGTTTCTTTTCTGAATCATCTTCGCCCTTTACAATCTTATCTAAAGCAGGACGCTTGGCATCTGGTTGATCGCTTGGTGCAGAAGGGGATGATGGATCCTCAAGAGGACGTTTTGTGGATTGTGTAGGAGCTGTTGTAGGTGAGGCCGACATTTTCGTTTGCTATTTGGTTAATCTCTTCTCTTGTATTTGTGTCACTTTAAGTTGAATAGTGATCGGAACGGGATTGGAAGATAAGTCAAATGACTATTTGGATTGATCGCTTTTTTATGTACACCAGAAGAGTCTTCGAAGGAAAACGTGCTGGTGTTGGGGTCGGAGGAAGCAGGGAATGGAGCGTGTGCTTTGACGGGGACTGCGAATAAGAGAAGATGTGTCGATAGGGGAGGAAGCAGATGTGGTGTAAAACAACAACTTGTAATAGACCTGCAAACTCTGGAAAGGGATTTTCTTGGAAGTTGGGAGGGCGAGTAGTTTCTGTGATTGTGATGGATGTGAGGGCTTTGGAGGTGAAGATAACTGATTTTGAAGAATCCTCTTATTTTTGGGGAAGAAAAAAGCAGTATTAGGGACCTATCCTCAAACCTTAAGCTTTTCCACCAACGATTCCAAGTTATCGTTGTCTTGATGCTTTTTTATTAAGTACTGGTTTGCGTTCCCAGCTTTCAATTCCGATGATTGTTTAGTTTGCTGCGTGTTGATCGGAAGTTGCAGGAGATGGAAATGGAGATGGAGATGGAGAAGCGACAAAGAGTAGATGGAGGTGAAATTCGACGAGGTTGAAAATCGCGTAGATCTTTATTTCCCGAGGATGGTGGTTTACGTAGATAGCTTGAGCGACTTAGTTCAAGAAGTCGTTCCGATGATGAAGAGGATGAAGATGATGAAGATGATGAAGATGATGAAGACGATGATATTTCAATGAAGAAAAGGAAGGGGAGGGAGAAGATGATGTCTTTAAAATACCTAGGTAGAGAATTCAAAAGAAAGTAGCAAGCAAGAAAGAACCTTACGCGGTACTGAGGCGGTAGATCTGAGATGCGAGGGAAGCTCCACTAGCGTTAAAAAGTTATGCTGCTTGGTCTGAGGCCTTTTTGGTGAGGAGGTCTCACGTGTGTGTGAATGAATGGTTGCATAAAAAGTATGTATTTATGTATTTATGTGTTTATGCCTGAGGTTCAATTCTGACATTTTCAAGGTTCCAAGGTTACCCAGGTACGGTACCTCTCTCTACCCGTACCTCTACCCGTACCTCTCTCTACCCAGGTATGTAATTATATCAATACAATTCGATATTCAGCTGGTTTACGAGTCAAGACTTCAATCTATTAACCAAGTTATACTTCACTTCCCGCATCTTTGACATGATTCAATTACCCTTTTCGGCCCGCTCCTTTTCTTCAAAATAGAACCAGTTTATCCGTG
Organism: Botryotinia globosa; assembly: GCA_014898425.1. Lineage (NCBI taxonomy): Eukaryota > Fungi > Ascomycota > Leotiomycetes > Helotiales > Sclerotiniaceae > Botryotinia > Botryotinia globosa. The sequence goes on along the minus strand of RCSZ01000014.1, from coordinate 1,889,659 downwards.
CACATATAAAATAAAAGCAATGCACGTGTTTTTTTGGCTGTCAAATTGAAACACACTACATTTCAATCTCTGCTCCTTGTCTCAAGTTGCTGTCGATCGAGAATTGAATGAGATAGTTCAAAGGACCAATTAAGACAAGGTCAATAACTTGTCAAGATTCAAACCCACAACCCCCTACCCACTCCATTTACCATGGATATCGATCAAGACCCTCGAATCTCCGCTGCACATACAACGCGTCTCGACCAAACCCTCCAAGATCTTCAAGATCGAGTCAAGGAGCAAGAAGCCGCACTTGCAAAGGTGAGTTTCCATTCCCCATCATATCGATTTCTAAAAAACCTCAAGCTAATCATCCACCTTAGCTCCGAGCAAAAACCTCAATCCCCATATCTTCCGGCCCATCACGAGACCCCCAAACCCACCTCCACCAACTCCGTGCTCTGAAACACGCCTACGATACCCTCTCCATCACACCCCCCTACCTCCCACCTCCCAAATCCGTCCTTCCTGCTCTCCTCGCCCACCGCACCACCACATCCTGCATCCAAGAAACCCAAGAATGCATGACCACCAGCTCACATGACCTCTCCACCACCACCACGCTCCTCCAAAAGGAAAAATCCGACCACCAAGATGCCCTCTCCATCCAATCCGCGCTCCAATCGCGCATTTCCGCCCTCACAACCCAACTCACGCAGCAAACCCAAAAATCCCCCTCCCAAATCTTTTCCGAGTTGCAATCCTCCTTCCGAACAGGCAAAACACACTACGACACCGAAACCGGCAATCTAATCCGGGCATTCAATTCCTTCATCGATACACATTTAGCATCCATGCTCGCCGCCGAAGAACTCGGCGGCCCCATCGTAGGGGAAATGCTCTCCATCACTCCACAAACCCTCATCGCCGGTTTCAGCACGCAGGGAAAACCCAAAAAGCCAAAGGAAAACCCAAACATGGATAAACGCCAGCGTCGCATCGATGAAATCTGGGGCCCCAAACCTTCTCTCGACCAAGATGACGAGGAGGAAGAAGAAGAAGAAGAATGGGACGAAACACGTGCCGCCGCAGCTGAAATGCGCGAATTGGCCGAACAGCTGTTGAACGGGTTATTGGAAGCCGATGAGAATGGCTTGGATGGTTATGTCACGCTCGAGAGAGATAGTGCAGCGGCGAGATTCTTGGTCAGGAGTAAAGTTGCGCAGTATCATTTCAAGGATGCGAGAAAATTGAAGCTGATCGATTTCGAAAAGGATATTGTTTGAATGGTTACCTTTCTAGTATTGTATATACCCATCCTTATTTAGATTACTCGATTACTACCTCGTTTCGCCAGTGTCATACCTGCCTACTCACCTACGTACCTACTCTTTGATCATGATGGATATTCCCTCTCGTTTCTCACGTCTCACTTCTGACTTTTCACATCCCGCCTCTCATAACCAACAACAAATGCATAGATAAATAAGTAGATAGATAAGTAGATAAATAGATAAATGGATAGATGAGTGAATAGATGAACAATTAAGTAGATAGATGTTTGACAAGAAAGAGTTGTCTCGGTCCATAGGATCTGAAAAATCACTTTTTATGATCAAGATACACCTTTCTACTGATTTGATAGAGTGAGTTTATAGCAACATTCACAAACATCATGATAGCATAGCATAAACATAGCAACATTAAGTAAGAAGTACGAACTGGAATTATATGACATCTATCTAAAACCAGACCTTGATGTACTTCATACTATCTCTTCTTCTCCATCAAGAGCACTAACTGTATCAAACCAAAATGGGCATCTGTATTTAACTCCACTCTAACTTCCCATACTCCATATTCATTGCTTGTATTTCATATCATCATAAAGACATTTACCCCTCAATTTTGCTCCAAACCCATCAACACCTTTCTTCTAGTTCCTCTACTTTATCCCCTCAAATTCATGAAATTCTACTCTTCCTCCTGGACACCAAAACTTTTCCACATACGTGGAAGAAGATCTCTGCTTTTGTAATCCGTGTAGATTATCTTTCTGCATTCCTTAATGTTGGTACCCATCTTCAACCTATCCACGCCAAAAGCTGCATCCCATTCTCGAATTGATTTCTGGACCTCGGCTTTTTGATTTTGAACCGAACTTTCGTGATCAGAAGATGGTGGTTTGTTCGCTGTAGCCGATTGTAGTTTTTGAAGACCGCGCACTGCTGATAACCACAAATTGAAAGGATTAATACAAGTATTGGCATAATAGTTGTGGAAAGCTGAACCGCGTTCATTCAAGATCCTATAAACTTGATCCTCGTCAGTCTTGTCCGCGCGAATCAGCAGGCTGATTTCGCTTTTTGGCGCTCCATATATCGTATCGAGAAGAATGTCAAAATAGTCGGGATATTCATCTGCTAGCATCATCACTGTTGCCAAATCAGTTAGATGTGCCGCTTGATTTCGTCTCTTTCTGATGGTTTCCATCCACGATGGCACAGATATCTTCTGCCTGGTGTTCTCCATGATACACGCCATTTTCCACAGTTTCTGTCTCATATTGATTGTCTCTCCCTCATATCTTGACACTTTCTCTGTTTCCAATCTCTTTACCCTCAGAAGACAGAGATCCAAGCGTTCCATTGCTTGACCCAAGTCTCTTTTTGACTCTTCTGAGGCTGCTTTCATACTGTTCAATTTTTCTTCGAATGTGAGGTTCTTTTTCTCGTGAAGGATTGGATTGTTTGTGATTATCTTCTCGTGTGTGATGGTATCTCTGTGGTCAACCAATTCCATCATATCTATTTGTTCCTTGACCTTTGAGTTGATCGATTCAAAACGGCCCTTTCCAAACAGTCCGAGGTCTTTATGGCCGAGAGGAATGCTTCCTAGGAGATGATATTTTACATCTGTTTGATCCTACAACTATTGTCAGCGAAGTACAACTTATGTGATCATACAGCAAAGTTGATCTTTGCTGAATATGGAATTTGAGGGGTTTGTGCTAAGTGAGTATCAAAGATTTTCATTGGAGAATAATAGAGAGGTACCAACATGTTTAAGATTGGATCGTCTTTGTGTATTGTGGAAACCATTGAAAAGTGGTCTACAACTGATGAGTGATCTGTTGAAGAGTGCACCCGAGATGGATGAACTCCAAAGATTTTGTCGGATCATCCTTCTAATGCAGGAATGAGGAAAGCACTGATCTAGAAAGTATAATCTAGAAACAGAGGGTAATGATGAGGTAGTGTTATTTTTGTAATACTGGTGATGGTAATGGTAATAGTAATAAGTGTAAGTGTAAGTGTAAGAGATCCTGATGTAATATCTGGGTTCTTTATTCAAGGTAAAGGTTGATCTAGACGCTCGAGCCTTCCATAAGGCTGAACCTTTAGCCAACAAGCGTACTAGGTAGGTACTGTATCTTATCAAACTACCTACCTAGGCTGGCTAGGAATTCATCAAACTGTAGTAAATAACCTGGAAAGCTGCATATATTATGTAAGTTTCCTCTTATTATCGACCTACAAAAAACATTTATTAACAACCCTCAACGAATTGGGTACTGGAAGCGGAAGAAATAGTTGGCTTATTTAAGTTTAAGTACATATAAAGAATCTGTATCCTGCATGAGCTTTTCACTGATGGCAAGACGCATGCCAACTTCCAGATCTATTGGTTTGTTCTAATATCTGTGCATAGATGGGAATATAGGTCCAGAAGTCTCTTTATTAACAAGACTAGTGTTGATGTAAGATTGTTGGTAACCGAAATGAATAACACTTTTAGAATTTATCTGGCTCCAGCTTCAGATTGGATAATATCTCCTGTGCTAGTGCATAATAATTGGAAAAGAAGTTCTCTGCATGCTTGTCTCTGTTTTATTATTATTCTAGTACTAGATTTGAGCCTCCTGTCCTCTCGCTCTCGATACATATACATATCTCAGGGGTGTGGGATGCCCTCGTGTTCTTTTTCTGTCCTCATCGCTTTATCAGGATTCTGATTCTGTCGGGACATCGATCATGTGATCAAAGAGGGCACTGTATTAATTAGCATTGTACTAGTGCTTCTTTATATATTTAGTACCTAGTTTTTTATAAATAATAATAATCAAGAACGAATACAACCATATAGGACTAAGTATTTACACTTATATCAACCAAGTTAATACTAACAGATTCCATATAAAGTGTCGTTTCCTAGTTCGTGCTGATCGGGCGTATTCTCCAAGCCCTCAAGAACGTTTAGACTACCCATCTTTTGGGCACCTTCTACTCTTCATCATAATATTCCAAGTGTTTGTACTTTACACATCTTGTGTTTTGATCTACTTCCTTTGACACTTCCAGGACTTTTGATGCAAAGCGAGAATATAGTTATACTAATAACACTGCCTTCCCAATCGTTGGCTCAGAATATTCCATTAGAGTCCCAAATATTGCTTCCAGTAATATTTAATCAAACTTCTAAAATTGATTATATATAGCTGGAACTATTCGGATGTGTAATCAGTTAAACTAAGAATGAGTCGATAGTTGCAATAATTCTTTTGGAACTGCAAAATAACATCTCCATTGGGTATCAAACCCCGGATTATATTCTGATGCATTGTAGATTCACAAAGAACAAAGAGTTACAATATCACAACAATCTAGTGGTAGAGATCTATACACATATGATTCCAAATCTGATTACTTGAAAATGACGTCAAATTGGCTCAGCAATCTAATCCCAATGTGAGATGAGATCTGCAACAAATCCACCCAGAACCAGACTCTCTGCCTATCAAATTTGTTCTCCAGTTGTCGAGAAGAGTTTAGAAAGTTGAGCTCCAGACCGCCAGACTAATAAGAGGTGCAACAAAAAATCTTGAACGATAATAACAGGTCGGACTAATCTTCACTGATCACCGTTTGCAAGAGTAAAACTCGTAGACTTTCCAAGACTTTCCTTTCACCATCACAATATCTGGTGTGGGTGCTGCATCGCTGCATCTTGCCACAATCAAAGGCTGCGATCCGATGTCATCTCAATTTTGATTCCTCTGCAGTATTCTCATCACCTTATATCATACAAAAAAATGTTCAAACTACATTACTTAGGGTCTGTAATTCATAGAAGAAATATCAACTTACAATAGAATGTTGATAACTCTGGCTTTAATAGCTTTGTGCAAACTCTTAATCATCTTTCACTCTACTCACGACCCTCCAAAGATCATGCCATCTCTTTTCGTTTGCCAAACAACCGACATGCATGTGTTGTGACAGCTCGGTAAAGCAAGGGGCATCTTTTGGCGTATGACGTGATACAGCATTGGGTGATCCCGGCACATGGAACAAAGTTATATCACCACGCGTTAGTTACATATTCGAACTTAACCAAACAAGCCACCATACAAAGACGAATATCAAGAATCATAATACTGTATGATTGTATGATATTCATGCAATATTATTGGAGAGCTACTTTTCATATGACATGTATACTAGTACCATCTAGTAGGTAACATTTAGAGAGAACTCCTATCCTAATCTCTTGATCCATAATAATAATAGTCGTAAAGTTTGAAAGAGACATTACTATGTCTAAGTTTAGTGTGAAAACTGTAAAGAATGGCATTGGCCATTACCAAAGAAAACCTTGAGACGTGGATGAGAATGGGAACGAGAAAGATGGAATGCGAGTATGTGGAGGAGCATCTACCCCGCACCAAGCCTAAACTCCCTACCTAGCCGTGCTAGCCTAGATACCGGTAGGTCCGTAGCCGAGAAAGTAGTAGAAAGAACATACCTAGGTACATAGTACATCTTGAAAAGTAAATTAATAAATCTAATTCAATTCTTGCCTGTAAAACTAACGAAGAACGCTCAAAATCTTTGCATGACTCCACAATTCATATATACTAGGTAGTCATCTTTTTAAATTGGAAGATTCTGGAAGCTGTGCAGTAGGAGGGTAGTCGTAGATCCTGAATGGTCTTACTTGCGCCATTCGTAGTTTCTTGCTAGCCCCTACGTGGTAGTTGCAAGTCCCGACAAAATCGCAAGAACCTACCCGGTACCAACTGTCATCCAGGCCTCCTTCTTTCCAAAATTTCAATAAACACATTTGCCTTGAATTGACCATCAAAGCTATGAAGTACCTAGATATTAATATGTCCACCCTTATTGCCTGAAAAAGACAACTCCTCGTGAAACTGAAAAGAGACGATTGAGAGGGGAAGAACATTTTTACATATTCGATTTTTATGATTCAGGATAGAGAATCTGCGCTTAGTAAACGTGAAAATCACGAGATATTTCTAGATTGATAATTGCATGCATTTTTTCAACTCATCAAGAAGTAGGAGGCTTCGTTTACAAGTACTCGTAGATATTTGATTGACTATTATCTATCTCAAATAAAAATAAAATCAATCCGAACGGGCTCTTAAGCTTCCTGGCTCCAGCATACTCGTGGCTTATATCAGTCAGTTCCCTAGGAACTGACTAAGGGCCCGTTCGAATCGTTTTTTAAATTTGTTATTAAAATAAGTTTAATAGATTTGTTGACTAATAATTTAATCAATACTTTGTATATTTTATTGATATTAAATTTTAGATTTAATAAGTTTATAAAACATAAAGTAATATATATTAATAAATACTAATCAAAGCTATATTACAAATTTAATAAAGTTATTATATAAATTTTCAAATTTATTGATTAATATAATATAACTTTTTATAATTCAATATCAATGTTTGGTAAACTTATATTGATAATAAAAAGTTATATTATATTATGGATTATATTAGTATTCGGTAAATACTCATTTAGGTAACATTTGTTATTAATATTGCTTAAAAAAATCGATCCGAACGAGTTCTAATCCATAATGTCTCCATGACAGCTTTATACAAACCGTAATACTCTAATACAGTGAATCTCAATCTTCATGCTAGGTTTATAATATTATGTTGTATTTTCATTCGTTTGTTTATAAGTCGAACTGTCTTCTTTAAATTTCCTTTTTCCTAGCGTGTAAAAAATATTATATGCTTACGAATGTCTTCGCCTGTAAATAAAATCACACGTTTGTAATTATTGAAATCTATTGAATGGATATTAATAATATCAATATATATAAATTCGAAAGAGTATAGTATGAGATTATTAACTATCTTTCTCTTTTATTAATAGAACTCCAGCTTATATAGTTTTCAAATCTCAGATTTCTTCTTATAGTAATCTGTCAAATCCTTTAAAGAAGGATTTTCGATAATGTTTTATAACTTTTTAATATTCCTAACGAAAAATAACCGAATTAATAATACTAAGTCTTTATTAGCTTTATAGTTGTCGTTATTATATATTGAATGACTGAGAGTATATTCTTATTATATATAAGCTTATATTGCTGTTTTTCTTGTTTAGCTGAATACATTTACTATTTTCTTAGAACCTAGAATCAAAGTAAAACTTAACAAAAAGATTAGTGAAGTAAAGAATTTCAAGTACATAGTATAATAGAATTAATCGAGTTTCTAGTAGAGTATATTCCAATACAACGAATCTCATTTTAATAAGTACGATCAGCCTATTTATAAATATAAGTATAGAATCATTTGCTTTCCTAGAAAACAATACTTAATAAGTTATAAAATCGTCTTTGTTCTATATCTCCTAGAGTGCGAACATTCGGCGCCCTCGCTTAATAAGGAGTTATTAATCAATTAGATTATTGGAGGTTTATCTCCTTAATAATCTTGTCGCCCGCGAGGACCGAAGGTGTATAGACACGAAAAAAGAGAACCTCGCTTAGTGAGACCCGATTCAAGCAATCTGATTGGTTGAATTCAAGCGATCTGATTGGCTCGACTTTCTTGGCATTGTGGCCATAGTGCAACTCCTTACTTTTTCAACGAAATCATTTAAATCAGCTTATTTAAGCTAATATAAATTGAATAAAAAAGAAAAAAAGTGGTAACTATATATAAAAGATTAAAGACTTTCAAATAATATATTTTTTATATTGCTAGCTTCAAAACTAAGGGTTTTATAAAAGATTCAAATTGAAATAATATAAATTTTATAATATAAAATTCTAGGTTTTTTTAATAAAATCATTTAAATTAGCTTATTCAAATTAATATAAATCAAAAGAAAAAAAAGAAAAGTGATAACTATATATAAAAAACTAAGAGCTTTTAAATAATATATTTTTTATATTACTAGCTTCAAAACTAAGGGTTTTTTAAAGAATTGAAGTTTAATTAGTATAAATATAGTTAAAGCTTATATAATCAATTAAAAGAGAGTTATATTGAATGTAATAAGCCTAAAATTAATAAAAATTATTTTAATATTATAGCTTTCATAGTTTAGTAGTATAATTGATGATTCGAAATGAAGTGACCTACAAAAATAAAAAATAAAAAATAAAAAATAAAAAATAAAAAATAAAAAATAAAAAATAAAAAATAAAAAATAAAAAATAAAAAATAAAAAATAAAAAATAAAAAATAAAAAATAAAAAATAAAAAATAAAAAATAAAAAATAAAAAATAAAAAATAAAAATAAAAATAAAAAATAAAAAATAAAAAATAAAAAATAAAAATAAAAAATAAAAAATAAAAATAAAAAATAAAAAATAAAAAATAAAAAATAAAAAATAAAAAATAAAAATAAAAGAGGTAAACCGACTTCGCCTGCAAGCTTTCAATAAAATTTCTTTTTTAGATTTTTATAATAATAAATATAATTATATAATACTTTCTCAAAAAGCAAGGGGTCCGGGGGCTCGCAGGCCCCTGGTTAGGATTCGTTGAATTTAATTCAATATTCTAATTTATAGATAATGTGATTGAAAATCTATTAAAATCACTATTCTATTCAATAAGGCTTTATAATTCAAGGTTTATTATACAGGCTATATTGAGCGTCATTTTCTCGCACTCTAGGGGATAGTGTATTCATATATCTATATTATCCCCTAGACTGCCGGCTAGCGGCGCCGTATGTGGCCCGTGCACTGAGCAAGAACATTAATAAGATTATAATTAATATTATATATAAAAACTTCAATATTATATATAAAGATTCTGATTTCTTGGAAAAGTAATATTAAGTATATTAATTTTATGTTTATATTCTTCTTTTTTTTTGAAAATAATAATTAAATGATTTTATAAATATTATTATATTTTGATTTAAATCCCCTTGGAAAATAAAAGATATCTATAAGCAATTTCTATATAATCTATACTTAAAAATATATATTAAATCAAGAATTTAATATTTATTAAAAAGAATAGAACTAAAAAAATATAATATAAAGAATTTAAAAATGTATTTTTTTTTCTTCAAAATAATAAATGTTGAGTTATTATAATACTAAAACGGATTAGAATAATAAGAATTTCTAAGATTCTAATGTTTTGATTAATCAATAAGTGTATATTAAGCAACGGCGCTGCTATAGTAGAACTTGATTATATCGAAATAAAATATTTGACTAATCAAATCCGATATAGATAAGATTCTGATATAAAAAATGATAGTTTAAATATTTCTATTAAAATTTATATTCGATTTTCATTTCAAATCCTAATATTTCCGAAAGTTTATTATATAATTAAGTTTATTAATATTAAAAAAGTTTATTAAATTAAATTCATTATTAAAATTTACATTGGATTTTTGAAAAATTAATCTGATATTCTGGTTTTGTTTAAAAATCTGATATTATTATATAAAAAGTAATCAAATTAGGAAATTTTTCTGATATATTCAAGATTCCGGTATATCCTAATCTGGTATAGCCAAGTTCTACTATAGTTAGTAGTCTAGGGGATAGAATCATATAGCTTTGACGAAGCCACCAAATCCCTCTTTGTGCCGCGATCTTCTCATCAGTTGCTGTGGTTGAATTCTGGGTGGTAGATGTTAGGATATATATATAGTAGTAAGCTATCAGGATTCAACCCCTCATACTGTGCCTTTTAGGTCAGATTGCGGGCGTGGCGTAGTGGTAAAGCTTACGAGTTCTATTATATGCACGTGACAGTAGATGTATTAATGTTTCCAAGTGATATATATATATATATTATAGGATCCCCCACGACAGCAGCGATAACGATATCTCCACGACGGTGATCGAAATCTTGGGGTTACATCGATCAGGTGATGGACGGTGTAACGGATATTACTATTGACGTGGAATCGAGCAGCTTACCAAGAAGATAATGAACTCGAAGCAATGGAAAGGCAAAAGCAAGAGCTAGATGTGAAGATTAATAGATGCAGACAGAGACAAGCCGCTAAAATACGCAGAAAACTATAGCAAAACAGAGTGAAGAGAAAAGGCTGGAAATTAATCGGAAATAATACAGTAGAACTTGGCTATATCAGATTGGGATATATCGAAATCTTGGATATACCAGAAAAATTTCCTAATTTGATTACTTTTTATATAATAATATCAGATTTTTAAACAAAACTAAAATATTAAATTAATTTTTCAAAAATCCAATATAAATTTTAATAATGAATTTAATTTAATAAACTTTTTAATATTAATAAACTTAATTATATAATAAATTTTCAAAAATATCAGAATTTAGAACTGAAATCGAATATAAATTTTAATAGAAATATTTAAACCATTATTTTTTATACCAGAATCTTATTTATATCGGATTTAATTGATCAAATATTTCATTCTGATATAACCAAGTTCTATTGTAATATACTCGCCTAGTTCAAAAAGTCTAAAAAGTTTCTAAATGCTCTACGACTATCAGATGATACCATTGAATCGTTACGCAGAAGATTTGAAAATCGAATAACAGAATCGGATACATATCAAACGCGGATAGCGAAAGTTGGCCGTGATATATTGGATCGAGGTACAATTATAAAAGGTCCTGCATCGAACAAACAAGATGAAGTAGTCCTCTTTGGATCCTGATACTTTTGCTGTGTGGTTGAACAATAACGATATAAACTCCTTGAGAACAACCATTCTGAGGGGATTTAGATAAACTCCAAAATCACAAAAGCTTCTTGCAAAGATTTTCGGTTCTGATTACAACAGATCAGAAAAAGATCAAGATCGATGTCCAAGTTATAGACCCCGAGGGATATCCAATAACGAAGCCATTATAATGGGAGATTGCAAAACAACTCTTTCAGAAAAGTATAGGTGATGAAACAATAGAACCTATAAATATACTGAATTTGTCGATTCCAATTCATAACGTACGATGACCATCAAAGATCCAATCTCACATGGGATTTCTCTCTAAAGTTATCGATCTAGCAAATCTGAAGAAACAGAGATTAGGGAGTAATGTGATGGAATACCATGCGGTCATTGAAAGCAATCTCAACTTTACAATCCACGCATCGCAGGCGCAATCTCAGGATGACAGAAGGCTATTGGGAAGACTTTGGTCGGCCAGGAGCAGGATGGCAGCCACCAGATTAAAGATTATAGTATATGAGCTACACTCGAACGATGTTATACTCATGATGCCAGGAACGATACATACTCCCATAACATACATACACGCATAACAGCTACACATTATCTACTATCTGAAATAATATCATCACAAGAAACTACTAGCTCGATCATTTGAGGTGATCGATTTCCCGAATCACTATCCGGACAAGAAAAATAAGGTTCTACATACCTACACAATATCTAGAGATCATTCCTATTATATTAGATCTAATAAAGAAAGAATTTGAAACATAAAATTTCGAATCTCTACCATTTCAAACGAATATATTCCGAAACGATTGCTGAGATTAGGAAGAATTCGAAATATTAGATTTGAATCTAGCGGAAATTTGAAGTGAGTTAACTGGTGTGGAAAGCTGTGAAGTCCTCCCTCCCTCCCCTCCCCTCCCACCCACCAAACCCCATCATTTCCGCAAAAAGGCATCCGTGATTTCGCGAGGAACGGCACGGCAGGCTGAACAATACGAGCCCAGCAAAAGCAATAGAGTAGGATCTACAGGAGACTCCAACTTCGGCAGAGAGACCGTATGCGGCTTCGAGATAAAAACATCGTCAACATCGGTGCTTGTGTATGGTGTCTCGGGGCGGGGGAGGGTATACCGAGGGAAAAGTACACAGCAGAATGTACACGACATCGACTATTTTCTAATAATTCGAATAATAAAACAAAAGCGAAATGTGAATTCAATAACAAATTCTTGAAAATATTAAGTAATCTATTAACGACAAATCTGAAGAAGTAATATTCAATGAAATCAGCCTCACGCTAACGTTCAACACACATATATATACATACATACATACATACGATATATAAATGGTACACAGTACACAAGACATACACAAGATCCATACATCTGGACTACACTAAACTACACTACACCCACTCCCCCGGCCCCCCTTCACCCCATCCACTCTATCCAGCGATCCCTCCAGCCCCCTCCTATTTTCAAATTTTCCTCCTTTCAAACCATCCATTGAAAGGAATCCCAAGCCTACAAGCCTAACCTGAACGCCCAGCCCGCCCATATAATGAATCAGACTACTAGAAATGGTATGTGAACAAACGCCTTGTATGAAACGAAACGCGAACGAGTAAAGCAGAATCATTAATGTACCAACAGTCCCCTTTTCCCTAGGTATTTTCACTTTTTTTCCGCCGTGAAGAAGCAGAAAAAAGACAGACACAAGAAATGCTTAAAAGAAGAAGAAGAAGAAGAAGAAGAAGAAGAAGAAGAAGAAGAAGAAGAAGAAGAAGAAAAAACTCAAAGAAAACCCCTCCAAATATTTATCTTGCCTCCATGGAAGCCTTTCCCTAAATATCAACAGTATCCACTCCAAGCTCCACTAGCACTTCAAATCTTTCCCTGAATCTCACTTAGTCCTCCCGAAAAGATGTCTCTTATGACCCTCCTTCCCACCCTTTTTTCCATTTGGCGAACCACTGACATCGTCCTTTCCATCATCATTGTATTTGGATTTGTAGATCCTGTTTTGCGTTAGATATATGCAATATTTGATCCACTTTGACTCCAATATCTTCATTCTTGCACCCGCAAATATCGCATTTTAGATGTGAAAGAGAAGAAACATACCAACTATTCCCAATCATACTAATCCCCTTACTTTCCGCTGCCCGATAAAATTTGGCACTCTTCTTAAGGTCCTTCTTACACCCCACTCCCTGCGCGTAACAAAATCCCGCTTCAGCCAAAGCATCGCCATCACCCCAAGCTATTCAAAATATCAGTACCTTGTCTCAATTTCTACTTGTACCACCTCAAAAATGGGATAAAACTCACATCCAGCAATCTCAAAGCATCTCAAAGCGAGGACTTTGTCCTGTTCAATACCCCAACCATTCATATGACTGACTCCCAATTCATAAATACTCAGCGCAAATTGGGCCTTTCTAGTTTTCCTTTCCAAAACATCGACAGCTTTTCCATCCTTTGCCGTATCCTCATCATCAGCAACCTCGAGGCTAGCCGAATCCGCAGCTTTTCTCAACCAAGCCACACCTTCTCTCTGATTGGGTCGCATACCCCAACCATGTCGACAAGCAAGTGCATAGAGAAGCATACCCGTAGGATGATTCTGCCTGGCTGCAAGACGTAGATGATAGGTCGATTTGGTAAGAGAACCAGCTTCATGATACTCGATAGCTTTCGCAACATGTTCTTCTCCAGACATTTCAGCCGATGGAGCTAGTGAATGCTGCGATCGAGCTTTTATTGTAGTATTGGAAGAGGCAATTGATGGTGCGCGGTTGTCCTTGCGCGCTTTATCTTTATGTAAGGTAGGGGGTGCGTCGAATGGTGACGGAAGATGACTAGGGTCTGTTAAGCTTCTTCCTCTCTCGGCCAATGTTGTGGGCTCCGAGCCTTGCTCTAGGGAAGGACGTAAATGTGAGATATCTGGTCTGGAGGAAGTCGATGGTCGAGATGGAGGTGATGGTGGAGGTCCGCCTTCAATCGTTTGATTATTGCTCAGGAAGGCAGGGGGTTGTTGCTCAAAGACAAATTGAGCTTGCGGTTGACCTTCTTGAAAAATTGCCGAGTTTCTTTGCAACATCTTGCCTCTCGGTAGATTAAACGTCGAGTATACATAAGATGGTGCAGCTCCCTCGCCAAGAAGGTTGTGATCCGGGAATCCTTCACTATGCATACTCACAGGAGTATGAGCAGTATCGTCCGTGAGAATAAATGAAGGCTGGCTGTCAGAAGATGCCTGTCGGGAAGGTATTGTTGGTTTGTCTTCCATTGGGTGATTACTAGATCTACTAATTGGCCGAGAGAAGTTGAATGCAGGTCTGGGTAGGTGTGTATGGTCCACAGAATAGTCGGAGCTCACAGATGGAGATCGTGGTACTGACGAGTTGAAAGAAGGAGAGTTTGGTGTGCTCGACAGGGCACTTGTTGAAGATAGTTTGCGTTGAGGAGAATCGTGTGATGGTGAGTGGTCATCATCTGAGCTCTCCATTGACATAGATCTGGAACTAGGAGCTCTTTGCGCGAATGGTGCTCGTGGTGGTGCCAACGCTCTTGGACCGTAACCGCCTACAGCTAGCGAGCCATCGGGGCCTCTAAGTGCTCGCTGGCGCATCGATTCCTGGCTAGGTCGAGATGGGGCATCGGAAGGAGATCGGCCAGGTCTGGGTGAACGTGGCCCTCTATATGGACCGTCTGAAGGAGATCGACCTGGCCTACCCATACGCTGTTGAGGAGCAGATGGCGAACGTTCAGGCCTAAGTGCTCGATCATTGTGAGGGCCAGATGGTGAACGACCCGGTCTAGACGATCTTCCAGGTCCATTTTGAGGAGCAGAAGGAGACCGCTCTGGTCTAAGATTGTTACGCCCCTGATGTGGAGCTGAAGGCGAACGAGATGGCTGTGGAGACAGACGTCCCCGATACGGGGCATCAGATGGTGACCTTCCAGGTCTGTGTGGAAGTTGACGAGGATCTTGATCCATGGGCGCTGGCGAAAGATCCCTTCTAGCTCCAAACATGCTCTGTGGTTCCTTCGGAGTCGGACTTGGGGGTGGTCTTCTGCCTCGAAATCCTTCTTCCTTCTCTGGAATTACATCGAATGCTGGAGGATCTGGAATCTTTCCCACCTCAGGATGCACCGAAATTGGCCTAAATATAGGTGCCTCGACCTCTGTTAATTGTTGTCCCGGGCCAGCAGAAGCAGGAGATTCTGCAGGAGACAATTGGGCCCGAGGAGAATCTGCAGGTCTTTCGGCAGAGGCAGATCGTAAACTTCCGAGTCGAGATTGGCCGAGAGAGTTCGCGATTGTCAGTGGTGGCAGACGACTTATGCGCTTTCCTCCATTTGTACTTTCGTTCAACTGTCTGGCCAAGAGTCGACTTTGCGCCGCGAATGCATCCAAGGGTGAAAGTTCGGGTGGAATATCTCCAGCTACGTGTAAACGGGGAGAAGGTAATGAGCGCAGTGACGGGGATGGCAAACCATTACTGCTACTACCCATTGCCCCATGCGATTGTGACCGGAGGTCAATGAAATTGGGTCTGTTAGCCATATCGCCGGTTGGTGGATGACTTCCTATGTCCAAATTGTTCTATCCTTCCCATGAGTTTGTAGATAATTTCCCGAAATCTTGTGTTATATTTTGTAATCAATGTGCGATCCTTTGTTGGTATCGGAGTGTTGATTCACAGTAGAGAAGACGTTGTGGCTGCAGTAGAGGTGATCAAGGGAACCCGTGGACATTGAACGTTTGAGAGATGTTGGTGAATGAGGAGGAGGCGCAGTCAAAGTTCTCGTAAAATGTTGGGTCTGGAGCTGGTGAATGTGGATTCGAATATATGCGATAATGTCAGGAGATGGTGACGGGCCGTGTACGAAAGTTGAAAGTTGAAAGTTGAAAGTTGAAAGTTGAAAGTTGAAAGTTGAAAGTTGAAAGTTGAAAGAGCGAAGTCGTTGAGAAAAAGTTAAGAAATGACAAATGGTATTATTGGATTGGATTGGATTGGATTGTTCAATGTATGTAGGTTATTGAAGTGAACCGAATTGAACTGAATTGAATCGTAATACCAGTAAAATGAAGGAGTGAATTAGCGTTTATGATTTGGACACAACGCAAGTTAAAATGAATGTATTTCGAATGAGCAAATTTGAGATTGGAGATTGGAGATTGGAGATTGGAGGCTGGATGGATGGATGGATGGATGGATGGATGGATGGATGGATGGATGGATTGATTGATTGACTGAATGAATGAATGAATGAATGAATTGGGATCTTGTTGTCTTTTTTTATTATTGATAAACTTTTGGTGATAGTATTCAACAACGAGAGAGAGAGAGAGAGATATGTTGCAGAATGAATGATTAGAATAGATACGATAATAATGTATGTAATAATTCTTTCTCGCAGCAGTTTCGAACAGGCATTATTTGTAGAATTGATTCTCTTGCCGTTGGTAATTTCCTCTTTTTCTTTTTTTCTTTTCTTCTTTTTCTTTTTCTTCTTCTTCTTCTTTTCTTCTTCTTTGGGGTTTCCCTATTTGCCCCCCTCAATCTGTTGTGATCCCCGATATGCACGAAAGAATTGACCAAATGGATTGCTGGCCTTTAAGGGATGGATGGATATTGTATATTGTATATTGTGGAGTAGCCCCTTGACGAAGACTTTGATGATATGTGGAAGATGCAAATAACAACACCAAAATCAAAGTTGATGGCGAATCGAGGAGGAGAAAATAGAAGAAAAGAGAAGAGAGGAGAAGAGAAGAGAAGAGAGAGAAAAAGGTCCAATGATCAAACGAATCTTTCTCGTATCACGATGATTAGTCGCCGTGAGGGTAAGATATGTTCTTACGATGGCTAGAAGAATAGGTGGAGTGAAAAGAAGTAGAAGAAGGTATTGGCCAGGCCATTCATAGATAGTAATACTTGGCAGATTATAAAAGAATAAAAGATATATATGGATGTATGGATGTATGGATGTATGGATGTATGGATGTATAGATGTATGGATGTATGGATATATAGATATATGAATATATGGATGTATAGATGTATGGATATATAGATATATGGATATATGGATGTATAAATATATAATAAATGTATAGATATATAAATGGATAAATAGATGAATATATATAATAATAAAGAGTGAAAGGTACGAGTCAAAGAGTAGAAGATTCAAGAAGGGTGGAGGGAATACGGATAAATGCAAGCCAAGGTCAGGATTCAGGAATCTCTCCTTTCCTCGACTTTCACTGGCGTTGATGCATACAGGTCGTCACAATAACCAAACAGTCACAGTCACAGTCACAGTCACAGTCACAGTCACGATGAGAAGGAAGCATTAAAGGTAAAGGACATACATATATCACGAGAACGAGAAGGACGAAAAAAAGAAGAAGAAAAAAAAAAAAAACGATGCCAGGAACAGAAAGTTCACATATAACCATCTAATATGATCTAGGTCTTTATATTAAATCGATCCACTTCATCTACCCGCTGCTACTACGACTCTACGAGCCTACGAAGTACTTTGGAAATTAAAACCTAGGGAACTCTGAACTAGAAGGAGATGATGCTAATAATAAAACAAATCATCATCCAATCATCCACTCAATTCAATATCGAATCACCTCAAATTTCCAACATGTGGAGTTGAAACTACGACTACCCAGGTAGTAGGTAGCCATCTAAGTTCTAACATCTAATACTGAGGACCATCTCCGCTACATACATAGTACGCACGCAGGGAAGAGCTATAGAGATCTGAAGAAACGGATTTTAATCATCACCATCATCACCATCATAATAAGGGGGTCACGACTGGAGAATCAATACTCACGAGGAAGCTGACGAGGAGATGAGGAGGAGAATTTCATCAAGTTCCTGACTAAAGCTCACTACCTAGGTAGGAACAATTGTACAAAGTAGAAAAACGCCATAGCATAGGGGTTAAACCTCTTCACGCCAGAATTTTCTGATTTCATTACTTCAAAGTTCGTACTTTGGTATGCGTAAGCGTCTATTAGCCACCCATCTGGTTCTTCACTAGAGCTTCAGATACGATGTGATATGTGCCTCGAGCTTCAAATACGATATGATTTGTGTCTAGAGCTTTAAATACGATACGATATCCATCCAGAACTTCAAATACAGCATCGACTTTAAACCAATCGAATTATTCTGCCCACACTAATTGATCCGAGTTAACAAAGGCGGTATAACATGGAATATTTCATGGATCATAGTAAACAATATGTAAGATCTTATTACTACCTAGGTAATTCCATAATTACGCCATCCCAAACTTCAAATACGATGATTGACTTCAAACCGATATCCATATAGATATATATCTAATTCTTCTCTAAAGCTTTATATAATACAATATATACTATCTAAACAATTCAATTCAATACTTCATCCTCAAACTTTAAATATAATCATCGACCATATCAGATATCCATATAAACACCCATCTAATTCTTCACCACACTTCAAACACAACATCATATCTCTCTACTCCTATCCCCTAGACCGCTGAGAATGGGCTCCCTCGCTTAACAGATTCTTATTAACCAATTAGATTATCAAGATTCCTTGAATTTAACCCAATATTTATATTTATTTTTGATATAAAATCCAATCAATATTTTTTCTATATCAAAACTTCTAACATAATAATATATATGAATTCTTAATCTTTTTTTTAAAATTATAAAAAATCAATATTTGAAATCAAAATTTAATAATATAAATAATATAACTGAAAATCCATTCAAATAGTTATTCTATCCAATAAGACTTTATTATTCAAAGTATATTACACAAACCACTTTCGGAGCCCATTTCCAGCGGTCTAGGGGATACTCCATCTCAAAACATCAAATACAATATATTACTACATACACCAAAACTCCTATCACAATATCCCAATCCCATTTCCATCCTTATTAATAGATATACATTACATCTTCCCATTATTACATCTACTATTCTCTTCTCTATATATATATATATCCATTAAATACATACTTATATATACATACAATATAACCCATCAATTTATCATTTATCAACCATCAACCATCAACCATCAATCAATAAAATAAATACACATCTATCAAAAACCATCCATTCCACTTCATCCCACTTTATCCCATCCTAAAACCCATTAACAATATCACACCCAATCTAAACCCAATCCAAACCCTTCCCCAAACCCTTCCATTTCCGATATCTGATACACATATACATCCATCTACCACACATCCACAAACTCCACCCCAAGAACCGGGTTTCTTCCCCATCCCGTCCCGGGTCTCCCTCCCGTACGTTTCAAAATTCAAGCCAGCCATTCATAAAACTTCACATGCATCCACAATATAACATCTCCTCAAAATCTCACAAACAATCATGGAAGAATTTTTATATTCGCTACCTCCCCCCCCCCCCAAAAGTAAAAAAGATAGTGATTTCCTATATTCAATGTACACAGTCCCTCTCCCATCCCTCTAAACTCCAATATCCGATGCCCAGCTCCCAAGAACGCAAAAATAGTCACACATCTCCGACTACAGATTCTTCGATTGCATTTTTCTTAATCTAGTGGCGCCTTCATATACACCACGGTCTACGGCTGCCGCGACGGTTAATGTACCTCCGACAATTGCACAGAGACCTGTCAAGAAGCCTGCTAATGTTTTGGTTCGCTCTTCCTTATTGATGACCTTCATGGGCGAGATATCCTGAGTATAATTAGTAGCTGTATGGATTAACATATCATGGGGAACCTACATATGAGAAGAAAACACCTGGGATTCCACCACGTGCATGTAACTTTTCCTTATGGCCTTCAGCGGAATCATCACCACCATTGAGACTTCGGCGATGACTAGTAACAGAGTACTGATGAGTTTCAATACTTCCGTCTTCAGAATGTCCATAAGCTCCAATATCTACGCTTGCGTCATGTGGTCTGCTATTGTAGTTGATTTCCCAGCCAAGAGGAAGGTATGAAGTTGAAACAACCTTTACAAAGTACATAAAGTTGTAAGCAGCCTCGTGGGTAATTTGTTCCGTGTTATCGAGAGGGTTTAAGTGATGATTGGTCCATGGGATAATAGAATCTGAGCCCAACTTCTTGAAAACTTCTTCTGGAAGCTCTGGTCCAAATCTAAGAGAATGGATTTGATGAGAAAATACGTGACCGCCGGGAACAGGTGTATCGAAGAAATTGTTCAGGTCATGAACATGCATATTTCCGTTGGTAAAACTGCGACCAGGAGCAATGTGGAAATTTCCAATGACCTTGTTTACCCGGAGACCACCTTCAATGCGACATCCTTCTTTGCGTTGTGAATCCAAGCGTTCGCCATAATGTTCCCGCTCGCATTGTTCGACATTTTCTCCTCGGCCAAAAGCCCATGAAACTGACGCATATGCTTCTCGTACTTCGTCACATGTATTACAGCAGCCTGGCTTTTGCGCATTTGAAGGAGGGGTAGCACCGTAACATGGACCGCAGTAATTCGGATCAAGATGAGTTGCTGAATCTTCGGTATTATGGCTACATGGTGTCAGTCACGACTCAGGAGTTACGGTGGTGAAATACATACAGATCCAAGGCCTTGATATCAATGACCTTACCACCTTCTTCTTGAGGACCCAATCGAACCTTCTTAACTCCGTGCATAACACCAACTTGCTGCTCTCCGGAAACATCCATTACGTCCAGCGTGAGAAGTTCGCAGGGAATTTTTGGAAAAGTAATGTTCAAATGAATTTCCATCTTTTCACCTGCAAAGAGAAATAATGATTAGTTTCCATCTCATGAATCTCACAAATCTCAAGTATAACACACCTCTTCCCTTGTCAACTACAAGCTCAGGATGTACTGTTATCCTCCTGTAATCCGCCCATTCTCCAAATGCCAGATACAGGACGATTAGCAATGAAGCTATCGTTACAATTCCTCCTGAAGTTGTGCGCACTCTTGCTTCATCGACCGTTTTAGTAAAGGCATCTAGCCTTGTGAACCTAGATTTCGCAGGCATTT
Organism: Botryotinia globosa; assembly: GCA_014898425.1. Taxonomy (NCBI): domain Eukaryota; kingdom Fungi; phylum Ascomycota; class Leotiomycetes; order Helotiales; family Sclerotiniaceae; genus Botryotinia; species Botryotinia globosa. The sequence goes on along the minus strand of RCSZ01000014.1, from coordinate 1,868,598 downwards.
TCGCTGGATGTTGTAAAAAGTTGTGTTATTGTTGTGTTAGGCGGAGTAGCCTTGCGGCGTGGGAAATTGAGTTTGGAGGATCTTTCAGAAATACATAAATCGAGTAGATGATTGGAATAACTTTCAATTGGAATGTAGGAACGCAAAAACGAATGAAGGATGGATCATATAAGAGCTTCTTTTTTTAAAAAAGGCCTCGGGCAAAAGCATCCAATGTGATTTCAGAGAGAATATGTGAGTAAGAAGAAGTTATTTTTAATTTTGGAAAACTCTCAGTCCTTCAAGTCTCAGTCAGTCAGTCGCATTTTCAATTGAGGACAGCTTTCCATTGAATGGATTGCTCTCGGTCGGGTTGTTTTAGTCCGGCCCCTCTTGTGTGCACTTTCAGTTAGACATCCCATGTTCATGCAGGGAAAACTACGCGTAACAGTGACACAGACACAATTATGGCTCAAAGCTTTCAAAGGCACAGATATACGGAGTAGAAAGAGAGAGAGAGAGTACCAAAAAATACGGTACGATACTGGGTATCTTTGATATGAACTTATTCGTATAATATCTTTCTCTTCTCAGATAACGGATTCATCATGACCACCTAATATGTTCTAAGATACTTCGTAGATAGTTGTCGCCTGAGGCATTAAATGTGCGGCCGCATGTGGCAGCATCAGTACCTACCTAGGGAGTACTTAGATAGGTAGCCTTGTGAAATTCTGGGTGAGGCTGAGTTATAAATAGAGGGGTCAAATAATGAAGCATAATAGTAAGCAGAACCTTAATTCAAGGCTGGGCAGCAAATCCACGATTTGTGACTTCAGCCCTGCTTATGTCAGCATTAAAGAACTTCCACCATTCTCAATCTTCTTCTTCCTAGCACCTTCTCTTTATCCCAACAAACCTTCTTTCTTTGAATATCACCATCAACTTTAACCAGAATCATTTACAACAATAGAACTGAAATTCCTTTACATTAGAAACGATTGCGATAAATCTTCACCCCTTCTACGACACATCCACCACTCTTTAGAAAAGAATCGCATATTCAAGATACGTCATAACAATCATCAACAATCTTCTTGCACACTTTGCGACTTCTAATATTTAACCAACATTGCAAATTTAGATACGAATCTCATAATCGCAACGACTTCGAGATGATGAACCGAACATCAGCGCCTCCTAGAGGTCCGCGAAACTCATCTTCAAGTACACGAGGTGGTGGTCGCGTGGGTGGTGGTGGTATTACAAAGCGACGAGCTGGTCCTATTCGAGTCGATAAAGATGGAGACTTAGACATGGATACTACGACAGGCGCAAACGGTCGCAAAGGGGGGAAGGGTGCTATCGGAGGTTCTGTTCCAACTGGACCACGCGGACATGGACGGGGAGGTGTAAGAAATACTGGCCGTGGTGGAGGAAGACTCGACGTCACACGAAATCCGCAGGCCATCCTTCGAGGAATGGGTTCGCAATCACAACAAGCCAACGTATTGGTTACTCTCTGGATCAAAGGATTGAAGGGGAGTAAAGCAGCTTCAAATAGTGACCAAGGCCTTTCGTCCCTAATGTCATTTCTCGAACGCAAGGCCACAGCATTGGACTCCAAATCGAAGAGAAGTATAAGAATTAAAAAGGTACGTTTTTATCGCCATGATTTCGGGATCACGAGTTCCACTGCGCTGTCGCCGTAATTTTTCGCTCTTGTCATGTCAAGTTCACTACGAGTCAAGAATTGACACTTTCGCTTTACCACCTCATGATCCCGGTCGACTTCAAGGTTATCTATACCTTGCTAACCCTCGAATAGTCACACAAGAAAGGTGACATCGTTGTTATCTCAGTTGCGCCGGAGGACGTAGCCTCTATTATGAAGTTGGATGGTTTCGCATTTGCTGGATCGACAATTGGCGTACAAGATAGCGAGCCATCGAAGACATCGGAGAAGGCAGAGTCCGAGGAGGCTCGGTTAACTCGAGAGAAGATCCAAGGAATTCTTGCAGCTCGATACGATCCCAACCTTAAGCTTTTAAATCTCTCGGCTTTGGGACAAGACGAGCAGTTACAGCAGATGGGAATGTTTGAAGATAACACTCTTGTCTCGAAGCTTTTCCCAGTTTTGATGGTCATCTGCGACAAATTATTCACCACTCCACAAGCTAAGAAGGATGCCATAGTCAGTGTCACTTTGACCGACAACTCATTGGCCGATCTTTCAAACGTCACCTGCTTGGCTTCAACATTTCCAGACTTAAAGAACCTGGATCTTTCCAGAAATCAGTTCGCCGATCTAGAATCCCTGAAATTATGGCGCTGGAAATTCCGTCACCTTGAAAACCTAGTCTTGTCAGGCAATCCTATCGAAACCCTCGTTCCAGATTACGCAACCGACATTGTACGCTGGTTTCCAGAACTTCAGCAGTTGAGTGGTGTGCAGGTCAGAAGTGTCGCTCAAGTCCATGCAGATCTTGAGGCTATTAAATCACCATTTCCAATCGCTAGCCCATCTTTCCGAGATGTCGCACAAGTTGGGGAAAACTTCATAAGACAATTTTTCGGAGCATACGATACTAATCGCAATGCTTTACTCACTAATTTCTACGATGCCGAGTCTTCTTTCTCACTATCTGTCAATATGTCAGCAGTTCGAGATCGCAATCATTCATTACCTGTCCCACCGTGGGCAGCATACAACAAATCCAATCGAAATCTTGTCAAATATACACATTTATCTACTAGGTTATCTCGAAAATCTACTGGATCTCAAGAAATTCAAGCCATCTGGAATGATTTACCTAAAACAATTCACCCCGAGATCGCCACCCGGCCCGAGCTATATCTTGTCGAATGTCAACCCCTTCCAGGTCTTCCTGATCCTTCTGGGCAGAGTGCCGCTGGGGTTGACGGTCTTCTCATCGACGTACACGGTGAATTTGAGGAGAATATTCCTAATTTTGAAGGTAAAGCTCTCCGTAGCTTTTCGCGATACTTCATACTCGGACCCGGAGGGCCTAATGGACCCCCTATTAGGGTTCTTAGCGATATGCTTGCGCTCAGGGCTTGGAGTCCTTTGGCTCAGACGACTGCAGTTCAAGGACCTCAGCCGGTTCCAGTACTTCCAAATGTTCCTCAAGTTCCTATTATCGATGCTTCACTCACGCCGGAGCAACAACAAAAGATATGCGCCGAGAAACTTTCCGCTGAGACAGGCATGAATTTACAATATTCGGCCATGTGCTTAGCAGAGACAGGATGGAATTTAGAACAGGCCTATATTGCTTTCCAAGCCAACAAGGCAAATTTACCAGCGGAGGCTTATCAAAAGCCATAACTTGAAAGAATGACGGAAGGGGGGGAGGAAGGGACGCAAAAAGAGTTCATCAGCACCGGCGTTTTTTTATGTTTTTATGTTTTTTGTGAATTAAGATGATGAAAGAGAAATGGGTGGCGAGCATTTTGCACACAATGGAGGTTACGGCAGCATCATATGGAGTTTTTTCTCAAGTTTTTTTGGTCTCATCAGATTTGCACCCAGCAATTCTCAGCGCAAATGGAGTTTTGGGAATACATACATACAGTTGTAAAAACGTATGTTTAGCGGAATGAAAGGGGAGGGATGCATATGAATTATTACACGCAAATCAAATTTTGGACGATATTCTCTGTGCTCTGTGTGCTCAGCGTCTTCAGGAAGGATACGAGGAATTTATAGATAGAATGAATGGACTTGTCCGAATCATGATAATTGGTACTGTACTGTACTGTACTGTATTGAAGAAAGCAGGTCTTCTATAGCGGATTATACAGGGTTTTGAATTCTAGATCCTTGGGATGACTTTTTGCTTTTTGTTGTGTTGATGTGTTTATTTATATGATTTTGTGATTTTGTGATTTTGTGATTTTATAATTTTGTGATTTTGTATAGTTATATAAAAGGAAAGAGAAGATAAAGGAGATATATTATCTATCTATCTATAAACCCATTCATGTTCACTTTCTTATATCGTATTTATCATATCATATCGTATTTATCACATCATATCACATCATATCATATCACATTATACCCATTATACCACTTACTTAATATTTATCGTATTTACCTAGATAGGTAAGATCGAAATTTAATTGTGGTATCTTTAAGCCAGCAGTTCCAATACCATACATACCTCGAGGCTAAAGTAGAAGAGTATTTTTCCATTGAACTTTTGAATTTTGATCTGTTCATCTTTTACAATTTCTCCCCGGGGCTCCAGTAATAGATGGGAAGTAGTTAGTTGCAAGTGAGAGGAATAGGAGCAATAGTGTGATCGAATTTATTTCCACGAGTACAATGTCAAAAATCGAATATCACAATTAACTATTAAATTTCTTATTATTGTATCACTCGTATCGCCACATAAATCAATTACTTTCATCTAATTCTCTATGCTCCAGCCCTTCCATCTATCGAATACTATGTGTTTCCACCCGCCTGTCTCAACGGATGCGCCTCGGTATTCAACACCCACTCATCCAAACTCACTACTCCGGGCTCGCTAAACAACAAGTAGAAATACTTCAACGTCTCTGCCAACCAGAAACTTTCCATTGAATCTTCCTTGTCTGGTTTTTGCTCCATCACATTTTTGATTCTCGCATTGGCTAGAGGTGTATGCGTATGTTTCACAATGGCCTTGAACATTTTCCAGCCCGTTTCCTGCCAGGCGCGATCACCTGTTAATCTGTACATGATGAAGACGGATTCGATGGCTTCAGGGCGGAGTTGGTATGATGGATCATCGACGCGGATAAATCCGGTATCTGAACTGGAGCCGGAGAAAGTGCAGGAAGATGTATTGGTGCAAGGGTTGACGTGGAAGATTTCAGGCATGATTCCCGAAGGTGTGTGTTCGTATGCCCAAACGCAACCTTTGGTGAGTTTGATGGCGGTTTCCATTTCTGATGGGGATTGGGATATCCGGGAGCCAAGACCTATCATACCTCCTGTGAAACAACCAAGATGTTGGATCTGAGCGGTTAGGAGTGGTTTGCCGGTATTGATGTTCACTGTGCCCGTGAAAAGAATATCGGGATCACCTGGGAGATTGGGACGGAAAACTAGGTTTTTGTTTATGGTCGATAATGCAGTACGATACATTTTCAGGTATTGATCAGCAGAGGAGGATTTTGGAAGAAGTAAATGAGTCTTTGGAAGATATTCAAAAGCAGAATCTTTGATTGTATACGTTAGTGAAGGAATGAGATAAGAGAAACATCGATTGACCTACCGGCAAAAGCTCCCAGAGTAAAAGAACGACTCCCAAATGACAACTCAGAGCCCATACAGTTTGCTTGGGATGGCCACATTCCTGGTAGTGTTGTAGTGTTCTGAGTAGCTTCCAGTTGATCCGTAATTTTCTGTATTGCATTTGCATATTTTTGGTCACCAGTGACTTGACTCAGACGAATGAATTCGAGTGACAGACTTGCGATTTGGGCGACTAGAACACCATTTTCGCCCGCTATCTTGTCTCCTTTGGAAAGTTCCTTTTCCCACCAATAGTATGGAGTAGGGATGCCACTCTCGGTATTAAATGCCCTGAACAATAAATCCCCAAGCTGTTTTGCTTTCTCAAGCAAAATAGGATATTGATGACCACTGATATCCCAAGGCCCCAGCAACCCACCGAGATACCGAATGGTAGTTTCGAAAACAGGTACACGCTCAGCATTGGGTTTAGAAAAGTCGATGTTCTTAAGAGATTCCAAGGCTTCTTCAAATTCCTCCTTCAGTCCCATAATATAAAGTGTGTCCAGGGAATCCACCAATGTCGCAGCCCAACCCACAAATGTATCTTTTTGACCACCTGAAAGTGGCATCACCTCATCATGCATCCATGCATTCTTTTTATATCCGTTCCATGCATGTAGAAATTCCTCTCTCACTTTCTTTTGCCTCATTAATCGTACTGCTTTGGCAGGTCTGGATTCTCTTGGAAATGTGGTTGCTTGTATGCTATATCGACCAGTATGAGGCGGTGGTAGATCTATCGAAGGATGAAAAGATAAGAATCCATATCGACTGTTTAGTGAGAAGCGGTTGGTTGTGGAAAAGATGTAGACGCATATTAAGAGTACAACGGTAATGGGTATGAACCGTTTTTGAAATCTTGTTCGTTGTGGTCCTGGATACGATCGTGGGGTCAGGAGAGCTTTCTCCTTATATTCGAGAATCATTTTTTAAAGTTGTTCGTGTGTATTCCTTCTGATGACTCGAGGCCAATGTGAATTCTCTAGATTTCATCAATTGAGGTTGATATCTCAAGATTGTGGATAGGACAGGCAGGAAGAGAAAGGGAACAAAGAAGGAAAAGGGTATCAAGGCGGAGTGAGAGTAAGTGAATCAATCACTATTCGGGTAGATCGAAGTGAATAGAAAATCCATACTTATGGTTGTTTGAAAGACCTAGATACCTAACTACAAACACTCTTCTCCCGCTGTCAACGTTTGACATAATCGGGGTGCTTGTTCATCTTTTCGAAACTCTTGGGAGGAAAGAGCGAGCTATGGTTAATCGTTACATCTCTCTCTCTTCATGAATATCATCATATATCATGAGATATAATTGGGCGACGAGTCGCACATGCCCATAATATATGGAAACTCAGTTGCTTCTCGATTCAAAAATGTTTCGGAACCAAAACTTGAGCGGAAGCGGGGGACCACCGGTGGACCTCAAAATTGAGAGTTAAGCTTCATTAGGTTAGACCGATTTGTAGATCTGCGGGTGTACCTATTCCTTGGACCCATTTTCAATCCTACTCCTACTAAACCACAAATTGACCACCCAAGACACCTAGATGATGACACTGTTGATTATTCTACGATAATCCCCTACCAGAATATCTCTGGCTCGTCTGGGTGATGGATGATAAGAATCATGGATGGCATAAGATCAACATAAAACCTTCGACAGGAATTTTCGGCTTCCCGTGTTCAGCTTGGCTGTGTCTGTTTGACTCAAAATAGCACGGACAAGAGCATACTCAGCCAGCAGACTCATGTATCATGTCCTACAAAGCTATCTTCAACAGATGCATGAAGACAAGTACTGGTTGTCTTGATTGATTGTTAAGTTGAAAGCCAAAGCCGAGTGGTACGATGGATATCACCCCAAAGCAATCCCGACGTCGAACACCTATGTATACAAATCGTGAATGACTCAACCTCGTTTTTCTTTCGTTCATTTTCTTGACTCAATGGCGTGAAGTCATGGTATTCACTTAATCTCATGCAGCATATGTGAGGGAAGTTGAGAGTTTGAGGTGTTCAATATCAGCATGATTATGATCTAGATTCTCTCAACCGACTTCCTGTCTTCAAATATGAAATTAAAATGGGCCCGAATATCAATCTGATCATGCATTCGTTTGTATGATATAGCCACCCCGCTGTTACACAACGACGCTTACTTTGATTCCATTCTTACTACTTGCAACTCCGGTCATTAGTTCCACCCACTCCAAGACCTCGTCCTTACAGTTTATTTCTCTCCATTCTTGTGCCATCCTCGCTAGTACATACGCCCCTTCCATCAAAGCCAAATTCTGACCAGGACACATCCTTGGTCCTCCTATAAAGGGAAGATAGTTCCACCCTGGTCGCACCGTCTCCTATCTCTCTGGTCGAAAGATATCTGGGTCGGGTTGGAAGCAAGGTGCTAGCATGTGAAGGGCATGGAAAGATGCAAAAACTATCTGACCATTTTTCACGAAGATAGGTGAGGTGCCTTGCGGCCCGCCTCCAGTAGGTAGTATGGTGTCTTGCAAGGCAATTCTTGTATCTGTGGGAGCAACGGCATGTAGAAGTAAGGCTAGTAGCGTGGGTTTAGTGATGGTTCAAGTAGGCAAGTGGTTACCACAACCTACTTTCCTTGATGATACACTGCAGATAGTGAAGATTCTTCAGCGATTCAAATGTGAAAGGCTTTTCACCTTGTGAAAGAATTTCAGACCTAAGCTTCTTCCACGTCTCGGGGTTTCGACAAAGATGGAAGATCGCGTTGCTAATTGTGATAGCGGAAGATTCATGACCTGCTAAGAAGACATGGAGGATTTGGTTTCGAAGATCATCACGACTACCTGTCTGTTTTGCCATCTCATGCAACAATACATGGCGATGGTTACCATTGTCGTCATCTATCTCTGAATCCGACTCTTCTCCCTTTTCTTTCTCTCTTCCTTCCCGGGCATTTAAATAGCTGTGCCGAAACTCCAGGGTTTTGTCTACATATCGATCCGCAAATGAATGGGTGATCTTTATTGATTTATACCATTTTTTGTCACAATACAGGAACTTTAGACTGCCTAGTTGGAAGCGAATTCCCATACCTCTTATAGCATAGTCAAAAGCTGCGAGGCACTCTTCTGTTTGGAATGTGGTCTCTGGCGATAGTGTATTCATGGGCTCTCCGAAAAGAAACTCCGTCGATGTGTCGAAAATCTTGGTACATGTCAACACTCAGATTGCAGTCAAATCGACAAAGCTAAAGAAACGAGCAGCCATACCAGTATATTTAAAAGAGGCTTCAGATCAACCTTGGGTTCCATCTGTTGGAACCAACGCAAGGAATTTTTGAAAATGAACTTCGAAAGCTGGAAGATTAGCAACATTTGATTTGGTAAAGGTAGGTCGAATCAAGGCTCTGGAGTGTTACCAAAATGGACCATCCATCGTGAACACCCCCTCACCAAGAAATGGCAATGTAGGAGGTTGACGCAATGCCTGAACACCATAATGAGTAAAGTTTAGAGCATGAAAAGTTTGCAGATTCTTCGCATCAACAGTACATGTAGCATGTTTTGTTTGAACCTTCGCCGAGAAAGTATTCCCGTAAGTCTGGAAGCGATTTACCCAGCTATTAAGTAGATTCTATTTGATCATTTGACGGAAATTGTCGATGAAAAGATCAAGTCTAAGAATCGGATCTTTGTTGGGATATCTAGGAGGTGATTGACAGCCATGTTTCTTCGATTCTTGTCGTATATGCGATTTCGATACAAGTGTTTCAAAGATATAGTAGGAAAATAATAATGCAATGATAGTGCCACCAATTTCAATCTTGTATTCCATCCTCGCACTACAATAAAGCGCTACAAAACATAAAGTTCGTGTTTGTGAAGATACAGGATGAACAGAAGCTACTCAAACTCATATAAGCATTCCATTCCATAGTTCCAACGAGTTGGTACCCCGAGGTACGCCTCGATCATGCATGAGATATAAATTTCTCGGAAGTAACATCGCGTTACGCAGTAAATGAAGAGGAAGACAACCACATCTCTCTTTTCAATTGGATCTTAGCTAGCGTAAATTGTCATCCATCAATTATTTGTAAATGTCATCCAACTTTCCAACCCAACGCCGGTTCTCCCGGCATGCCGTGTCACCAACTTCCCTCTTTGGTTGTTAGCATAGAGAACTTACTTATCTTTTTCCTCTTCATGTATCTATTGCTTTGATATATAGACATGAATGGAGATTAGAATCCTTGAATTTGGATTTGGATTAGGATTTGGATGGGGAGATAATCATCATCATGACCACGCTAATTTATTAGTAAGTAACATTTACGACTTTACAACTTCAAGACACAGACAGATATTTATAAACCGCGACCTAAAAATATCGAGATCTACTGGGGAAAAAGACTTACTAATTACATATACCAAAACATTATCTTGCGATAATCGAAGATTGTAGAACCCGAACTGGCTGAGAGATTCACCGAGCGATGATGTGTAATTATCTGGTTTTTATTCGCGAGATATAATGTTTGAATGAAATCTCTTTTCTTCACTATCTAAGTATATATATATATATCAGGGATTGATCGTAACTGCTTGCTTTTGATATATGATAAATACAATGCCTAGATACCTAAATGTATTATACAAAAATGAGATATGGCAGAAAGAATAAATATCTTCAAAAGAAAATCAGACGAGTTTATTCACGCACCTCTCTTAATCCAGACCCGTGAATAAGTTACTTTCTAGGTATTCAAACAACTACGGATAGAAAGCGGGTATAGTTTACATCTCCATCTCCATCTCCATCTCCCTTTCATCGACCTCACTATCACGAACTTCCTCGCCCATCACCCGTCACGCGACAAAACCCCTTTCACTCCTCGCATTACCTCCATTTTTCTTATTCCCATTACCATTTCCGTTTCCATTCCCATTCCAATTCCCTCCATTCTTTTTAGCAGCCGCAGTAGTAGTCGCCGCAGTTGCTGCTGACGCAGTAGTACTCGTAGCAATTGCTGTTAAAGAAGAGCTGAGAAGTGCTTCGACGGCGAATATTCCTTGTTCGTTAAGTGTTGCTTCAGAATTGGCTTTCATGGCGGCAGGAAGATCTTTATTGTTTCTGGGGTGGGTGATGGTTAGTGAATTTATTATGTGATGCATGTTTCCATGTGATGGATATAGAAGAGTAGTAGGAATATCGGAATGACGGAACTTACTGTAACACCTGAGCTTCAACACCATCTAGTGTCTGCGCTGTAGCAATCGTGCCGGGTGTGTTCTTGCTAGCCGTCTCATCTGTCTGCATTACCGCAAAGCAACCACCGAATGGACCAGATTTTGCTGCGTTGAAACAGCGAACTGTACAGATATTTCCCGTTGAGGCTAATTTTGTGTTAGTTGCATTTGGTAGCTGAAGACCTTGGGTTATAGGTATATGAAGAGAGGGGGGAAGGAGAAGGGGACGAAATACATACCACCAATACAACTCATATTACCAGGCATAGTAACCGCCAATTTAATATTCCCATCCGTTCCATCCGTTTCCTTAACGGTCAACTTCGTCTGACCGGAGCCCAGTGCATTACTCGTCTGATCCATATCACATGTATACGGCCCTGCTCCATTCGTACCTCCTTGCTGCATCACCACATTAACCGTACTCCCTTTCGTAACTGATGTTACGGTTTTATTGGCTAATTGGGTCTCAGTGTTTTCACCAATATCGATGTTGCCATTGAGAAGAGTACGTCCACATTCGTTGACGACGTTGGTGCTAATTTCGGTGGGGTTGATTATGTTGGCGTCGTTGGCGTTAAGTACGACTTGAAGGGGGAGAGATGCGGGAGAGCCTTTGGTACCTTGGGCTGAAAGAAGAACGCCTTGGGAATGGACTGAGACGAGGAGGGGGGAAGTAAATAGGAGGAGTTGTTTGAGCGAAGGCATTTTGACTTGTTTGATGGGGGAATATAAAAAGTATATAATTATGCACAGCACTGTGGCAATATGAAGAATGGAAATAGACTAGATAAATCAAGAGAAAATCAGACCTGCTGAGGATAAGGTTATAATGAATGATGAAAGAAGACAGAATAAGTGAATGAAATCAACAGCAGTGAGAAACAGAATTCCTTCAAGCCTGTGGTATGAGGATCATTTTCATCTTATACAGATGTAAAACTAAACATACATTTTCAGCTACGTAGCATTACGACGATTTTTCATACATGAGGCGATTTTTCAACATCTCAAACGTAGGAGTCAAAGATCAGATGCGACGACCATACATCAAAAATACCACTTGGAACAGATTCCGTCGCGAGGGTGTGGGGCGGAATCAGCAAAATAGCCGAAAATGACCTCTCATAATTGAGGTGAGTGAAAGTGGAGCCGTGTCAGGGATGATTCTAGCCGCTTGGCATGTCCCATAGTGGAGAAAACTTCTGCAAGATTAATGATATGAGACGAAGCAGAAATGTATGGATGATGAACGACGCGATGAATGGACGATTGACAGGGCTATTTTTGTACTCCAAAACCCGTTCATGCCTTAAAAATGGTAGATCATAGACAGACAAGAGATGGATGAGGACAGATACATGATACATGAGCGTGCATATCTGTATAGTAATGTACGCGAGTGACAAATTGTGAGGACGGAAAACATGTTCAATGGTGTTAAAAACATTTTCATTCTCATCTGAACTTTGATATTGAGATGACAGTCTCTCCTTTCTCAACCACTCTTCGCGGCTTGCCTTGAGTATGCTGGAACATCTTCTCCTGCTTTCCAGAAGTACTTTGATCCAGGATGTGACTCTGAAAGTCTGTTTTGACCTTTGACACCCAAATAATTTTCTCTTAATGTACCGCCAGGGACAGTGTAGTCGTCCCAAAACAATCCCCTCTTCCGTAATTCAGGAAGTAAATACTCTATCATGTCGTCAAATGTCTCTGGAATGCTAGCATAACTGAAATTGAATCCGTCGACATCAGAGACCTCTACCCACCTTTCTAATTCGTCTGCAACTGTCTTTGCACTTCCGATAAGCTTCGCGCCATTTCCTCCCAGAATGAGATATTCGGCAATGGTCTTTTTGTTCCAGGTCAAACCTTGTGGGGAGACTGATGCCCAGTGATTTACCATACTCCTTATTGCAGGAGGAGCGCTTTCAATGAACCGAAAATCTTCATCATCACCATATGAGCTTAGGTCATATCCAGACCAACCTCCAAATAACGATAGGGCTCCTTCTCGATCACCGTAACTTGCAAGTTTCTCAAATTTCTCCTGTGCCTTTTCATCGGTCTCAGCAACAATAACCAAAAGCCCAGCGACAATCTTGATACTAGCCGGATCTCTTCCCAACTCCTTCGCTTGCGAGCGAATCGAGTCTACCGACGGACGAATAAGCTCTGGGGTGTGTGCATTCAAGAAAATGGCTTCAGCATGGGTGGCAGCAAATTTCTTTCCCGCTGAGGATGTTCCAGCTTGAAATAGAAATGGGGTTCTTTGGGGAGAAGGTTCACACAAATGTGGGCCTGGTACATTAAAATATTTTCCCTTATGGTTGATCTGTCTTACACCCTTTGGATCCGCATATGAACTCGATCCTGGGGGTTGCACAGCATTATCTCTCCAAGATGCCTCCCAAAGCTTATATGTGACGTCGAGGTATTCATGGGCAATCTTGTATCGCTCATCGTGTTCGATTTGAGTATCGAGGCCAAGATTTCGAGCTGCGGAGTCGAGATATGATGTAACTATGTTCCATGCAATTCGCCCGTCACTAAGATGATCTACTGTCGAGAATCTGCGAGCAAGTAGATAAGGCTGTTCGTAGGTTGTTGAAGCAGTCACACCAAATCCAATACTTTTTGTAGCTGCAGCCTTTTTTCTCAGGTCAGGTATTGCTTTTTAGCGAGACATGAATCTTCTAGGAAAGACTTACCATGGCAGGAATGCTATATAGTGGATCATTTATTGGGAATTGGGATGCGGCAGGTATTGTCGGTTCGAGATTGGCAGGTCCTTTGTAAACATCATAACCTCCTAGAACATCTGCGAAGAATATGGCATGGAATTTGGCCTTTTCGAGTTTCTCGGCAAGTGCAATCCATGATTTGATATTCTTGTATTCCGAGCCTTGATCACCAGGATATTTGAAGAGACCTGGGTTGAGATGGCCGGGTGCTTGCATGGCAAATGCATTGAGAATAAGCTGTTTCTTGGTGGAAGACATATTGAGTATGCGGATTAAAGTTATCGGATAGAAAAAAACTGATTTGAGCAGAGACAATGAATGCGTCCAACCTTACAGTTTATCTTCCAAATGTAATGAGAGGGGATGCGCGAGCAGTAAAGGAAACCCAGACTTACAATCCATACTCTAAACCTTAGGTAATGGCATTATCTCAATCAATTGTAGATAGCTGCCAGTGCCGGTACCATGCACATGAAATGACGAGAATATAAGTTCCATCGTGCCATCATTTGCTGAAGGTTAAAATGCAGCATGATGAAGAGGACTCTCGTTTGATTGAGTATTGATGGCGTCTTATTCCTTGCAAAAGCACAAATACGCTAACCTCGCACGTGCCCCGCCAATGAACCCACATCCATCTCGCAGCTTGAAGCTCAACATCAGCTGATCAAGCCAATACATACTAAATAATTCTGGCATGGACTAGTACCGAAGAATGAAGTCGACAACCCCCCATGTAATCACATAATAATTGTCCAGATTTTGCCAATCCTATCAATCTTCTTTCCAATGCCTGTTCCTCCCGAACTATACCGCACGCATATTTCTATGGTGGTATGGTGGACCGAATTTCGTCATGTCGTGCATCAAATAGATGCTCAGATAACCAGAATCGTTACGATTGCAACCCCAACTTACCCCTCCGTGTCCAGGGTTGCATGTCTATTTGCGATGAACGGGAGAATAGAGAGTGCTCTAATGATAAGGATCTCGAGTTGAGTCTCCTCAGTCCGAAAGCTAATAAGAGAAAATATGGGTCTGAAACTCCATATTGGTACAGTTCGTGGATGATGCAATGAGATACCATAATATCGTGATTGATAGTATCAATTACCTTCGTGGAGTGGTTTTGTAATGTGTTCTACTGTTGCCATCTCTTTTGCTCTCAGCCTCGACGTGATACTTTTCAATGGTCATTCTCGTTGTTTAGAAGTCCTAGATAGGAACCTAGAGATTTTACTTTACTTACCAGACATTCATCAAAAACCAACCATTAACAAACCATGTCGCCTTCTGTGGTCACTTTGGAAACACGAGGAATCGATGCTGCTTCAAACCCCAAAATAGTGTCTTCATCTTCATCGTTTGCGGAGGCGCCAGCTTCAACGACCATCGATGTTAAGGCAAATGGCGATGGCTTGACTCAATACAAATCTTCTTTACCATTCAGACCTACTCCTCAGCCCTCTTTCGAGATAGAAGACCACCCAGTCGATATTGTTAAACCCCTGAAGGTCTGTGACTATCCTAAATCTTGTTTCTGAACGGTACACTAATCATTAATTAATAGGTTGCAGTTATTGGTGCTGGTCTTGCTGGAATCAACGCAGGTATTCTTTTACCTGCCAAGGTGCCTGGAATCCAACTTACAATTTTCGAGAAGAATGCCGATGTCGGTGGGACTTGGTTTGAAAATATCTATCCAGGAGTTCGTTGCGACATACCTGCAAACGTATATCAATCAACATTTGAGCCTAACACACAATGGTCCGAAGAATATGCACAAGGAAAGGAAATTAGAGAATACTGGCAGAAGGTTGCAAGAAAGCACAATGTATACAATTACCTCAAATTTAATCGCAAGATTGCGGGAGCATTCTGGGATGAGGAGAATGCACAATGGACATTGAGTATCGAGAATGTTGAGAACGGAGATATAACGGAAGAGAAATTCGAAGTAGTTATTACGGCAATCGGTAGATTCAATGCTTGGAAACTCCCGGACTACCCTGGTATCGGCGATTATAAGGGACATCTTCGACATTCTTCAAATTGGGACCCAAACTTTGATCCCACAGGTAAAACTGTCGCGGTCCTTGGAAATGGTGCTAGTGGCTTGCAAGTGGTTCCAAATCTTCAAAAGGTTGTGAAGCATTTAGACCATTATGCACGTAGCAAGACTTGGATTGCGGGGTCTTTCGGTGGTGAAGGTGAAGGTAGAAGACTGGAACCAAACTATTTTCCTCCAGATCTCCTCAAATCATTCGAGGATCCAGAAACTTATCAAAAATTTCGAAAAGAGCTTGAGGGAAAGTTCTATGGCCGATTTGCCGCTCTATTCAAAGGGACAGAAGATAACAAGATACTCGAAGAAGATTTCCGAAAGTTGATGGCAGAACGTTTAAAAAAGAAGCCAGAGTTATTGGATGCTATTGTTCCGGACTTCGCGCCAAATTGTCGTCGTTTGACGCCTGGACCTGGCTATCTAGAGGCTTTGACTGAAGAAAACGTCTCTTTCATTCAAACTCCTATCGAGAGATTTACCGAGGAAGGTATTGTTACAATTGATGGTGTCGAAAGAAAGGTCGATGCAGTGATATGCTCCACAGGAGCAAATATTGATATGCGACCACCATTTCCAATTGTTGCATATGGTCATAATCTACGCGACGCATGGAATCCTGACCCTCTTACGTATCTTGGAGTCGCATCGCCGTCCTTTCCTAACCTTCTTTTTGTCTCCGGACCCAATGCTCATGGGACAAGTGGCACAATTCCAAACCAAACTGAAACACAAATAACTTACTTGGCCAAGATACTGCGAAAGGTCAGCCAGCAGAGTATCAAAACCTTTGTCCCATCCAAGGAGGCGACAAATGATTTCATCGCTTACAGTGATGCTTTCTTCCCCAGAACAGTATGGACAGATAATTGTAAATCTTGGGCAAACTCTGGCAGACCGGGAGGACGAATTCATGGTCACTGGCCTGGAAGTGCATCGCATGTTAATTTTATAAGAAAAGATCCCAGGTGGGAAGATTGGGAATATACCTATAAATCCAAAACTGGAAATAGATTTGCATACCTAGGAAATGGTTGGACGGTAAAGGAGACGATTGCGGGTAGTGACTTGACTCCATATCTCAAACGCCCAGATCAGATTGATTTGAGAAGCTATCATGAAGAATGGTTTGAAGGCTTATAGAATAGATTGTGTCGAACAATATCGATTTTCTAATATCACTCAAATTTATACCACGATCTTCGCGACATGTCAAGGGCCTGTTGGACACAAAACTCTGCTGCTTAACTTTTTCGGGCTCTGAAACTGTCAATTCTGAATTTCCAAAACCCCCATCTTCTAATTAGA
Source organism: Botryotinia globosa (assembly GCA_014898425.1). Lineage (NCBI taxonomy): Eukaryota > Fungi > Ascomycota > Leotiomycetes > Helotiales > Sclerotiniaceae > Botryotinia > Botryotinia globosa. The sequence continues at coordinate 1,851,954 of RCSZ01000014.1, read as the reverse complement.
TCCAGCAATTTGATTCGGACCAGGAGGTTCGAGATTTGACTTTTCTTTCCGGAAGAGAAGTCTAGATGAGTTCAACCTTCAACAAACCTCGCAAAAAATATTTAAACGTTTTCGCAATGGGTCTTATAGAAGAATGTAGACAAGCATATCTGCTTATATTTTGCCAAAGCCCCATAATGCACTATTAGTTCGAGTATGATGTTCGTCATGACAAGGTTTCGATTTCGTGCTCGTCACGCCATGTAAACGAGGCGGGAAATACATGTGTACCGACACTTGAATTCAACATGAGTACCGTGCATGCATATCTGAGAAAATCTTGGATAAATAAAACGGTCTAGGACCCCAGTATCGATTCTTCACTTCTATGTTGCGCAGTTTGACTTATTTTCTACTTCATTGAGAATCATGGCGTCGGATAAATCAGCAGCACTCTATCCTTCGTTGTCTTCGGATAATGAAGCTCTACCTGTAGTCAGGGAAAAGCGCCCAGGTACTTCTTATTCATCCTTCTTATATCTCCTTTCCTGTGTATGCAAAGCTGAAAAAATAGCAGTAAAATGGTACCGTTCCACCCTCTATAATTCCATAATTCTTGGAATCTGTAACTTCATGGCCCCAGGTATCTGGGGTGCCATGAACAGTCTCGGCGCCGGTGGCGAAGAATCTCCTCATCTAGTTAATGCCGCCAATGCTCTCACTTTCTGCCTGATGGTACTATCCTGCTTCTTCTCCTCCGTTCTCGTTAAATATATCGGTATTAAGGCCGCTCTCATTTTCGGTGCCATCGGCTATGCCCCTTATGCCGCTGGTCTGTACTGCAATAATCGATATGGAACCGAATGGCTTGTAATTCTCGGTGCCTCTCTCTGCGGTATTTCCGCAGGTGTATTCTGGATGGCTGAAGCAGCCATCGCGTTGAGTTACCCGGAGCCAGAGAACCAGGGAAGATTTCTGGGTCTGTGGTTGAGTTTCCGTGTTGCCGGACAGGTACTTGGAGGGGTGATTAACCTGGCTCTTAATGCGGATAATTCGGGCAAAGGAAAGGTATCCTATAATGTATATCTTGCCTTCATCGCGCTACAAGCCCTCGGACCCTTCGCAGCACTTCTCCTCACACCACCCGACAAGGTGCAACGAACGGATGGAGTAATACCCAATCTCCGCATTTCTGAATCAAGCTGGAGAGAAATAAAACTTACATCGAAGTTATTCATCAGCAAATATTTTTTGTTGTTGGTGCCAGTTATCGCGCAAGGTGTTTACAGTGAGGCGGTCATGTTTACGTACGAATCTGTTTGGCTCAGTGTTAGAGGAAGAGCATTAGGCTCGTTTCTTTCGGGTATTGTGGCAATGATATCTGGTAATTTATTGGGTGCATTTTTGGATCGGGAGAAATGGTCTCTGAAGAAGAGAGCGAGGTAGGCATTTATTGTTATCTTGGGATTGCAGGGTGTAAGTACCATCTGCTCTTTAATTTCAAACATATTGTTACTGATTCATATACTATAGGTGTGGTGAATATGGGGAACCGTCTTGGTCACAAATTATTGGGGACAAAATCCGCTGCCAGTATATGATTGGACGGATGGCGGAGCATTTGTTAGAACCTTTTTATTATTTTTAGGATGGGTCTCTGGCTTTCAGCTGAATTATCTATTCTTGTAAGTTTCTTCTCATCAAAATCTAGTCTCTATTCATACAGAAACGCTTCTAAATAACTAAACACTAACGAAAATTAGATACTTCCTCGTGGGAAACCTCGCCAAAACGCCTGAAGAAGTAGTAAGAATCGCAGCACTACTTCGAGGAACCGAATCAGCTGTTCAGGCTGTTAGTGTAAGTTATCCATTTTCATCTATATTATATTGCAACTAACAAAATACATAGTACGGTTTGAATAGTATTACAGTGATGGGTGATATTGGAGGTGTATATCTCAACTTTGGTCTTTGGGGATTAGCATTGATCCCCGGATGGTTGGTGGTAAAAGAGATTGGAGTAAGTCTTGGAGATAGTAAGATTGCGAGAGAGAGAGGGAGGTCATTGAGCGATCCTGGAGAGAGAAACAGCAGAGTGATTGAAAGTTAGGTGAGGTAGGATTTAATTTTTAGATTGTAGACAGATTCGGTTAATATTATGGATTAGGAGCTCATGACTTCAGTAATGTACCATTCAGTATTCTTATGAAACCTTACGTGTTCTCTGATCAACAATTTTTCCAAGTGGGACTTAATACATCATGCGTTTGGGTTTTGATGGACGAGGGTGCATGCAAATTCTGCTAGATGAGAGATGTGGGACTACTGACTCATTTTACAGTATCTCTTTGCCAGAGTTGGATCCATCATGTTGATTTATTCCTCACGTTCTCTCAAATCCTCAACCGCAATCTTGAAAATTCTCTGTTTTGTTCCTTCCCTGCGCTAAAGATCTTCTCCAGAGGTTCCTTTGCACCTTGCTCAACTAACAAATCTGCATTAACACCACCTAAATCAGTTCTATGCCACTATGTATCAAGTTGTTGGTCCATATTTGATTATGAAAACTGGGTTCTTGCACTTTTACTAGTTTCTTCGCATTTCCCTTTTGAAAAAGTAGTATAATTGATCGAGTGACGCAGTGAAAACTAATGACGTTCGTGCTCAAGCTTTCTGTGAGATTTTTCCTCCGTGAGTTAGTGTTTTCGGAGTATAAAATCGGTTTGTTTTATGACTGTATTTGGTAGTCGCCAGATCTCACATTGATGCTATTCAGGAGCATATTGGGATATCTCGGCATCATTGATCAAAACATCTAGAAATTTTCCATCTAATTATGTTTCTACTTCAGCAACAGCGCGTTTGACAGAGACCTCGCTAGTCATGTCGAGTGTAGTGATGAATGTTCTGCCGAATCCCTACTAATCTTGTTCGACACTTTCTTTACAGCACAACCTGCGTCTTAAATCGGCTTCTCCTTCTCAATATACACCCAACTAATCCGCTGCCCAAATATATTGTTCCGAGTAACCACTCATGCAGATCCAAGCTCTATTACAGAAATATGAGACACAATTCTGGTTCTAGATCGTCTATTCCACAACCTAAAAAAGGTAGAGGAATTAGAAGGTCTGGATAACATTGGATGTAAAGAAAAAGGTACATTCTCGCAGACGGCAATGACGTGATGTTCGCTAAGACCTGTGAGGGAGATGAAATTGACTCCAAATTTGGAGAGTCTGAATGAGATATTTCTTTTAAATGAGTCAGGGTAGTTCTTCGATAATAATAATGAATGGCTTTTGGGTCTTTTCCTTTCTTCAAACACTTGAATCGGTGTTTCTGTAGTTGTGCATGGTCACTGATCACTGATCACTGTAAATACATATAATTTGAATATTGAGTGGCAATGCTCAGGCGCTCAAGAGCTGATAGCCTCCAATTTTTGGCCGAAATACACTAGAATTTATTGAATAAGAAATGGTAAACATAATCATAACGATGGCATATGACTCAAGAATCACTACAAATACACTGTTGTTCCAACTTCAAGTTTAATTCTAGTCCAGCATTCTACCACAAATAAACTGTTAAACACTCGATATCCCAACCCAAAGCGAGAATTATTCTGCATTCTCGTGCCAACTTCTTCAAAGTTTATGGGATGTGGATGTTCGTATGTCATAGCGAAAACTCAGCAAGGCTAGATTGTCATCTACTTTGCTTATTCCACCCAGTGAAAGGAAATTGCGAGTAGAGTCCAAAAATTTCTTGTTTGAATGCGGGTACTTGAGGAGAGTAAAAAGAACAAAGTCATTGGGCAAACAAAGATTTCTAAGCTTTATGGTCGATTGGTTAGGACGCTATTGCCTGTTTGTATAACTTACACAACGGTTTCAGATCTTGATGAATGAAGTCTACTCATCAATCCTCTCAAGCCTTACAGAACCAATCAACATGGCAACGTGGTAACAATATTGTTCCTTTCTACTGCGATGGATTCCCAGGAATTCATTGATCCAGAGGACTAACTCGGTCTATTCTCCGCCAGTTGCTGCTGACTCTAGGCATTCCCAATGGGGCCCAATACCAAGTTTTTATATGCTACTCGGGCAATCGATACAGTCAGCTCTATGTACAGTCAGGACCTTGTTGAACGCACAATAATATTGACACAGCATTCTCGTAATATTATGGATCTGCAATGTTCAGACCAAGCCCCCAGTCTGAGCCCGAACTACCTGCACCGGCCACCAAATAGGTGATACGAGTTTGGATAAAGCAGAAATAGTCAGAGGATTGCATGGCTTCTTCGCCGCATCACAACCTACACTAACCTCATTACACATAACTTATGAAAAAGCACCGAAGAAGTTTCCGTCCCTCGAGCACTTTCTCTTCCACGGGACTTGACATGACACTCACTTTTCTGTTACTGCGCAACGGCGAAGTAACATCATGGGCTTGTTTTCTTATTACTCATAGAAGATTTTGAAAAACTTGATTCTGCACAAATCTCGGTCAAGCAATCCGAGAAAGCCTCAATTTCTGGCCTGTTTAACGTACTCCTACAGGAAAGGCAACAGGGGTTAGAAGCAGGTGCTAAAAAAGGGTGCTGGAAGGAATTTTCTTTGGCACAGGGTGGCGTGAAGCTCTGCGGATAGTGTATTCTACACGCCGTCTTTCTGCAAAATATGTTGCATTTGCTCGGTGAGACCTTTATTGACATCAGTACACTTTTTTTCGACCTTGACATGTGATTTTGAATGCCCCTTTTGGCAGACGACATAAGATGTGCTGATCTACCAATAAAGCATGCGGAGTGATCACAACACGCCCAGTATCATGCTATGTGTTTGTATTCCTAGACAAATAAACAAAACAATTCCATATTATTCTGTACCACAGCATACTCCGCTAGCCTGTGCATGGAGGACGTTGGAAGTTTACTATTTGATAAGGCTGTCTAGGTAGTTTCTACTCGTTGCATCCGGACTATGCCCACCCCAAGCCCTGGGAAAAGCACACAGAAAATAGGGGACTGCATGATTACCCCGCTTACTGTGCCGCCTCCATGCACAACAAATGTACCCAGTGAATATTGATTAGTAGAAGCTAGAACATCTCATTTGTACGTCGGTTTGAATAACCTCAGCGTTCATTATTATAAACTGCTTCATTACTTTCGAGGAAAAGAGGACAGTAAAATCGATAACCTTCAAAAAACAAAAATGAAATTCTCTTTTGTAAGGAGATCTTCCAGATATGGCTTCACCTCGAAAGATTGATAACCTACCAGTTATTGCGCAGCGAGCGCTTGACATGCAAGTGCTTTATTTGGGACTCTCTCATACTTCCACAATGTGTAAGTCTCGCACGGAATTAGAAAATGACTATTGTACTGATTTACTTCAGCACTACAAGAATCACTTAACAAATTAGGTTACAGAACTTATCATTGTCGAGTTGCAGCGCCGACAACAGGTCATATTCCTCTATGGTTGGAAAGTTTCGATGCCAAGTTGAACGGAAATGGCAAACCTTTCGGTCGCGAGGAATTTGGTAAGATTCTTACGAACTTTAGCGTTAGTTCTTTGTTCAAAGCTATTTCATTACTCACATGCGTGCTGAATCATTCCAATAGACTACCACAGATATGCCAGCTGTGAATTTTCTGAAGAACTCCTGGCGGCATATCCAGCTGCGAAAGTCATTTTGACCACGAGAGATCCAGATAAGTAGATTGAATCGGTGGAGAGATCAATATATACTATTGTAAACTCCCGCATCTAGCCCTTGTTAAAGATTATTCTGCCAGTATGTAACTCTATAAAAATCGATGGAAAGTCTGGCCTGTCAATGTTAACCAAATACAAACACAGGAAGCTCTCCCATTCCATCAACTTCTCCTAATCGCACTCACTGACTGGTCCGGTGGTAAACCGGATGATTGCAAGGCTCTTCGCGCCGGATTTATCGCTCATAACGAGAAAATCAGGAGACATGCTGGCGGAAGACTTCTTGAGTTCTCACCCAAAGATGGTTGGGAGCCACTCTGTAATTTTTTGGGCAAGCCTGTTCCAAATGAACCTTATCCGTATGTCAACGCGGGGGATAGTACATACAGGCTTTTTGTGTTTTCCATGGTGTTGTATTTCTCCATCAAGTTGTCTAAGTGGATTGGTGCCGTTGTAGTGGCATTGGCTACTTTTCGATGGCTGAAGCGCTGAAAGATCGTGGTCCTCTAAGATATTGGTACTATATTTATGCAATGAAAATATCAGGATGATACTCTTAAAACTATGCTTTGTTTCCATTTCATTTCAACAATTGTCATGTAAGTTTAAGTATGAACCTTTGCAGTTGCTCAAACTACCACCTTCCTCAGAGGTTTTTCCCAAAGAAGAAATGTAGCCAGTATTCTACAGCCACCCAACCCTACTAGAACCTCCAATTGCTCACTAAATCCGAGCGCATACGCCAATCTAACATCCTCCTGCAGTGATGTCGGTAGAATAGATATCATGAGCTGATTTGAGCAATGCCTCAAGCTGCATTGCTGTTACCTCTCCTTTCAATGAGATTTTAATCTTTCTGTTTAAAACATTGAAACAAATAGCGATGCCCAAAGCACCACCTAGCTCTCGAGCTGGGAAAAACGCACTCATAGACCCAGCTATATATGTCAATGTTAGTTGGGTAATTCGTTTTTGATGAAGCATTGTGATGAAATACACACCCATATCTTTCTTAGAAACTATTATTGGTATCATCAATAGTGAGCTGCCCAACGTTCCTCCAATACCCAATCCTAGAATAATTTGGTATCCATAAGTTGAAGGGAGAACATATAGACTCTATGAGAGAGTGCATAAAAGGGCTAACCCTATTGTTGTGATACAGGATGATACCAAAATCACGTAGAATGGTGCAATTTGCAGTCGTTGAATAAAAGCGCCTGCGGTTCCCGCTCCTATGCTTGCAACGACACTTAAAGCTAGAAGACGATACCCAGCACCCATCGGCGATACTTGATTGACAATTTGAAATCTTTAGGGCAATAAGATAATCACAGATATCATCACCACCCCAGCAAGAAATGTGTTTCTATCAGAATTGCATTGTCAGTTGATTTTCAATAAAACAAATAGTCGCTGGAGCCTTACAGAAGAACACCCATGGGAACTCTGTCCGTTGCCAGACGCCAAGGAAATACACCTTCTTCTGGTCTTTTTGCAGTTTCGAGATATCGCTCCCATAGTAGGAAAGCCAGGCAGAGTAGGCCGGACAGACTCAATGCTGTGGGAGGTAGGGCGCTATTCCAGCTGAAGCCTGTACCTCCTTCTATTAGAGCAGTAGCAAACAATATCGATGACGCTAGCAGTAAAAACGCTCCGATAAAGTCTATTCTTCGGAATTTGGCTTTGGTGAATATGTTTGTGAGAGTGGATCTCTTGTTCGATCTGTGATATGGAAAGTTTTGAGGCATTCCAAGAAGAACAAAAGCCAGAGCTAAAGCTCCACCTGGGGCACCAAGGTCACACATCAGTAAAACGTCACCATTCTTATCAAGCAGAGGTCTTACTTCATTAGAAATATCCAGCGCCAGGATGTATGATTGCCATTAGTTGAAACAGCACCCCCAATCAATGGGTCTAGGAGTGCTGAAATAGCAAAGGTAGTGGAGAGGACCATTGCGTATAATGGGTATTTTGAGGTTGGGACCATTTCTGGCAGCACAACAAAACACATGGCGTTAATACCCCCGGCACCGATTCATTCGAACGCTCTCATTGTAATTCTGTTTTATATGCAAATTTTGGCATTTAAGACCTCAGCAATAGGTTAATTTCACAACGCAGCTTACAGCATAGTCATAGATCGAGACAGGCCGCATCCGATGGAGAAACATATGAACACGATTAACACTGATATAAATACTAGCTTTCGGCCAAATATATCGCTGAGCTTTGCGATGCTCATGAGGAAGCCTGGTGAATTTGTCAATGATAGTTCGTATCCTCTCTAGACAGGAGGTAATTACCCGTGTAAGTTAGTAGATACGAGGTAACGACCCAACTACTTCGATTGAATCCTGACAAGTCATCTGCAATCACAACTAAAGACGTCCCTACTATAGTGACATTGAGACTCGCAAGACAGAAGGATAGGCAAACGCTAGAACTGATTGTCAGAAAGAGCTTCAGATCTTTGTGAAAATCGCGAATCATTGCAGGAAGGTTAGTCCCACCCAATATTCAGAGCTTGAAGCCTCCAGCCTTCCAAAAATGATGGCACTTCTTCTAAAATGGCTTGTTCTACATTACCCACGTATTTTGGGTCAGAACCAGTGAGTACCGGTGCCTGTGGCTCCATTGTTGATATTGATTGCATCTCCTTAGTGTTTTCGTGAGTCCGTTCTTCTTACGAGAAGCACTCGACAATACAGCAATCTTGATGTTGGCACTATTTGAGAGTTACTCTCTCTTTCACGAACAATTTGACGAGTTTCACAAGGATCCAAAGCAAGTTTCCTGCTTGTTAGCATGGGGGACCGTTAAGGCCGCTTCGGTCACATAACGGACTGCCATAGGTACCTACCTACCTTCAACTCGGTAGACATGGGGTTGAATAAATTGCCTCTTACTTTCACGGAATGACTTGGGACCCCAAGCGCGAGCGACCCAATGCAACCCAAAAGATAGTTACGGTTTGGAGCAGAGCAACCGTTTTGAAAAGGGGTTATCGAGGTGCAAGACCTTTCTCGACGTCAATAGAATCTACCGACATCTTTCTATCTGTGGAGTGACTTACGATCCGAGCTTCCAGGCGCTCCGCAATATCCACTTCTATGGGCATGATGCCGCTACGGCAAAGATAAATCTTTGTCATTGGGCAACTAGTCAATCGATTCAAAGTACTCAAGACCATATAATCCACCCAGCAGCGCTCGATGCTGTTTTGCAAATTTCCTCCATACCAATTACAAATGGTGGTGAAAAAGTAGTTCCGATACTGCTCCCAACTATATTTCGTGAGCTATGGATCTCTGCTGGGATATTGAATTCAGGCCATTCGGCGAAGGCACAGGATGCCTCGAATGCCATATCGATCTTTACTCAGGCATATCTTCATGGTCCCAAAGAAGAAGCATCGATTGTTGCCGTAAACGCCGAATCGAAGAAACTACAGATTTTTGGCGAATTCGTTGCAAGCTCGGCTGGACTGTCAATCATGCCATCCGAGAATCTTGTTACGAGTGAAGGGTTGTGTTACAACGTCATATGGAAGCCAAATATGGATCTCCTTACGCAAACTCAGCCATCTTCCGAGGCTGAAAAAACGTTCGTACCTCCTGTGCCAGATTTACTCTCGGTGGAGAAAAAGGTGCTAATTCAATCGTCCTTGTCGAGGCTTCTGGAGAGTCCACAAGATCAAAAAACCTTAGTGGGCAGCCCCAGCTTGACAAAGTACCTAGACTGGGCTCAAAATTATCTTGATACGAACAAGAACCAACTGGATCTCTCTGCATACGACGAAAGCACGTTTCATACTTTGTGTAATGAAATTGAGAGCAATGATCCTGAAGGCGAACTACTAGTACGCGTGGTCAAGAGTTTGAAATGCATTTTTGAAGGTAAAGTGCAAGCATTGGAGGTACTATTTCGAGACAACTTGACAGCAAGCTATTACCAGTTTTCCAACCAAATAACGCCAGTCTTTTCACAGGGAATGGTCTATTGGATCTTTTGGCACACAACCAACCGAACGTTAAGATTCTTGAGATCGGAGCTGGTACGGGATCGACAACAGAATCGGTGCTCCAAGAACTGATGTTCTGTGAAGATATCAGTGGTGAAAGGTTCCACGAACCAAGAATCGTCGACTACATATTCACAGATATCTCGCCCAGGTTTTCTGAGCCTGCTCGAGAGAGACTCCGCGAGTACACTGACCGTATGATATTTTCGACTTTGGACATTGAACGATGTCCCCAGGAGCAGGGCTTCAGAAGCAGCGAATATGACTTAACAATTGCCTCAAATGTAAGCTGGATGCATTTTCGAATATAATTTCCCACTTACAATTACTGATAACCAGAAAGGTTTTACATGCAACAGCATCCCTAACTGACGTTCTTCATAATATCCATACAATGTTGAAGCCGTAAGTCTCGCTTCACATCTTGCATGATTTGAGAGCTAACTTTTTTCAACAGAGATGGGCGATTAGTACTATGTGAAGCTTCACCTACAAATATTGAGTCCGCGTTTATGTTTGGACTACTTCCAGGATGGTGGTTAGGTCTGATCTCCTTACTCCCAAGATGTGTATTTCCAAAGGCTAACGTGTCAGAAGCTACGGAGGAATTCAGAAACCGGGGACCATTGATGACAAGAGAGTCTTGGAATACGACATTATTACAATGCGGCTTTGCAGGTATTGATTTTGCATTTCCCGCAGTCGAGGATGATATTGGCAACTTTATGGTCGGCAGAATTCGCATGGTACCTACGGAGGTCAACAGCACACCAAAAAAAATCATTATTCTGCATAAAGATGATCGAATTCAGGTCGAGATTGCCAATCATCTTGAAGGGAGCTATGAGTCGTCGATACAACAAGAATGCTCATCTATCTCAGTTGGAGAGGCGCAATTGCATATCGGATTATTCGAAGACGCACTGTGCATTTCTTTGTTTGACATCCAGGATTCGTTTCTGCATCGGATCTCAGATGAAAATTATGCATTGCTACAAACCGAATGCTTATCGACCACCACGATAATCTGGATAGGCTGTGGCTCCATCACAGAAAATTCCCATTCAAGTATGATGAGTGAGTGGGCTTTTGAGGGCCCTCCGATATGAACAGCCACAAAAGACGTTTGTTAAGCTTGATGTTTCCGAGGTATGCGAAGTCTCTAGGACTGCTCGAATTATCCGAGAAATTCTAGACCATACTGTCAAAGCATCACCGGAGTCTTATGAACCAGAGTTCAAAGAAATTGGGGGAATCTTTTATATCAACAGATTGGTGCAACAACATTCACTGGACAAATTTGTCAATATCAAAACTAAAAGACACCCAACCCAACAGGATGTGTTAAATCAGGGCCCATTGAGAAGAATCAAACCCACGTTTGCCTCGCCGGGTGTTCTTGGCTCGTCCAATTCGTTGACGAAAACAACTCTGCCTTTGAGATTGGTCCAGATGAAGTTGAAGTAAAGGTAAAAGCTGCTGGACTGAATTTTCTGGAAATTTTAATCGGATTAGGTCAAGAGGCCAGCAATGATGATCTTGGATGTGAGTGCTCAGGAGTGGTAACACGATTAGGCGGCAATGCTGCAGCTCATTTTCAGATCGGAGACCGAGTCTCTTGTATGTGCCAAGGGTCTATGGGGACGTATGCCCGCTCAGAGACCTATTTTTCTGTCACTGAAATACCCGACTCGATGACGTTCTCTACAGCTGCTGGGTTTTCTGTCACACTTCTGACAGCTTATCATGCGATTATGAACTTAGCCCGGATGAAATATGGCGAATCAATACTTGTTCATTCTGGGGCAGGGGGCTTGGGCTAAGCTTGTATTCAAATAGCACGGATTCAGAATGCCGAAATTTTCACAACTGTCAGCGCCGAAGAGAAAAAGAAATTTCTTATTGAGACGTACGGCATACGGGAAGACCACATATTTTTCAGCAGAACTCCAGCATTTCTGGATGGCATCAAACGAATTACAAGTAACCGTGGAGTCGATGTTATCATAAACACATTGACCAATGAGGCTCTCAGGTGCTCGTGGGAGTGTATTGCGCGTTCTGGAAGATTTATTGAAGCCGGAAAAAGAGATATCAACAATCTTGGAACCCTTCCAATGTTTCCATTCAGCAAATGCGTCTCCTTCATCAGCGTGGACTTGGTGGAATCTACTTGTACGAGCCATCAGTCATTGGTGAGTTCTACCAGGCAATCATGCCATTACTAGAAAGCGGAAAGCTCCATGTATCTGTTCCTATGCAAGTTTATGGCATTTCAGAAGTCCAAGATGTCTTCAGGTGCCTCCAAAGCGGGACTAGCATGGGTAAAATTGTTATAGAAATGAAGGAGACAGATATGGTCCCGGTGAGTTATTTTAATGTCCCATTTTGTAAGCACCCTTGCAAACCGACAATCTAAAAGGTGGTTCCAACATCAGAGCCCACATAATACTTCGACCCAAATTCTACTTATGTGATAGCTGGTGGGCTCGGTAGACTAGGTCGTAACATTGCCCTTTGGATGGCAAATAGAGGCGCCAGAAGTTTGATTCTACTATCACCAACCCAGCGGCAGAATCATAGCGACGCAGCAAAATCTGTGCTTGCAAGACTCGCCGAGCAAGGAGTCCAAGTGACAACTCCAGCTTGTGACATAAGTGATTTTGAGCAATTGAGGTCGTCCCGGGAGATATGTAAGTATATGCCGCCTATTCGGGTTTGCATTCAAGGATCCATGGTTGTTTGTGACTCAACGTTTGCGAACATGGCTCTGGATGCCAATGCTGCGGTAAAGCCAAAAGTTGACGGAACCTGGAACCTCCACAAAGCATTACCAAACGGCATGGACTTTTTTATCATGTTAGCTTCAATTGCCGGCGTGAGGGGAATTCATGGGCAGGCAAATTACGCATGTGGTAATACGTACCAAGATGAATTCGCTCGATATCGATGCCAACTTGGTGAAAAGGCAGTTAGTTTCCTTAGATCTTGGTATTGTTTCAAATGTAGGGTGGGTAGCTGAGCAAAAGACGATTTCTAGTGCTTCTAACACTCTTGAAGATCTACCGGCTATCAGAGTATCTGAGTCTGAGCTCTGTGCGGTGCTGGACTACTATTGTGACCTCGCTGCCAGTACAGACCGGGTCCCATAGTCAGACATGGGATGGGCAAGTTTGAATAAAACAGAAAAGATCAGGGCTTGCTGACCCCTACTAGATGCAATGCCAATCACACGCTCGCTGCGCCAACGAGGCACCCACAATGTCTCGAACAATACTGACGAAAGTTCTGTGGATTACAAATTTTTAATCAGAAGCGAATTCGCTGGCGAAAGTTACCGATATCATCATCAGTGGCCTGCCTTGCCTGCAAAGCAAGCTTTCGCGCACCCTTGCAATGGAGGAAGAAGATATTGATGCCGAGAGGCCGATGCATACTTACGGAGTTGATTCTCTCTGCTGTACAAGTCAGATTGTGGTTCAAGAAATCCATTGCTGCTGACATTTCGGTCTTTGAGATCATGGGAAATGAAAGTATGAGTACCTTGGCCGCAAAATTAGCGGGAAGAGTGAAATCGTGGGAAACGAACGACGCGGAACCCGGAGAAGAAGCAGAAGTAGAGAAATCTGATTGATTATCCATCATCGACCGCTATATACCTACAGTACTAGGCCACTCATCTTTACATATTAGCCACTTTCTGAAATCACACCAAAAATAGCCATTTTGCTATATTTTCATTTGAACAGATTTTTTGCCAAGTGCTATTAAAATTAATTGAATTTTAATTTAATGTATTCATTTCAATCTCCTCCACATTATCGAGCACTTCACAATCCATCCATTCCACCATGATATCCCGATTCCCATAGCCATTCTCATTTCCATTGCAAGATCCCATACCCAGCTATCCCGCCGCGCTGACCAACTCCCCAAACCTACTCCCCTCTTCCCGTGCCAAAACCTCCGGATTCCCCACCTCCACCACCACCCCCCGATCCATCACCACTACCCTCCCATAATCCATCACCATGTCCAGCCGATGACTAACCGCCACCACCGTATACCCCTTAAACTCCTCTCGGATGACCCCCGCCATGACTCTCTCCGTCTGCAGATCCACACTCGAGCTCACCTCATCTAGTAACAAAATGCCCTTATCATCACCCCCTCCTCCAATCCCCAAATTCCCCGCACGAATCCTCCTCCGCAGAAGCGCGCGACCTAGAGAAAAAAGTTGTCGCTGTCCCGCGCTGAGAGTCGCCGCATTCATACCCGCGTCCAAACCACCGCGTTCCTGAATAAAAGACCAGAGATCAACGGTTTCGAGGACGGCGCGACATTCTGCGGGGGTGGAGATGTGGGAGGGATCGAGATTAGTTTGGAAGGTGGTGCCGTCGGGGAGGAAGACTGCTTCTTGAGGAACGGCAATGATGCGCTGGCGGAGAGCTTCGCGGTTGATGTTGCGAAGTGGTATGTTATCGATGATGGCATTTGCGGCGGTTTCGTGAGTGGGGTCGAGCAGTTTGAGGAGGAGCGCGATCAGACTCGATTTTCCACTGCCGGTGCGACCACAAATCGCAATCTTTTCGCCGGATGCGATGGTGAGATTAATGTCGCGAAGAGCTAAGCTAGGTATGCTATCGGTTGCATCTTCCACACTGTTAAAGGTATTAGCTTTACTCAATAATAGGCATTGGAAATCTCATCTCTCACTCGTAACCGGCAGATATACCCTTCAATTCAACCACACCACTATGAGGCCACTGTTCAGGAGGAACAACATCTTCTTCATCCTTATCCTCCGGTTTAACGTTCTCATTAAACATCTTCAGTCGAGCGATTGCTCCGATGGAAGTTTCCAGCTTAGTATAATAAGTGACAATACCCGAAAGATTCTCCCCGAAACTAATAAGTGTGTATAAAGAAGCACCGGCAAACCCAGAATCGGAGTGAAGTCGAACGGCAAGTGTTGTCACCACTACCGCCATTGCCATGACTACGAGATCCAGAACAAGGTTGAGCCATTCTTGAATCATGAGCAGGAAATAGGCGGGTCGTTGACTAGCGTTGATTAGACGAGCATTCTTTTGAACATCATCGGAAACAAAACCTATTTAATTTAAGCGTTAGTAACAACGACTCTCCTCAAGACAGAATATTGCAAAACTATTGAAAATGCAATTTTGTCTCCAAAATTTAAACATTACTCACCAAAAGCTCTCAGTGTAGCAATACCCCTAAGAGTATCAAGGAAATGCGTGCTACACAACCACAAATTAGTATGAGCACAATAAGCAATCGAGCAACAATATTTCGGCGCCCAACTTACTACAAAGGACTTTTCGCTTCAAGATCCAGCAACCTGAGCTGTCGAGACGTTCGCAGGTAAAATCGCTGCACGACATAAAGCAAAGCGCCCAGAAGCGGGTAGCTTATAGCCAAGTACACAGACGAAGTAAGCATAACAGCCATTTGTCCGATCGCTTGAAACACCTGAAACATTCGCGTTAGACTACAGCACATATAAATTCCCTTCCGAGGGCTTTGAGGACGTCAAGATAATAAAAAACTCACACAAAACAGAGTGTTCAGCGTTGCATTTGGCAACTCGGTATCTATAAGATTGAGATCTTGAGAAAAGAGGTTTGTTACAACACCGGTATCCGTCCTGGTAAAAAATCGAAGTGGTGCTCGGATAAGTGTTCGCAAAGCATCGTGATGAAGTTTAGCACCTGCTCTCTTGACAGAAACGATGAAAAGTGTGATGCCAAGAAGAAGTAATGAGAAGAGGCCGCTGATTTGAAGCAAAGCGTATATTCCAGCGTAGTAAGCATGAGATTTGGAGAAAGTGTTGTCGGTCCAGTAATCGAGCCCTGTGATTCGTGACATTAGTCCTGTGGAGCTTTGCGGTTTGAATAAGATTCCAATGATCTAGCTCAACATGGCAAGTTGATTGAAACCTCACTATCCATGAGTAGAACCAACTTACAAATTGTAGGAAAATTAGTGAAGAAGCCCCAAAGAGCAGCAAAGAACAAACTACAAACTGCTGAAAACCAGCCTATGCTCAAAAAGTAGTGTTTGTATACCGTTCCATCACCCATTTGACGAGACTTATCTGCTTCCGGTGCAAGCGACAGCGTTTCAGCTGTCTTCGTCGTCTCTAGCACATGTGGCTCTGATCGACGGGCACTTTCCTTCGCCGTTACATCCTCCGACGAAATCTCGCTATCAGAAGAACTCTTCAATCCTAAACATTGAACATAACCTTGTTTTCTCATCAACTCATTGAAACTACCTTGCTCTACAATGGTGCCTTCTCCAAGCGTGATAATGTAGTCTGCTGCTGGTAAATGTCTCACGCTATGAGTGCAAAGCACGACCGTACAGCGTCGTTTCCGTAGTAGACCATTAGAACCAAAGACCTGCTGGAATACTTTTTCCTCGGTATCCGCATCTAGACCACTGAATACATCGTCTAGCACCAGTAGGTCGGACTGCAGATATAGAGCTCGTGCAAGAGAAACACGTTGCTTCTGACCTCCGGACAAGATGATTCCATCGGATCCAATAATTGTTTGGTCTCCGAGTGGGAGTGTTGCTAGATCAAAGACTAGTGAGGTAGCATTGATTACTTCAGCATACCTCTCACTGTCAAAAGGAGAAAATCCTACGATATTTTCCCTAAACGTCCCGTTATAGAGAAAAGCTGCCTGTTCGCAGAATCCAACGTGGGGAAATCTAGTGCTCAAAGACACTTTACCTTCGCTGAAGGGAATTTCCCCAAGTAGTGCTTTGCAAAGCGTCGATTTCCCAGACCCAATAGGTCCAACAACAATAGTGAGTGAGGATTTTGGTACTTTAGCATTCACGTCTCGTAGAACAAAGTTATCTTCTTCCCATCCAAACTTTCCATTTTGGATGACAATGGGAGGCTTCAAGTCTAGTTCCGAGTCTAGGGAAGTTACAGTATCAGCTCTAATCTTTTCTGCGTCCAGCTTTCTATCAGTCAGTACTTTGCGGAAATCATGACGATTCTCGCACTCCAAAAAGGCCTGAATACGCCCGAGACAGGCTATCCCAGAGATAAGCTCCGGAGTAGATTGAAATATATTAGAGAGCGGAACCGTGAGAAGCGTAAGAAAAGAAAGACTCGTAAAAACCTTCGAAGCATTCAATGTTTCCGAAGTAAATGCAAAGGTTAGCGGTGGACCAATCAGCAGCGGAATGAAGCCAAAAAGCGCCGCAATGATGAATATTTTGCGAAATCGTGCTCCGGCTGCAAGTTCCTCGACTCGGAGTTTCTGCACAAAGTCACTGACGGTGCCAGAGAGTCCAGAGATCTTCAAGTTCTTCATGCTCGCGATGACTGTAGCCGTTAAGCCCACACGTTTCTGGACGCCCGACATCCAAGTCCTCTGCGAATCTCCAGCAAAATTCATCAGGATTGCCAAGCCGAAAAAGCAAACTATAACAAGTCCCATTGGTGCAATGAACACTAGACCAAGTCGAGTGTATAACATCCACCCTGCGATTGCGGCCTGGATAAGGCTGGCCCAAACTTCGTGCATATTTCTCATACCCATCTTGATTCGCTCTATATCAGTGCTCATCAAAGTAAGTGCGGCGCTGTCGTCACCAGCTCCAATACGAGCTTTTGTGACATTAATGTACGTTTCTGTTACAAGTATTGATCTTGCCATAGTACGAGTTCGATGGTGAAGGTACCTATAAATAAGTGTTAGTGATCAATATCATAGATTTTAACCCATGATTTGCAACATACCAATAGAAGGCTCTTGAAATAGCAATTCCCGAGTAGATTAATAAACTGGCGCCAATAAATCCATACCCAACATTCGCATCAATTTCAGGCTGAGCTAGGGTATCCAGCAGTCTTTCGATAAAAAGAGGTTGACAAAACGTGAAGGCAATAAGTGCTAGACGCAACGGTATAGGAAGTAAAAGAGGGACTTTCAACGTGTGAATTAGCACCTTCAAAAGACCAAACTTATCGCCTTTCGGTTTGGAATAATCCACATTCTTGGAGAACCCATCGTGCAGTAATTTCGCATCAAAAGAGCTATCTAATGGATAAAGATCTTCAATTGCTAAAACCTTGTTATATCCCATCAAGAACATCTTATTGAGCCAGAAGAAGACACCGAGCGAGAATATACCACTCGTTTCTTCCGGACTATGTTCTTTCTCATTCCAGCTTACCCATTTGGACTTTTGTCGTGATTCCAAGAGCAGGATTATACATTTGAGAGCCAGAGCGGTTATGAAGATACTGCTGTAAACAAGCCCGGACTTGTTGTCCGATGACAGGAATAGTGTTCTTGCTTGAGCCGCATCCAACAGAAGAGTAAAAAACAAGTAACTATTCAACACCACCGACGGCCTTGGACTTCTGCTATGGTCAATGACACTTAGGGGTAACATGCACAGGGCAGCTACCAACTTGAGAGCCGACGCCGCTACGAACATGCTAGATACATGCAAAGATGCAACCGCTCCCAAAATGAGAAGTGAGAATTCCAGAGAAACATATATTACAATAGCAGCCTACGACGCTTCAATCAGCATGTGACCATCATCCCTCTAAATCCTCGAACTCGAATCAAAATAAAACAACATACCACTTTGACAAGTTGAAACCCCGGCGCATGTACAACCGTGGGCTTCCGAGCCTGAGAAACCATCCGCCAACATGCTATCACGATGAACAAAGCAGATGGTATGATGGAGAAGAACAACTGCTCAAACTGTATGCTGAAATCAAACTCCGCCTGATTCATTTGGAATAGATTCTCTCCTCCACTGAAGAAAGGCATTTTGCATGCCGAAAATCCTGACTGCTTCAGTCCAAGTCGATTTTGCCGTCGCGGCAAGCAATATCCTGTTTTATTTCAGGACGCTGAAAGTATGAGTTGCGTCGTTGCTGTAACCCGATCCCAGGTTGATCAAATTGATAAAACAAGCAAGCACAAGAGTCCATAGGGCCAGCTATCTAAGTAAAGCTTGTTAAATTGAAGCAAAAGAGACGACATCACGGAGGCTCGGAGTATGACACGCAAGTAAGTCTGTGCTTCATAAGCTTATCTAGGTACGTACTTGGGGGTTAGCGAAAGCTATTAATCCCTGGCGATGACAATGACCGAATCAGGAAGGTCGTTATGTGACGATGGCCTGGAATACCTTAAAGTGGAGGAGGGTATTTATCAAAAGAATTCGTAGAATCGAACCAACCATTCTCCATTGTGCAAGATGATACACATCCCAGTATTCCAAACAAGATACGTGACCATCAGCACTAGCCTGCTTGTCTTTCAATCGTACGACGGTTTCCTCTAAACGATGATGAATGAAATCACTTAATAGCCATGAACACTTCATAGCCTGGTATCAAGAATATTTCATATTTGCATTCGCATACCTATTTTACGTCAAGAGTCATGAACAGAGTACAAAACCCCTAGGAATGATAAAACTCCAGCCCAATCCCCTAATGATTAACATGCGAGAGCTAAACGTGATATACATGTCCATTTTATCATCGACATCATTAAATTCTCTCCCTATGAGAGTCCCCTCACACCCCTCTCACTGTTTTACTTCTCAAATCCCCCCCTATTACCCACCACCACAACCACCAAGCTCGTCACCATCAATGCACCTGTGATCATTGCCACAAGCGCAATACTTCCCCTACTAGCTGGGAACTTTCCTCTAATAATGTAAAACTGCCCTTCAAAGTATCGATGAAAACCTACTGAGAGCATGAGAATCGATATTCCCACGAAAGTGGCGCCCAGGGGTTTGCCAAGGTGGCGGAGACTGCTTTTAGGCTCTGGCGGGGCGGGGGTAGCGGTGGAGCTTGAAGTATTGAGGCGGAATCTAGGGAGGAAGAGGGTTAGTGGGGAGTGAAGTGGTGGGGAGGGAAAGGTACGTACAGTTGAGTGATTGCAATTCCGATACTAGCGAAGGCGAGGGAAGTTCGCAACCAAGCTAAAAATGTTCTTTCTATCCACACGCCATAGTCAGCAACATAGCAAATCAATACATATCCATCCTCAGACGTGTGACAAACGAGTCGTGTGATCTGAAATTTAGCGAGAAAGAAACCACGTACCAAGTGCCAAATGATCCCTCGCAACACTCCCCTTGTTTTCCAACTCAATACTTCCATACTCATCCATCATTCTCTTCCACCATTTTCCTATCCTTCCGCTTCGCTTCGTCCTACTCCCATCTTCAGTAACTACCCCCTCAACTTCGGACCCTGAGAATCCTCTCCCTCTTCCCGTCGCCCGTACTCCTTCTCTCCTGTTTGGGTCCTTTGCTCCAAGTTTCCTCTTCGTGCTGTTATTTCCATTATTCGTGTCTGCGGTGATGGCTGTAGTTCCGCCACTGACGCCTCCATAGTTCATATCGGGTCCGCGTGTCAATACACTCGTTTCTTCATCTGCGCTACTTTCCCCTCTGCTTTCTTTACCATTTGTATGTCCATGACCATTCCCAATCTCATTCTCATATCCATCTACCCCCCTCCCAGGACTCTGACTGTCCTCCACATCCCCAGGGGTATCCATTGTAATCTTTCTATTCCTCGCTTCTTCCAAGATACTATCAATCCTCGGTCTCTTCCCCTCTTTAATTCTTTGGCTCCCTTGGGCACTAACACTCCCACTCCTGCTTCCACTCCTGCTACCTGTTCGCGGACTCGGACTCTGCCCTTGATGTATATTGGAGCTCGATCCAATCTCAATATCCGTCTTCGGAGTGTTCGGTCTCAATTGTAATGTATCTGTCGAGCGCGCATTCTCATTCGCATCCGATCGTATGCTATTCAAATCCGTCTGCGAACTCGAATTCGTCGCACTTATATCCAACGAAACCTGCGACTGCGAATTTATCCTCCCCTCGATGCCATCCGATCTCTTTGTACTCTCCATTGTACCCCAACACAACGTCCCTGGCACCTACTATCCTATCCTATCCCAGCACGCACACTACACGATCCCACCGTGCAATTTCTCCGCTTGCAGATAGATTTAGCTGCAGCCTCTCTATCAACCAATTACCGCAATCGCTATCGTGCAACCCGAGTGCAATTGTCCAATCAATCGATCAATCGATCCAGAAACTCCAACCTGGTACAAAGCAAAGCCGCCTCTTCCCTACCTCTCACACTGCGTCTAGCAGCCAAACTCGGAAACGAAACCTTGGAACAAGGGAACTCAGCGCACGTATATCTCTCGGCGAATTGCGTGCTTCCCTCTCGCTCTCCTCTTCCAAACTCGATGATAAACCTAGTTATGTAATCACAATTAATCCAAAGCAAAGATTGAAAACCAAGCAGAAACGAAAGTCTCTGGATGAAATACCAAGAGCTCCTCTCAGCTCTTGCAGCTGTTAAATAAACTAGCTTAATGCCGAGGGCGGAGAACATTTAAAAGGAATCTAGCCTAGAAGTCGGGTGTGGGGTCCCGGGTTTCTTTGCATACCTAGGTAGGCAGTGCAGTCTTTGCTGTAGGATGAAAATTAAGCATAAGATTAACCTTCAACTCCCTTACAGTGATAAATCAATCCATCTCCTTACAAAGAGCCAGCCAGAGCTGCTGCCACAGTATTTGGATACTTAGACAAGCAAATGAACGAAAACGTTATAGTATATTCTTCAAGAGATAAACCCTTCTTCCACCTATAATGGTATAGAAGGGATTTCATAAAACTACTTTCAGATGGATGGCCGAATCATGTGTCAAAAGCAGTGGCTACTAGATAAGCAGGTATCAAAAAAAAGGGGGATCTCAGGCACTTGATGGATCAGTAACGGTAGGGCTCAATGTATCTACCGTCATTGCTGATCTAAATATCAATAATAATCTACAGGTTCACGACATTGATCAAAAGGTAGGACCATCATTCACGTTTACATTCACATTCACAGGTTCAGAAAGACCGTCATATATGAACATCATCAGGAAAGAAAAGTGAAGAAATTTATAAGAAACCAAAAGAGATTTTAATTTGTATACACGAAAAAGGCCACACACTTCATCCGATTGTTCTATTTACTTGATTTTTTTGATTTTTCTGTTCTCAAAAATTTCTCAACATCTTTCTTGAAAAGGCAGAATAAGTAGAGTGTAACTGATCTCCCTTTCCCTGTCTGTGTTGTGCCGACTAGACTACTTTATATTGATACATGTACCATATTCTGCAGCCTCTGCTATCAAATTTTCCATTCACATCCACATGAAACAAGTGTTATAGCTCTCTACCACATCTCCTTGGAAGAGAGATGTGGTGGTAATTTCTGTTTCGTATGCGCGCTCCGTCCAAACATTTGTAGCCAGTATGAAAACATATGCAAGAGTGCCTGCGGCAAATTGATAAAAAGGCCGTAGGGATAAAGGGGCACTCTGTACCAGGAGCACGTCTCCTTCAAAATGCGTAACGGATACATAGAAGAGTTAACCAAGGTGATTGCTTCAAGGAAAGAGGGCTTTCCCATTCGTCATATGAACATTCGTCTGCTGAGAACACAACTTTTTTTTTTCTACCAACAACCCCAACCCCCTCCAGAAATCCATCCATGCTTATAACAACCATCTGGAACGTGGTATTCCAACGGCCAGATATCTCCCACTTCAATAATGTAAAAACATTAGCGACATTTATTACAAAGGAAAAGTTACCACACAAAGTACACTCAAAAATCGGATGGAGGGGGTATCTTATTGACCAATTTGTTTGAACATTGCAAGTCGAGCGTGAGTTCGAACATCCGAGACTTAAAATGACCTGAGGGCGTGTAAAGGAAATAAAAAGTGACTACAACGATCACAAGCCGCAATTGTGGATATGCGCGCGGAAAGAAAACAACAATATGTGCACCGGAAATTTTGTAAAGGGAAAATTGTGACACTCAAGCGCCTATGATGAGAAGACGTATGTAGCGGTTCCGCCCGAGAGAATGGAGACCTAAAGGATTTGTTAGTTTATTCCCCCAAACCTTATGAACAGATCAGTGAACTTACGGTGCAACCTGTTGGAGACTCAACACCATTGTTGTAGTATGTTCCAGATGAGTACGAACATTTTCCGGAGACATCACCCTCGATAGTGATGGTGAAGTCTAAGATGCCGTATGTGTTGGTTGGGGTGTTGGGGATAATTGACAACCAAGTGGTACCAGAGGCATCTCTTCCAACACCAGCATTGACAGGAGCCCAGTTACCAAGGTTTCCACCTGAAGTACCCCAAACACAAGCTTCGGAGATAGAAGCTCCTTGTGGGTTGATGTAGTATTGTGCAGAAGTTGGAAGTCCTTCCCATGAGTAGTAGTTACTGGCATCTGGGCAAGTCAAGTCATAGGTTTGACCAGGGGAAGTTGCCAATGGGACGGTCTCAGCCTCGAGACCAGGGTAATCAGTACGGCAAACGGCAACAATGCTGTGGAGCTTGTTCTCAACCTTGACGGATCCAGATCCAGCAATACAAAGTTGCTTGGTGGTAGTTCGGGACAATTCGAGCATGCCGTCAGAGTTGCAGTAGAGACCACCGACGGACTCACCAGTGCTTCCTTGTGCGGTAGGCCATTGAGATTTCTGGTATCCCGGTGGGCAGGCATACGAGCAGAAAGCGCCCTTGACACATCCACCGCTGGTAATTGTGTTGATAGTAACGATCGAGGAAGCAGAGGTGGTGTAGCCAGGGGTGCTTTGGATACCGATCCATCCATTTAACCCAAGGTAATCAACATGAATTGGGCCATACTGGGATGGGAAAGTGGAACAAGGGATTTTGCCACTTGGGAAGTCTGCCCAGTTGCCGGAGCTGCTGGGGGAAGTCGAGCTATCAGAAGAACTGTAGCTACTGGCCGAGGAGGAGGCAGCAGCCGCACTAGTAGAGGCGACAGAGGCGACAGAGCTTGATTCTGAAGTAGATGATGCAGCGCTTGATTTCGGGGTGTATGCAGCCTTGGTGGAAGAGGCAGATGAGGAAACCTCGATGAATTCCGCGGCAGCTTTGACGATCGAGCTAACGGACGTAGCTGCTGGAGTGGTTGAAGCAGCAGCTGATGTGGAGGCGACAGATGGGGATCCGGTGTACCAATTAGTAGCAGAAGGGGCATCTTCGAAACCACCTCCAACTAAAATGAACTTTCCAGATTTCAATCCGTCTTGAACATCGGCCAAAGAGATATCCTTTCCATTGAGCATGTAGACCGTCTCGACTGGACCTGGCATCACTTCTGTCACGGAGACAACGGCATTATCGCGTGCGACCTTGTTTGCTCTAGCTGGGTGACGGTGTTGATGGTTGTGTGGTTGCGCAATTGCAACACCGGCAACGCTGAGAAGCGCAACAGAAACTGGGGTGAACTTCATTGTGAAGAAGTGAACTCTTGCGATATGGATAGACGAAGGGTTTCTTGACTCGGGACTTCAAAGACTCTTAATATATCGACAGAATTGGACGGAGTAAACGAGTGAGGTTGACTTCAAAGTAGAAGAAAAGAGATTAGCATTCCGATTTTCAGATGCGACGGATTGAGTATGCTAAATCGAAAGGCGAGGCGAAGTTGAACAGCAATAGCAATGGCAGTAGACGAACGAGCGAGTCGACCGGGAAATGAGATTTAAATGGAGAATGGCGGGACGGTGAATAAAAGAAAACACGAGAACTCGCAGTACATACCTTGGCTATGGGTCTTTCTGACTTAATCTCAAAGATTCACTCTAAATAAAAGGTCTGTTGCTAGGGGATGGAGGGAGAGGTGGACAAATTAAGTGTTGATGTAAAAAAGCGCCGCTTGGGGGAGAGAGAGGGAGGGACTGTAAAGGATAATTTCGGATGAGTATTCTGATTTGATTTTGAGATAAAAGTGGCTGTTCCAAATGAATGTGGTAGAGAGTTGATTATTATTTTTCTATGATAACAACTCTCATCAGTTGGGAGGGAATGCTTGCTTTGAGAGGGGAAAAGGAGGGTTGATGAGGTTTGAAGGAGTGAGGTAGTGAGGTAGTGAGGTAGTGAGGTGGTGAGGTGGTGAAAGGGAGAAGAGAAGTATGACAAATAAGATGAGAAGTCTTCTTCCAAGGTAATGACAGAATAGCACGGAGTAGGTAGGTAGGTAGGTAGGTAGGTAGGTAGGTAGGTAGGTAGGTATAAGAAAAACAGAGGAGGACCAGGAGGCCGACGTGGCTCAGGGAATGAAAGCAAGAAGGGGTGAACAAGGAAAGGGTGCCAGACCACTCAGAGCGGCAGAGCCAAGCATTGAAATTAGATTCAGGTACAAAACAATTACATGAACCAATGAAAAGGCCACAAACGGAGGACGCTAAGGAAAATATCCTAGCTTGAGCCGGCTCTCATCCCTGCTCACCTTGTCACCTTGTCAGTACTAGCGTAACGGCTAACCCCATTTGGTAACATATAATATAAGAGATGAACTCCAAAACATTGAGATTCATTTTGATTTCGGGATGTGCAGCATGGGGGGGCCATGGGGGGGCAATGGGAGGAGATATTTGCGTCTGCCCAGGTGATAATTGATCATTGTGGTGGTGCTTCCGTCTTCCGCTTCCTCCCACATACTTTTTATACTTTGATTACCGTCTGTGAGGGAGCGATGGAAATGGCGACCCGTCTGTGATAGGGTCATCGATGGCTCAGAGTCAGATGAAGGTCAAATGTTAAGATTCTTTTTTTCCCTACAGATGATGAATTTAGAGGCTTGGCTGGACGGGCAAGAGATATTTATGGGGTAGGAGATGGGAGAGATGGGAGAGATGGGAGAGATGGGAGAGATGGGAGAGATGGGAGAGATGGGAGAGATGGGAGAGATGGGAGAGATGGGAGAGATGGGAGAGATGGGAGAGATGGGAGAGATGGGAGAGATGGGAGATAGAAGATCAATACAGTACATAGCTATCTATGTAGGTAGTAGGTAGTAGGTTGTAGGTATACTTACATTAGGAGGAGTCTGATTAAATAACGTCTACCAAAAGAATCAATGATATCCTCTCACAAATGTAAATGGAAAAAAGGTATAACCATTGTATATTCGTAGTACTCGCCACCGAGTAACAAAGTGTCAATTGTCATTGCCATTTGAATATCCAAATTATAAGATCCCTCTATGATTAAGATCAATCCTTTGGGTGAATTATAAAATCTGATGTAAAATGATATCTACATGTCTACTTATAGTATCATTTATTGTCTACCAGGTATTATCTATGGAATATCGATGGATTATCTATAATATCTATATAATATCGATGGATTATCTATAATATCTATATAATATCGATGGATTATCTATAATATCTATATAATATCTATATAATATCTATATAATATCTATATAATATCTATATAATATCTATATAATATCTATATAATATCTATATAATATCTATATAATATCTATATAATATCTATATAATATCTATATAATATCTATATAATATCTATATAATATCTATATAATATCTATATAATATCTATATAATATCTATATAATATCTATATAATATCTAGACCTAACCATCTGCCCTTTATCCCATTAACAACGCCCATTTTCATTCTTGCCACTTACAATTCACCTACCACTCCCATCCCATACTGACTGCAGTAAATAAATTCCCATCTTCCAAGAGAATTCCGTCCCTTTCCACCGAAACATCTCCACTTCATTGAACCACAAGGAAACATTTCTACATTCGGTCTCTTCTTCCAAACCTCTAATTTCGGCTGCGCCACTGGATGTGAGATGAAGAGCACGTGAATCAAATAACCTCCAGCAGTAAAATCTCTCCCACATCTCCACTGATTCTTCCCATTTCTGGAGTAGAGACCTAGAGTACTAGAGAGAGACCTGGAAAGGCTTGGAGAAGATGGTCGGAGATCTTTCAATATTCCGTCTCGGGATCTTGTCCAACCCTAGAAGTTAGAACAGAGTCCCGTGCCCTAGTTTCGTCTCGTCGTTCATCTTCATCCCCATGCGAATTTCCATCGTGTCGTCCCAAGGTACGTTTTCTGATATGTACTTGATTCCCTAGGAGGTGGTGGAATCGAGACCGTTCACAAACTCAGGGGTATCGTTTCAACATCCATCCTATCTAAAGTTCTCAACGCCTGGGCTGGGCTGGGCTGGAGACGGTCCTCGTGATTTTGACAAGTCTCCTATTCAAGCTTGATGGGCCAAGATAACAATCACGATAGATAATTCTTTCCATGTCGTGATCTATGATCTGGGGATTTGGGAGTTATTGATTTCAGTCGTGGTTCATGACGAGTCTCAAATTTTAATCTCACAACAGCATGGTGATAGTTTGTTTTCACAGTGGGGTACCAGCATGATGAATCCATGATAAATCCATCATCATGCTGTTTCTCTCCATCATGGACCACATCGCATAGCATGGCATGACATGGCATTGCAGTGAGGGATTTGGGGGTCCAGGAGTGACAGCTTGGGAATGCGTGGTACAGTAGGTAGAATTGTGGAAAGGCTGACGAGGAAAATTCCCTCGAGAATTCCGATATCCATCCTTTTTCGTGCCACTATCAGAATCCAGATGACCCAGCTTCAACTGCCACCACACAAATGTCCTACAGCAGAGCAGGATTCTCCAGTTACACTTTATCAATCATGGATACTAGGTAATGCTCACACGGTCAAATCATAACTTGTGGTGGACAAGCATGACTGACTACCATTCGATTCAATCCTCGTTGCTGGCTCCTTGCTTCAAGTCTACGCAGCCATTGAAGCAAGTATACGAAGTCAAGATATTTCCACGTTGCCATCACAACTTCCAACTGTTTTCACCCGCCTGATGATGTGCGACTTTAACTTCCACATTCATCCCACAACACATCCAACGTGGGCCAGCTAAACAGATACGAAGGCAGTAACTCTAGATATATCTCACCACAAACCCCCCAAGAAGTTAAGAACATCCAGACCAAATCAATTCAAAATCAGATCGACAACAAGCCAATCTCAATCGCTCGTATGAGTCGTATCCTCACATTTCATTTCCTTCATCTCATTCATTCATTCATTCATTCATTCATTCATTCATTCATTCATTCATTCATTCATAATAAATCTCAACCTCTAAGACCGCGCACTACTCTAATGTCCACCCATCATCAATCACTGGCTCTGGTTTTAGAAGAAAGCCGGCGCAAAACGATACGATGGAATCGACCTAATAGAGATACGGGCTGAGCCATCCATCCCCTTTATGCCGTTAACAAAGTGTTTCCACCGCCGCTCCTTGGCATACTTTACCCCTGACTAAATCAAGGTACCGCATTGCCATTCGTTGCTTGCATTACCACCCTTTATCTATCCTAATTATTTGTTCTGCCTATTCATCCTTGCATTGTCTGTACGAAGTTTATGCTACGACTCCAGAGTAGTACCTCAAAACAAGCAAGAATTACCTATGAAGTCATAGTCGTCGATATGTTTGATGTAAGGAGCAGATTCAGCCTCAACTTAATTAATGAGTCGCTTGATTGTTTAAGCTTCCAAAAAAATGAATTCAAATATTTCAAACATCGGATATGACGGCTCAATGGCTGGAGCTTGTGCACATCCGATCGGCCCGCTCACGTGTTCACTTTTCCTTCTAACCGATGTGGCATTCTTGAGATTCTCTTCCACGTCACGAAAGCTTCATCACATCATAAATTCTTCTCGTCGACAGCTAAGATAAGAATACGCAAGTGCACTGTTTTTCTTCGTCTTGCCACTAGCTGTTGTAACGAGGTCTCTCATGGGAATAGCCCAGCGGAAATACTCCAGCGAACTTACTCTGGGAATACATTACGCTGCAATGGGCTTGCTGCTACCAACAGTAGTCTATTCGGTACGCACCTTGCCGAAACCTACTCTATGTCATCGTAATTTGTCTTACTTAACTTGGGGGGTCTAGTGGTATCCAAATAGTCCTTTAAGCGTCACGGCATTTATACTCATCTTGGTTATACATCACGAATTTCCACCTGAAGTGTGTTCGTTCAGCTGCAGGGCTCATACTGCTAGTGAAGTGTATGACACAAACCCGGTCTAGAGATAGAAGCGTCATCGCCATTTCAATCCAAAATTGAGCGTTAGTCTTTCACCATCTACATGATACACCAAATGATACTTTACAACCATCCTCAAGAGAGTAAGAAACGTGCGAGAACGTTTTGTCTTACAGATAACACACATCACTCTTGTAAAGGAACTACGTTATCTCTTCGATGCAACTTCAACCAAAGCAAATACTCAATAAAGAGGAACTTATTATACCAAAGTCAAAAATAGAAAAGAACTAAAATTCAAAAGATAAGTTTCAGATTTAGATTTGAACGAAGCGAAGTCTAATGGCTTAGCTAAACCTTGTATTTGATTCTCATGTGTACCATTCCTTTTCGATTTATTTCTTTTCTATTTTTAGTTTTCAATCTTATCAGAAATAGTTCTTCACATTAGGTATCTGCTTCTGTTGATACTCTACACTTCTCTGATTAGAGCAGTAAACGATCTTTTCGTACCTTTGCGCTGGATTGAATTGAATTGAATTCGAAGAAATGTGAAAAAGAAAGTATGATTATTCGACTGTACTGTCTCTTTACTATTCTACAAAATTTTATTGCGTTACGTACATACATACTCGATCTTTATTGTAGAAAAAAGCGGGTACTCCTGTAGTTGTAGAAAATGTATACCCCTGACGATGGAAAGTTACCTATTCTAGGGTCGCGCGAGGATCCAATAACCGTCCACATTCCAGTAGGTATATATCGATTTGGTTCAACATTCCCATCTCGAATGTTTATTTATGTTACGTTTGTCTATCTAGTGATGAAACAACAAACACAAATATTTGTGCGGCTACATTCCAACAAATCAGGGTTTGGGGGAATTGAGTATTGTGACGGTGTTTGGTTTGATAAGGCTGCATGAATAATAAACTTAAATACGTTGGGGTCACAGCAAACCCGGGTTCTCGGTATTGTGGCGGTTTCTTGTTTGATGAGATGGGGATGTAGTGTATGTTTTTTTTCGTCATTTATGTGTAATGCAGGGTGAAGGCTTTATTCGTGGGTGGCTGCGGGTAGTAGAGGAGGTTTGTGTTGGTGGGTGGATAGACTGTAGCTTTAGATTCCTAGGTGTGTGTGTTCGTGTGGTTTTTCTGGTGCTGTGTCGTGCTGTGCTGTGTCGTGCTGTGCTGTGTCGTGCTGTGCTGTGTTGGGATTTTTTATGTTTAATCTATGTCTTGGTCGTTGAATCATGGTTGAAGATTTGAATTCTGATGAAATATGTCAAGGTCTGATTATGTACACTGTCAGTGTAGTGAACATTGGCGTTACACAAACACTGCATATGGTGGTTTTGAGCAGTAAAGGGAAAAAGTTCTTGATTTTATATCAGAGAAAAAGATGGGCTGGGTGGCAATAGATAGATCGTATGGGGTGGGGGATCATTGCTTTTTTGTTCAGAGATGTGAGAGAAGGGATGAGGTTGAATCGTTATACGACTCACTTCTTGGCACATTAGTTATTGAGAGCGTAATGAATTCATACCTTGAGAGCCACATATCTGCCGCAGAATATCGTCTCGAGGACTCTCGATTGGTAAGGAGTGAATGGATGGATGGAAGATTCGTGAAGGCGCTTGTCTGGTCTGGCTCTGAAAAAATGTGTTTGTGTCTAGATATTTATGCATCCTACGAGTTTCATACTAGTGGTTCATCAAATGAATGTTTATCTCTTGGTTGTTTGATTCTCTTTTTTTTGGAATGGAATCAATCACTTCTCGAGTGGATGGACTGACCACGCATCGGTAAATACTCTTGAGATTGGCTAGATTGGATAATGGGTTTCGAGATTGATGATGAGATGATGGGGTGCGGAGGTGGAGATGTATGGATATTTTTTTGGTGATCTTTTATCGAGATGATATATCTCTGACGTGTTTATAGGACGATTCATTTTTCACTGCTGTTGAATGGCCTTCTCAACAATCTACATGGCTTTCGCATTCCAAGCCGTTGGTTCGCAGACCGGCTGTATCTGGTGTTCCGGATGTGGAAGAGAGTTCTTCATGGTTTGGGGAGGGTATTTATACTAGGCCGCTTGTTCTCAGACCTGCTGTATCTTGCGTCCCGGAGGCTGAAGGGGCTTCTTCACAAGTCGTGTGGGAAAATCGTACTAAGTCGCTTGTTCATAGACCTGCTATACGTAAAAATCACAAACGACAAGATATCACAGAAGAGGCGCGAGTCAGGCAACTACAATCCACACTTCCTTATCGACCTCGGGTGAATGATAAGTCTCGCGATTCAAGACGGAGACATAAAGAAGTTGTGAGGAAGTGGACGGAACGCAAGAGAGAACGCGAAGAAATAGAAAGACGGAAACAAAGCGAAAGCCGAGGAAGTAATCGATTTGGAGATTCACATGATGAGATTGATCCTGCTATCATCAAACAAGAAATCCAGGACATACCTGCAGGTATTCATCGCGCGGTTGGTAATGATGAACACGAAACGCTTCGAGCATGTATTCAGCCTAGTAATGAGTGGCCCAGACTCATACCGATTTCAGGGACCAAAATGTCGACTGATACACTGGTCTCAGCCCTTGTTGCCGAAATCATGAAAGAAAGGCAACATGTAGATGAGGTAAAGAATTTTGTGAACAAGAAGCACACCCTTGCAGAATGGCAGAATTGGGGTAAAATTCTAGCGGAGCGAATGGATAAGGGGAGAAAAAACTGGGAAGAGCATAAGGAGATGAAGAAGAAAGAAGAGTCGAGGGATCATGGAGGTCAAAAATTCGACGAATCAACGAGGGGAGAATGGGCACGGGAGTCTTCTGTAATTCAATCGGTTTACTATTGTCTAGAAAAACTTGACAGGGCCCTTGAAGAAGCAGAGAATCGTTTGCTCGAGACTCATTGTGAATCGAAGGAACCTGAGAAGGAAAGTGCCGAGCAAAGGGAGGCGAAGCGCGAGAAAGAACAATTTGTAAAGAGATGTGTGCGGGACTACGTTGACTCTGACTCTGATGACCCGTCGGCTATGGGACCTGCAAAGCGCAAGCAATTACCTCTTCGACAGAAAAAAAAACAAAACAGTCACGCGCGTTGATTCTGGCAATGGAGATGCGGTGGTTGGTTGGGCCGAGTATTGAGAATTTAAAGAATGCTAATGAAGAGCACAAGCACAGTTTATGAATGTGGGAAGTATCAAGGCTTGGAAATGAAAATCTCAAGGTCTGCTGGAAGGCATGAAACATTGTGGTGAGTAGCCTAGGGACGGGTGTGAAGAAAGATTCAACACTTCAAATTTCTACTAGATGTAGAAATAAGAAAATTATCCAGGTGTGGCTTGTCACGAATGACTTGGGCCAACGACCTAGATTGAATTGTCTCTTTCGTGGAATAGAATCAACTCGAAGTTTAATTTAAAATTACGATAGAAACTATGTTGTGACTTCTGTGGTGATCCTTCGGATCTTCAGCATGAAAATTCCATTCTGCTCTTCATCCTATCCCACAAGTTTATCTGGAAGTTGCTGGAAGATTGAATGTGCTACCAATTCTAAAGTCTGAAGCAAGATCAGTGCCAAATCTCGAAAGCTTAATATCAGCTTCCATTATTCTCTCTTCAAAATAGCATCTTGATAATCGCTACATCTTGATCACTTCCCCAACATTTCGCCCATAACATCTCGATTCTAAACCTCTCTTCCAAAATGACATTCCGTCCCGCGCAAACCTGGTGCCCATCATTCAACGACATGCAGCCAAATCTCAACTCACCTTTCATCAATCCTACCCCCCAAATCCTCGACATTCCTTTGAATTCTCAAGAAATGCACTATAGAGAAATCTGCGGCATGTTAAAATATACCCAGGACAACACGAGACAAGTCACGAAAGACAAGAAGAAATGCACCCGAGCACTCCATGTTGCATTGATGAGATTGAATGTGGGAGGCGGAAAGGGAAGAGATGGGAAGGAGAGATTGAGAAAAGTGGCTGTGTTGCGAAAAGTAGTGCGGTCGCATCGGGATTATAAGAAGAATTTGATGGTGTGTGAGGGTGTGTTATGGAGGAAGGAAAATGAGTTGAAGAGGATATTGACATTGCAGGTAAGGGAGAATGGGAATGCGGATTATTATGAGGGGAGAAATTGGTGGTTTGTGGCGGGGGAAGAGGAAAGTGATGAAGAGGATGATGAAGATGACGAGGATGACGAGGACGAAGAAAATGAAGACGGTGAAGATGAAGATGGCGAAGACCAAGTTGAAGGAAATGAGGGAATGGAATTAGAGTGCTGGAGTGAGGAAGATGAGGACTTGGAAATGGAAATGGAAGGATGAGGTACACTCTGGGTACATTTGAGTAGTGTGAACGTGGCCATACCTATCATGTTTGGACATGTGAATCTTTCTTTCATCCATCACCCACGTCTAGTATCAACTAACTCTATTGTGTATAATCATATAGCAGAGTTTGACTTAAACCTAGAAGTCTCCGGCAAATATCGCCTTATGCAATCTTGGAGAAGAAACCCTGAAGAAGTGGGGCATACATATCATGGCGTGAAGCGAGGAGATCGGCAGAGAGGGAGTATTTACGAAGTAATAGCTATTCGATTACCATGAAAACAAACATACATGAAATAAAGTCATAAGAAGGATGTAAAAATTGATTCCTCCGCATCATATTTCCGGGCTCAGGTGTTATCGCAAAAAAATGTGATGGCAAGTCAAAGTAATCTTGTTTTTGGTCGCTTCATTCACTCGTGACACTTGACAATTAAACACCATTTTTGAGATTTTTTTGACAGCCCAACGGCCTATCAAATTCTCTGTATCCAGAAAGCAAAGATTTTCAAATTATAGTAAAGTAAAGAAGCTCAAACGCGGCAAAAATTGAAGCGCGACCAAAACCGCGAAGCGAGGCGACGACAACGACAACAACAACACAACTTGCATCCAATCAAACAACCTCAATTCACCACCTCAACCAACACAGCCCCACCCACTCTATCCTCGCTGGGCCAAAAATTCCAAAAATCCAACATCAAAAATAGCAAAACATAGATTCTCAGTGTGAGCACTGAGTACGGTAACAAGCCGTAGGTGGCTGCCCCTCTTCCTAGGGCGGAGTTCCCGTTGGAAGAGTAATTAGTTCTTCTGGTATTTGCCTGCGGGGACCTTCTGTGTGACTGCGTTGCACGATGTTGAATCGTCAAGAGTGGAATCAAACCACTGCACCACACCACGTTGCAATTCCCATGCATACGCCTAATGTGTTGGAACGAAGCTTTTCGAAATATATATAGTAGAAGCGAGAGCGGTGAATGGTTCAATGCTAGGGTGGATAAATATTGGATTGCCTCGGGGTTGTGGGCTCATCGCTTTGTCATGTGTGATTTACCACGTCGCAAATTCTCGCAGGGTGTACTATCATAAAGTTTATGGTCTGTTGCATCGTACTGGCATACCATCTACTGATTCCAGGCACGTCACAAAATCTGGCACTGTCTTGTGAAGTTAACCTACAAAAGATAGCAATAATTAGCAACCTCTCATATCAAGCTACAGCGCCTATCGAATCGATGGCGTTCAATGAGCCACGGCACAGTATAATGACCTCCTCGAATGGCAACGATACAAATGCGCCTATATATACTCGATATCAGAGTCAACGCTCTTTCTTTCAAGTATTCCTCTACAGGCCAACGAACTCATCAAGGATACTGTAGCGCAAAGAAGATTTGTATTGAAGGAAGTTGTACTTCTGGCATCAGAAGGGTATGATTGAAAAGCTAAGCATCATTTGACTCATCTACCTACCCATTATCTCATTAATTTTCCAGCGGAACTTCTTTACCATCCAATAATCGAATACCTGCAAACCTTCTCCATACTCGCGAATCTTTTCTATTTCCCAAACTGCACCTCACTTTTATGCTATGTCTTACGCATCTGGTTTCTCCGCTCTTGAATCGTTAAACCTTCTTTCATGTTATGGAAGCACATTCAGATGGGTCAGATTATGACTGAGGTTGGTATTATATGTGGTGTTTGCGCAGTTGAAACGGGTGTTCGAAGTTGATTTACGTGATGAGAGTTGTTTATTCGATAGGCAAGATGTTTTTGTTCAATATCGACTGCGTGCTTTTGGTCTACAGTCAGCATCATTTTCAACAGGGCATGATGTTTTCAGGATTTTGATATGGGCGCGTTATGTTTTGTCTCTTGGGCTACTAATGAAGTAGATTTGAAGCTTGAACTGCCTGAGTCACAAGTAGAAGATTTGACCTCTTAATTGGGTAGGTATCATCTATCATCCAGAAATATTTAGCTAGAAAGGGGAACGGAAGTCAAAGATAATTTCACCAAATGAAATATTCCAGTAGATTTTCCTGTCGAGAAGTATCCCTATTTTTTCACAACCCAACTTATGGGTTCTAAAATCTTCATTGCCTCATTGACGCTTTTCGTCGATTAATATTTTCAAATGCTCCAGTGAAAGTCAGTCTCACAAGCGTTGCAGCTGTCACTTCGTAAGATTAAGCTCGAGACCGTGATAGAATAATCATTCCCACATATCTTCCCATCCTTCCTCCTTGACACTTCTTGCGTTGAGGAATTCCAACTAACCACCTCTCAATATCACCTAAGAGTCATCAATTATCCTCAATATCCTTTTCCGACTCCTCTACCTCTCTGGCCTAAATTTCAATTTCTCCACCATTGCACTCAGATCTTCCAGCTTGCCAATAACTTCCTCCACTCCTTCTAGTCCATGGTTCTTGAGCAGCTCTTCATACTTTGCCAACTTCTTCTGAGCCTTTTCACACAATGATTTCTCTTTCATACACTGTGATATCTGTGCCTGGCATGCTTCCAACATCGCGTCTTTACTCTTGATTGTTTCGATAAGTGCGTTGCGTTCCTCAATGGCACTGAACAGGGCTGCCACGACGGTTAAATCGTGTGTTTGCGTCGCCATTTTTGGAAAATGTATGATATTAGACGCTAAAGGTTGGCTAAGGCCCGGGATACTTATAATAATATTGAGTATTGTCATTTGCCAAATTGTTCTCAAGGTTTGTGTGAGAACAACTGAGATTGAATGCTGCAATATCTTGAGCAGCTTGTGACGCCTTCCAATGATTATTTTTTCTTTGTGTCAAGTTTGCATTATTCTTCTTCTTTCTTTTTAACATCCTAGCATCTTCTAGCGAGTATTGGAATCAGAGTCTTTACGAAAATGCTAAATGATACCACGAATGTGCTCTAACACGCTTCAAGCAGCTTCCATCACTACTGGAAAGGTAGTATAAAGTCCCAAACAGTTTTTGATTTTCGTTCGTTTTTTCTTTAAAATAATCACCCCTCTCCACAAACAAATCAGAAGTGATCACCTAGAAGAGCAATCAGCCGAATGCAAACATGACATCATCTAACGACACAGAGGTACGTTAGCATCTTCAAATGAGATCATTCTCATCACCATGCCTAGTGTTAATTGTTTCAAATCCAAAAGTTCCATTGGCAACAATTGACATTCATTCTAGTCCACATCCACCCCTTCCAACCTCGTCAGTGACCCATCACACAAACCGGAAGGTGCACCACCCAAGATCAGTGACAACACCGATCCTGGCACCCCAGAAAAAATCCAATCGCCGGTTCAAAGAATCCAGCAACGCGTATTGTATGTAAGAGCAGTCATGGATTATCTGAAGCAATCCGATTCGGTCACCAACTATGAAAAGCAAATTAACCATTTGGAAATCCAAATCGAGTCTCTAGATGAGCAATTGGTTCGCATTCAGGAGCTTCGCGAGAGAACATCGTCTCCCGAGTTGTGCGGCAAGTGTGAGGAGGTTATTGCGACCACGGAAAAATTCAAAGATGTTCTTGAGACGGGAAAGAAGATGTTGTGTTTAACTCTGAGGTCGAAGAATGTGGATTCTGAGATCCATCAGTTATTGGCCGAGAAGCAGTCGACGGTAGATAAAATAAGCCACTTGAAACTCAGACTTGATGGGTTTGAGTTGGAGGGGGGTGAGCAGTGAGAGAGAGAGAGATTACTTCTTATTGAGCTCACTATGGTTGAGGCAGTCTCAATAGTGACTAGACTTCCCAATCCAGCCTAAGACATCATCTCATACTTGTATCAATTGCCTCGATTTGAGCAGAGTATTCTCGAGCATTAATTATTCATCAAAGGTGTTCGCGAAATAGTAATTTCCTAGGGGTATCATGAAAGGGAATTAGATTCCACTAGCAGTAATTTTTCTCTAAGGTGATGATCCGGGACCGTGTACCCTCACCATCATTCCTTTATTATTCCACATGCACTTCCTTCTTTCCGAATCCCATCATGATTTTTACTTCCTCCCAGAATGATATGTGCTTTTCAGCCATAGTCGCTTCGTACGCATCGATAATTGGTCTTTCCCATACAAGATCCGCCTCTTCTGGTTTTACAACTTTGGTCTTCTTGACAATTTTCCATCCCCCATAGAGAAATGGACAGACGAATACCATGGTATAATAAGAGAAGAATGTTCCGGTGTCCCACCCTATTCTTTGTCAGTTTTGCTTCCATATTTCGAATAATCAGCATGCAGGCGAGGGCGCAAAGAGAACTCACATCCTGGCAAAAACGTAGTGTATCCATAACAGCCCACCGTGAAAATCATTGCCGCAAGTCCAGCCCAGGCACAATAAGGTTGATACCAACCTACATAAGGCAGTGTACTTCTATCAACACCCTGTGCCTTCAATGCTCTATAGAAGAATATATAGATAACACACATGCAAATGTAATCTATGATTTGCGAGGCTTCAGTAAGATTTGCGAGCCATGTGATGACTTGAGCCGAACTGTTGCCCACTGCAAGGAAACTTAAAAAGGGAAAGATCATGGTGGCGCAAAAGCAGTAGATGGGGACACCAGACTTGGTGCATTTGCGGAGGAAACGTGGCGCGTGTCCGTCGAGCGAGAGACTGTACAATGTACGACATGCACAGTAGCTTTAGTGCTGTCAGTATCTTCTAGGACATTATTGCGTAGGGGATGAGGACAACATACACATAGGAATTACCAGCGGAAAAGATACTCGTCACAAGTAAGGCGTTTGTAATATGCGGAAGTACGCCAATTCCCAAATTTTGCATAGCAAGAACGTAGGGACTGGAAGCTGCAGTTCCAGTCTCCGAGCCACCACTCGAAAGGATAGCAATTAATTTCTTATCGTTGTATGGAATGACTATTCCGCATGCTAGAGCTCCTCCAATGAAGAAGACACCAAATCTCCAGTAGATCGTCTTGAAAGCTCGCTTGAGGTTTTTGCGGGGATGTGAGGCTTCACCCGACATCATAGCAATGTATTCTAGAGAACTGTTAGGGTCAAATGTTTTATACTTTTTAGGTATAATCCCAGCATGATTTAACGTACCAGGCCCAACAATAGTAAATGCGGCTTTCCACAATGCGGCAAGAAACCCTTCAAATCTACCCAAAGATCCCGTGGTGACGTATTCGGCAAATGCACCCTACAGATCATTGATTAGGACGAAGCAAAGTTCAAAAATCGGGAGGAACTTACAGGTTCTTTCCAATAACGGAACCCATACGCATCATGTTTTGGATTTCCTCCAACCATTGTGATAAATGTGAAGGAAAATATCATAGCGATCAACACTACCTTGCCACCAGATAGCCAAAACTCACTTTCTCCATACCATTTAACAGCAAAGAGATTGATAACACTACTCTAGTCAGAAATGATACCTGGGGATTGAGATAGAGACTTACCCATAGAGAAAGATACATCCAGCGCAGACAGCTGCTAAGGGTATATTATCACTGTCCCATTGTGTTAGAGGTGTCCAAATGTGATGTTCGTTTGAAAAAAGGAGCTAAAGATACATACCTCCAAAAAGTCAACACCAAATTTAACGCACTAATCTCCCATGGAATCAATATAGCCTCTAGATTCAGATCTTCATTAGTACTTATCGACATACTTCGTAACTTCTCAAACAAACTGAACACTACTCACCATAAAGGAAGAAATTCCACCCCAGCATAAATCCAAAGGCTTCGTCAACCCATTTACTCCCCATCCTCACAAAACTTCCACTAACCGGCATG
The DNA here is from genome assembly GCA_014898425.1 of Botryotinia globosa. Taxonomy (NCBI): domain Eukaryota; kingdom Fungi; phylum Ascomycota; class Leotiomycetes; order Helotiales; family Sclerotiniaceae; genus Botryotinia; species Botryotinia globosa. The sequence continues at coordinate 1,812,990 of RCSZ01000014.1, read as the reverse complement.
AAGATTGACATCTCCGCCATACAATTATTGACCAATCCAAGAAAACAACTGTATAAGATGAAGGCAATGAGTAGAGATCCCGGTCCACCTTGTGTGAGTCCCGATCCAATGGATATGAACAAAGCTGTACCAATGGAACCACCAATGGTTACCATTTGAATTTGTCTTCCTGAAAGTTCTCGTTTGAGACCATCGACATTTTCGGATATAAGCCCTTTTGTTTGGATATCATTGCCATTGTAGTTTGGAAGAGCTTTCTCGCCATAACCTGTGGACTCTTCAGGATAGCTTGTCACAGGACTGTGATTAGACTTCTCTTCCATAATGAATAGCAGTCCTCCGCAATTTACCTCGATCAAAGAATAGAACTAACAGGTATAAAGTCGAGAGAAACAAAGAGAGAAGGAAGTAGATATTATATTCATTCAGAGGGAAACCTCTACCTCTATAGGTAAAGGAAAATACTTGATCTCTAGCAGAATGGCAGGAGCATCCGCGCATTCAAGGTAGTACCTGGATCTTGGCCGTATGTAGATTTAATCGAATCACAACCTTTAGATATAGACTTCAAGCGGAGACCCCGAATCCATCATTTCCTTATTAGGAGTATCTGCACGAGACAAGGTTTAGATGATTACTGCAGTAAACACGGCTAATCGATTGGCCGATAGTCGAGATATCAGCGTTTACGTTACATGCGGTCATTCAATCCCTAGAATATTGCAGTACTCGATCCTTAGTTTTCCTATGGTAATGATTCTACTTGTATTTAACCATTGCTAATCCTTTCCAAACGTATCTATCGAGGTATCATTGCCAAGATTGACGGGCAAATCGATCCTCCGTTTTTGTTTCTCTCGAGTCTCAACCCCGCGAGTTTCTATACTGAGGGGCCCGTGGGGAACGCGCACTTCGCCTTTCCGCTCTTAGTTCCCCGGGCAATTAATCTACTTGACTCCTCGGGGAATTCTCTTTCCACTCCACCGCTCCCTCAGCTTTTATAATCTTACCTAATGAACACTACTTGTGCTGCCAGAAAGTATACAACTCCGAAGCTAGATGCACATACCACAAGTTGGTAAACTACAGGGGGACTAACTTGGTTTTCTTAGCGGCGGAGTTGTATACCTTGGTACTTTCTACGAGGTAGCTACACGAGGAATGTCTTTTACCTATTTGTCACTCGATATAAGCAAAACTTCAATATTCTAATTGCTACGAAAACTAAAACCTCACCATCACATTTCATTTTGTCCATTCAAACATCCTTGTTCCAAGATTATTATATTAAGTCTAATGTCTTCAATCGATCACAATGCCTCCAGCACCCGCTGGTCTTCTCTCACTTTCTAGCAACCAAGCTCCGCCCTGCGGTCCACTAGCATCTAAACTCATAGTCGTCTTCCTAGCATCACTTATAATTCTAATGGTTTCGCCGGTATTCTTACAGTCAGTTTCGCAGGTTACAGGCCGTGATTTATTCTTCACGCCTTCTTCTCCACCGCCTGATGATCCTGGCCTGATACTTCTGGTAGCGGGAAGTGGTTTGATCTCTATAGTGGGATATTGCAAGAACCCCTCCCGAAGAGGGATCAGCACGATAGGGAAAGTCAATTTATGATTCCCTCCATCTACAGCTCTAGGGACTTTGAAGTGACCTTTTCGCCTACCACCAATAAGCCATGTATCTGATGGACCTGTGACCTCATATACAAATTCTATATCTTCCCCTGGGCTTGTAGCATCATCATGAGAGGCAGTATCCCAGTTCCTCGTCGATTTAAGGTGCAATGATGCTGGTATTGGCTCGTTTGCTGCCGCTACAGCACTACTAGAAGCTACTGATGCTGTTTGAAGTAGCCGTAGGTCAGCAGTATGCACCACCATCACCGAAGGGACATCGACAGGGATTACAATCGATCGGCTTTTTGAGATTGCAGCCCCGTCGACGGATAGGGGCGGTAAAGGGATCACAGGATTTTGCTTCTGCCATTCCTGGAGTATGTTGCAAATGAGCAGAGCAGTGTCTTGGCCTTGTTCAATAGAATTTCCCAGTCCTGAAAAATGGTCATGCCATCTGATATTAAGAATAGCAGGAGTAGGTATCTCACCAAGAATGGCGGCCCTTTCAAAATCGTATGGCGAGAAATTTGATCGAAATTCCGAAAGAACGACAGGTACAATCAAGCGAGTGTATGGTCGTAAGGAGTTGCTCCTGAGAAAGTCTCCCAGAACTTGAGCCACAACATCATAAACCTCTTCATCAAGACAAATATAATGTAAGATGAGAGACAAAGTTCTCGGCTTGTGGGACTTCCGTCGAGTAATTGGGGAAGAAGGCGAATTGGTCTTTGTGATTCTGTACAGTAGAGACGCTGGTTGACGAGGAAATATGGTGAGAGGTCGTGTTAGGCCAAGTCCAGAATGCGCCTCGAATATTTCGGAATTTTCCAACTTAGAACTAAGAAGTCTAAGTGGGCTATTTGTGGATGTTGAGATGGTGAATTTAGAAAACAAGGCTTCATGCTTGAATACGTCCTGGACATTGACACCCAATGGGAGCATGATTGACACCGAAGAAGTGGTAGCAAAGAAAAAGTCTCCATCTTTCGTTGTATACGATATTTCAAGTCGAAGTGTGACCTCGTTCACCTCGTGTTCGAGATTGAACGGCACTCGTATTCTTGCAATGCTCTCTGCTTCCATCGCACCAAAGTGGACAACCCCTGCCTCTTTCTTTTTGGAAATGTCGAGTTGTCCGTCGATAATCGCTACCTCACTCGTTTGAAGCCGCAGTCCAGCTGTTGCCGCACGAATTTGAAGTTGGCCATTTCTGACATCATTCCACCCAGATGATAGCTCAATCTCTAAAGAACGATTTTGGTCTAGATGCATGCATCTAGAGGAGAAGAGTTTGGCGTTGAAAGCTTCTGCGCGGTGGTAAAGGAGTAGTTTCGGACATTTGAAGAAACCGCTTCCTCTCGTAGATAGATGTCCAATACTGTCGTGTGAATACTCCATGATAATTTTGCTACTGTGGAGAATGACATGTGTAACTTGATAAGAGCCAGGGATTATGATCTATAACCGTAAGAACATATTCAAATTAAAAGTGTTATATTTACTTACATTGCTCTGAACGTATAGTTTATTCCACCCTTTTTTGTATAAACGTGCATCATTTGTTTCGAGCCAAATTTCCCGGCCAGGGCCGCCCAATAACGGAATAACCCTTACTCGGGCCTTATCGACGTTCAAGTCTTCCTTTAGCAAATATTGAAGGCGAAGCTGTAAGCCGAAACTATCCTGACTAGAATGATATTGAGGAGTTCCGTCTACTTCAATCTTACTAAAATAATCCTGCAGTGGGACGTGAACATCACGGGACAAGGTTGGTGTTATCAGCAACAATTCATTCAGGTATTTGTCACTGAGTATAACATCTCCTTCGTCAAACGTACTCATTTGGCCGATCTTGAAAGCTGATTTTCTTCTAAGTTTGTCTTTCTCCATCATGGCCACTCTCGCAAGAAGCTTCAGTACGACTTTGACATATTCATCGTTACGACTTAACTCTTTGAGGCACTTAGCGTACATTACCAATAGAGATACTTCGACTTGTGTCCACGAAGCATCTCCGTAAAAAGTAGTAATGCGATAAAAATAGGAGGCAGCAGCAGCATAGTCCTCCAAATGGTATTTGAAAATAGCCAGATCTGCCATGCTAGTCTGTACAGACTGAATGCGATTTGCTACGGTATAATGCCGGAGTGCTTTATCAGTAAGAGTTTCGTAGAGACGATAAAAATCGGCCTTGTTGTCTAGTGCTGTCCGAAGCAACTTGCTGTCAATGCCGTTTAGCGAAGGCGAAAATTGAATTGGAGAAGCTGTCTCGTCTTTGTTTGATGGCGTTTCTTCATCAAGGTTAACCTCCTCCATGACTTCCACATCCTCGCTTTGATGCTTATTCACATCTTCCCAGCCGGCAGTCCATCCACGCTGTTTACCAATATGTTCTAGAACGCTCCGAGAGAGCAAATAGAGTTCGGCTCGGTGAGCAGCAAGGTCTTCTAACCCGTTTTTGAGGAAGGCCGACGAACTCGCACCAGGACCAGGTACGCTGGCTCTTCGGCCACTAGGAAACAATCCGGGACTTGGAGGCTCTCGAGATGATGATCGGAGGGCAAGAGAAGTCGTCCTAGCAGGATGCATCATTGTTTTAGGTTCGGGGATTGAGGATTTGGGCTCCGCTCCGCCGCCGGGATGTGCCAGTGTCGAAGCTGGGATAGGCAATGCTTTTGTAGAAGTCTGTGCAAGTATCTGCTGAGCAAGAGAAAATGTGAAAGATGAAACCACATTTTCAATTACTTGATTCATCACGGGATCTGATTTAAAATCCGATTTTGCCTTCTCGTAGGAAATCTCTTTTTGAGAATGGAAATAAGCACTCCAGATATCCTCGCGCATGATATTTGATATAGCACCGATAAAATCCATTGCCCGCTTACAGACTTCACCAAGCACAGCAAGATTTTCAGTGTCATCTGATGGTTGTGAAGCTGGGAATCTAGCAGCCACTCCAAGTAAACTTGATTCTCGTTGTTCTTTGAGCTTTGCGAGTAATTCTTCTTGTGTGAACCATGCATTTGCCAATCGCAGTAAGAGAGTTAATTGGCGAGCAAATAAATAGCACCGAAAATCAAATATTGAAACATCGTTCGCAAGAATGAGTTCCCGATACCTTTTTCTCGATGCGTCAATGGGGATCTCATCCTCCTCCTTCTCGGAAGTATCACCCGTGGACTGCAGATCAATCGGTTCCTCTGAGTCTGATCCTGCGCCCTCCAAGCCTATGTCTTTCAGAATTGCCTCTCTAGCCCGCTCTGCCTGGACTTTAAGTTCTTCGGTGTAAGGTAAGAAAGAGCCGCCGTGCTGAATGCCAGGCTCTGCAGCAGCTTGGTCCCTAACAATTGTGTCCAAGCCAATGGAAAGCTCATCATAACCCACCAAGGCATCTTCGATCAAACCAACGCTCTCAAATCCTCTTGCCAGACCCTCTTTGAGTACAAAAAATGTACAGAAGTTCCAGCCAGGCAAAGTTCTTTGACTATCCTTTTCCCGAATGTTCTCTTCATATTGAGTTACCCGCATGTCAAATGACTGCAATATCAAGAATTTGAGCTTCGAAATCAGATCAATCCAGGCATTCTCATTTTCTTGTGGTGTTTCCGTATAGGATCCAGGGATCGCCGGTACAACACGGGGAAGCATGTTATATGGAACATCGTTGATGCCAATGCGAATTTGAGCAATCCGATCAACACCAGACTTCGTTGAGCCATTGAAGTCTGCTCTCAATTTCTCGAGAATGGTAGATGATCCACCGCCTCTCCAACGTGCCGTAGATTTCTCACTTGTAGATCCAGAACTACCATCTGCACTTTTCCCACTCGTTGGAGGCTGAGTAGCTGCTGCAGTATTCGGAACGATTACATGAACAATAAGGAATTCAAAATTGTCGTGGTTTTCCTGCGAAGTGGATTTACTTGTAGATGATGGAGTGTGCTCCTTTATCCACTCTCGAACCTGCTTCCGACCCTGAGACTTGTATGTATCATTATCATCACACCGCAGAAATAGAATCTTCAAGTATGGTGTCTGTCTTAACCCGGGAATTTGGTGTCTGCGGCCCTTCACGGCCGAGTTCGTACTGGATCGGGAGAGTGCAGGGGGCCTGTCGGCAGCTTGGCCAATTGCCTGTGTGCGAAATCCATCATCTGCGCTGATGCCAGAGTCTGTACTTCTTACTCTCGAGAGATCGGATACACTCGAATTAAGGGGCACTGATGGTGCGCTTAGTCCTGAGTCTGGATTGTGTTTGATGAGGTCGACATGAAGGGATGATATGGAACGGAGCGGGCCAGCGTGTGATTCCCAGTGTAAGTTTCGTAGAGGAAGTCGAGGTAGAAGTCCTGGCGATAAGAGCGGATATACATTATCAGGGTCGAAATATTCCACTTTATTGTTCTTAGTAAATGTAACGGGCATAGGACATTCAGAGTATGTTACCTGTAACCTTTGAGCTTGACGACGGTTGTTCCATTGTCAGTTGATCTATTGTATTGGTTGATTGTTTCTAGTATGGCCCAAACACTACTGACTACCAACTCCCATAAATCATGACAATCATAAAATTCATTAATTAAGTAAAGATCGTGACACTTCATTCAAGACATCGCATCTTCCATTCTGTGCTGTGAACATTATTTCGCGGTGCTCAAGGGACAGTTCAGATTCTGCCACATTTATGCTCTTATTAGGTTAGCGTACTAGAAAGCGGTGTAAATTCCAACTTCTGAGCGAGCTTAGTGTAAAGAATTTGAAATGAGTAGACAAACTGCAGAAAAACAAGCTCAACATCTACTCAGTAGAAATCATGTAAGTGATTTGTTCCGAGAATTTTATTCATCATGAATTCTGTGACAGACTTTAGCAAGTCAGTTATAGAGGATGGTCATACCGTAATGCACTGGTTTTGTGAGGCTGATGTTCTTGGATAGTTGTGATACTAAGTATCAATTGCAAGTGAATTTACCTGAGAATCCAAGGATTCAAGTCAACACCATATATTCCCTATTTTTCCGGCATTGAATCATACACTAGAACGGTGGTTGACATCCGAGATAGCATTCAACATCTAGCAAAGTTGCTGTAGTTTGATCAAGACACAAAGTTTATTGTCGATGTTGGCACGATGCGATGGGTCATGTCATGAATGCGGATGACCACAATAAGCCAAACTTCAGTCGAGATAGCTGGACGGGTTCCACGGAAGACTAGCTCTCACATAGAAAGAGGAACTCAAAAGCCGTCACTTAAATTGTCTCTTCTGCCCATATGAAAGTTTCGGCCACTTGGACAGTATATGTTGCATCAAACAACCGATATTAGGTTTGGTCACCATCAATTCGTCCACTGTTCCCCAATTTTCAGCTACGAGAGGTGCTTCAATGCAATCGTTTTTGTGTAAGAACCGCCAGAGGGCATGCGAGAACTAAAATCGGTAATGACATGTTCGTTCATATCGTGATTACACGAGATGAGTTCAGCGATCCAGAGAATTGCGTACTTTGCAAGTACTAGCAAATCCGCGATCTCATCACCCCTCTTTGAGTTCCTCCACACACTGGTATCCTTGGTAGTTGCTTGCATACTTTCCCGGTCACTCATCTTAGTTCCAATAGTTCAAAATATGAGACATCTTCATTTTCCATGCGTCTCTTGCTTAATAGCAGGTGTAAACTTTTCCTTTAACATGCTTATTCAGCCTTTGCTATGCAGTTTACGGAGCATACGGAGCCATTCCGTACCATTGATTCGAGGGAGGAAACTATCAATATTGATTGAGCTGAACTTTGATTGTCCAACCCTAGCCTTATACCCATGGACTTTCCAAGTCACTAGTAATAGTTTTAAATGCAGTTTGACAAATTCATAAATATAAGTCTGGGTATGTCCTACCAGTGAAACAGTTCAACCGAGTTCCTGTTACTCCGGTCACCTTGGATTTCCTTCCCATTCACAAGATGCGCTGTGTTTATCGTATTACAGGTCTCTTGACCACAACTTTGTTCTCTCTCGCGAGCACCACACCTCTAGCAAAATCTTCGGTTGCGTCTCTTCCACTTCCTGTGACCGAGCTCCAATTTCTCGGGGACAAAACCTGGGCCGAGAACATTGCCGTCCGTTCTAACGGCCAACTACTCATTACCCGTCTCGATACACCGATCCTCCAACTTCTTGACCCTTCCAACCAAACAGCTGCTATAACCCTTCATACTTTCAATACAACAACCTATATCGGACGTATGCATATTGTCTCACATCGTACTCCTCAGTTACCCTATCAATATTAATGTTATGTTTATATGTCTTCCCAATTCCCCTACGAGAACCTAAATTCCCATTTCTCCTAAACAGCCTTCTTACAAAGGCAAATATTGACTTCACAGCTCTACAGTTCTAGGTATCACTGAAATCACACCATTCTCGGATGTCTTCTATGTCGCCGTCCAAACACCCTACACAGCTGTTTTCACAAAGGCTACGAATTACTCTAATGCCATCTACAAAGTGGACTTGAACACCTTCTCTTCCAAAGCTGGTATCTTAACCTCCGCTCCAACAGTATCCCACATAGTCGATCTTCCAGAATCTGTTTTATTGAACGGCATGGATACTCTAGATCCAGAACATATTCTTATAAGTGATTCAATCCTTGGTCAAATCTACAATGTCAATGTCGCAACCTCCTCTTATACCATTCCCCTTAGGCTTTCGTCTATGGCCATCCCACCAAGTTCAGAAGCACATCTCGGAATCAACGGTATTCATTACCGCTCCCCATATCTCTATTTCGACAATCTCGGCGCAAGCACCTTCAACCGCGTACCTATCGCTCCGATCACTGCGGCACCAACAAGTGATAGCGTATTGCTAGTAAATGTAACGAGTCCAGATGATTTCATTATTCGTGAAGACGGTACAATCTTCCTGTGTGGCAACGATCAAGATACGCTATTCATGTGGAAACAGGGCATGAGTGAGGCTGTAGCTGTAGCTGGTAGTAACACATCTACAGTACTGGCTGGTGTTACGGCGGGCGCATTTGAGAGAGTTGGAGGAAAGGAAGGGAAGAGATTGTGGTTAACAACTAGTGGCGGTAAGTTTTCTCTTTATACTCTCGAGGCTTATGAGGGCAAGAGGGTAACTTAATGAATGCTAATACACATACATCCATAGCCCAAGCCCAGGCTATCAATGGCACGATAACTACAGGGGCTACGGTATCATATGTTGATACTGATTGCATCTAGAGCGCAATTGCGGTACACAGGAATGAGGATGGTGTTTTTATGTTAACGAATTTCAGAGGACCAGAGGTTAGGCTGGTCTGCGGTTGAAGCTACATTTAAAGGTTTCTTATTCATCTGTTCCTCGCGGAACATCCGCCAATCTCAACGAAACACCGTCAAGCAAATTGGCAAAATGAAAACTCCCCGGAGTAAAGAGAGTGATGATGCCTACAGTTTTCAATTTAAACATTTTGTTGGCCAATGAGTGCCTGTTACATTTACACTGCACCTGATTCAGCTTTGGATGGATACCGAGATATCATCCTATGATATTGATTTGGGTTAAAGTATTATGCAGTGTCCTTACTGCACAGTACCAACCAGATTGCCCCGATTCTCACTTTCAAGCACAAGTCATCATCCAACAAAAACGCAAATCCAATGTGATAACTGCCTATACATTATCTTTCTGTATTTTTGGTTCAAAAAAGCACTTAGTTAATTAATCGCGCCAAATACTATTTATCCTCCCCATTCGACCCCACCCCCCTCTTCTCCCGCCCTAATCCCACCCACCACCCACCTGATCTCAATTCATTTCGCCATCTCACCATCCCACCATCCCATGATTCCCATCACCCCTTCACCCTTCACATCCGAACAATCCTCCCACAAACTCAATCTTCGACCTTTACTAGTTTCTCCAACTTGTCAGAAAGCACAGGGCTAAACCTAGCAACAGCTACTCTGCTCTATTCGAGTAATTAACTCTCACTCAACCAGTCTATATCACACCCATACTTTCCACCATGGCATCCATGCATGAAGATGCCGTGGTAGTCCACACATCGCCTTATCAGCCGCCTCCTTCAAGGCTTCAACACGCCGCATGCGCAGTTTATCGATTTCCAAAAGACTAGTTCATGCTTTAGGATCGGTTACCAAACATAGTGGTGTTGCTAAGCGCAGCTTGGTATCTTACCCCGTAGCTAATGGATCTATGATTCAGCTACTGTGATTAGTTTTTGTATGCACATGTATGCTTAAATCTGCACCTTTATTGCCAATTTCTATCCGTTAATGGTCTGGTAACCTCAAGTCTAACTCGGATTCTGTTAAGACTTCATCCCACTCACTACGGACACTCGACAGATGACTTCCACTCGGCTTTTAATTTCAACAATATGCACTACTCTCCATGCAAGCAATCACCAATCATTGGGCATTGCAAAAATCAAAGATTTGCAAGTAAGTAAGATTTGGGCAGCAAGCTAATTTCTAGTCTCCCCTAGTTGCCCTAGTAAAGGAACATCAAATATCCATACACACGCTTGATTGGTCCACATAATATAAATCCCCCCAATACCCACAGCTCACTCCCAAAGGGGAGAGCGGAGTTCTCTGACTTTCTTTCCTTCCCCATTAAAAATCTTGAGACGGACGTGAGCTCGTGAGTTATTACTTGTAACTTATAAGTTACAAGTAAAGTAAGATTACCCGAATCTGCCCTACAAAGATGTGAAGAAATGTATGAATATGTTTTTCCGAGGTGCTTTCCCATATTGAATGAGATTTCGATATGGACCATCGTATCTTTAGTGCATTGATTGGGCTGTAGCCATCGGTTCGGGGGTTTGTTTGAGGAGGTTGAGAGACTAGGAGAGCACTAAACAAAGCAAACGAAGGTAATGTGGTATCAATAGAGAAACACCAGTACTACGGATCTACACTCCATATTTGTATTCGTAGAATCTACCATGCTTCAAAACTCATTCTCCTTACAAGTTGTTCATCTTACTATGAATATAAGCTTGCTCCCTTCATACTCCCAGATTCCAACACACTCCGACACCGCCGAATCAATTCCACCAGAAAAAGCGCCCCTTACGAATTCCACCGTCCTCTTACCCCAAACTGCACCCGCTAACCATGTTGCCGAGGAGCCTTCTTCAATCACTTCACTAATGGCACGTATGTTTTAGTACTTTCAAGGTACGGCCTAGTTTCCGTCTTCCGCTTTTTTTCCGCCAGTCGGTCCAAACTAATTAAGGTTAATGGTAGTGAACGAATCGTGCTACATCGTACTAATTATGAGAGTCATTGAAGAAAAGAGCCCTATATTCATTTTTTAGACATAGCGTTATGCAGAAGGAAGGATCGTGGAAGTTTGGAAGGCAAGCACGTTCAGTATAATAGAAATTGCATACCGAATTCGATATGTGCTGCATTTAAATGCCCTGATATCAACCCCAGGCATTAGAACACAACAAAATTTCTTGATTTTCAAACTCAAAGTTGACCAATCAAATAGCTTGTCAAGCTTTTTTTCTTGCACATTCCATCGTGTGGCAAGTTTTACTCATCGAATGCTCAAGTTCGACATGGAAATATTCATCAAATCATCAAAATGAAATAACTACAGCAAAACCTCCTACTCATCCTCGACAATCCGACACAATAACTTCAGGGTCCTTCCGCCACCTACGCTGAGCGTTACATAACCAATATAGCCAAATCGTCATTTCCACGTGGTATGCCTGCTCAGTCTTGTAAATATTCATGCTGTACCACATAGTTGCCTTGCGCACCTGCGTGAGATATAGACAGGATTGTGCAATTGCGCTGCCGTTCCTCACCCCATTCAAGTGCGTACAAACAAATAAAGTAATAAATCCATCTGATCAAGCCCTCTTTGTGTGAAAGGTAATAATAGGCTGCAAATACCGAGATTGGGCAAATCAATTCTCAGCCTCAAAGGTTGGACGAGAAGAAGAGGTCGTGTGAACAAAACAAGCTCTCAGCCCCTTCATCCACATTCGCTAATCCGCTTACGATTTGGAGTGTTAGGGAAGCGACGATTAGGAGAATAACGAATATGTAATGCAGTCAGATGGTTATCGAGAATCTCACTCACAAAAAGTACGGAGAAGAATGGATACATACCAGCGGGGAATTTTCACGACACTTTGATTACACATTCTTGATTCTTTGAATGTCCCCTCTATTGACCCATGACCTCCGACGAAGTGTGTATCCGGGGAATACTGTGCATCAAATCCGATGTACGGCTTATTTTGTTTCCCACCCACGAAGATAAACCAAAGAAAGTGCCGCTCTGCACAGATGGTAGTAAGAAGCTGATGTTTCTTATGGTTCAACAGTTACAAAGATTTCAAGCAAATGATTTTCCAATCTCTCGCACCTCACCGCTATGTTGATTATTGTTTATTCACTTGTTGATCCATCCCGTGGTGCTCACTTTGACGGTTTGGTGGTTTGTGCTTTTTGGCTACTTCAAGGATCAATCGCAGTTCACAGTCCGTATTTTAGTGAAAGTAAAATCACGAAATCTTGGGACAATAATATTGGAGTACATATGACCGACAATTGTCGGACCACCCGCTCCGAAAAATGGCCGATGGTTGTGGTTCGCCCAAGCTTCTCATAATCTCATTCGTGAATCATAATAGATGGACATTCTGGGATGTTCTGGTTTGTGCAAGAGGCGATTTCGCTGACAGGTCTTCTTGATGCGGCTGAATCTTTTCGGGTTTGATAATTCGAATGATGAATCACAAGGCTGTGCTGGCGATACGAAGAATTAGACTTTAAAGCACGAGGAAACGCGACGACTATGTTGTGGCAATACTCGTAAGTGATCTTGTTAATAAGTAAATGTGTATTGTAGTGAGGTAGGAGGTATCTTGCCTTGTTAACTTGTATCCCTGATCCTTTCGGCCAAGGCATTAAGGCAGAGAAAAAAGATCAACATGTTCAACATCATCATCGCTGCTGCACCACTGCTGTCATCATACTGATGATAGCCTCCAATAGGGTGGTATAAGGTTTATCACTGCTTTATGTTGTCTTAAATGGATAGTAGAGCCAGGGGTTGTTCTCAGGGTCCTCTGTATTTAGTAATTCGTTTTAAATCGTCGAGAAGATTTGGCAGGGAAGTATTTCCATGGGATCGGCAACGTGAGAAAGGCGGAACATCATGGGGACACAGAATTTGTTTGATGAGCATTGAGCTTGGATAATGTATGTTCCGAGGTTTGGAAATAATGTTCGAGGAGGGGTTAACAACTAACTGACAGCGAACCCGAGTGAACTTGTCAAACTGTTAGGACTTGAATTCTGTATGGCTTCAGTTGAGTGTTAAACTTTGGACGCTTTGAAGAGTCGATCCGATTAGAATTTGACATGAAACTTGAACAGAGGGATTGGGGCGCCTCTTCCTACTTCCGGGGAGTCGTAAACGCTCGGCATCGGAAACAGTTTCATGATTTGTATGCTTGGTTTGTTGATCTGATCTTCTAACGTCTTATTATTATGCCGCTGTAAATGGAAATGATGATGAGCGGGGAAAATCTCACGATACTTGTGACTCGCAAGTAGTTTTTGGTAGGATAAGATACGTAGGGATTCTTATATCGGTACGTACGGCACTGCCAGTCATGTCGTTGAGACCCGTACCAAATCAAAATCCCGGCGCTTCAAGAGATTAGCGGTCTTGTCTACCTCATTTGTATGCCTCCTCTATTACTCGCTACTACTATAAGGGGCAAAAATGATGGTTGATCTTCTTGATTTGAGTGCTTAATCGAGCATAGTAATCGTGAAATGCTTGAAAGCCCTTGATGTTTTTGATGCTTAATGCTTGTGAAAGAGAGTGGCTTTGATTGATCCCGTGCGTAATTACATCATGACGACGTGGGTCCCTTTTTGTGAGTTTGGTGTTTCTGAATTTCTCAACCTACCGTTGAAAAAGTGTGTTGTTGTATTGAAACCTTTTGGGAAGATTTGAGATTTTAGTTCAGGGGTACTCGTACACAAATACACTCTCGTACATTTATGTATAGGATCCCATAGAAAAGAGAGGAGAATCGAAAGCAGGAGAAGGGGTCAAGGTTTTAAATTTGCTGGAAATGCTAGGTATATTATATGACGGACAGCAGTTTTAAGTATGAAATGACAATGATGTTCAAGATAACCTCAGAACGAATAGGATCGTCTTACAAGTTACAAGCCGAGTAGGATTATGGTGTGATTTGTATTGGCAGATCTTAAAGAGGCTATTATCAATGTGTTCTTGCAAGATGAAGTGTTGATTTTGTAAAACTATTTCGATATTAGTCGGGATTCGCTTGACCTTTCATAAATAATTATGACTGACCACTGACTTGACTAAACTACTTGACTTAGGTCTTCACTCACGCCGCCCGCGTAAGAATAAGTAAGGAGGAATGGAAAGATATCATCTGAAATGTCAACAGCTAACTTCACTTGAACTAAGTGCATATAAACGTTGTCAGGCTCTCCATAATTCCATAATTCCTTTACGAAGTTCTTCTTGTTTGGATCTTTGCATTGGGTCTCGCAGCATCCTACTCTATCCGATCACTCCATACGTGCGTGTAGTGTAAGTATCGTTGATTCATCGTAATGCTGGTGACATAATGGTGTTTCCATAATATATCTTCCTAGCCTTATGATTATGTACTATGTAGTATATCCAATACAACACTGGAAATGTTCACTCCTACTTCCCAGCAGTTTAACAAAGTCAAAGTCTGACAGTGACACACAGTTGACCACGCGTGAACACTGAACTCTTGACTAATAAAACGTCGAACTCACCGAGACGAGCGAGCAAATTACAATCAAGTACCGACTGCTCTTGATCTGTGTGTGCTCAAAGTCCACAGGAAAGGAAACAGGACACCCACAATAAATCCAGCTCATGAAGGGATAACCCAATTTAACCTGACCCCCCACTCAACTCTTTTAGGAAGACTCCCAAAATTTGCATCGACAAAAAGATTTTTTTTGAACCCCTTCATCCATGATTCCTTAACCCGACTATCTGGATATCACAATTAAGGAAGCCTCTTAACTCTTGCATACAGGAAGCGGACGACGGCGTTACGGCACGTTGCATCTACCTAGGAACGTCTAAACGATCCTTCCATTGCATTTTCCTCTTTGCTTTGCATGATGAGGTGGATCCTTAGACATGTACACTATTTTATATCCAAGTATGATCATTGGTGACACTCCGTAGGTGGAAAAGTTGTTCCTTGAGTAACACGCACGTTCTGAACACATCAACACTTCCCTCAATACACTTCATTTACATCGCTGTAGTTTCAAATTACTTCGTAATAATGGGAATGCTGTAGTGTCACTCACAACCGCTAGCCATGATGATTCAATAATTTGATCAATAATATCTACCGATTGTGCCGTATTGTGCTACGTCTCTATACTCCACCCAAAATGGCTCCTTTTGATTAAATAACAGATAGGGTTGCTAAGTCACAACCAGCAATGCAACATTCTTTTCAATACACACACACACACACGCACGCACACACACTCTCCTTCCTTTCCCTCCCTCTTCCATTCCCTCCCTCTCCCTCTCCCTCTCCCTCTCTCTGCTTTCAAAAAGTAAGGTTCTGACCGTTGTGTTAAGAGGTCCGGGATCATTCTCGGTCGGGGGTGGATCGAGCATAATTTGCTGTGGCATAATTGGCACTTCGGAATCTACCAGAGTAGTAAAGCGTCACATAATCACAGGTGTTAAGATCTGCAGCGACGTATCCTAGTGCTTGACGGCTTTATCAGGGTCCACTACAACTTGCAAAAAGAGAGCATGGGAGCCAAGCTAGGGAGAGACACCGGGCATGGCAAGTTGGAAAAAGCTGGAAGGGGGAGAAAAAGTAGAGAAGGATGCTGCCCGCCGCCCCCTCGGCTTGAGTACTTTTTTACTTCTTTCTATTGAATATGTGAATACGTGAATACGTGAATATACAAAGCAGACGAATGAATAAATTGTATTACAGTACATAGATCTATGTGAGTTGAATGTATATATATAGCATCAAATCTCTCTGTGTTCAATGTTCAAGATTCAACAGTCAGTAGAGGTCACTGAAAATAAGAATCTAATTCCTCACTGAAGGAACTCTACCTCGCAGAAGGATTGAGAATGTGAATCTTTACCATGTGATGTATCAATCTCCTCAATATGGAAAGTGTAGGGATATACTTGAGTACGTACCATACTGAAGTAATAAGAATTATGAGAGTGATCTAATCGGGGTTACTCGAAGCTACCCCTTCATTACAACCTCACTTGAATTGGCTTTGTGCATTGCATACATACCATACTACACAAGTACATCTAAGCTTGCTTGACATTATTCAAGTTCTATATTTCATCTACTGATTCGAGTCATTCCATCATGTCGTAGCAGGAAGTAGTTCCCAGTACCGGTCCGTATCTACTATCGACGACATACCTCCTATGTGAAACGAAGAAGAGATCATCTAGCTAGCTACCCAACAACCTCATCACGCACCGTTTGATATTCATCTAATTGCTTTGCTGGTTGGTTATACACCATGTCCATATCTACCTGAACCCTTCCCTTCAGTCTGTCCGTACAAATAGTCCATGTTATCCAACCATATTGTGATTTGTGAACAAATGAAAATTATTCATTTCTTCATTTCCGGATTGATACACCTCGTCTCGAAGTTGTATCCTCTTTAGTCTTAGCTTTCCACATTTATCCTCTCCTCCATGATCCATCGTACATTTATTTCCCTGAACCAAGTTAGTGGTGATAGTAAAAGGATACCGATACTCTTTTACTACACTGGGCTGGCAAATCTTTTGGTGTCACGGCGGATATTTTTTGAATGGATACACTACACAACACTAAAAGTAACCCCAATATACTCGAACCTTCCCAACCATAACCTACCACACATTAACACCACACACCTTTTCCCACTGTTTTCCACCAAAAATCTCTCTTTCGGAAGAAAAAAAAAGAGAGAGAAAGAGAAGAAAGATTCCTTTTGACAAAACATTAAAAAGAAGAAGAGATTCGATGCAAATTATTTTTGCTCGTAGCTCTTCTGAGCTTTCATCCTAAAAGAAAAGAAGAAGAAGAAGAAGAAGAAGAAGAAGAAGGAGAAGGAAAAAAACAATCAAACTCCTATCAAAAAGTTTCAATCTTATTCGATTTCTCTTCTATTAGTAAAAGATACCCCATTATTATATTTTTGTACTACTACTACTACTGCTGCTGCTACTACTACTACTACTACTACTACTACTACTACTACTGCCACTGCCACCACCTCCACCACCACCACCATCCATTCGAATCCAATCACAAACATTCTCTCGGAGCCAATACCCATCGCTTTCTCTTTGGCAACGCCATCCCATCCCATTATCATACAATACCACATCAGGTCTGCCAGTAAGACATCCAACTCGGCTCAAGAAGTTGTTGGCAAGAAACTTGACGTTCTGTTTAAAGCTGTACATTTCAGCCTAGTCGAGCATCCAGCTCACACCTCACGACTCCCTTTAATCATGGCTTCACCAACTGAAGCAACGGTTCCCGCCATCCCACCAACATCCTCCTTGGAACCCAGTACTGCCAATCCATCACTGGCCGACTCTCCATTAACAAACGATTCATCAAGCACATCTTCGTCCGATGCAAATGGAGGAAGCACGCCAGCAAACACGTCTGCTAGTCGTACACCTTCGATCAAGAGGCCAAAGCTTGGTACTAGAAAGTCTAGCGGTACTATAATAGTACCGCGCGAACACCCGCGCGTGGAATTAAAAGAAGGGGACGAGGTCTTCGATGAGGATGATGCAAGAGCAATGAGTCCAAGGAGGAACAGTGAGGATTTGGAGAAGATGAGTCAAGATGCCAGAGCGCAACTCAACGAGTATGTTATCCCCCCTTGTCACCCATGAATACTACAGTCCATACGGAACATCAAACAATACTAACTCGGTACCTACCATAAAGACACGCTAAACTTCTCCAACAATCTCTCCTCGAAATATTTAATCGAATCGAAGCTGTCAAAGAGGAGCACGATAAACTCGATAACAACAACAAATTCTTACAGAAGTACATCGGAGACTTAATGTCCACGTCTAAGATTACATCTACTGGTGCTGGGGGCAGAAAGAAATAGCCACTAGCCGTGGAGACCAAGGAAATAGAGGAGGTATGTCGAAAAAGGAAGGCATCGCGGCATCAAGGCTGGTCAAGTCGAAAAAAGAATAAACATACCAAAGAGGACCGAGAGGTATGACATGATGCGCGGGACCAGGAAAAAGGCGAACCAAATATTGATACCCCTCAACTACACACGATCACACACATCCCGCTTTCATTAACGACTCATGATTTTTCTCCATAATGATCATTGCAAAGAGCTTGCAAAGAGATCACAAGAAAGATCACTTCCACCTTACTACTTTACGACATTATCCACTCATTTTCCTGGTCTCCACACAAACATATACGTCCCATCTTAAATAACACAGCTGGCTGTACATCAACACCGGCATCAAATATCTGCTGCAACGACGACGACCAAGCGACTCAGGGGACGAAGATGAGGAGGCATTACAACGGCGTACTTTTCGGTTTGGGTTTTCTGGTTCAATCTAATTCATCGAACATCCTGGGAGCTTTATCTCAGAACCTCCTTTTTTGAAAACTCGGTTTGGGCACTTGCTTTCGTTTTTGGCAATGGGGGGTAGGCTCCATCATGGCATTATTGGCATGGCTTGGCATTTGTGATTTTTCTTTTTGGCTTCTATGATGACATTGCACTTGGAACTGGCTTTGGCATCACTTTCATCATTTATCATCATCAGCGACAGGCGTTTAATTTCTTTTTTGAATTCAAATTCTTTCGTTCCTCATTTGGTATCCTCAACTCGACAAACACATACAAATCACACATACTTTTAACGGGAGAGCAAAATCAGCAATGCTTATCCTCTGGTTCTGTGGACAAAGTCGCAATACAATACGATACCACACCATACGCTGGGAGTAAACATCAGACTGGAACGCACAGGATGGATCGACTGAAACCCGGATAAGTGGAGAGGGAGGTGAAAGAAACTGAGCTGATTCGAAGAACATTCATATTGTTATTCATGAATAATCAGTGGGGATAGGGGGTGCAATCATGTTTTGGGGAGTAAATGGAATGGTTGGGGTTCGGGGTAGGGTTTTGGAAAGTGGTTGCTTGAGGAGGAGCAGAGAGGGAAGAGAAAGTGTGTATTATAGATGCAGTACAATACAACACAACAATACAAATTTATGGTTCAATGCAATTGTGAGCTGTGGAATGTAAGTTGTGATGTTGGGTCTGACTTCGACGTGAGATGAGTAGGAGCCCGGACTCTATTGTTTCTGAAATGAGTACAGCATGATATATGATGTTGAGATGGCTATTATCCTGATGCACGCCAGATGAAGATACTCCTTCAGAATGTCAACCCATCACCCTCCACCGAACGAGGTGTGCGTACGCTCGCCTGACTAGATTTGATTTCCTTTGGCCAACGAGATATGCCAACCTACGGCGAAGTGAAATGAAGGTCTTCAAGTATCATGAACACATGTAAGCACTACACCTCCTGATCTCCTCACTTTCGACCATCATAAGGATTAGATACACACACATATACACACACATATACACACACATATACACACACATATACACACACATATACACACACATATACACACACATATACACACACATATACACACACATTATATATATATATACAAGATGCTTGAAGCTTGAAGCTGTGACCGAGATATTCCAAAGAGATATAATCTTTCTTGGTCCACCATATCCTATCCTATCCTTCCTTGACCTATCGCATCCTAACTTTTTATCAAATCTTTCCAGACACCTTTGTTTCCTTCTTTTTATAACACTCAAATCCCACTGCCGTTATAGATAAATCCTCAAATTTATCTCCTTCGGGAGACCTAATTTCTCCAACTCCTTCCTAACCTCCAATCTCCAATCCATTTCCCTCACCCACTTCCCCTTCTTAAAATATTCCTTCTTCTCTTTCTGCAATCTCCTCCTCATGTGTCCTCTTCATATCCTCTTCCATGCCCATTTCAATGTTCAATTCCCATACAATTCCCTCACGCCATGTCTCTTTCATCCTTCACATAGCGAGTACATACAGTCAGTCCCACTTCTACCAATGATTTCCATACATGAAGGATACACATTTCCATCTACTACCATTTTTCTTCATAATACACAACAAGCCACATATGCCCTCACTTTTATCCTTCCTTGTATTACCTAAGACTTATATAACATAACAATCATATATCACTCTAAAAACTTGCCAATAATATTGAAAAATTATTGATTATTGCCTGGTATACTGCCATTCCTACTTTCCCTCAACTAATCGAATCAACTGAATAAACAAGGCCGAATCTCCGCTGAAAACAAAATAATAACAAACAGGCAAAGGCAACAACGACGATATTAACAATGATAGCAATAATTGTATGACAAGAAATCAACGCATCGGAACCTCACGCCATGATTGGAAAAAAAACAAAAAAAACAAATGAATGCTAAGCAATACTCAGTCCACCAGTGCCCCCAAGTCTCTTGGGATCCTCCCTCAAACATGATATAAACTCGAACTTTGGGCTACACATCATCCCCACATCCTCTCCATGGTTCATTTATGGACTTAAGCATTATCAACGGCACTTAAAACTCTTCTTTCATTATCCTTTCCCCTCCCATTCCCACTGGCATTCGATTGTCTCGAGACCTTTCTCAACGAGGGAGAGGATCTTGGCTCATCCTCATCATCAATGGCCTTTGAAGATGCAGGAGTAACGTTCCTTTGTCTTTTGGTGCCAATTACATTGGTGGATGTAAAAAGATTAGACGTTCTTCTAGTTGAGCCATCACTTGCAGTGCGCTGATTGTTAGGGCCAGTGATTTCCGATGGGGCTGCTGGACTTCGACTTTCATTCTCCTTGTTGGCGCAACTCATCGAAGAAGAGCTCAATCTTCTGGAGTCACGGAGTCGAGCCTCTTCAATTTGAGATACTAGTCCTTCGGGTGCATCCAGTGCACCGATTGCGCGTGGTATTGGCACACGATCGCCGGGGCCGACTCTGGTAGATCCTCTTTGCAAAGACGACTGTCGAAGTGAAACTGTGGTTGCCGACGTCATTTCAGATTCATTCTGTGGTGTGTTAACAGGTACAGGTGGCAATAATGCTTCACAGAGAGATTCGTATGCGCCCATACTCTGCATGTCATTGTTTCGAGATGCCTTCTCGATTATCATAGGATCTGATACATTTCGAATACTACCTGCTTGTCCACTAGAATCACTTGAAAGATCTGGCATAGAAGTATCGGTTGAGACTCCTTGACGACGCCAGCCTGCAAAGGCAGGACGTGCTGAGTCAGAAGTGAATGGGTCGAAACTTGGAGGTTTTGAGAATGGTGCCGCTGGTGGTGGCATACAGTTGGACTGCGAAGACAAGAAACCAATGTTTTGTGACTTCCGTGGAGAATGGGCATGAGCCTCTTGGTCCTCTTCAACCCGTTTTGGCGATGGATGCTGATTGTAGATAGGTGCAACAAGAGATACCTGACGCCACATGGTCGCATTTGGCCATGCGATTGAAGAAGCTTCCAAGACGTCTAAGAGTTGTTAGGTTGATAATCTGTCATGATCGAAATGGCAATCAATGGATATACCTAATGGAGCATGCTGAAACGAGAAAGCTACTAAGTTCTTGATACGCTCGTAAGGCATAGAAATATTATCTCTTGGAATACCTTCCGATACCACTACTTTTACACGCCCGAGGTCGTCTCCCGGATTCCAATAACTTTGCGATAGAAGTTCTCGATGGAAGGCAGGAAACTCGAGTTTTTTGCAATCTCCCTGTTTATCGAGCTCTATAGGTTGTTAGATGATGCTGGCTCTCGGCCATTCCAGTATGTTTATACTAGGTACGGGTGAAAAAGAAGAATGATTTTATTACCAACACTAGTTTCGAGAACTGTTGGCCAGGGGCCGTTTCGATGAAAGAGCTTGGTACTTAAGACTAGTCAATACATCTACTTGCCTACGACAAATGGTTGAGGCCTACCCAGCAATCTGTCCATCCACAAATACACGAGCTTCAAACATAACATGTTCCGAATTTCTATTGCTGATGTATTGTACATAACGGCTGGCTTCGGGATTTTGCCAAGAATGGATGGAAATTCGGAAGGGCTCTCCAGCTGCCAAGCTTGGAATGAAACAGGTAACCGTAGGCATTAGTAGAGCAGTGCTCTGCGAATAATGGACTTCTGCGATTGCATCAGTCTGAAGACATTGGCCTCCAGTTCGGAAGCAAGTACTTACCGTGGTCCTGGACAACTTGACAGGAAGTTTTAAACTCTTGCATTGGGATCTTGCATAATTCATGTGGAAACATGAGAACATCCCAATTCTGATAACGCATTTTGAATGGCTTTCAATCACTAAGAATCAAATATAAGCTGATAGGTTATGGCATTACCACAAGCAAGTATTGAAGCAAATCTTGAAAGAAAGAGAAAGAAGGGCAGCAGTAATAAGTTCTTAGATCTGAGGATAGAGCAAAAATCATGCAAGCTTTATCAAAGTAAGAAATTTGGCTAGAGAAACGATGATTTGGTAAGAACATTGCGTTTGATTGATTGAGGAGGAAGGAACGACCTGAATACCAGTGATTCTTATCCGCCTGTTTGATATGACCACCAGATTTCACCAAGCTGGATATAACATCCCACGCCCTTACCTGAGAGGCATTCACTACACTATCTCAAAATACTTTAGGAAAGGCACTATTTGCCATGATCGTAACTTCTATGAGAAAAGGGCTTGGAATTGATGAAGGTTTGAAAACATATAGTGCTTCACAATGAATGTCCCTCAGAACTTGCTCAAATTGATATTCATATGTACATAGCCGCCTTCCTTTACAATGGATCGCCAGCAGCTCTGGCCTGCTCTTCGTGTCAGTAAAAAGCAACTTGTGGGACTCGCAAATATCGTAACTCACCCTAACTGCAGTTGGGCCACCCAACTCTCTCTCAAGTCCACCCTCAAATTCTCTTGGAGCGGATTGCTTATCTGGGTACATCATGCCCACGACTGTGCAAAGTCCCAACACAGATAAAATAAAAAGGCCAAATTGAAATCCAGCCGTTCCAACCTTTTGATGTGTGTATTCTTCTGGTGAAAATATGCCCAAGATGTCATTATCCTCATGAACTGGCTCTCCGTAATTTCTTCGCTCTTGTTTATCCCACCAGTCGGCATTAGGGTCACGGAATTGACGCTTGATTCTGGGTGGGTTGATATATCCTCCGTTCTTCATGCTGTATTAGTGACCATTTCAGAAATCGAAGTCGAACTACACTAACCATGTTAGGATCTTCGATATCGGTCTTCAGCCTACTTTGTCAGTCTATGCTTCCCCCGAAACAAACAACTGCGATCAAGCAGACTGACCAATGGTAGAACTGGGCCGCTGGGGGCAGCTGCCTGGCTGGCACATCTTTGTGATATGAGGGTTGTTTGACGTGGGATGATGGAGGTTCGCAGTGGTCGCGCTGCCGCAATTCGTCGGGAAAACATCTGCGAGTTATTGGTCAATAAGTCGAGGTTAATGTAGTTAGGGTGACATGTATATGGCGTACCTTGAATGAGCCTCCGCAGTTAATCGCAATTGTTTTTAGAGGTCGTCTTTTGTCACTTGTAATCAGAGGTCGACGGGATGTTACTCGTTCGGTTAAACGTTAAACTAGTGGCAGTTGGACGGAATCTCGACGCGAAGAAGGTGTATTTTCTTCGTACTTCCTTCTTCAGCACGTAATTTTTGTACAGCGAACGATAAAAGCATCTGGGTATGCTCAAATTTTGTATGAAGGATCCTTATGATGTGCGGAACCTTACGAAGTAGTTTTACGATTTCAAATGAAAAGTTCATGAAGTTCAAGGTAGTGTCTAGCCTCCCCTCTCGTAAAAAGTATGACAACCGCGTCAGAAGCTCCCGAGAGTGAAAAAATCTTTGGTAAGGGCAATAATTAAAAATCTTCCCAACAACTTCAAATTAACATCTTTGATATCAGATATACCTCCAATTGAAGATGTGCTACAAACCCCGAAAGCGAATGGACATGCGATTGAAAATGGAGATGGAGAAGCACCCCCGAGTAAGAAGCGGCGACTCAGCAGCGAGACCAAGCCTATACAGAAGCGCAAACCCGAATCGCCTCCCTGGAAAAAAGTCTTAGCAGAAGGTCCAACTTCTTTTACTGTCGATGGAAAACGCAAATCAGGCCGTGTGAATCAGATACCATTGGAGCTACAACCTCCGTCCGAGAAGAGGACAACGCGGGGTGCGGCGCAAAAGGCTGTCACCTCGAAAAGTAAACATGGAAATGGGAATGGTATTCACTCCTCTCTAAATCGAGATACATCCACACCCGGAACCTCTCAAGCTTCCAAAAAGTCTACCAGCCAAAATGTATTGAAATCCCCAGTCAAACTATCAACATCTCCAAAGCGCTCGCATCGAAAGTCCATACCTTCGGAGCAGAATTCAACACAAATACGATCCAGCAGCAAAAAATCTACGATTACTAAAGAATCACAGTCAACGCCTTCAAATTCGAGGTTGCGCCGATCAGGTCGAGCTTCTGAAGTAATTCAGAATGACCTTATGAATTCATCGCCAGCAATAGAAGCAGAGAGTATGGCAGATCAAACCCCAAAATATACACCAACAAAAATTAGACTTCGAGTCAAGCCAGCGGCCGTCCCTGTGGTACATCCAAGGTCGCTTCCGGTACCGTCAAAATTTGGGTCTTTCGATGAGTTCTGGGAGCAGGGTCAAAATATACCAGTAGAAGCAGGTGGCTTGTATAGCGCCGAAGATGCGGTAATTTTCACCGAGGAAGATGCCAAGAAAGAAGCCCATACAATTATACAGCTTGAAGATGCGGTGGAACGTGGTGTTTTGGGGACTTCATTAAATCGTCCTGAGAAACAAGACCCCATGCCACCGCAGTATGCCCACCAAGATCATCTTGTAAGAGCTGCCATACACTTCAGGATGCTCATGATCAGGGAACAAAAAGAACATCTGAGGCTTGCGAAACAACTGGCTGAGGCATGCAGAGATGAATGGACCCGGCGACAACCAAAATCTCATGAACAACTGGAGGCAGAGGAAAGAAGGGCGTCTGAAGTGCGTTATAAAAGCGTCCTTAAGAGTCTTTTGGGTACCTGGGAAAATGTTAAAGCAGAGGTCAATCGACGACGCCTAGTTGAATGGGAGGCACAGGAACAAGCTCGGGTACGGAAAGCCCTCAACGAGGCTGTGGATATTTCTACGCAAAAGCTTCAGGCTCGTAGAGTGCAACAGGATTCGGATGAAGACACTGAAGAAGAAGATAATGAAGATGGGGATGCAAATGATGATTCCGATAATGATGACAATCTAGATTCTGACCCTAGTGACGACGAAGATAATATGTCCTCTTCGGAGTCGGAGGCTGACGAAGAGAACACCAAACACGAGGATGAGCAACTTACTGTCGATGAACTGCGCGAAAAATACGCCGCCCTACCAGATATTGTGCCAGCCAGCGATAACAAAGAAATGGCTGGAAACGGCAGCGAAGATGAAGACATGGAAAGCGATCCTTCTATAGACATGGACGACGACACAGATTCCAGCGACGAAGAGGAGGATAGTGATGAGGAAGAGGACAATGACGTAGATGAAGGGAGCCGTGCTGATCTTCTTGGATTTCTTCTGCCTTCCGATATCAAAGATCTTGAAACGAGGCAAGCTGAGTTGGGGCCCGTTGCAGAAGTGGTGGAAAGTATGGGCGAAGGTTCAACTCCAGTCGTACCAGAAGACGCAATGGATTTAGATACCGAGGATAGTGAAGTTCCCTCCAAACCCAATGGAGAATCTATACCGCCTTTAATGAATGGAACATCCAAAAAGTCACCTCTGATCGAAGAACTGTCCACAAGTGAGCATCATGATTCATCTAGCAAGGTAAATGAATTGTTATCTGCACATCGGCCACAAGAGGTCTCAGCGATGAGTCCCGATCGAAGCAGCCAGCCCACTCCTAGAACAACCGAGACTAAGCCTTCAGAGGTGGATTCGGCATCATCTGTGGATCTTCACCAGAGTAGTCGCCGCAACACACAAAGCGCAACTCCTCAACCTTCAAACGGACTGAAGACTCCGGTTCCTTTTCTCCTGCGTGGCACCCTTAGAGAATACCAACACTATGGATTGGATTGGCTTGCCGGTCTTTATGCGAATAACACAAACGGTATTCTAGCAGATGAGATGGGATTGGGGAAAACAATCCAGACCATAGCCTTATTAGCTCATTTGGCCTGTGAACACCAAGTCTGGGGCCCGCATCTTGTCATTGTACCCACTAGTGTTATGCTCAACTGGGAAATGGAATTCAAGAAATGGTGTCCAGGTTTCAAAATCCTAACCTACTATGGGAGTCAAGAAGAGAGAAAACGCAAACGTGCTGGCTGGAAGGATGATGATGCTTGGAATGTATGCATTACATCATACCAGCTTGTCATTCAGGATCAGCAAGTGTTCAAGCGACGACAATGGCACTACATGATTCTTGATGAAGCTCACAACATTAAGAATTTCCAGTCTCAAAGGTGGCAAACTATGTTAAATTTCAACACCCGAGCGCGGTTGTTACTGACCGGTACTCCTTTGCAAAATAATTTGACGGAATTGTGGTCCTTACTCTACTTCTTGATGCCCTCGGATGGAAGCGAGCAAGGTGTTGGTGGTTTTGCAAATTTGAAAGAATTCCAGGACTGGTTCAAGAAGCCAACGGAACAAATCTTGGAGCATGGTAGGGAGCAAATGGATGATGAATCGAAGGCAATCATTAGCAAACTGCACAAGGTTCTTAGACCTTACCTTCTCAGGCGATTGAAAGCAGATGTCGAAAAACAAATGCCCGGAAAGTACGAGCACGTTGAGTTCTGCCGTTTGTCCAAAAGACAACGTGAGCTTTACGATAGCTTTCTAAGTCGAAATGATACCAGAGATACCCTTGCATCGGGTAATTATCTTTCCATCATCAATTGTCTGATGCAACTGCGAAAGGTTTGTAATCATCCAGATCTCTTTCTAGATCGACCCATTATGACTTCTTTTCCAATGGAAAAGTCTGCAATCACCGACTTTGAGATTAAGGATCTTTTAGTTCGCAGAAAAATGTTCCGCCAAGAACCTATGTCTAGAGTTAGCTTGGATTTCTTAAATCTCGTGCCCGTGAAGCATGAATACTTGCCTGGTATCTTGGCCTCTGAAATCAACAGACTTAGTGCCCGGCGAGCCCTAGAAGTAATGAGGGAGGCTCAGCGTGCAAGAGCCCAGAATGCATTTACCAACCTCGACCCTTCAACAGTCAAATCAAATCTGGTGTATTTGGAAAGTGCTTCCAGGTGGGGACGATTCGAAGAGCTTCAGCATTGCGTATATCTCAATGCACTTCGACGACAACAGAAACCTATCTATGGTAGTTCCCTCATTGAACGTCTAGATCTCCGTCTTGATCAGCGTCCACTACAAGCGAAGCCTAAGCGACGAACCAAGTTGATAGAATGGTTGGAGGAGTCTTCGCCGATTATGCGCTCAATGGTTCCGACGTTTACCTCACGATCTCAAGCGCTACATACAACCATCCAAAAATTTGCTTGTGTAACTCCACCGGTAGTGGCGCGAGACATGAACTCAGTCATGTTCACACCCAAAGGTGTAAGTAACTTTCAAAGCACCGTCGCCACTCGAGAAACAGATCCATTTCATGAGGCACGCATGAGACTATCCATTCAATTTCCGGATAAGCGTCTTTTGCAATATGATTGCGGTAAATTGCAAACTCTGGACAAGTTATTGCGCAAACTGCAGGCCGGCGGGCACAGAGCACTAATCTTCACTCAAATGACAAAGGTGCTTGATATTCTTGAGCAATTTCTCAACATTCACGGACACAAATACTTACGACTTGATGGAGCTACCAAGATTGAGCAACGACAAATTCTTACGGATCGCTTCAATAACGATACTCGAATTCTTGCTTTCATTTTATCCAGTCGCTCGGGCGGTCTAGGCATCAATTTAACGGGTGCGGATACAGTTATCTTCTATGATTTGGATTGGAATCCAGCCATGGACAAGCAATGTCAAGATCGTTGCCATCGTATTGGACAAACACGAGATGTTCACATTTATCGTCTGGTCTCAGAGCATACTATCGAAGCCAACATCTTACGCAAAGCAAACCAAAAGCGTATGCTTGACGATGTCGTTATCCAAGAAGGAGAGTTTACGACGGATTACTTCAACAAGATGAACGTACGAGATGACACTGGAGAGGAAGAATCTAGTCTTATGGATGGTGATGCAGCAGCTAATGCAGCCATGGATCGAGTTTTGGGTGGCCCTGACAACGACAAAGATGTTCGACGTGTTTTCGCTCAAGCCGAAGATCGCGAAGATGTCGCTGCAGCTAGAGTCGCCGAACGAGAAATTGTTCAGACCGACGCAGCTGATTTCGATGAGAACGCAGCTACAGCATCTGCTACTCCAGGTGGCACGGGAACTCCTGCAGAAGGTGGCCCAACTCCTGGTGCCGATGGAACACCGACCGTTGAGGACCTCATGGAGATTGACGAAGATGAACTCAATGCATGGGGCCAACCTGTGAAAGCAGCGGATGAATACATGCTGAAATTCATGTCTGTTCAACTCGCAAATGCGCCCATAGAGTTGCCAAAGGATAAGAAGAAGGGCAAGAAGGGCAAAGACCATCGAGATCGTCATAGACGAAGATGAGGAGTTTGATCCCTTTGGGACGACGATTCCAACGAAAGTAAACAAACTACTTTGTAATTTAATGATTTACCAAATATTCATAAGCGCGTGTTTTACTAGAACAGGATTCAATGTGTATATGAGGAAAAGGGCGGCGTTGCAGCGAAATGGAAAGAGCGTTTTAGTTTATCTTAATTTATTCCAAGGGAGCAATGGCATTTTGTGCATGAGATGGAGTTTTATGGCGGATGTTATCATGGCACAGCTTTGGTTTCACTGATTTGACATGAGAGGATTGGAATTGCACGAGGGAGGAAGGAGGGGTCAGTGGATGATGAAAAAGGATTAGGTGTTGTATGTAAAATTAAAATTATACGTAGTACTCAGGTCACATGCGAGATGATGATGAGAATAGAGAAGAAGTCCACTTTGAAATTATGATGATTAAGTAATAATAATAATGATGATAATAATAATAATAATAATAAAAGTAGATGGATGGGTAAGTTGAAGTTGATGTTGAAGTTGAAGTTGAAGTTGATGTTGATGTTGCTGTTGATGTTGTTGATGTGATATGTAACTAGTTCGGATGAGTAATCAATGAATGAATCAATAATTCTGTGATTTGTGATTTGTGCAATGTAATAAGATTATGTAGATCTCGATGACTTTATCGGATCGGATATAAGACTATAAGACGCTTAAACGGAAGGCAGACTGGCAGAGGTATCTATGTATGTATATATGTAGTAGCTTTGATCCCAACCTCTCTTTTTTCTTCTTTTTTTTTCTTTTCTCTCCTTTCCTCTGAGCCAATCAATCATTTTTATTTATTTATTCTAATGGGATATCATCGAATTCTTCATCGGAGTAATGTCGGTAGCTCAATCGGTATACCGTATGAGGAATGAATGCTTTGCTTAGGTAATAGGTACCAAGTAATAATAAGTGCGTGCAACATATATACTCCGTACATAGCTGGAGGTACATATATATAATATACGTAGGTGAGAGGTGAGAGGTGAGAATATTATCTAATCATTTGAGGTTAAGTGAAATATCTTTCTTTTCTTTAATCATAAATACCTAGGTATATATATATATATATATATACATACATACTATATATATCATATATATCATATATATCATATATACCATACATATCATATATATCATATATACCATATATACCATACATACATCATATTATATATATCATATATACCATACTCCGTACATACCATACATACCATCCATACCATACATATCATACATACCATACATATCATACATACCATACATACCATACATACCCGTCCTTCAATTCGGCTTTCCTTCCTTCCTTCCTTCCATTGTGTTGCACGGAGATATCTCCGCTTCCATAACCTTGAAAGCTTCATCCGAACATTCCGATTTCTTTGGCCATCGATTGAGCTGAAATTGAAGTAAATAAACTTCATTGCAACCACAGAATTATTATATATATATATTTCATTCATTGGTACTTCTTCAAAGCTATCAAGATATCATTATACCATACTACTATCATATCTATCATATCTATCATATCGTTTCACACATTCAACAAACTTTCTCTGTAGCTTGGCTGAGACATCAAATACCTGTCTCTCGAACCTTGCTTAACTTTGACATACACCAAAAAAAAAAGAAAAGAAAAGAAAAGATCACGAGACTTCAGTATTTTATTTCAACTCAATAATATATCAAACTTACTTCCACGATATATATAACTGTCCCTGTAAAGGGACTATATAAATCATTCCAAATTCTACTCGAATAAGGAACAAAATGAACGCAACATCCTCTCTCAATTTCCCAATTCCAACCACCATTTCTCCAGCATTCGAGAAATGGAGTCACGAGACCATTAGAGCTACTGCTTTCTTTCTCATACCCACCGAGATTTTCTATTTCTCCATTTATTTCTTGCTCAAGGGGCAATATGGAAAGTACAAGAAATTATCCGTGTTATCTTTAGCCACATTTTGCTTGAGTAGTTGGACGAATCCGATTTCTTGTGGCCCAGTAGCTGCCTTGAGGAATTTCGCTGGTGCGTATCTCCCTTCCTCACAAAATCGTGTGAGAAACCCAAACCCAACACAACTACAATGAATGTACTGATTTCGTCTAGTTGCAATTGCGACCCTCAGACTCTTGGATATATATGCTCGACACCGCTCACTTCCTCAACTCAGAAATGATCCGCCAACATGGAAACACGCACTTCTTCTCCTGACGGAAATGCGCTATGAATCCTTTACTCCCAATTTCGTTCGTGTTCCTCGATCTCATGAAACTTTCAATGAACCGTTGCAATTCGCAATCCATGGTGCCATTTTCTGTGCTTTACAAGCGTTACCGCAGGATTGGGCATTGGTTCTGGCATTTGAAGTTCAATTAAGTATTTACATCATCTGGACAGCCATCCAGTTATTAGTAAGGTACAAAGGTAGCCCTGCCCTTTTTGGAAAATTGTATGCTGTAGAGAGTTTAGGGGATTTCTGGTAAGTCATTTGATTTCCAAATCTGGAAACTTTGAAGTAGGAACACAAAACTAATAATTCCAGGTCAAAAACATGGCACAATGTATTTTCCGCCCCCTGTGCCTCTCTCGCCTATGATCCCATTCGTCAGACTCTCCCGAAACTAGGAGTTTCAGTCCCAATTGCTCGATCGATGGGCATCTTGGCTGCTTTTTTCCTAATGGCCGCTTTTCATGTATATGCTTTAGCTCCTATGTTAACGGATAAAGCACTTTTCCGCATCGGAACGTTCTTTGTGCTGAATGGCTTTGCAACGGTGGGAGAAGCGATGGTTTGGGGAAGAAAAGAGAGTTGGGTCAAGACTGGATTGGCGTGGGTGACGGAAATGAGTTTAGCAGCCTGGACGGCAGATGCGTTGGGAATTCCAAGGGGGGTATATGGTATCAAGTGGAGGGACATTTGTGAGGTGAAGATTTAGTGGACTATTGAGTTGGGGTCGACGGAACAGTATCTTGATGAAATGATGAAGTATCATGCTTGGAATTGTCTTTGGATGATAATGCGGCAGGGATGGAAAACGCAACGTAATGAACATGAATAACAACACAGACATGAACAAGTAAACATAATTTTATAAGTTCTTGACCATCTTCTCAGCGACAACCTTCCTCTCACTCCTTACCATGCCCGAAATGCACGCCAATAAATAAGAATCCCCTCACCTCACAATCCCCCAGCTCTTCTCTCACTCTCCTCCCACCCTCCTCTCCACACCTCAAGTTCCCGCTCCAGATTCCTCATCTTCTCTTCCATCTCCTGACTCATCTTCTCGGCTTCCTTTCGTGCCGTTTCGGCTTCCTGTCTCTTCGTCTCCGCGTCGGAAATCTCGCGCTCTTGCGTCTCGATCAGTGATCGATACCAGGTTGTGGCATCTAATATTTTTTCCAATGCGCGAGTTAGCTTTTCGAGGGAGGCGATGGTGGATTTTTGTTCGTCCCTGGTTTCGCGGTGGAGGGTGTGCAGAGCGGGGAGGCGTGCGGTTTGGTCGCGGTTGGAGGTGGTGGGGTGGGTGGTTTGGTGGTGGTGGTTGAGCGTGGGAGTGCAGGTGCAGGTGCAGGTGCAGGTTTTCTGGGGGGGTGAGGAGTGGGAAGTCATGGTGTGGGTGGAGGGGAAAGGGAGTGGCTTGGAGTTTTTCCCCATGCGCGATCGTAGCTTGTGCGGATGTGGGAGATGATGGGTTTGGAAGGGGTGAGGGGTGGGAGAAAGGATCTCTTGGATGGTGGGGTTCGGGGAGTGATTCCAGGATGGGGCTTGACTAATGTGGGGAGTTGTGGAGGGGGAGGGGGAGGGGGAGAGGTGGGTTTCTTGTTGATGCAATTGGGGTCTAAGAGGAGAGGCTCGTTGAAGGAAAAGGTGAAAGGTGGAGTGCTGGCGCGAGGGAGCGGATTGCTAGATGGGCTATTGGGTTGGGGGGTTGAAGAAGGGGGTTTTGATGATGATGCTGATGATGATGCTGACTTGTTCTGCAGTGAGGAGATTGGATTAGTTATCCATTTCTTGAGATCTGTGAGAGAAAGGAAGAGGAACGAGAGGGAGAAGGGGTAAATACCTTACTCTCAGAACTACTATCATCGTCTCCATAACTAAACTGATATCGTGCCATCTCGCAAACAATCTCGTGTATGGATTGATATGATACAGTGGTAATCTCTGTATCCTGCGACGTATAATAAAACAAGCCACGATCAATGATAGGTATGAGGATCTGAGAGGATGAGGAGGGGATTACACACTGTGGATAGTTACGGAAGATGGATATGGAAGGAGAGAGAATATCGATATGTAGAGTGTGTATTCTCGCTCATGTATATTATTCCGCTTGGTTCTTTTTTATGTGTCTCGAGATGAGGAGGAGATTGAAGGAGATATTTCTAGATTACTATTCTATTGTCTTACGCTTTGAGAAGTTTATTGGATGTTTTGGTTTCATCTTGAGATATCGGAAGTAACTTTTGGTGTGTGGGGATGAGAACTGGAGGGAGGATAGTGGATAGTGGATAGGGGTTTATTGATGCTGATATATCTCGCGTTGTCCTATCGTTTTCTGAGGGTTTGGATACGGTGATTATATCCATGCTGTAAAATAACATAAGATGCATTGAGTTTACTTGAATGAGATGAGATGTATATAGGTACTGTAATAGAGAGTAGAGATCTAATCACGCGAATTCATAGTATTCAAGCGAAATACGTACCGTGTAATAGACGAAATAACTCGTAAATTGTATATCATGAATGACATCAATGAATGTAAATTTCCAAATCGAATGGGGAAAATCTCGAGCTTCATTGGGTGCGACACTCCAAGAGATTGATTCACGATGACTCATCATCTCCACCCACTTCTCTGTCTGCCCACTTCTTAAGAGCATTGTTTCCTCTAGACCCCCTTCACACATTCCCTCCCATAACATCCAAATCCCCAATCTCCCAAACTGCCAACCGCAAAAAGAAAAACACATCCTAAAATGTCCACTCCCATTCCCCAGCACCCCCGCATCGGCGTCGGGATCTTCCTCTTGCACCCCACTCACCCCTCCTTCACTCCCGCCTCGCCCATCTTCCTCATGGGCCAACGACTCGGCTCGCACGGTGCAGGCCTGTGGGCTCATCCGGGAGGGCATCTTGAATTTGGGGAGGAGCTTGAAGAATGCGCTACACGCGAAGTGGAAGAGGAGACAGGATTGCGTTTGAGGAAGGAAGATGTACGGTTTTTAACCGCGACAAATAGTTTTTTTGGCGGGGATGGGAAGTCGGGG
This sequence comes from Botryotinia globosa, assembly GCA_014898425.1. Taxonomy (NCBI): domain Eukaryota; kingdom Fungi; phylum Ascomycota; class Leotiomycetes; order Helotiales; family Sclerotiniaceae; genus Botryotinia; species Botryotinia globosa. The sequence goes on along the minus strand of RCSZ01000014.1, from coordinate 1,779,019 downwards.
CAGAAGGAAAGGAAACATTACGTGACGATTTGGATGGTGGGGAGATGGGATGGGAAAGGAGAGGGCCCGAGGAATGTGGAGCCGGAGAAGTGCGCGGGCTGGGAGTGGGTGCGCTGGGAGGATATGAAGCGATATGCAGAGGGAAATGGGGAGAGGACATTATTTTCGCCTGTGAGCGATCTTTTGAAGACGAGGGGGGAGGTGCTACCTCCTAGTTTTGAGTGAGGGGTCGAGGTTAAAGTTTGAGATGATAGGTTTCAACCGCAAGCCCCTGCATTATAAAAATGATCCTACAGATATCGAAGAAAATTCAGTCTGGAAGGAAAGCAAAATCACACATGACGTAATGCAACATAGAAATACTGATTTCTAAAATCTAAATAACATCAACTGACAAGCTGCAAACGCACACCCAACGAGAATTTGGTGGATACAAAAATCGGTTTGAACATTTCTGTCAGTCCAAGATGTCAATCCTGATGAGTAAGTATCCGAGCCTGTGATAACATTCAATCAGAATGAGTTATGCAGAAACAACTCTCTTATTTACAGTAAAAACTAACCAAGGATGCCAATGATATTTCGAGCAACATCTGGAGATTCTTTGTTGAGTGAAGAATACTCCGTCAATTAAGTAGATTAAGTTTGCTTCTGAATTCAGAAATCACGAAGAAAATGACAAATAGCAAACAAAGGTGATGTGACGTTTCAAAACGCGCAAGGCGAATTTCGAGTGACTTTCCGACATCTTGATGCATTCTTGTAGACTATCTTATTCTTCTAGCAATATCGGCAACGTCCTTGGCATTCTCGATATCCCAGCAAGCATCGCTCGCTTCCTTCACGGATTCGCCTAAGATACCGGTGCACTGGTCTACAAACTTCTGCTGCAGCATTTGATCATCCATTGGTACCTCCACACTTCCAATTGCATGCTTGACATGTTTTTGAAGCACTTTCCCATTCTCGTATATGATCGTTATGATTGCTTCGTCAGCATCCAAACTGCTGTCAGCTACAGCATTGACTCTATCGCGGGTAGAAATAACTTCTTGGCTTTGAACTACGTGGTCCTCGTACTGACTCGGAGTTCCTTTTCCGAATAAAAGACCCATGGCAGCTCCGTGATAGACGCTGAACTTGCCCTCCAGTCCATCTCGGGGCTTCTTTTTTCCAGTGAGTTCTAACACAAGAGGATGGACTTTCGCTTCAATAGATTTGATATCCTTAGCACTCAACTCAGCACCTCCCACGTCAAGCTTAAGCTGAGAGCAAGCATCAATAATAGGATGAATCACAATCCCACATGGGAATGGTTTGAAGCTATTTCTTAAAACCCCCCAACTTCCAGGGCGTTCTGTAGTGGGAAGACCAAAGGCGTCATTATCTCCTAGCCACTTCGCCAGATTCTCCCCAATATCTGGCTTTGTAACACCAACAACATTAGCCCAGCCTCTCTTGGCTTCTAGAGCTTGTTCACTACTAGTGTAACCACCTTGGGCCAACACCGCAGCAATGAGACCATTTTGAGCTGCACGGCCGGGATGAAAAGCCTTGGTGTGCGACCCAAACATTTCTCTCAAGCCAACAACTTGTGTTGCGGCGATTCCCAATGCATGCGTTGTCTGATCAATAGGAAGATTTAGTAACTTTGTAACAGCTGCTGCAGCCCTGATAGAGCCTGTCGTGGATGTAATGTGCCACCCTGCATCGTAATGTTCAGGCCAGACTGCCAGACCAAATTTACATTCCGCTTCAATGCCCACGATCAATGCGAGTAGAAATTCTTTTCCCGAGAAACCACCTTTCCATTCTGCAACTGCAAGAAGTGCACTAGCAACTGGACCTGTGGGATGGATTAATTGTATCAAGATGCGTATCATCGTAATCGTGCACGTGAGATGCTATTCCGTTCAACAAAGCTGCATACTGTGCATCGACACGACGAGATCCTTTGTGGCCAAGGAATGACGCCGAGGGAGTACCAAAGAATGGAGACAAAGAAGTGTACTTTCATGGAGATTCAGTACACTGAATATGTAGAAACATGCAAGCTAGAGATGGAAACTTACCGCTATAGTAGTTGCTGGATGATCACTTCCACCGATTGCGCATCCTACCCAGTTATAGAAACTTCGCACGGCAGCTCGGATGACATCAGGTGGTAAATCGGAATATTTTAGACCATGTGCCCAAGATGCCAAATATGCTGTAGCCGTTTGAACCGATCTTCTTAAAACGAATGGCGGAGATGCTTCGGAGATAAAAGGATGAGGTACTCGGTATCACTCGAAGAGCAGATCTAGTATTCTAGACTAGTATGTGTACACTGAAATGGCCAGGAAACCAATGATTGGAAAATTAGACATCTATGGTTAGATATTTTGTCGAAGCTCGGTTGGAAAGATGCATGAAGGTTGTTTCTTGAAGTAGTTATTAGAAATAGACGGAAGAACAGTTCCGTATAGTTCAAAGGTGGATAGGCAAACCCTTGAAGCTTGTGGCCAAAATGACATTTACTCAGCTAGGATTAGTCGACCCGCGTTGACATGCGGAGAAGTCATCGAAACGGTGGGTGCCCCACTCCACAAAACAATCGAGGAGGAAAGTGTGAAATGCTTTCTTTCCAACTTTTGTAGTTGATTTATAATGGTTTACATGCTGTATGCATATTATTCAACACCCACTACTTAACAGTATCGACACCATTAGCCGCATGAGCTTCAAATATACTATTTGTGATAGACAGAACTTGATGTGCTTCAGGCCCAATGTAAAATCCCTCAAAATATAAAGTGCGCGGTTAAACTTGCATATGGAAATAACTTCCCTTGACTTTACAGAAATAAAATATGACAAGAGGTAGAACACCAAGAGAATTAACAGGCATTCCCACACCAATGTAGTGTTTTGAGATCTGCCTTTATGTGTGAATCCTTCCACTAGATATATGTTTGATTATGAGACGTTACGTAGCTCCCCTAGTAAGCAGGTTATCGGCTGTAAGTAAGCGACGACAAAAGTTTATCACTATAAGACGACCATTTAGGAAGGGTCGACACTTGAAGGATAAAATATCATCGTCAAAGCTAGGTGACGATTGGAATCTTGCCGACCTACATAAACATCCCTCTTACCTACGCTATCATTACCCTACCATCCCATTGAGTCTGTAACTTATATCACTTGTCATTTCCCGGAAATATGACGAAATTCTTTGGTCTCCGAGGTCAGGCACTTCATCGAGCAATGATTTGGACCGTCATCATGCCTGCTTATATCCTGTGAGTACAGAGCAAATTTAGAATGAAAGCTAAATTACATTACCTAACATTTCTAAAATGTAGATTTGGGTACAACAATGCTGTGAGTGCTGCTATTCTCCATCAAAAACATCAAGCTTCGGACAAAAACATGGCATACCAATGCTGAACCGTTTAGGTCGCCGGTGGACTACTTAGTCTACCCGCCTGGATCAAAACTTTTCCAGAGCTCAACACCCTCACTGTCATAGGCACTCAGAAAACCAGCAACTCTCGGTTACAGGTAAATCAAGGCGAATACTTCTCGTACCTTTACTTTGCCATTGACTTTTTCAAGGGAACTGTCGTTGCTCTCTATACTCTTGGATGCTTTTTTGGGGCCTTGTCCTGTATCAGAATAGGTGATAATCTAGGTCGCAAACGAACAATCATGCTTGGAGCAGCAATCAACATAATTGGCGCTATCCTTCAATCTTCATCTTATTCCCTAGGCCAATTAATCGTTGGACGTCTTGTTTCCGGCTTAGGTTTTGGTGCTTTGACAGCAACTGCTCCGAATTGGCAATCAGAATGCTCTAAAGCACATCACCGCGGCTCGGTGGTGCTTCTTGAAGGGTTGTTCATAAGTGCAGGTTTAGCAACGGCTGCTGTTGGTCACCCTTTTATCTTTCTCGCGACATTTATTTTAATCCTCAATCATCACGGGCTAGAGAAGCAACAAAAACTGACTTCAATCAGTGGGTAAACTTTGGAATGTCTCATTTATCCGGAGGAGTCACTTGGAGATTTCCGCTAGCACTCTCCATTGTATGGTCCATTATCGTACTGATTACCACGCCACATATGCCAGAGTCTCCTCGTTGGCTTGTCAAGAAAGGGCGAACGGACGAAGCACGGGAGGTTGTTTCAGCATTGGACGATAAGCCTATAGACTCAGCTCAAGTACAGGCTGATATAGCAGAGATTGAAGAAGGTCTTGCGATCACTGGAAATGGCTCATTCCGTGATATTTTTTGCATGGGCGATGAACGTCTTTTCCACAGAGCTTGTCTTGCTGTGTGCGGACAAATGTTCCAGCAAATAAGTGGTATAAACGCACTCGCTTTCTATCAAGCTACCATTTTTGAGACTGGACTCGGATTATCAGCACAAACTTCTCGTGTTCTGAGTGCATCCGTCTTCACTTGGCAGACACTTTGTTCCCCGATAGGAGTTTTAACAGTTGATCGATTCGGCAGGAGAAAGCTGATGATGTTTGCCGCGTTTGGAATGGGTTCCTGCATGGCGATTATTGCTGGAACATCTTCCCAAATTACTAACACCTCATGTGTCATCGTCGCTGCAGTATTCATTTTTATGTTCTCGTTATTCTTCCCTACCGGATTCCTAGGACTGACTTTCCTCTATGCTTCGGAGGTTGCACCGCTGAGCGTTCGAGTTCCTATCACTGCCATGTCAACAGGTATTTATCTGACAGGAAACATTCTTTGCGTTTGTATTGACTGAATGTTGTAGGAAGTGCATGGATCTTCAATTTCATTGTCGCAGAAATAACACCGGTGGGATTCGCTACTATAGGATGGAGATACTACATTATATATGCTTGTATCAACCTCTTCTTGATACTCCCAGGTGGGTAACCGCCCGACTGATGGAGGATAGAGGCATACATTGCTGACTCTGCTGATAGGTGTATACCTCTTCTTTCCCGAAACCAATGGTCGTCATCTCGAAGAGGTTGATCAAATATTTCTGAGGAGCAAAAGTATTCTTGACACGGTACAGGTGTCTAAATACATGCCCAGGGGATCTGTTAGCTCTACCTCCACTGGTGGGACCGAAAAGAATGAAGCGATCCAGGTTGAAAATGTGGAAGAAGCTGTTTGAGGTCGTTACGCTTGGCGCCAAGTATCACAACAGCTCTTGTGATCTGAAAAACGTCCAGCTGGTTTGTCTAAGACGTGTAACACTGCCGGTAGCAGATACTTGAGAATTTGTATGATAAGAACCTGAATATCATCCTTGAACATCTGGTACACAAGTCTACTTAGACTGTGATTGAGATTGGTCGAATAAAGCATGAGATGAATGAACGAATGAGTGTAGATTTCCTGTTTTGATGTACTGTCCAAGATCCCTCGTGTTCGTCTGCCGCAGGATTTCAAGAGAGAGCTTGAAAGGTGCAAAATACTGGCATCAGATGGATTGTATGATGTTTGAAAAAGATCCCTACAGACGATTTCGAGGTTTGCAGGTAAATGTAACTCTTTACAGCTGGAACTAGCACGCGTAGCTACGAAGTATTTGAGCTTTTGGCCTCTAACTGTTTCCCTAATATCTGCTGTGCAACCTGCGAATTATGTGCATTGCATGCAAAAGTGATACACCACGATATATATTCTCAGACTACGTTTCCTGATGTAGTTTGTGATGATGGATAAATATATATTCCGTTTATTATTCATCATGAAACTTTAGTTCTTCTAACCTCAATCGCAAGGCATTCAATTATTCACTTTGTCTTGTCTTAGGTGTGGCCCAAAAAAAAGCCGAGAACAGGCAGAATAGAGGGGGCGTCGCGTTGTCAAGCTTCTGAATGATACATACATCTTGCATTATTTTAGTTCTTCACAACTTCAACTTCTTAGAAACCATAAATCTGTCCCTTTGAAAGTTTTCTCCAGGTTACAAGAATCTTTAGGATACGTGGTCGTGAAATATCCAGCAAAATCATACAAGGTGTGCGTCATTTCGTCTGAAGCAGGAAGGTGAGGGGTATTATAAATAGGTGAATGCCATCCCACTAATTACTCTGATATTTAGTATCTCTTCGTCTCCGCATCACATATCCTTCTCTGAAAGATCTCTTTATCCGTTTTAGTGTTTACTACGAGCTACGAAAGCTACTCCTCTGCCAAAGGAGTAAAATCAGTATAAGGAATAGAAATAGCCAGTCATGGCATCGGAATTCTTCGTTTCCCTTTGGGAATCCATCTTCACACCTGGTCCAACTCCCGTCCTCCTTGTTGCAACCAATGCCACGTTCGCAGCCCTACAGCTTGTGTTCTTATCCCTCTTGATCGCTACATATAGTATCCATTTCGTGATTCTATCGTTTCTTTGTGGCGGATTGTGGTGGGCTATAAACTGGTTCGCCGCAGAGTTGAAGATGGTGAAAGAGCAAGAGGAAGCACGAAAGAAGACAGAAGCGGGAGCGGGAGGAGACGCTAGTGATACGGATGTAGAGACTGTTGTTGATGACAATGGTCCGCCAGGAAGCAAGGAAGTCGAGGTCTTGGAAGCCAAGGGGGAGTTGAAGAGCAGAGCGCATTCTACGGGAGGAGGAAATAAGAGTGAGCCCAGTACCGAGGATGAGTGGGAGAAAGTCAGTGAGAACGAAAAGGATAAATAAACATGGCAGAGGGGAATTGTTGGAAATGATGGCACAATGTCCGATGGAAAGATGGGAGCTTGAGGAAATACCCGGTTACTTAGATGATCATTGAATGTTGGTGTACCTGAAGTACAATGTTTGAAACTTATACAACGAGACACTATGGATACCCCTAAAGCATACTACAATGGAGATTATTTTCCACTATTTGAATTTGAATCCTTAGGTGAAATTTGCCTTTTGTTCACTCCCCCTCCAAATCCGAGCTACATGCACCAGCGTTATGTATGTGAAGTGAGTTATGGCCTTAAATATCGGGCTCCAAAAACATTTCGAACCTCGCGATAAAAGCTTCAAATGCTTTATTTATGTAGAGACCCATCAATCGACCTCACGATCCACTATCAACCTTCAATATACATCAACAATAAAACCGTCATTATGAAGCTCGTCAGGTAAGCATATCCCTTTACTATCAGGCCTTTTAATTGGCACGCGCTGAGCTTAAATTCTTTCTCAAGGCTCCCATCTGAATCTCCTGACTGACTTTCTCGTTCCATGGTAGGTTTCTCATGAAATGCGCGAACGAAACGGTCACTATTGAGCTTAAAAATGGTATGAATTTTATCCGCAATTCCCAAGCTCCGGGCGCGGCCAGATAACTGTCTACTAACAAGCATACTAGGCACAATCATCCACGGTACCATAACTTCCGTATCTCCTCAAATGAACACAGCTCTCCGCACCGTCAAGATGACGCCAAAGAATGGCACATCTCTCACCCTTGATACCATTAATCTACGAGGTTCCACGATTCGTTATTACATTCTGCCTGATTCGTTACCGCTCGACACATTGTTGATAGACGATGCACCAAAGCCAAAGAACAAGGCGAGGAAGGAAGTTGCAGGCACTACCGATACTAGAGGCGGTAGAGGTGGTAGAGGCGGACCTAGAGGTGGACGAGGAGGCGGACGAGGAGGCGGTGGCGGATTCAGAGGAGGACGAGGACGAGGCGGTGGAAGAGGATTCTAAGGATTGCATACAAAGGGCAGATGGGATATTCGATGATCATTATGACGTTAATGGCGGCAAGTCGAGAATTTGGAAGGGGAAGATTATATTAAGAATGTTTGCTCTACTTGACTATACAGACGGGAGATGATCAAGGGAGAAAGAGAGTGACTAGCATGCACAGCTTGTGGGAATATTGGCGTTTCGAGTGGCATATGAAAAGCAGCTAAATCGATCACTTACGAACGAACAATGGGATGCCTTATCCATGGGCTTTGAAGTACACGTGGGCTTTTTTGACCGTATCAGAACGATATGGACGAGTGCTGGTTACGTTGATTTCAGGTGGTGTTAGGTGGCATGCGCCAAATCCTAACGATTTGCAATTTTTCCCATCCCCCAACCTTTCCACTATTACTAACGGTTTCCGCTTTCCACTCTTCTCCAAAACCACGTATTCGTTGTTTGACATCCTCAGGTTTGTTCTGCGCGCAGAGCAAGATGTACGCACAGCCTCTCTCCTGGTTCAGAACGTCCGGCAAAGCATTGATTAGCCGATCCGTAATCTCCATACCATCCACTCCACCCGCATACGACAAAGCTAGTAATTTTGAGTCCCCTTCATATGACAATGACCCGTCCTCGTTTCCTGCCCCAGAAAGCTCTGGTATAGGCACATCCGGACTTGGCACATATGGCGGATTAAAAATCAATACATCTGTCATTCCAGGCTTTAAAGAAGTTCCTAAATTTCCCACCACATTCCCTAGATACGTCCCGTGTGATATGTTTTGTGAAGCCTGGTCCTTCTCCGCTACTCTCACTGTTTCCTGTGTAGCCTCGCATGCATAGCGATTGACATCGACGCCCGCTGTAAGAATATCCGCTCTGCCAAATATAATTTCTGCATGTGCGTGTACGAAGGAGAGAACAACTCCAGATCCAGTACCAATCTCTACTATCAATGGAGAAGGAGACAACGAGCTCTGTCCACTTTGAGGAAACCGTTGGCGCAGAAATTCTTTTTCACTCGCAGAGGATAGGGTGTCGAGGAGCAGGAAGGAATCTTCGGCAGGTTCGTAGATTCTATCGAACGACACATGTGAGGTATCGGGAGTCGGAAGCATTTCTACCTTGTTGGCGCAACAGAGTGCGTGTAAGTGAATGCGAGAAGGCTGTAACTGAGATGGAAGCAAGAGAAGCCGCGAAAAGCTCAAAACGCTCTTTGTCGGGAAAGCTATATTTTTCTTTGAAAATCACTGGGACAGTTTTCTTCTTCGAGATCGCAGAAGCTTACTCTTTTCAAATCTGTATTTAAAATTAAACTTTCCCTAAAGCCCCAGATTTTGAAAGTTCCCTCAGATGTGCAACAGATCTTTTGGTTGTGTGAGAAGCAAATGAGTGACAAGGCTGATAAATTCATTTTTGGCGGGGAAATAGATTGCCGAAAGCCATCATGGATCGATGACTTCACGAGCTCTCATGCCTCATTCCCCAGATTTTACAATTAACACCCACATTTCAAAATGAAGCTTTCACCACGCTTGTTAATGGCGTCGCCTTCGGCGGCAGGTACTGGAAAGGGATTGAGACCTCCACCTTTAGCTTTACTCCCACCGATTCCTCTATATCGAAGGTTGTTTAGAGCGCATAGGAAACATTTACCGAGAGAAATGAGGTTATTGGGGGATGAGTATATCAAGAGCGAGTTTAGACAACATAGGGAGGTGGAGAACCCGGTGCATATTGTGAGTTTCATGCCTTGGAAAAGGAATGGAGAGGATTGGGATGTACGAGAGCTAATTCAGGAATAGATTGGCTTTTTGACGGAGTGGCAGATGTATGCACAGAAGCTTGAGGGAGAAAGTTGGATTGGGGAGCGTATGGATAAAGAGAAGATTGATAAGATGAGTGGTATGCATTTTGCCATAATTTGATGATACCAAATGCTAACAGAGAGTTCAGATCAACAATTAGGGCAATTATATGAGCTCATGCAAGCAATACGAAAGAAACAAGTGGAGGAAAGTGGCGAAGAGAACCTCGGGCCTGAACAGTTATAAAGCTATAAACGGTCGGACTTGTATGATATGTACATATTTAGATGGGATGTGCGGAGTTTGGAATGGGGTATTGCATCGGAGGACTAGCGTTACTTCTCAATGGATGATGAGATATACCAACCCATACGGTCACAATGACTCTCGTTTGAGGAGATTCGATGATAATATGAGTATCACCCTCATTATTCACTTTTCGTTCTTTCCTATGTGAATCATTGCGAGAAGAAAGAAGTTTACAGCTTTTATTTGTACTCCGTCGATTCACTCACACTTGCCTGATGTCTCCTTCAACCCGTATTTCTCAAAAACGCCGTCGGATTCACATCGCCAAGTAGAAGAAAGTACCCAGCGATTTGTTACTCTACTACAGATTTCAAACCACATTCAAACCATCCACTAATTAGCATCTACCAAAATGTGCAAATATACCTTCCACCAATCCTCCACCTGCCACGAGCACCAAGACCCCAACGGACATTCTCATACTCGTTCTCACCATCGCTCTCACCACCACCACTCCCACACCTCTTCCCCCAGATCCAAAGACAAAAACGTCCTTCACCAGCCCTGCCAATGGATACAAATCGCCCAACCCTGCAATTGGGGCATGGGTCTCCTCACCTGTCCAATATTCGCCTCTTGTTCCTTAAGAATCGAAGGACCGATGATTGTAAGAGTGGTGTCAAATATGTGTCCGACGCATGATTTCAAGGGGGTGTATGACAGAAACTTGGTTAAGATAGTTGAGGAGAGGAAGACGGGGGGATCGGTGAGTTTGTTTGGGTTGTGGGTAGGGGAAGCGAGGGAAAGGGTTAGAAGACTGAGGTAATTGAGATGATGAAAGAAGCTAATACTGTGCGTGGGAATAGTGGTTTGGCCCGCCTGATATGGCGCCAGAGCCGAGGAAGAAGAAAGTGGAGAAGAAGGAAAAGATCCAGAAGGAGGATGATATTAAACTCTGTGTTACTATGTGAGGAAGTAAGAAGGTGTGAGTACGAATGGAGGGAGAAATGCAATTGAGAGTATGTCAAAATAACTTCGGTCCAGGAAAGTCACTAATCGCCTTTCTAGACAAAGATTTGCTCCATGCATGCGTTTCCCAACGTGCGATGGCTCAAAACGAGTGTAGTGTTAGAGCTTCGTTATTTTGAATCAAAGCACACACTGGAAGGGCAATTTTTGAAGCAAATTGGAGACTTTGGCTTGATATGTTCAGTAATTTATTTCGGTCATCGATGACTCTACGCTGTCTATAATGATATTGCCAATTCCCAAGTTCTATTCTGCATCGAGTGCTGCAACAGGGGCCTGATCATTGACCTGAATGCCACCTCTCTTCTTCTCGTTTGAATCATGGAACGGTAGTTTCCATCCTCCCTCACTCTCCGGCGTGGCCAGCCACAGTCTCATGAGATGCCTTCTTGGTGCTGGTGGTGCATGATCTTTATATGCAGTACGAGCATGCAGTACGTGTTCGTTACTCAAGAACTGGATATCACCAATCTCGAGAATCATGTGCAATCTCAATCGGTGACAAGTCTCTTCCAGAACCTTAGCAGCCTCAACCTGTTCGGGTGACAAAGGTGGAATGACTCCTGCGTCCGAAAACCGAGTGAGAGACTTCACGAAGTATGGATCCCATTTTGAGTATACACGACCATTGGGGCCGGTCTCGAGATAAAAGACAGAGGTCTTGATGTATGGTTCTTCACCAACACTGACTTCTCCCTTTCTATCAAAGTACCAGATAGGTTTGGTAAGTGTTTCTGCTACATCGGGGCGTTCTTTTTGCAAAGTGTTCCAAACGTGGTGCGAAGAAACGATATCGGATTCTCCGCCTTCGAGCGCTCTTGCAATGCACATAAGGCCGACAATATCAGAGTCATCGGAGTGGAAGAATTGTCTACCTGTGTTAACTTTTTAACACAGGATAATAGTAAGATGGAGACTTACCTGGCGTTGGTTCTATAAATTCTAACTTTATCAATCTGTGTTGAATCCTCGCCAAGATCCTTAACGTGTCCAAGAACATGACCTCGACCATTTTGACTAACAAAATATCCAAGGTAGGTTCCTAATCCCATATATGCAACGGCAGATTTATGATTTCCCCATTTCTCGACTGGCAATCCTTTGAAAAGGATAAAGCCCTTTCCGTTCAAAGTTTCGGCTCGAATTGATGCTAGTAGAGTAGAAAGTTTTGAGAGACGGAAGGTATCCTGGTTGGAATTAGTCAACGAATCCTTCAATTCGTACTTGGACGACATTCAAGTGTTGCACCACATACCTGAGAAATACCCGTCAGAGGGATTTTATCCGCGATGAACTTATCCGCCACAGCACTCAGTTCTGCGATTTCCTCTTCATTGAAAACATGAACCCATCTTTCTGGGTTATTGATATAATCCTCTGCTTTCCATACTGTTTCTCCGGTGATTTCTTTTGGAAAATCAGAGTAAGGTCTCAATTGATCGTAAAGTGGTGGATGTTGACCCGAAGTTTTGATACCATCTGGGAACACTTTGCGATCAATGGTTTTTGGGGATGGAGAGGAAAGTTGATGGGGTGCTATAGGCTGGGTATCAAGAAGTGAAGGAGCCATTTTCACAGTTTCTTGGATGTTAAATGGTAAATGAAATAAGTGAAGATATTCGAAAGTACCAAAAATGTGATTTGATATAGAAGGATGGAAAGAGAGGGATTTCGAAAGAGGGGGATGATATATACTTATTACTATTATTATTTATCTTATCTCTCTCATACATACATACTTGATAATTGCGTATATCACTCCATCTCTTCTCATAATGACGGAATTTTAGGTTCGGTTTCATTTGTAGATCTACTTTCTTTGGTCAATTGCGTGATACCTATATAGATATGGCGAAATCGCTGGTTGTTGGCTGAGGGCGTCCGGCCAGGATGATGTGGGGCAGATTTCCCCTCTTTGTGGCTGAATAGGGAGGAGCATGAGGTGGGAAAAGAAGCTAGGTAGGTAGGTATCAATAATTCGTCAAACTCAACTCAATGAATGGACAAGAACATTGCTCAAATAGTTCTAAATGGTTTTTTGATTATATTATTTATAATAAAGAAATTTAATTTCAAATTTCGATTTTTATATACTATTATATTAAAAAATTTGATATAAAAAAATATCGATTGAATGTTATATTAAGAAATAAATATGAATATTGGATTAAATTTAAAGAATCTTGATGATCTAATTGGTCAATAACACCCTATTAAGCGACGGAGCCCATTTGACGCACTCTAGGGGATACAGTTTACAAAACAGAACGAAGAAGAACAACAACAAATGTATTAACATTGATAAACATCAAAATGTTTCTATATCATACCAAAATTATAAGCCAATACCTGTCTTCGAAAAAGAGAAATTGTGAACGTCGAGCTCTGATTGTTGATCTGGTGGAAATAGTGCATCGAATGCATCCTGCAGAGGAATTAGTAACAACGTATGTTAGATAGCTGGAAACACATACCCAGTCTATGTCAGCCATAATATCGTCGTAATCACTTGATGATTGAGATACTATCTGCTGCCCCATTGTGCTAGCTGGACTGCTTACTTCACTAGTCCGCCCAGTTGGATAAGTCCCAGCGTGTTCATTGTTTGAAACACTCGAGAGTATTGCATCTGAGTCAGAAAGGGGCATTTTACCGAGTAAATGTGGTTCGGGGTTCGGTACGGGACCCGTTGCACGACCTTCTTCCGAAGGTGGCTTAGGAGGCCGCTGGCCAACAAGATTGTTCATAGTCACCGGTGCTCGCATGCCTCTCATACTTTGATATACAGCCGTCTTCTGTTGCAATTCAGAAAGAATCTTTCTTGCTTTGGTAAGTCGCGGCAGGTGAGGGTCACACTCAAAGACATAATCGAGGCACGACCAGATTTGATTTGCCTCCTTTCTCTGGGGATGAACATATACTTCCATCAGAAGAAGAAAGGCGGTATGATATTGTTGAAATGCCCCTCCATACCATTCCCAGTTGCGGAGCGCTGGTGTAGTCTCTAGAGCTATTGCACTTTCCATAGAATGGAGGCCATTAGTGATCATAATGTTCCGTAGACGGTCGGGCATTCGGTAATGTGTAGAACTATGATAGCTATGAAGTAGCATGACATGCATTCGAGAAAGCAGAACAGATTTGACAAGCTTTGCGCACTTTTGGATGGGCACTCTATCATCCATAAGCTTGTCATACTTGGTCATGTTTTGCCGAAATGTCTCTACCTTACTAAGAACGGCCGTGAGACTAATCTTCCGCATTTGAATTCGAGGTCGGTCCACCCAGATTATTCTATACATTTCGTTGATTTCGAATCTGATGATTGAGAAAGTGGCATCTGTCCAACGATCTGCACTCTGAGGTGGTTTTCCAGTAGCATGGAGATCAATATCGTCAACATTTAGTGGTAACTTTGTATCAAAATCATCTCGACGAATAGTAGGCCGTGGACCTTGAGCTTCACAGGTTCTGATATCAAGAAAGCATAGCTGATGCCATATAAGCCGACGTACGTGGGTCTCTAATGGTGATAGCCCATAGAACTCTCCATCACGATGGAGACCCATACATTCGGCCATACGAATGGCCGCTCCAACAAGTACAGAATGGGCTCTGGAGACCTCCGCTCTACAAAGAGGTATCTATGTGACCTCATTAGTATGGTAAACATGACTATAAGAGAGGCTTAGACAAACCAAATATAAAACAAAAGCTTGGAGTGTTTCAATCTTGGTTGTTCGTAGAAAATTGGCACGACCAAGAGCTGTTTCCGTACCCAGTCTAAAGTTATCAATCAAACTTGGTTTTGCGACACCAAAGTCACGAATAACATCTGAGGGATCCATGCTAACAACACCAGCAAACATGACTGCAAATACCATAGCTTGGACAGGGTTAGGAGGCTCGATGCCTAACGAGACTTCGTCCCAGAATGTGTCGTATTCTTTCTTGAATGATGGCAGATGCAAAATTTGTGCGATGGGATAGACAGCTATAAAGAATTGTTTGACAAGCCTATCGGCAGCAAGTCGGGATGGAAGAAAGTCTATAAGGGATGCTGGCTGCCCTGTCTGTCCAAAGAAGAAACCTGACGAAGGAGCAATATAAGCTAGCCCAGGCTTCAGCCATTCCTGAGCAGGAGGCAGTGTGTGGATGCCGATCGAATCATCCTCCTTTCCCCAAACATATGGGTCTTTGATTGCATGCTCAAGCTACGAGGAATTTAGCGATGTCTTCCCAATTACAGCTTGGTTTGTTATTAAGGCATAAAAATCCTAGGGGTATCACAATAGGTAGGGGAATAGAATATTAACTGATGAACCCAGCGACTTTTTGAGGTTCGCGGTAACGCCGGTGTAGTCCAGTGCTCCTGTGATTAACCAAAAAGCCCAGTGTCAAACAGGCTATGATCAACAGAACATTGCAAGCCAATCTGCCACTCAGATAAAGAAAGAGTGTTCTGGGGATGGCAAGAGTGTAATCATTAAGGGATCTTACCTCTTGGCTGATCTTAGGACGGAAAAATCCTCCAATTCGTTCTGTAATCCTCATCTTACCCATTTGAATTCCAAGATCAAGAAGGTCATCGTCGTCTCCGTCAACCTCATAGACCGCATCTACTGATACGAGTGGCGACGGCTCTAGATCCTTTTGTGGTTCAGTCAATGACTGTGAAAACGGGGCGCGTATCACAGAATAGAGTGTACCTTTTCATCCTCATTTGGAGGTAGATTATCATCTACTTCATCAGGCAATGCCATACGCTGGTTAGAAGATAAATTATTTGAATGCTTTGCTACATCGCGTTCTAGTAATCGTTCCAGGGAGCCAACTTTCTCCTTGATCTCGGTAAGCTTAAGTTGACTTGCCTGGTCAAGCGCTGGTGCAAGAAACACACAATCTCGCGTAAATTTCAAACAGTTACTGCATGGTTGTGATTTGTTACACTTGAGCTTTCGTCGTCGGCATTCAAGGCATGAAGTAATCATACGATTCCTTCTTCGAATTCGTGGGGCGGGTCCCGTCGATGTATTTGCATTGTTTGAAGCCGTCGGTGCGACGGGCGATACAGAACCTAGATTATTAGATGGGGAGAGAAGAGATGGAGTAGTATCAGCCGTGTCAGGACTTTGCTTTTGTTGATCGGATGGCTTAGAGTAGTTTGGAATGTTCGTATTTGAGTCATTGAAATAATCCATGATTTTGAAGTCGTGACTCGGGAGTTTCCCGGGCCTAGAAATCTCACTACGTCCGTAAATCACATCAACCTCGAGATCTGTCTCTCAAGAAGAGATTAACGAAGTGGAAACAGCCATTTCATTACTCTGGTAGGGATACAGAGCGACCGTTCAGTGGTCATTATGGGGTATGTAAGCGCTAGCGGGGTAGCGGCTCGCTCTTTATCCCATCTATCGATTTACTAGGAATGGTATCAGTCCATTGTCTGTCACCTTAAGGCTTAAACTACAATTGGAATCATCAATTAAAAAAATCGGTTGAGTATGATGTAGCCTGAGCTCCCATCGTATATTTCATTATAACGTGAACGCATTCTCCTCAAGCTACATGATATTTGTGATGCGCCTTTCCTTGAATTCAGTCTTTTGATACAAGTAGAGACCCCGTCCTAGACAGCCTTCCATCCTCAAGCATCAATGTCCATTTTCTCCCCTAGCGCAGCCTCGCCTTCAATCTCATGTACTGTGACATATTTACTAATCTCCTCCCTTGTAATGATCTTTTCGTTGAGAACAGCCGTTGTTCCTCTAGGGAAAACATAACTCTTTTGCTTTTTGCTTCTCTCATTTGGCTTGACGAAACCTCTCTTCAATGTTGTCTTATCTTTTGTGATAATTGCCACATCCACGTTCGATCCGGAACCCAAATCGTTAAAGATACCAGCTTGAATAGCATTTGATGCCAACTGGACAGCCTCATCCTCTGTCATCTTAGATTTCCATTGTGTCTCAAACACAGACATCGCAGCAAGTGAACCACTTCCCATGGTAACATATGGCAACTTGTCTGTGCTTCCGTGCGCATGTACTGTGAACAATCCAACACCTGTAGGATCAACACCTGCCACTACAAGATAAGCTCCGATGTGTCCTTGGTGTCTGAACAAGTGCTGTTTAAGCATAGTCATGCAAGTGACGACTCGAGGTTTGCGACCTGTTGATAACGAGTGGAGTTCGAGTTGTGAAGAGATGAGGGCGGTTGTGAATTCGGTATCGGCAGCTGTACCTGCACCTGCACACCAGATTTGAGGAGCAATGTAATGGAGTTTCTCGCAATTCTAATGGCAATAAGTATTGCATCAACAGTTGTAATGTTATACTGATCGTACCTTGTCTGCTACTATGGGTCCGCTGGTAGCTCTGGTATCTGCTGCGATCTGGATAAGGTCTGATCAGCATCGTAGTCTGTGTATAATTTTGAAATGACGAGGCGTTTAAATTAATTATAGATGGCAGAATAATAAATGTAACTCACAACTACGCCTCCTTCAAAGATACATCCTACGATCGTAGTTCCGGTGCTGGTAGCTTTTGGTAATGGAACACCTCTGGCGTGCAACGCAGCATTGCGAGTATGGTTGGAGAAGTCGAAACCAGGCATTGTATCAACAAAGCTCAATGAGCGGAATTATATGTGAGACTTAGGTATTGGAATGAGTGCAGACGGAATAAAATTCTGGGAGAAATTGTGAATATTCGTAAATGTGTTGAAATGATTGTTTTGCTGAGCTTCAAACAGAACTGTGATAATCCCAGGTTGCTGTCGCTGACGAGGATCTTTGGGCGCCTGAAGCTGGAGCTTGAGCTTGTGCTTTCGCGATTTAACACGTGATCTACAAAAACGCGAGCGGAGAGCGAATCGAGCTTTATTATTATTTCGAAGTGGAAAGCTAGAACCATTTGCCTTTTAATCATCTCTTTTACCACTGCAGATTTACAAAGCTTGGGTATTCGATACAGCTCCCCGAATTAACTTTTCCGATTTCCCTTGCTGTCGATCTCGATTCACGTCTATTTCTTTCCTCCTTTCGCAAAATCATTCGGTATACTTACTCCATGCGCCGAGCTCTGTAATGAATTGCCAATCCACTTAGTATTCTGGGGCATCTTTTGAGATCATGGCATTCAGCTTTGGTAACCCAGGAGGTGGTAATCTTGGTGGAGGCTCTGCTGGTGGTGCGACGGGACGTAGTGCACAATTGGGTCCCGAGTTAGAGGACATACAAACGACGGTATATACATTATTCTGGTGTCTGACAGGATGATTACAGTAGTTAATACAAACATAGGCCCTCCACTTTCATGCTCTCGCGGGCGAATCTAAATTACAATTACTTCCTTCAGCATGGCCAGCCGATAACCCTCCTCCTCCAACATCTTCGTTACTGAGCATATCTTCCCGCCGTGGATTACTGGCAGCGGCCGGTCCAGATGCTATAGTTGTTGCAAGGACGGCATCAGTGGAAAAGGCGTTTGAGGGGCCTGGCAGTGGAAATTTTAAAACTTTCCAGCCTGAGCTCAGAATCCCTATGCCCATGAGAGTATCACAGCTTGCATTTTCAGCGGACGATGCTTATTTGATTCTATCTGCAGAGACTGGTGGTGGGCTGGCAGTCTACGATGTTGACGCTCTTCTCAATGGATCTACACAAACAGCTTTCGAAGTACCTACAAATGGCGAATCTTTGCGAGCTCTTGTGCCAAATCCTACCAGGGAGAAAGGCGAGCTTCTGGCGGTTGTGACCGGGGATGGAAACCTTATGATGGCGAACCTTAAAGATCGCGCGTTCAAACCAGGACCCAATGGTCAGGTCTTAAGGAGTGGTGTCAGCTGCGTTTCGTGGTCCACTAAAGGAAAACAATTGGTAGCTGGGCTAGGTGACGGCAGTGCTGTACAAATGACACCAGAGGGAGAAATCAAAGCAGAAATCCCAAAGCCGCCCGGCTTAAATGATGGTGATCATGGTAAGTCTTCTTTGTTGTTTCGTATCACAGGAAAAAACTAACACGCCGAAGTATCATCCATTACTTGGCTCGAAAACAACGTATTCTTGCTTGTGCATACACCATCAAACTTCGACCCTAGCAATGCACCGGAGTCCAAATTTCATCTGGCTACGAGGCAACCACCTGCGATCTTCACGTTCCAGAAACTTACCGATCCTGCTCCACCGTATGGTCTCAATCGTTCACCACCGCATCACTTCTTGCTTCGTTTGAAAGACTTTCCCCCAAGTATACAGGATTTACTGGTAGTAGGCTCGACAGCATCCACGGACATCAATCTCTTCACCAAATCGAGCGTACCGCTAACTACCGATAGACCCTCAGACAGAATAACAGGGGTATTCACGATGACTGAAATGGCTGACGATTCTTTTAGAGCTCAGCTTCCTGCAACATCAGGTGGAGGGTTCGGGGATACCTCTCCCATTGGTTTTGCGCTTGATCTATCAAGTACTACGAAGATCTGGAAGCCGATTCCCGGAGATGAAGAGATCGATGAATCACCTTACCCCGCGCCTGCTCTTGTGGTTCTGAATAACGAAGGTGTCCTGGCTTCTTGGTGGATCGTCTACAACGACTCGATTCGGCAGAAAACTATATATCCAGGTCTAGTTGCTGCCGAAGGGGTAGCGCCTTCACAACAGCCTATCACAGCAGCACCTGCATTTGCCAGTACTTCAAGTCAGTCTTTCGGAAGTCAAGCTCCTACAAACTCGGCATTTGGGAAACCAGCGGTTCCTGCTGGGACAGGTGCTTTCGGGTCGTCCTCTGCTATGGGCAAGACACAGTCGCCATGGGGTGCCCAGGGAGCCCAGGGTGGTCAGACCGGTCAAGCATTTGGAACGCCAAGTTTTGGTACTCCATCAATGGCCCCTCCTGCAGCACAAGCAGGTCCAGCTTTCGGCGCGCCAGCCTTCGGTACACCATCCGCTCCAGCATTCGGACAATCGGGTTTGCCAGGGCGACAATCAGTATGGGGTTCTACGAATACTGCTGCGCCAAGCACAGGCACAGGCACAGCTTTCGGTCAATCAAGTGCTTTGGGGGCATCTCAGCCTGTATTTGGCTCAAGTGCTGCTACTGGAAGCAAGCCTCAAGCGTCTGGAGGATTTGCTAATTTTGCGAATCAAGGTGGCTTCGCCGCTGCAGCTACCCCAGCCACCGGAGGAAGCATATTTGGTTCTAAAACTGCCGCATTGCCCGCCACTGGAGGTGGTATTTTTGGTTCTACTAACAACAACGCTCCAAGCACTAGTGGCGGGATATTCGGTTCCAGCAATACTAGCAATACTCCGCAATCTAGCAGTCTCTTCGGGGGTGCCAATAAAACTGAGCAACAGTCTTCGTCAAGTACTTTCGGAGGCGGTAAGTTTGTCATTGGTTCCACGTTCAAGGCCGATACTTCTAAAGAATCCGAGCCAGATAACACGACTGCAACAAAGAATTCGTTCTTTGGGGGTGGAGCCTTTGGTAACGCTTTGAAAGAGGCAGAGAAGACCCCCGCTGTGCAACCACCTGTTTCAAAAGATGCAGATATGGACGCTCCAGAAGCAGAGGATCAAACACAACCTCAATCCGTAACCCCAAGTTCAACTCCTGCCCCGGCAAAGTCTTCATTCTTTAACACAACAGCCCCCGCTACTGGTGGTGGACTTTTTGGTTCTGCTTCTGGATCCACAAAGCCCAACCCTTTCGCGAGCACCGAAGTAAAGGCGGCCCCAAATCCTTTCGCAGCCCCGGCTAAAGCCACCCCAAATCCCTTCGCCGCGGCTATACCTACTAAGCCAGCTCCAGCTCCTTCTTCACCACCTGTGAAGATCAAACAAGAACCAAGCGATAGAATGCCTCAAGCCCCTCTGCCCCCAGATCCAACAAGTAAATCCAGCTACACTGTCGGCGAAACGTCTGCCTCTGAAAATGATGCACCACTTCCTCCGGATTTCACACCTAAACCTAAACCCGTAGCTAAAGATATTCCTACCTTTGAAAGGGAGAATGATGCACCCTTGCCACCCGATTTTGTTCTAAAGCCTAAACCAACTCAAACCGAAATACCACCTCCAATCAAAAAAGACTCTCAGCCGCCGGCTCAAGCACGTGCACCTGAATCCCCAACAGATGATATACCTGGAGGCCCGGATGATGAAGGTGATGATTCCGACTTCCTTACAGAAGATGAAGAAGACGATCAGAGCAAAGAGCCGAGTGAAGAGGGAAGCGGGGAGGATCTTGGAAAGCTAGATAGTCCAACACCTGAGAACAACGTCACGCCAATCCCAACACCCCAGAGCTCCTTCGGAGGCAACCAGAAAGCCAAAGCAGATCTCGGTCCTTTCACAAAAATACAAAAGCCTCCCTCGTTTGGACAATCGAGGGGTCTCTTCGGGGAAATTAGTGCTGCTCCCAAACTACCGCCGCCAACAGGCCCTACAATTCCTCCATCACCTCGGTCACCCAGTCCCGTGAGAACGGCTGTTCCGCCGCGAATGATGCGTCCCGATGCGTCAAGGTCTGCCAGTGCGCCAGGATTCGCATCACATCTACTGAACGCGCAAAAGCCACCAGGACGAGCAGTTACGCCCACGCAAAGCACTTTTGCGACATCTGTTGAACAAGAGAGGGCACAAGAACAGCGTCGTCTTGAGGCCAGACTAAGAAAGGAGGCAGAGGAGACTAGATCACTCGTCGATGATGAAGATGATAAGATGCAGAAATTCCTCACAGAGGACATTGAAGCCACGAGGACGTTAGATGAATTCGTTGCTTACTCAGATGTTAAATCGCCTGAAAAAGGTGATAGTATTCCGGCTCAGGTAGAAATTTTGTACCGCGATATCAATTCTATGATTGACACTCTTGGTCTAAACGCAAAGGCTTTAAAATCCTTCCTCAAGGGCCACACCGAGCAACTCGAAGAAGACAGGGGCAGAAAGGATCTTGAAGATGATGAGTCATGGTGCCTAGATGAAATAAAAGCACTTTCCTATATTGTGGAAAAGGACCTGGCTCGCGAACTCGAAATGGGTAGAATTCAAGATGTGGATGACAAAATCGAAACTTGCGAAAACCTCGAGAAGGAAACTGTCAAATTAAGACAAAGATTCGAAGAAGTCAAAAAGACAGTTCAATCACATACACACCCTGACCAAGTAGCGATAGCTCGAGCACAACCACTCAACGCCGAGCAAGCCGCACAGCAACATGATCTTCGTCGAGATTACTTGAACTTCCAAAAACTCCTCTCTGAAGCCGAAGAAGGCCTCACGGTTCTCAGAGCTAAAATTGCATCTCAGGATTCCATCGGGAGTGCAAAAACCGCAGCTCCCACCGTTGAAGCGATCATGCGTACTATCACCAAAATGACTTCTATGGCGGAAAAACGCAGCGGCGATGTTGATGTTCTCGAAAACCAGATGCGCAAAATGAGATTCAATACTACTAGTCGAGAATCCTCGCCCTCCTTGAGAACACCGCAGAAGAGTACAAACAGATTAAGCATGAGAGTCAATACACCTGGTACCTCGAACTCGAGTAGACTTTTCTACACACCAGAAAGTCAGTTTAAGGGTTCGGCTTCGAGAAGATTAGGCGGATCGACTTTCATGATGAGTGGTTCAGGTTCGATGTATGGAAGTCCCAGTCCGAGGAAGAAGGTCAGTGGGTACAGTGCTGAAGAAAAATCGGAATTGAGTGGAGCGGCGAAGAGGAAGAGAGAAGCGAGGGGTAGATTGAGAAGGGCAGTTAAGGGTGCTGGAGTTAAGGTCAAGCCTTTTGAGGATGAGTAGATGAGAGTCGAGAAGGTGGATGAGGGATGGACGTATATTTTTTTTTGTATGGCTTAGCACATGCTTTAAAGAGATATTCTGAGGTGAGAAAAAGTTGAGAGGAGGCGTTTATAATGTTTATGTCGATGGGATGGGATGGGATGGGGGATGGAGAATACTTTTAGGAACTTAGTCATGCATGGATGGATATGAGAACGAAGAAGTTGCATGAGAATTTGATAGATGGATGCTTGTGTGTAACAATACCATTACTGATGCCAGTACCGTAGTTAGTGCCTCGTTTTAATGAATACAATTGAACGAAATTTATGAGTCAATGGATTTGTATGTGTCTGAAATATTTTAGGGACCCTCCTTTTCCTTCGGCTAAAGAGTATGGGTTGGGTACATTGGTCACATCATTAGATTCACGACCAGAAGACTATTAAGGAACATCTGCAAATTCACGTACATGTCACCTCGCAGTAAAGCATCATATCACATAATCATGCCATTCACAACGCACAAACAATGATTCATAATCTGCTTCTTTTCCTACATGCTATCTATCCCAGCTGTCTAAACGCCATATTAAGTTAAGAGATCATCAGCCAGAGGTTCTCGAATGTATTGATTCCATCAATTCTGATTTCATCTTGATCTGAGATCGTCTGAAACTTTTGGAAAAGATGCACCATTCATTTCATAATGTATGATTTTCATGTTCTCATAAGAAAATTAGGGTCCGCACCATTCATGCACATCGAGTTGTCCAAAGGCTCTTAGCCCCTTCGTTCTTCCGAGCCCTCGTCTATTCACCCAGAAACGAAACCCGCTCATCTCGTCATTCGTGTATGCTAATGGCCAAGATTCAAGAAGCCCTTGTCTTGAAAATTTGAATTGGCCATGGTGGTATCGCACTTGAGATCATGAAGAACAAGTATAGTGTATCATATAACCGACGAAAGATGCAAAAGAGGTTGATGAAAAAATCTCTGTATGAAGAAAGAAAAGTAAGAAGAAAATCCCCAGGCCAAACGCCAATACTACTATGAGTTTATTGAGAAGCACATTGGACACGTTCGCCACCTTGGCCATCTTCATCGTCCTCGTCCATGGCACCGGCACCTGAGGCTCTAGCTTGTTGACTGGCATCGACATCCTCGAGATCGGCAACTTCGGTCATCGCATCGGTAGGTGGTGTTATGCCTTCTGGCGCGGGTGGAAGAATGGTCTTGAGGGCCTCGAACGCTGCAGGATCGGTGGTCCAGTTCTTCTCTGGGAATTTGACATCAAATTGGATGTACAAGTTTCCGTGATCGTGGTGACGATATGAAGGCATACCCTGGCCACGAATCATCTTGACACTTCCTATAAAAACTGTTAACCCAATTCAATGTGGGTGCATCGGAATACATTGCTTACCTGGGCTGATAACTTCTCCTGGAAGGATTTCAACGCTCAACCATCGTTCATCCAAATGTTCAACAAAGATAGTTCCACCAGCAAGGGCAGTCGAAAGATCAACCTCGGCATGGAAAAACAAATCGTCGTCTTTGCGTTGGAAACGGTCATGTGGTTTTTGCTCGATTTCGAAAACAACATCACCTGGTTGAACGCCTGGTGTTTGATCACCCTCGCCTCTGAAATCGATTTTGTGTCCACTGCGAACACCTCTGTCGACATGGACGTGCAAGACCTTTCTTTCCACAGTAGTCTTTTTACCATTGCAGCCCTTGCACTTGTCCTTTTCACGGATGATCTCTCCCTCTCCATTACAGTCAGGGCAGACAGTCTGGAAACGTTGGATCATGGGTCCCATCTGGCGCATCATTGTCTTCATACCATGACCGTCACATCCAGCACACTTCTTAACGGCACCTTCCTTTCCACCTCGTCCCTCACACTTGGGGCAGATGACGGATTTCTGGAGAGCGAGTTTGGAGACTTTTCCGCGATAGATGTCCTCAAGTGAAACCTTGTGGACGTGATGAATGGTACGAGCCTTTGGTGGGCCACGTTGTTGCATGCCACCACCACCACCACCGAACATACCGCCGAATCCACCACCGCCAAATGCAGAACCACCACCGAAGAATTGTGAGAACAAATCTTCGGCATTCATTCCACCGGCTCCTCCACCACCCTCCAATCCTTCTTCGCCATATTGATCATAGATTTGGCGCTTTTGGGGATCCGAAAGAATTTCGTATGCTCTGGAGATTTCCTTGAATTTTTCCTCGGCGTCAGGGTTGTGTTGATTCTTGTCTATTGGCTGGATGTCAGAATCACGTCTCGGAAGTGAGAGAAAGAAGAAAAGAACACCAAGAGGGAAGAATCTGGGGAATTACTAACCTGGGTGATGTTTCAGAGCCCCGACTTTGTATGCTTTCTTGAGTTCTGCTTCAGTGGCAGTTGGTGCAACCTATTTTTGGAGTTGAGCATTGTTCTCTGAATCACAGAGAGGGATGGAGCCTTACACTCAACAGATCGTATAGCTTGGTATCCTTGACCATCTTGTATACTGGTGTAGAGAAAAGATCTCTTTAAGGTTGATTTTCTTTATGTGTTTGAGTTTGTGTTTCTGGTCGACGAGAGACTTTAAATACAATGTCAGACTAGGCTCTTGGGTATTCTAGAAGTAGTGGTAGAAGAAGTGTTAGCCATCCGAGAATCGCATCAAAGTAAACCAACCAACGAGTGTCATGATGGGCCCGTAGAATCACATAGATAAGTATGCCAATACAACTCATCATGGTACGGTAGCACATATTGAGATACTACCATAGACAGGCTGCATGACTAGAATTGTGGAAACCATGAATTACTTACAACTTGGTACTGTTCACGACTCGGCGCGCACAAGTAGGGAAAGTTTGAGGGTTGAGGGAAGAACAAGTAAAAGTTCTTTTTTGTTTGTTTGTTTGTTTGTTTGTTTGTTTGTTTCTCGAGGGAATAGCTTTCAGACTCAAGAAAGTATTTTCAAAGTGTAGCTTGATAAACTTTGACAAACTTTAATTGACGAAATAATTAAGAGTAGAAGAGGGTGGAAGGGGATTGATTGCAAATGGGTGATGGATGATTTCGAAAGGGAAAGGAAGAAAGTAATGGAAGTAAGTAAGATTTCTCTGAATGGACTAAATAAAGAAGTAGTAGGTATGGTATGGTAGTGTGTGCCCAGCCAGATGTGAATGAGATTCTTCTTCTTCTTCTTATTCTTATTATTTATTACCCAGTACAGTAGTTTCGTAGTTTCGCCTTGTCTTGCCTTGGAGTGATTTAGTAATAAGGAAGGAGGGAAGACAGAAGACAGAAGACAGAAGCAGGAAGAAGCAGCGGGCAAAATATTTTAGAATCTGAAAGAAGGGTCTCGAAAATGGACAAGGATTGGGAATGTATTCTTTGGGGGGAAATTAGGAAAATCTGCCCCTCCGAGGACCCTCAGGTTTGGATTTTATATAGATGTATAAATATCCAATCAATTTATATACCTAAATAGGTAGCTATATATGTGAGTGGCGTATATAGTATATGATACTAGGTATATATCATTTCACAATGAATACCCAGTAGTAACTTTAATGGATTCAACGTGTATCATGTGATTATCATCTAATTATCATGTAATCAATGCTTTCATTTCAGT
Source organism: Botryotinia globosa (assembly GCA_014898425.1). NCBI lineage: Eukaryota > Fungi > Ascomycota > Leotiomycetes > Helotiales > Sclerotiniaceae > Botryotinia > Botryotinia globosa. The sequence goes on along the minus strand of RCSZ01000014.1, from coordinate 1,752,816 downwards.
CTTCAGCTTCCAATTCTTGTCTCACCACCTGTCCACGGTCTGTGTCTGTTCTCTGTTCTGTATCCATTTCTTTCCACACCATCCCCTTCGTTTTGCTTATTCCGATATAAGGCTAAGCTAGACTGTATCGAGACTAACACAGTAATGTCCCATCCGGGATTTCCACCTCAACCAATCACCATCAGATGATAATATCAAACTTTAAAGGTGGGTGGGTTTCTTATCGATAAGCTGTTGATAATTCTTCCTTTTTTTGGCATCCCCCCCATCAAACCGCATCAAAAACTACCTGGCACCAGGTTACTACTTTTAGTCATGACTTCCCTGAGCGATCAAGAAGCCTTTGCCATTGCCGTCGAAGAAGCCAACATTGGATATGAAGAAGGTGGTGTGCCTGTACGAATCCCCAAAATCATTTCTACCACCAATCTCTGGCCATTTCTAATCAAGATGCCATCAATGTCAGATTGGTGCAGCTTTAGTCTCAAGAGATGGGAAGTTGTTGGGCCGTGGCCATAATATGAGAGTCCAGAAAGGGAGTGCTATCCATCATGTAAGACTTAATATTGTTTGTTGCTTGCGAATGAGGAAATGTTGATGCAACTTAGGGAGAGACATCCGCTTTGGAGAATTCAGGTCGCCTCCCTGCCTCAGCTTATAAGGGGTCCACCATGTATACAACGTATGTCAAGAGAAAACCTCGCCATCAAACAGATTCCCATATTCAAGAAGACCAAACTAACAAATTACGGGTAGATTGTCTCCTTGTGATATGTGGTACGTTTGATGTTCATATGAATGACCAGGAATACTAATCACGATGGAAAGTACGGGAGCATGTATTTTGTACGGAATATCACGAGTCGTCGTGGGTGAGAACAATACTTTCCTCGGCGGTGAAGCATATTTGAAGCAAAGAGGAATTGAAGTTGTCAATATGCAAAGCGAAGAGTGCCAGGAATTGATGGAGAAGTTCATCAGCGAGAAGCCAGAATTGTGGTATGTTATACATTCTAATCCCAAAGGACTATCTGTGACTCGATACTTCTCATAGGAACGAAGACATTGGTGTCGAGAAGAGGGTTCACACCAAGGAATGATCAATACGCTTCATGATTTTGGCATCACTTGGTTAGTCGGTGAATCTCTTGGAAATAGAATTTCAAATCCTCGGGGTTGACGAATGGCGTGATACCTGTGAGAAGAAAATGGATTAGTTGAGAAAAAGCAGTCGAATAGGAAATACCAACCATGACCGAGATTTGCAATCCATCCTTGTTTTCCTCCACCGAACCCATTTACCATTTCCTCGACTACCCGAGTGATTTCGGAGCGAGTTCCATATAGAACTCCTGGGTCTGCATTGCCTTGGAAGACAACTGGGCGGTCTCCTCGTATCCGAACAGCCTCCGCGGGGTCTTGTAACCAGTCCAAACCTACTACCTGGTATCCTAAATCACACAAGGAGTCCAAGGCATACCAAGCTCCCTTTGCAAATACAACCATTGGGACTTGCTCGAGACCGAGCTCCTTTAAGCGTTTTGGTAGATTTTCCGATATATAGGCAAGATATGGTCGTGAGAACTCCTTGAAAGAAGATGGGGATAATTCCGCAGCCCACGAGTCGAAAACTTGAATCAACTGATATAACCATTAATTCCGGCCAAGTCCAGTCGTGAGCAGCTCATCAACTTACCTGTGCACCAGCCTTTACTTGCAAAGCCAAATACTCTACACATACTTCTGCGATCTTCTGAAGAAGAGCCTTGCTTGCTTCTGGATACCTGTAAACCCAAGTCTTGGTCTTCACAAACAACTTGCTTCCTCCACCTTCCACCATGTAACATAAAAGGGTCCATGGAGCACCACAGAATCCAAACAATGGTACTCTTCCCTTTAACTTATGTCTGGTCAAAGTGATTGCTTTGTAAACATAGTCCAATTCTGCCGCGACATCTACCTTCTTGTTCAAAACTCGCTCGTATTGGCCATCCTCAGGTGACTCCAGAGGTTCGGGAAAATGAGGTCCTTTCTTGTCAACCATCTCTACGGTCATCCCCATAGCTTGAGGAATCACGAGAATATCGGAAAATATAATGGCTGCGTCGACAAGTCCGGCGAAACGTTCAATGGGTTGGAGAGTTAATGTCGATGCGATCTCCGGAGACCGGCAGCATTCAAAGAAGTCATTCTTTCCTTTTGCTTCGTGGTATTCAGGCAGGTAACGTCCAGCTGTGAGATTTTCAGATGTTAGCTATCTCTATCTCATAAATTTCATTGACTTCAAACATTGGCCATACCTTGACGCATCACCCACATTGGTGGACGTTCAACCTTCTGACCTGGACTTCGTTAGCAATCAGCATCCTGAAGATTTAGGAATCATTGTATTTACCCCATGCTGTTCTAAGGATGAGATCGTTCTGTAATGGTTCAAATTGATGCTCCATGGTGTACTAATTTGTATCTCAAACCAAATGAGGGGACTCTCTCGCTGGAAAAATACCGCAAATGTGCGAGATACAAACGTCTGAAATTGGGTCAAACAACAAGGTTGACAATAGATCCGAGGAGAAGTTAGGAAGAAATCTAATTGAAGTATAAGGTTTATGTGAACCTTGGTCTATTTAACTTCTTACTATTACCATTGCCTAATTCCCATGGTCCCTTCGGGGTTTCATTTTCACCCCACCAAACATGAGCTTCAAGATCCACAAAATTAAGAGGGACGAGGGAGCTCTGGAAAAACTGTTGATCCGTTACATTTCAATTGTTATTCGCTATGCACGAATTAATGATAGACAAAGTCCAGTGATAAAGCTTCCGCTGAAGTCATTCTCACTGTACGATATCTTGCGCATGAAGAATATAGAGCATGCCATTCTGCTCCAAAAAGATCTGATTTCAATACCTCACCAATGTCGAATCGCAAAGCATTAACGCGGCTGGCATATTTTTCAACAAGCGATGCTCCCTCGCCCATCGACTTCCTGTCGAAGGCTCAAACATCTCACAGCACCTTTTGAATGTGTATGGGTCTCTGAGGAGGATCTTTGCAATGCATTCCAACGCTTCTGCGGTGCCTCGAATACAATACGTCGACATGGGAGCTCAGTGCCTGGTCCGTTGGAAAGCAGGAGGAGATTGGGGAGGAGAAGAATGGCATATGTCACAGAGATGACACAAGCTTCAATATACGATCCGGGGGCTTTGTGGTGCTCATCATGGGGGCCAGAGAAGATTGAATCGCAATGGGAGGCTCCAACACCTCGAATCATGGAACAATCAAAGCATCCGCCAGCTTTACCATCTTGGTTGACCAATTGGACTCCTATGCCCGAAGAACCTGCGAACGCTTCTATGGAGTCTGCAATTGGGGAAGACTCGGGTGAGAAAGGCTATGATATCTTACGACAGGAAAGGCATATTCAAGACCATTTTCATGATTTTAAAATGGCAACAGAGCTCAATCATCGAGAATCTACCGAGTTGAAAGGGGACTGGAATGCGGAAAAGAAGAAGGGTCGGCATCAACATCTGGTTGGGCCGAAGAAAGCTTCAAAGCTTTGCGTATCGTTTGGTAAAAGACTTCAACAGAGTCTTACTCTTGGACTGGTTACTAGTGATCTGCTTTTTAACTCACTTCGAACTGTTACAAATGTTCTCGTGGATATTCATAGCGGCTCTTACTCCAAGGCCAAAGGTTCTAGCAGACAAAGGCCAAAGACGGAAGATTCTTTTTGTGGGGGAGATGCTGATGCAGCTAAAAAACTGCTTTCTTTCTATAGACAAGTCTGGGATGGCATTGTGTCTTGTAAAGTTCTCACGCCCGCCGATTTTGATTCGAAAGTCATAGCAGAATATCTGTCGTTGATTGCAAATCTCCCAAGCACCAACGAAACACAACTTCTGGTTTCTGAAATACTTCCTTCATTATCTGCAGCTCAATTAGGTAGTAATGTAGACAATATTTTGTCTGTATTCAATAAGTGGTCATTAAGCTGGCTCCAAAAAACGACTGCTCCAACAAACAGACATAAACTCTTGACGAAATCAGAGACATCTTTGATATCCTCACAACGGAGTACTAACCACCTCCGAATGCTAATGTGGTCGAATCGAGGCAAGGAAACTCCTGAACTGTTGAAACGCGTTCGAGAAATTCTAATTCAAGCATCTACGAATCTTTCCACTGCCAGCACAGAATTGTGGGCTGCGGAAAACATGTTTTTGCCTCACAGTCACTCCATTGATGTAATGAGCCGAACTCTAACCAATTTACCTAAGGAGATAACTTCTTTTCTGATCAGATCTCATTCAGGCGTCATCTGTTCCGCAACTTTCTGGGACCAGAAGAGTGTTTCAGGGCTCAAAGACTACCTAGCTCAATCCCACAGAACACGATTAAATTGGCTTTCTGTGCTTTCCAGATTGAAAAACATCGATGATTCAATGTTCACAGAGACATTCAAAATATTGCAGCAACAAGATCTTAGCCCGTTCAATCTGGGCACCAAGGAATATACTTTGACATGGCGCCAGATTTCTGAGCTTGTTCTAACCCGTTGGGCTAGTCAGGGCGCTTTGACAAACGGCAGCGTGATCATCGACACTTTCAAGATCAAGACCCTTCATTCTTCCTCATCCTTCGGGTGGCTTCTGTGGACTTTAAAAGAGTATGGACAGTTGAGCGACGAGAAGATACAAGATCTTTTTAGTTTTCTCCGAGATATACAAGCGTTCGGCCATATACACGCAGTGCTAAGGCAATCAAAAATGTTCAACTTGCGGATAAATTCCAATGTTCTAGCAGATCTCGTCAACACAACGACTTTCGTAGATCTCGAAGCTGCGTATAATATATACATGCAACATTGCATAGGCGAGATCGAGCCCGAGAAGTGTGCGTCTTTGTTTGCTACAATGGTATATCACGGAAGCGAGGGAATCTGGACCGCATTGGATGCTCCAATCTATGCAGCAATGCCAAAGTGGAAAAGAAAAGCCCCATCAAAAGAGATTCTTTCACAAGCACGAATTGAACTTATACACGAAATGGCAACAGCGTTTGCACAACAAAATGTCGAGCATCCTAGGCAAGCTCTTCGTAATGTTACACAATGTTGGCACTATCTTCGTGCGCATAAGGTTAAACCGACGTCGGAAATCTCAAGGGCTATTACACAGGTGGGCATCATTGCGGATGTAAGAGATGAAAAGTGGGGTCGAACAGAAAGAGTCAGATGGGTTCTGGATGTTATTGAAGAGGCAGAAGGTCCAGAGATTGCGGACGCAGTGAGAAAGGCGGTGGCTAAATGGAGGCAAAAACTAAAAATCAGACTTGAGAAGAAGAAAGAAGGCTATGTTGAGTAGTATTTAAGGCTTTGTCAATTCAAGAGAGTTATACCCCGGAGTCTGTAGACGTCCTAAACCATTTCGTAGATAATCAAGAGGTTACATCGAACTACCCAACATCTTAATACCATACCGAAATGGCATATGCCAATATCATTCCCCATTCCGATTGTTAACAATGATCTAAACCTTTTCGCTCCTTGAATGCTACATCTAGCCGTCGTACCCAATTCCCAGCATCCAACTCATCCCAACCAAAACTACATATCATGCCATAGAAACATCACAAAATACTTTCATGCATCCATTCACCATTCACCAATCTACCCGCCATACAAATACCCTGATCTTCTACCTCCCTCATCAAACATCTCATCGTACGACCTGGCGCAGTGGTCTACACAACTGACTTATATACACTGCGTTTTAACCATCTTCGGATGGGTGGGATGTTTGAGAGATTACGGACAGAATTGACCCCATTTCGAAGGGTTCTGCTAGTAATAAAATCCTCATATCAGAGAGGATTTTCCCATGTTCAACATGGTTTTTTGCCTTTTTGGTTGTTGGATGTATTGAGGTTTTTGTGGGGAGGGGAGGAGTGAATCTCGCAAGTGATGGTGACTTGACTTTTTTTTTGGATAGGGAATTCTTGTGTTTTTGTGGGGAGGAGGGGAGTGAATCTATGGAAAAGGGATTTTGATGTCAGTGGGAGTATGGTAGATTATTATTGTTGTCTTTGGTCTGATTGTGTATGATGTAAAGATATGGTTTGGGTATTTTTCCATTCAATTGATCAGCTAGCTAGCTAAAAAAAACACGCGTGAATTCATTCCTCATCCTCCATTTTTCTCAAATTTCCAATATTATACAAGAGACCACCCAGTTTATTCTTCTTCTCCGCATCCAAAATACCCTCGCTATCTTGCGATACAAATCCTTCCAATTGCACATTAACGAATTTCTCATTTTCGTATTTGAAGAATTGTAGAGGGTTTGCGACGGGTGAATTGACGTCCTTTACGACGGTGATGGAGCCTGATTCGTGGATGTTGTCGATGGAGATTATGAGGGAGAATGGAGATGACGGGGTGGGATTGCTGAGGGTGCAAGAGAGTGCATTTCCTGGTAAGGTGATGGTTTGGGTATATATGAGTTGGTTGGAAGGCGTGAGAGTATAAAAGAAGGCGGCAGGAACACTGAGACTTTGTTAGCTTGCGTTCAGTTTGGGCACTTGGTGCGTAGGATAATAGAACGTGCCCTTCAGATGTAGCTACCACGATATCTCGATCAGATGTTTCATCTCTAGCGTGATAAATACCCGTTACTGCAACCTTCTTAGACTCGGTCCCAGCTTCGTCTTTGGTGGCTTCTGGGCCAAATGCTTCAATTTGAGACTTGAGATTTACTTTCGATAGTAAAGATCCGTCGAGCCAGTTCCAAATGTGTAGTTCGTCATCTCCACCGCCAGAAATAAGAATTTCTGGTCTTGTAGAAGGGATACATAAACGACTAACATATTCAACGTGTCCGAGACAGAATCCCTCAATGACGTGCGACTGAGGAATTCCGCGACTAACACGAATATGCTCATCACGATCAGCTGTAAGAATGTAGTGACGACCTGACACGGATGCCGCCACGATATCCGTTAACATAGAAACATGTCCAAGTAGAAGTTTGTGCTCAAAATCTGGACCAGTTTTCTCAGACACTTTGTTGGTCTGTTTCTTTTGAGCCTCAAGAGCTTTTAAGTTGCGTACGGAATGTACCGTCAAGGCACTGGCTGAAGGCTGGAACTTCTTTGGAGCTTGCTTCTCGGTAGAAACATCTTCTTTAGCGGATGGCACTGAAGGAGATGGGATGAGAGGAAGAGAATACACATCTCCAAATTTATCAGCGCTGATTATGGTACCGCAGTCATCGGTAGTGGCAAGAGCACAAGGCCGTTTAGGCATAGTACTAAATTTGTCAGTCAGAGTCACTTTTTGAGAGAAGAAAGTCCCTACCGATCACTAATCTGTTTTAATCTTTTGCTTACTGTATCCTCCCATGCCAACACTCTGATAGTTTTGTCCTCGCCGGTGACTGCAATCACGTGCTGGAGGTCTTTTGTGATAGTTAAAGCAGTAATGGGTGAAGGTTCAATGGTCTTTGGTGGTGTATTCTTCGCCTTTTTCTTCAATTGTTGTACGACAACAATCTTCTCCTCCTTTTCGTCGCTAACGGATAACTTTCGTCTCTTTGCTGGCGGGGTTTGCGATTCCAATGGGGTATCTGGAGTAGAAGTCTCTGGGTTCTGCTCCTCACTTTTGGTTTGCATTTCTTCTCCAGTTGTCTTCAATACATTCGTACTTTCTGGCACTGGAGACTTCCATGTTGAAAGGTATGAACCATCTTTAATGTCAAAGCTATCTATGCTTGAGCCTCGAGCTGCTACAAGATAGTTACCACATTGTTTGAGGCATTGGTATGGTGTTCTGAGTTTCGACATCTTTTTTGATAGACTGACTTGGCCTCCCGATCAAGTAAATAGATGCTACACAGAAATTCAATTCTTTCCTTGGAGTGGCTATTCGTATATCAAAATACCAGTGAATACCCAAAAAAAATACAAAATATTTATCCAGATATCTCGAATTTATTTATCAACAAGGGTCTGAGCGTCTCAACCAATCAAAGTATATCTTCGCATGCCAGACTGCGCTAAGCACTAGCGGCTCCCACATTCTAGCAATTCGTCAAACTCATCAAATGGAACTTTTTTCGAATTTTGATTAACTTCGCGACAATCACAATTCTTCCACGAAGAACAAATCCTCAACTCCAACATAATAAATTTGTCCTTAAATCACCTAACTTCACAAATAAGAAGATATGGGGGGCAAATCCGAAAACAAGGCCGGCTACTTCGATAAGCTCAAGGGCTTACTCGAGGAGTACAAGTCCATCTTCATCGTCACCGTCGACAATGTCAGCTCTCAACAAATGCACGAGATCCGTGGATCTCTCCGTGGTGAGGGTGTTGTCTTGATGGGAAAGAACACCATGGTACGTTGACTCGGGATCGATGGATTCTGCCATTGTTGGCGCGCTCGGAAAACTAATTTTTTTTGATTGAATAGGTCCGCCGTGCCGTCAAGGGATTCGTCGGTGACAACCCAGAATACGAGCGTCTCCTTCCTTTCGTCAAGGGTAACGTCGGTTTCGTTTTCACCAACCAAGACCTCAAGACCATCCGTGACAAGATTCTCGACAACAAGGTCGCTGCTCCAGCCAGAGCTGGTGCCGTTGCCCCAGCTGATGTCTACGTTCCAGCTGGTAACACCGGTATGGAACCAGGAAAGACCTCTTTCTTCCAAGCTCTCGGTGTCCCAACCAAGATTGCCCGTGGTACCATTGAAATTACCGCAGACTTGAAGCTCGTTGAGGCTGGTTCCAAGGTCGGAGCTTCCGAGGCTACCCTTCTTAACATGTTGAACATCTCTCCATTCACATACGGTATGGGTATCTCCCAAGTTTACGATGCTGGTAACACTTTCCCACCAAGTGTTCTCGACATCGAGGAGTCCCAACTTCTCAAGGCTTTCAGCAGTGCTATCACCACCATCGCTGCTATCTCCTTGGCTGCCAACTTCCCAACCCTTCCATCTGTTATGCACTCTGTTGTTAACAGCTACAAGAAGGTTTTGGCCGTTGCCATCTCAACCGACTACAGCTGGTCTGAGATTGATGAGTTGAAGGACCGAATTGCCAACCCAGAGGCCTACGCCAGTGCCGGACCTGTCGCTACTGAGGCTGCCCCAGCTGCTGCTGCCGCTGAGGAGGCCAAGAAGGAGGAGTCCGAGGCTGAGGATTCCGCTGATGAGGGATTCGGAGGAATGTTCGACTAAATTCGCCAATGATATATCTGAAATGAATTCTCTGTATGTCTGAGAGGATATATAAGGAACATCAAGGTTATCTAGTTGTCATCCAAGCATCTTGACTCTGGAAAAAATGAAAAAACTTAACAAGCCCAAGCATGTGTATCGTGGTATGAAAATGAAATGTGATGTGAAAATCACAAATCTATCAATTCCAAAAGGTTCGTCGCTATTTCTTCATATACCCATAATTTTCTCAAGCTTTGTGATGAATAAATCATAGCTTTTTAACCCCGAGTGCATGCGCACATTGAAGATTAAAAATAACAACACTCTAATTTTTTCCTGAATGCTTTCAATTTTTATCATTATGTCATACAAATACTCATGTTCGTGATCAATTACTGACTATCTATTCAGGATTTGCATCTTTTTCCAATACCTGCCTAGCAACCTCGATAGCTTCGCTCGGCAATCCAGCCAATTTAGCAACCTTGAGAGCGTGACTCTGTCTGTTGATACCCTCCTTCAATTTATACATATACCTAAATGCTCCATCTGTGTTCCCATCTTCTTCCACATCCGTACAATAATAGCCCACTGCGTCCATATTGTTCTTTTCTATTAAATCCACCAATGCGTGGAAATGTGTCGCGAACAATGCCCTGCATTTATTCACATGGTAAAGATGGTACAAACATGCAAAGGCCACGGCCACACCGTCAGTTGGTGTTGTTCCTCTACCAATTTCATCCATGATGACGAATGATCGTGAAGTCGCATTTTTGAGGATCGTCGCACTCTCCAACATCTCCACCATGAATGTCGATTGACCGCGGTAGAGATTATCTGCAGACCCAACACGACTGAATATATGATCTACAATCCCCAACTCTGCATATTCAGCAGGTACATATGATCCGACTTGTGCAAGAACCGTAATCAATGCATTTTGACGCAGAAAAGTACTCTTGCCAGCCATATTTGGTCCTGTGATTAGCCATGTTTTATGGGCGTCTCCCACCAGACAATCATTGGAAATAAAACTTCGACCTTCTTCCTTTAATCCAGTCTCGACGGTAGGATGTCTACCGCCAATAATTTTGTGTGCAGAACTTATATTGAGGATAGGACGAGTCCAACCTCTTCCATTCGCTAATGAAGCAAATGAACACGCGATATCAATTTCGTCCAGTACAGCTGCATTACGACGAAGTTTAACGAGGTTGGTAATAGCCAATTCGCGAAGCTTGTAAAATAATCGCTGTTCTTCGGCTCGAATGTGGATGCGACATTGATCGATTTCTTGACCCAGAAGTGACCATTCGGGATGGTGAAGAGAACGAGTACTCTTGCTTGAGCTGATGGTGCGGACTTCAGGCATATCCAGAGTTATATCTCTTCCTTTAACGTGGCAAATGTGACCGAGGCCGGGGGTAAAGCGAAGGGTAAGACTTGTTGCGCCGAGACGGTCGCAGAGGGAAGCTGCCAGGGCGGTCTTTTGATTTGCTAGAGAAGATAGTTCTGCGTGGAGACGTTTGAGGGTTGGCGTGGCGCTTGGTTTCATGATCCAGGCTTCACTCTCTTGGTTATAATATTCGCGAAGGCTGGTAGGTTTCTTGCGGCTGCTCTTCCGAAGGATGGATGTTTCTTCTGTGGTTCCTTCCGAGGCGACGATTGCTTCGGCCAATGCTTGCATCTCTCCACTCTCACCTTCTTCAATACGATGTTGCTGAACTAGACCTTCTTCGTCGATGGCTTCTGTGATTGCTCGAGCGAGTTCCATTGGGTCTTTGAGGTGAATACGATTAAGTAATTCTTGTATGCAAGGCTTGGGCATCGCATTATGACCTTCGAGTGCGCATGTCAAATCTCGAGTAGCATGTATCGTAGTAGCTAAATCTAAAAGATCATCGCCATCTCCTCTGCCAAACGCAAACTTTTGCAGCAGGCGATGAGAATCATGGCTGCGTTTCAGGAGATCGGTCACTCGGTCTCGAAGATTCTCATTCTCAAGCATGTATGTCACGAGACCGAGCCGAGAGTTTATCACATCCAGAGATGTTGAAGGTGATGCTATTCACGTCAGCCTCTGACGAAGACCCAAATTGTTAAGAGAAACAAAACTTACCAAGCCAGTTCTCCAACAGTCTTGCACCTCCTTTTGTAACCGTACGTCGGATTGTGTGCAACAGACTACCACTGAAGACGTCATCCTTGATGGTCTTCTTGATCTCTAGAGCTCTCATAGTATTCTTATCGATTCCCATAACATTCAACTGACGTACAGGAGGTTGAAGTTTCATGTTCGTACTTTGTAGTCTTGTTTCAACATAATGAAGTAAGCAACTGCCAGCCGATATCTCTTCCTCCGTGAAGGTGTCTATTGAGGATGGCGAAACTGCCGATTCTAGCATGGGGGTCCACTCGGATATAGGCTTCACCCCTGAAAGCGTTGCATAAGTGATCATATGGTGTTCGTCGGTGAGAATGTTAAATATTTCGTGACTCTTCATAGATTGCATTTCTTCATTCAATACAATTTCGCGGGGAGCTATACGGGCCAGGAAGGAAGGAAGTTGTGAAAGCGATGACTTTTGGGTGAAGAAATGGCCAGTCGATAGATCCAGCCAAGCCAAACCGATTGATTTATGATGCCTCTCATATTCAATAGTATCAGTGGTGTCGCCGTGCTGTGTGTGTATTGCAAGTACATAATTATTCGAAAGAGGGTCCATGAAACCTTCATCGATGAGAGTACCAGGTGTAACAACACGTGAGACTCTTCGATCATGCATCAGCCCTCCAGATTTTACCTTGTCCGATATGTCATTTGGAAATTCTTCCGATATAGCAACATATCGATTTGAATCTTGAACAAGTATCTTCAAATAACGATCGAGTTGATGAAAAGGAAACCCAGCCTATCTACCGTTATTACATAATAGGACGACATCATGATGAAGACTTACCAGTGACACAGGTCCAGCATTTGTTTTCTTCTGGGAAACCTTAAGACCCAGAAGCGGACCAAACTCATCTGCATGCTCAAAATATAATTCATAGAAACCTCCAACGCGTGTTATAACCACGCAATTCTCAAACTTGAGCATATTGTTACGGGCCTGCAGGATCACGGTTGGATATTGTGGTGGTTCATTCTCAATTTCCAATGGCTCCAGAGGAAGTAATCCTTGAGGAAGTTCTACTTCACCTGATACTTTGGCTTTTTTAGAAATTTTCACGCCTGTTGACGAAGATGGAGTAACTTGTGATTCTTGTATCTCTGAGGATTCGGAGTCAGGAATGATCAAACCTTGGGGCAAATCCTCTATGCGCCTGATTCTTCTTGATGGTTTTGCTTTCTTTGTGTCGTCTTCAACATCATCTGAAGTTGCGCAAATTCCCCGTTTTTCGGATTCAGCTGTGGCCGGCTCTGGCTCTGGCTCCTGAAGTAAATCCTGAACATGTTCAAAAAATTCCAAGGAAACTCTTTCTGGAGATTTGTCCCTAATGAGTGATTGCTCCAAATTCAAAGGTTCCAAGGGCCTCAAATCTAGACCATGAGGAAGATCATTGAAATTAAAAGTAGATTTCGTTTTCTTGCCTCGATGAAAAAGTTGAGGTCTGAAATAAATGACATTATTGCGGGCAAATGATGACAGAATAAAACGAGACGAAAAATTGGCAATGCATCTTCTAGTACTTAAGGAAGGGAAGGGAACAATAGCATTGAATCTGCGAAAGTTCCTCGCATTAAAGAATGATATGTGCATTGGGCGATTTTCGAAAATTCGACATTCCAATTGATATGTCAGTTGGGAAGTACGTTAACCAAATTGAGAAAGCGTGCGTGATGAAGGTGACGGGATAGTCTGATAGTCTGATAGTCTGATAGATGTGAGGATGTGAGGATGTGAGGATGTGAGGGTCCGGTGGTCAATGCAGCGGGATTACTTAAGCCTTGGATAGTTTTGCTGGCAGACTAGACGCAAACGGGGAAAAAGTCAGTAATTTACGTGATTTCCAGGTTGCGTTACGATTATATATCTAAATTACATGTAAATAACAATTCTATGTATTTATTTATATTTCAAAATATGTACGTATATTATAACAGAAGACATAGAGATCAAATCTTGAATAATCCATCCATCCATCGGTAATCTACTCGAGGATCTGGTATGTAAGTTGTAACCCTTTTACCAATTGCTTACTTGAAGCTATATTAATTAGTAATTCGAATCTAATTCTCCTTGCGTGCTTGAATATGTCAAGTGTGATTAACCAACCACTTATTAAAGCATCTGTAATCAACTCACTAATGCGTTTTGGGAAATCTCAATATCTTCCGAGGTGCATTTCCCTCATGGTCCCCTAGTAATGCATGCATCAGAAGGACGAGTATCTAGGTACTTGGTAGGTATCTCTAACCCCTCAATTGCTTCTTTGACTTTACCCGTATTGATGATGAATGAATGAACGAATGAATGAATGAAGTGATGTATGAATGCATATAAGAAGGGAGAGACATTCCCATCTCTCCAGGTCTTTTCTTTATTCCTCATCATTCAATCTTCAATCTTCTCTCTGTCCAAGTCTCTCTCATACTCATACTCATACTCTTCATATCAATCTTCCTTCTCCCAATTAATTCTCTATCAAAACTCTCATCATGGCTCCTAAAGTAGCTATCGTTTTCGTAAGTATTTCTCTATATCATTCTCATTATTGTATGGAACGAAAAGACTAGACTCCTCGAGTGTCTCTTCATGTTCTGTTGGTTCAACCTTATCCACCCATGGGTATAGAATATCCACACACTACATTCCACATGAACCCGTCGTTTATGATATTTCGAATTCATCCCACCTAAGCAAATGACATGATACTAACCACCATGTCTCCTACAGTACTCCATGTATGGCCACATCCAAAAGCTTGCCGAGGCCGAACAAGCAGGTCTCAGAAAAGCCGGAATTGAAGCCGATCTCTTCCAGTAAGTTTCAAGCTATCTTGTTTGAAAGAAACCAAACCCCTCAATACTAATTCACCAAATAGAGTTCCAGAGACTCTTCCTCAAGAGGTCTTGGCTAAGATGCACGCTCCTGCAAAATCCGACATTCCAGTCATCGACCCAAAGACTCTTGCAAACTATGTCAGTCTTACCATTCCACTTTGAACCATAAAACCACACTCACCCCAAGCTTTCAATCTCCTCCTATTCCCACCCCCCGTACCCACCCAGCTGACACAGCCCAGGACGCATTTCTCTTCGGTATCCCAACCAGATATGGCAACTTCCCCGCCCAATGGAAAGCCTTCTGGGACGCTACCGGCAGCCAATGGCAAAGCGGAGGCTACTGGGGAAAATTCGCCGGAATTTTCGTTTCCACCGGCACTCCAGGTGGTGGACAAGAAAGCACTGTTCTTGCTTCTCTCTCAACACTAGCTCATCACGGTATCATCTATGTTCCATTGGGTTATGCAAAGTCGTTCCCACAACTCGCAAATTTGGAAGAGGTTAGAGGTGGTTCCCCATGGGGTGCCGGAACTTTCGCTGTAAGTCTTTTTTAATCTGTTTGAGAGGATCATGTTGGGGTGTACTGCCTGCGTGAGGATACAGGACTGATATTTAGCAGGGCGCCGATGGATCTCGATCACCCTCTGCACTCGAGTTAGAACTTGCCACCATTCAAGGCGAGGAATTTGGAAAGACCATTAGCAAAGTCAACTTCGCGTGACTAGATGTAAGTGAGCCCAAAGACAATAGTCAACGATTACAATTGATTCAAAATACTAACCTTCATTAACAGGGTTCCGTCACAAACAATGGAGAAGTAAAGTCAGATTCAATTTTGGCAGATAGCCATGGAGAGACCAAAAATATCCAACAAGCAAACCATAAAGCAAACCATAAAGCAGACACAGGAGATACCAGGGCTAAAGACAAGGAAGGCCCATGTGGCTTGCCTGCCAAGTGCACTATTCAATAATTTAAAACTTTCTAATAGCAAAATTTACAACATTCAGATGTAATCTTTAGAAGCTCATGACGAATGGTTATCCAATGGTGTGACATAAATGACATGATGCAAGCGACATAAACACACTGGTCACAAATTATCCATAATGCATTGCATTCAAGAAATTTGGTATATTACATTTTCACGAAACTGACTCTTCATACAAAGGATGTACATATAGTTGTTCATATGTGTGGCATCCTTTGTAGAACACCTTTCTGTTGTTGAATCAGTCGACTCACATTGCCATGACCGATTCTAATTTCCCACCTCGGTCCATGTGCAATAATCTATTTTACATTGTGGTTGTCTCAAACGCCACGCTCCTGAAAGAAGATATGACCTCCATAAAACGCCTCAAGTTAAACGTTGGAATCATACAATACATGAAAGGGATGAATTTAAACATGCAACAGAAGTGTGACAAAAGACGTAAATACTATGCATGCTTGTATGACTACTCTGCCCTTTCTTTAAGAGAGTAAATTTGCTAGTGATGGACTCGCGCTTGCCCCCCCATTGACCTGATTGTTGTTCGGTCTCACACCATTTAACGGAGGAAGACCATTCGGCGGAGGAAGACCATTGGATAGGGGAGGCAGTCCATTTAATTGCCGGTTGAGCTGTGGACTACCGTATGGTGGTCCGTGTGGCGGTCCGTGTGGTGCACCATACGGACGAGAATGCATCGGCGCACTGTGTTGCGAGAAAGGATGCTCCGGAGCACGAGGAGGCGGTCCGCCATTTGTCAAATGATGGGGAGGGGGTCTATTAGAAGCATATGATCCGTAGCTTCCATTTTGCATATGCATGGGTGGAGGTCCAGGAAGTCGATGAGGAGAGGGCGGATAACCATTGGGCAAACGTCCATTCTGATGAGGGGATGGCTGTAGACCTTGCACAGGCTGACGATTGTGAGGTTGCCCTCCCATTTGTGGCGCAACTCCAGGCATCCTTGGTGAATGATTGCCATTGACTTGATGTACGGCAGCGACATTCGTTGGGACTGGAGATTGACGAAGCCAGTTGTTGTACGGGGTGTTGGACGGATACGATGGAGGTTGGGGCGGCCATGGGTATTGATGCGGCGCATGATTGCGCTCAAGCTCGGGCGGAGGAATGTTTGCAATGATAGGGGTAGAAGTCGGTATAGGAAGGGGCGCGGGAGGTCTAGATACCTCGCGATCGCTTGCCGTGGGTATAGGCATAGGTGGAGGCGTCGGTATTGGTGTAGGTTGCTTTCGAATTTTCTTCCAATGGCACTGATGGCATTGAAACTCCGTAGGTAAAGAGGCCGGCTTTTTGGTATTTTGATCCAAGGCTGCGGCTGCGAGTGCGACATGAACTCCACTTCTTTCGCCTGTTGGGGCACTAGGTAAGTAGCCATTGGCGAGTCCAGGGCTGTCCGATTTGGTAGGATCGTGATCCAGTATAGCGTTCAAGGGAGCTGCAGGACTGCAGGTTGCAACGGTATTCTCAATCATCGGCCACCATTTAGGGCTGATGTCAATACTACAAGTGGCACATGTTCTTTCTGCATCGCGCACCGAAAGTGAATTACTCAATGGTGAATCCTCAACTTTGACCAATGCTAAAGAAGCACGTCTATTTGTTGTAGGGGTCGATATAGGAGCCCCCGTAGATGTCCGTCGATTTTGGGGTGTTGGGATATTGACGGCACTGACGGCTCTGGTAGATTGGTTGACGAGGTTCGCTTTACGAACTGTGCCAGTCAGTGCCAAATCTGCCTGCTTGAAGTTTTGTACATAGAGTTGTAAAGCATTTAGACCTGTTTCGTCAACGATGTCGTGCATGCGATGGACAATAGTCTTGGTTGGTACATGTTCTTTGCACCAAATAGCGGCAGACATGGCTCCATTTTCACCATTGATGTTCACAATGTTGTGCTGGTCGCGACGAGAACCCTTGACCGGAGCGATATCGAAACCTAGAATGTACCCATTCTGGTGCGCACATTCCACGTGCACTGCAATGCTAATTAGTAACATGACAGCTCGGGTATGTGACTAGAATCTTACCTGGTGCTCGACATGAGTGGCAGTTTACACAGGCACCGCCTTTCTTCTTGCATGCTTTGCAAACCTCATCATATCTACTCGAAGGGATCGATGGAATCCCTTCAGATGGAACTAGAGCTTTCGCGTCTCCGAACTTCACTTCGGGCGTAAATACAGCACAGGTGACGTGTACCCAATTGTTATTAGCTGTGCGCTTCAATGGCTCCCGAGGATTGACAGGCTTGTTGTATTCTTCCTGCTTCTTTCGAAAGTAGTCTGCAGCTTTCAGCGCATGTTCCCTCTCCACGCGATCTCGCTCCCGCTCCTTTTCAGATTTCTTCTTGTGAGAAGTCCGGGGCGGTTCCACAAAATCATGCTCTGTAGACTCTATAGGACAAAGCATGCATTTATATTGCTAAAATCGTGAGTGACAGAACAAATACAATCAAGAACTCGAATGAACTTACAATTGATACTTTGGGATCTTTATCATTCTGACACATGTCACAGGTCCATTTGCTGGGGCTTCGGTTATCGACAACGCCATAGCAATTTCGATGCACAGCCATTCTACAATCTTTGCAGGAAAGGTGCTGATCTCCTAATGGTTCCAACTGGGCGCAAACAGCACATGGAAGAATTTTCGGCTTGGGAACTTCTGGAGGCGGAGGCGGAGGCGGAGGAGGTTTCTCTACTATTGGCTTCTTCTTTGGTTGCGCAGGTGCTACTATATTGCCGTTCTCAAGCGCAGAATCCGAAACTTCCTTGTTATCTGGATTGGTTTTGACTTTCTTCTTAGGGGGTTCTGACGCTGCTGGCACTAGAGGTGCAGGTACAGGTGTGCTAGCGGTCGAGACAGGTGCTGTAGTGGGGAGAGCATCTGTTTGACCAAACCCTTCGTTTGCAGCTTTGAGTTCTCTGAGATATTCTTCATCCATTTTCCGTTTGGAAGCTCGTCCTCCCGAGGCCGCCATCTTTTTGGCTACTTCATCAACGTCTTCATACTGTATCGCATAACGGCGCCAAAGTTCTGCACATCTTTGACATAACGCCAACACAAGTTGGTTACCTTTCTCCTTTGCAGCTCCTTTGCTATTTGAATTTTCAGGGACAGTAGCACCCACCGGGGTATTGGGAGCTCGTCTCCATCTCTGCGAGCTTCTTATGGAACAAAACTTGCACTGAAATCCCTTCTTCTTCTGTAAAACTTTGTCGTTGTCAAAAGCTGAATCGTCGTGTTCATCGGCAATGTCATCCTGTAACTTTCCCAAGGCCGCTTCTGCTCTTTTGGCCTCCTTTTTGCCTTTTCGCCCTGAATAATTACCCCATATCTGCTTTCCCCTATCCGTCTTTTTCCAGGTGTAATAAAATCGTACCACATCAGCAGGGCTCATTGTCTTCACATGCCTTTTAATGCTAAGCCACTCAGATCCAAATTTGGTAACGCCGTCCTCGAATTTTTTAAGCTCGGCGGGACTAAGTTCTGGCTCTTTAAACGTCTTCTTGTCTGTTTTTGAAAGTGCATCAAGTGCTTTGTCTACATCAAATTTGTTTGAATAGAGTAATTGGAGGGCTACATCGAGCAGATTCGTTGAAAATTCGGGCAGGCCTAGCGGCTTCGCCATTGCTTTTGCACGAATCATGTAATCGTTGACCAATTGCCCGTACGCGGGAACATCCAAGGATGAAACTCTGTCGTCCGTTCCCCGTTCGGAATCGCTAGAAGCTTCGCCGACTTCTGGAATTTTAAACTGCAACGTCGCCGTATTTTTGGGATCATCGTTACTTGCATCCTCACCCCGATTGATGTAGCCATTCGGCTCATCCATTACCCAAATTGGACGCTTTTCTCGAGCAATTTTGTCGGCTTCTAATGCGGCTATAGTTTCTTTCGATAACTTTGCATCCTTTCTGTGGCTACTGTTTCCTCCCTTGATGTATTTCTTCTTTATTTCTACGGCTTTAACATACTCAACAGGTCTACCATGCCAAGCTGTGACATTGGCTTGATGACGATTTCCAATCCGAGAGCTGGCCCTCGGATAGATACGATCGTCATAATCCAGTGCATCTTCAACTTTGCAGTGTATACCCAAGTACCGAAAGAGCCATAGGCTTGCTTGATGAACCTGTTCCGCTGTACCTGGGTGAATAGACATTTCGACATCCTGAGAGCCTGATGAGGTGTTCCCGTTCGTATCAAGTGCATTACCTACTGCTGTGGGCAGATCATCCTCGTCTTCGTTCATTTCGTCGTCGTCGGCGTCGACGATTCCATCTGTAATATTAGGGGTGTTACGAGCCTCGAGTTTCTTTTCTTGGGCTTTGCTGCAAGGTCCACAAGCCCAAGCAAAGCCACGCGAGGGTTTCTTCAGCAATGGCGGATTTACACAGCTCATGTGGTAGGTGTTCAAACAAACCGCACAGTCAACAGAATCGTTGCTATGAGAATGTTAGCTAAACTCGATACTTAAGAATCCAGAAATACAAACCTTGCACTGTATCTGCAGCAACGCTTACAGGTTTTCACGGCGCTGGTAAACTCTTTACCGCGCCCCACCTCCACAATGATGTATTTCCACCTTTCATCAAGGACTTTCTTGACTGAAACAGGTACATTTATGACCTGGAAAACGGGTATAACATCGTAATATCGATGGATGTAACGATCGTACAATTTATCGTACCAAAAGCTGTCCTTCGTCGTTCTCAAAACATCAAGCTTCTCGACTTCGGCCTTGTGCTTGATCTGACATTTTCCACGTAAAGCTGTGAGAGGACTGATATCGGAATGCATGGAAGCGAACACTTGACGCGTATCGCTGACCTTCTTTCCAATTTCTTTAGGTCGATAATACCAGTTGAGTCGTAGTGCGTCGATGGGCTCCTTGACGTCATTATTGATATGTAAGAATTCCATGATTCGACCCAGGTAGTATGGCTCACCGGGAGGTTCACAAACAAGATACACGTGATCTGACAATGCGTTAGTATTTGAACAGGATTGGAAAAACGGCTGGTAGATCCATGGCATCTGTATGCGTACCATTGGCTGATAGAACAGTGCCATCATCTGCTACAAGTTTGTCGTCCTTTAAGCGTGCCCCACAGTCATCGAAGCTCAGCATGTTAGAATCATGCACAGCCATGCTGACTCTGGGGGCACTTGTATGTACTGACGCACCATTTTGTACGACATTTTGTACTGAAGATGCAGTTGCAGTTGCGGCAGTCTGGGCAGGAGGCTTCTTTTTCTTGGAATTCTGAGTCGTTGGTACAGATGGGTTTGCAGAGAACGTAGAGGTCCCAGGGATAGGTTCCTTATTGTTGTTTTGTGTCGTTGCGACAGGCTCTGCTTCTGGAACGGTTGCCTTCTTTGCAGTAGTTGTCGGCGGCGCATTGTCCGCAGATGTTGAAGGGCGAGAGTCGTTGACCCGAGCGGCCTTGCGCCCCTCTTTCATAGCCGCTGCAATTTCAATATCCACGTCCATCTCCTTGTCCTCTGCATAATTGATTCTTGATGTACCTGTTCGATTGCGCGATCGAGTGCCGTAAGCTGCACCACCGATTCCGTTGGCTCCAGCATCCTTATTCGATCGATTGGAAGACGTTGAATTGGTCGCGGTCATAGGCTGAGATTCGAAATCGCGAAGAGCTAGTAATTCCTTCTCCAATCCTTTCCCCGGCGCAGCAGTCGAAGCCTTACTTTCAGGCATAATTTCCATCGCATTTGCAGCCGGCGAGTCGTGGGCAGCGGATACATTCTCAACCGCATTGCTCTCTCGAGGCGGGAGGGTTTTGGATGAGCCTTCGACGCTGGTGCCAGCATTAATTTCTTTGGTCATGACGATTGTGTCGCGAACAAATTCGTGGCTTGGACGATCGAATCTCAGATTTTGAATTGGAGCGCTTCCCGCGAGAACGAGGTGCGAGAAGCGCTATATACGAGGCTGTCGGACGATTATTGCGAGGTCTCGACCCATCAGAGACGTTCGAGATTATAAAATTGCTTAGATATGAATCGATTTGAAAGATTGAGAACAATATAGCTGGGGAGCGAATTTTTTTGGTATCGTAGAAAGGGTGGATGCGGAAGGACCCAGGATGACAATGAGTAGAACTAAAGACGAGGCTATTTGTGTGATCTGAAGAACATATATATTAACTGAAGAGATGCACCAACCCTGGGCAAATGATCTAAAATGGGTAATATATTGTCCTTCGCAGTCGGAGAATGTAATAAGATGATGTTGAAGTGAATTAAAAAGTTCCGTGAGTGTGAGCTGAAAGGAAGTATAAAGTTTTGGATGAATGATTTGGTAGAGGTTTGAGGTTTTGGGTGAAAGTAAATGTGAAATGGGTGGAGGAGACTTGGGTGGTAGGAGCAATGTGATGGCTGTAATGGTTGTAAAAGGTGGTTCTATACCTTGCCGTATATTTGAAAAGAGAGATATTAGGTAGGTAATAAGTAATAAGTACCAGGAAGATATTTAAGTTGGTAAGAATAGATGGGGTGGGTTGCACGGATATGGGTAAGCTTTTGGAAGAGGTAGGTAGGTAGTTCAGTCTATTCCAGTCCAGTTCTAGTCCATAAACTCTTTTTCCAGATTTCAATGTTCAAGGAGGAGAAGCGACCCAGTGGTAGTAATTCAGCAAGTACTCTCCAAGGACATTGAGTGAAGCGATGATAAATAATCGACGTAACAAATGGTGATGGTGATGGTGATGGCGATGGTGATGGCGATGGCGATGTGATCACTGGTGGTTGATGAAGACAGGCGTGAGGCATGAAGGAACCATGGCATGAAGCGGTGCTAGTTAGTACATAGGTAGTATGTATGTAGGTAAGAAACGGTGGGAATGGGAATGGGCATGAGAATGAGAATGGAAATGGAAATGGGAGTTTTTTGTTGGCGAACAAAACGATATAGTGCGGCGCTAATTGGTGCCTGCATAGAATTCACAACCCTTTCTTCCCTTTCCCGCTGGCTATGTATGGCAGCAAAAGGCGGGAGGCGACTTGAAGAATTCCATTCCTGGCATGTGGTACGAGATAGATTTGGGACGGACTGTAGGTGGGTAGGTAGGTAAATAGAGTTGCTTCACAAATCCGATAATCAAAATCGTATGGATATAGGATGGGATGGGATGGGATGGGATGGGTAGATAGGTAGGTAGGTAGGTAAGAATATATTGATAACATTTGACAATATGCACACAATCGATATCACCTCGATACTGACTGATATATATCACTTTCATCATCTAGAATTCTCTTTGACGTCCTAGGTAGGCTGGTAACTTGGTATATCCAAATCAGATACCTGGTAGATACATACCTACTAGTATGCATGTATATATATATATATAATATAATACAAAGTATACATATACTGTATATAATATATACACCTGGGCACCCACGCACCTACGCACCTACGCACCCACGCACACATGCACACAACACATTTTACATCATTCCACCAAAAGGGTGGAAAGTATAATTGATGTGGGTGTTATAACATATATATACATAAACAATTAATGACTTTGATATAATCCTATAATCCTATAATCCTGACTACATATTTCAATGCCAACAATTGATTGCTCGAGTCATAGCTGTGCGTACTAGGTCAATTTGGTGTCACAGAACCATCAGGGAGAACAATGTACAGAGTAACATCCACTACATAGATCCATCCATCAATCGAACTTTTTTGGATCTCGAACTTCCAAAATCCTTGAAGTCTCCACTTTACAAGCGGGGAGTGGAAGACATCCTTGCTAGCTCGAATTTGGAAGCCCCGGCACACCGATGGCTGGCTGGCTTCAATCACGTGTAGTTTTTTCAACTCTCCCCACCATTCAGGTTGCATCAATTGATGGACCTCCCTCGATCCATTGATTGAGCCATCCCATCCCATCCCATCCCATCGCCAGCCATTCATTGTGTTGCCATGCCAGTCAACATCAAAAACAAAAAGAAACCCCTTCTCACCAGCCAACTCGGTATCATAGAGCAAAGGTTGGAAGAAGTCAAATTTCACAAGGATATATATCGATATCATCATTCACTGACTCATTCTTTTGCTTGCTTACAAACAAATAACTAATCCTTCCAATTGGATGATGCATTGCTCCGTATCAATTGCAAGTCACATCACAGATTCACAATCAATTTGGCCCTTCACCCGAATAAAAGTCACAGAAAGTCATTCGGGATCTAGAATTACATAGTATTTTGCTACAGTACAACCTGGCGTCAAAAGTTCTCTTTTTTGGTACTCTTCTCCAACTACCTACCCACGTCTATCATTTTAATCATCGCCGTCTATCTTTCCTTTGGGTTTGCGTCTTAATGGCTTATTGCTTTCTTCATGTTTCTTTTGCAGACCATCTTCATTTCACTTGACCTCAATCCAACGTGGAAATGAAGAAGTCTAATGCAACACGGTCTGATCTGTATCACAAAACTACCATAGATGCAACAAGAGTTGCGTCTACAACAATTTCCCGCGTTGCTGTGAAAAGAACATTTGATGAGTTGAATGATTTCAAAGAATCACGGGAAACACCATCTCCCGCTAATCATCCCCATATCGAAACTGACCTTCCTAGGCAGAGAGATTTTAAGCGCCCAAATCTCATAAATACACATCCGGGTGCTTTAAAAGCAAGTGAAATTGATAATGTTACTGACCAGAATTATTCCGAGTATTCACAAAGAAGGCAGCTGGCTTTAACGCCAACCCCTACACTGAATCCCTTGCTTGCTCTATCACACCCTGCGTATCAATTACCAAATCAACTAGTCGAAAATTTTGCTGCCGTGGGAATCAAATCTATATACCCATGGCAATCCGAATGTCTCCTTCGTAGTGGTGCCCTTGCTGGACAACGCAACTTGGTCTATACTGCTCCTACGGGGGGCGGAAAGTCACTTGTTGCAGACGTCCTCATGCTCAAGAAGATTATACAAAACCCGGAGAAGAAAGCCCTATTGGTATTGCCTTATGTTGCATTGGTTCAAGAGAAACTTCGATGGCTCCGAAGAATTGTCCAGGGGATCTGCAAAGAGACCTCTGTGCGGGAATCAAAATGGCCATCCATGTGGCGAAACCGAGGGGATGAAGCCTCCATTAGGGTTACAGGTTTCTATGGTGGCAGCAAGTCACACGCAACATGGGCTGATATGGACATCGCTGTGTGCACCATCGAGAAGGTGCGTCGATATAAATACTTTCGGCTCACAGTCATTGACTAATAATTATAGGCAAACTCGCTTATCAACGCGGCCATTGACGACTGCTCCATTGGAAGTCTTGGTGTTGTAGTCATGGACGAGATACATTTCATAAATGATGAAAGCCGTGGATATATATTGGAGTTGATGGCCACAAAACTCCTTAGTTTAGAACAAGGCGTACAGGTCGTCGGTATGAGCGCGACACTCGACGTAAGTCTAACTCTTCCTTTGTGTTTGTGGTTGTCTCGTGGGAAGAGCTGTCTGACCAAACAAAGAATGCAGACTTGCTCGCCAAATGGCTCAATAATGCCAAATTTTACATTTCCAACTACAGGGCTGTTCCTGTTGAAGAGCACCTTGTTTTTGAAAATGCTGTATATCCGGCTTCCAGTTCGAACAGGTTCTACAAGACAGCTTCGCAACTGAATTCTCAGAACTCAGGCAACTCGATGCAGGCACTTCCGGGTCCTCATAGACGAATACAGACCTCACAGCATAAAGAGCTGAACAATCCTTTGATAAACTCTGTCGTTGCTTTAGCCAATGAAACCGCCAGAAGTGGCTACGGTGTGCTAGTATTTTGCAGTAGTAAGTTTTTCCGTTTGTCTGCTCTGCCGTATCGTAATACTAAGTCTACCGAATAACAGGTCGACTGGGTTGTGAAAGGGACGCACTTCTGATAAGCCAAGTGCTCCCTTCGATGGATGCTATTGACCCGCTGTTGATGAACAGACGACGCGATCTTTTAAATGACCTAAGGGACACGAGTAGCGGTCTTGATCAAGTGCTTGAAAAGACAGTCTTAATGGGCGTGGCCTTTCATCGTATGCATTTTCCATCCTTTAATCTCTGGATATCTCTGATGCCCACCCGCAGATGCTGGTCTGACCACAGAGGAACGCGACTTGGTCGCAGCTGCCTACGACGAAGGCATATTGAAAGTCATGGTAGCGACCTGCAGTCTTGCGGCCGGCATCAATCTTCCTGCCCGTAAGTTATCTTTTGGTTCCCAGAAGTTTCTGATGATTTCGAGACAATCTGTATTTTTTAATCCAAAACTTCTACGGAGACTGACAATTCATTAGGGCGGGTTATACTGCATGGCGCTAGAATGGGATCTGATCTAGTCGGTCCCTCAATGCTGTGAGTACCTTGCCTGTCACAACTAATTTTAAATGCTAATCATGGCAGTCGACAGATGAGAGGTAGAGCTGGACGCAAAGGAAAGGATGAAATTGGCGAAACATATCTCTGTTGTCAAAAGTCTGACCTTGAGGCCGTCGCGGAGCTCATGGAAGCCGAAATACCGTCAGTGGAGAGCTGCCTGGTGCCAGGCAAGCGAGGTATAAAACGGTAAAATCCCTCCTGTAAATCTTCATTAGTTATTGGTATTAATAGTTGAACAGAGCCTTACTTGAAGTTATAACTACAAAATTAGCTACAAGTAACGAATCGATCGACGACTACGTAAAAAAAACTCTCCTCTGTCATACGATTGATCAAGAGGAGTTGAAGTCAATGGTTGAAATAACCCTTAAAGATTTACTCGAAAGTAAACTCGTAGAACAGACAAAAACCTATTCATACGAAGCTACACGTCTGGGTCAAGCTGTCGTGGCCTCTTCTCTCGCTCCTGAGGATGGCTTGTTCGTCCATAAAGAACTACGAAGATCTCTTGAAGCTTTTGTACTAGATGGCGAAATGCATGTGCTTTACACCTTCACGCCTGTTCAGACTATGCAGGGCAATATCAACTGGCAAATCTTCCGTAACGAAGTTGATATGCTTGATGAAAGTAACTTGAGAGTTCTTGGTTTCGTTGGACTCAAGCCGTCATTGATCCATAGAATGTAAGCTCATTCACTGCTATAAGCTTATCTATTGCTCAACAATTGACTTTTCGTAGGGCGCAAGGGGGATCGATGAGAGAGTCTACGCCAGAAGAAATCGAGATCGCAAGGGTATATAAGAGATTCTATACCGCTTTACAACTACGAGATCTTTGTAACGAGATGCCAGTTCATGCTGTTGCTCGGAAATACGACTTACCACGAGGAATCATACAGAATCTGGCGCAAACGTGTCATGGCTTTGCTGCAGGAATGATAAAGTTCTGCGAGAAGATGGATTGGGGAGCATTAGCTGCGGTGCTTGATCACTTCTCCGATCGTCTAAAAGCCGGTATGTCCTTCATTTTATCACAATAACTCTGCAGATAAATTAGATTCAAAATTTCTAGGTTTTCGAATGTTCTTACTCGCTTACCTAACAAGCAATAGGCGCTAAATCCGACCTACTCGCTCTAGCGGAAATCACATTCATCAAAAGTCGAACCGCAAGGATCTTTTGGGACAACGGCTATAAGACAGTTGGGGCGGTTGCAGGTGCAGACTCGAGGGAACTGATACCAGTACTCCTGATGGCCCAGCCGAAAAAGTTGCGGCTGGCGTCCGATGATGAGGAAAAGTTTCATGCCAAACTATTTGCGAAAGCGACAAAGATTGTTGAGTCAGCGAATCGAATATGGGAACGACAGATGCAACAGGAGATCTATGAAGAAGATTAACACAATCGACGAGAAAATATCTATTCGGGTGCTCAAGGATATTTGCACCATACATAAGTAGATAGATAGAGCGTTACCATGGGTGAGATAGGCATGTCAAACCTGTCATAATTCAATCTGAGCTAATTACCAGTGCCAAAAGTCCAGCGAGAGGTAGATTCAATAGTATCATTACGAGACAAGATCCTTAAGATCTGAAAGCCTCAAATTGTAACCTGTGATTCAGTATAACTATTTATTGAGGTTAATAAAGCATATGATTTACATGAACATTGATTTGAGGGGCAGCATGTTCATGGTGTATAAACTTTTCGTAAGAATATCAGCACAATAATACTCTCGCGGTTCCGTGATATTTTCAAATGCTTCTCGTGTATCATATGCTACCATATGCAGCTCTATCTAGAAGGGAGTTCCGTCCACTCTCTGACGTTTTGAAAGTCCATAATTTCATTTGGTCCCCCAAATCTTCCTTGTAAATCCTTCCAATTCCTATTCACTGCCGTTTCAGGACGCTATCGGAAGGCGTTCTTTAGCTTCGTATCTAATACCCCTTCCATCAAATCGGCATCAAATCCTCCAACTGAAGTAATGTGCATAAAGCCGTGCCCGCTTCCGCCAACCGCCAGAGATACCGAAGCGTATCCCGGAGGAATATGGATGAGAAAAGCCCGGTCAGGGGTATCAGCGCACCAACATATTCGAGCGAAGGATAACGGACAATCTGCGAGATGAGGCATGGTTTCTAGCAGAAATTGCTGAATTCTCTTGGACGAATCCATAGGGATGTGTTGTTTCGAAAATGGAATGCTCCTGGTTTTGCCATCTGGCCCTGTGATCTAAAACATAACTCGTCAGCCTGTACTACCATGTTGAATTTGGAGGTGCGAAAATCAAAACCCCTTCTAAGCTTCCTGTTCTGGTATTCTGAACTTTTCTCCTCATGACAAGAGTAGGCAAGAAATGCTCTATGGCTGGGGTGCTCAGACGCAGGCAAGCTGGGTCGCAGTTTCGATTGGGTTGGGAGCTCTAATTGCTCAGCAAGTGAGCGCCTGCACAATCGCCACCGCATATGCAATGGAATGTTTCCCCGGTCTTGCCGGTGAACTAGTAGTTATATTGGCAATATGCAGCTCCATGATCAATTTCGCAGTTTCATGCAACGTGCAGCCCTTCATCAATGCTACAGGATACGGCTGGGCATTTTTCTTTTTTGGAATGTGCGTTCTAGCTAGTATATCTGGTGAAGTGCTTCTTGTGGCCAACGGAAAGAATTGGAGAAGGAAATGTGCTCCAAGATATCGTCAATATATAAACGAGACAGCCATACCGGTCCCTCAAATCGAATTTACACGAAACAAAATTTATCAGCGCTCAGTTTCTCATCTACCAGAATATGCCCTTTAAGAGTGACGCAACCCCATGAGCAACTAGTTTTTGAACGATCTGGCTAGGATGATAATCGTTCCACCATAAACAGCTAACGCCGTCCGCATTTATACAAGTGGCATCGGCCGAGCCGTATGCTGTAGGGTTGTTGATTGCTTTTAAGAAAGGAGCTTGGGTTTCATATACTCAAGTGTTAGACCCAGCATTTGCAGCTTTGAATGCTGTTACGCGTGAAACTAAAGCCGCATTGTATTGAGATATAGCGGTCGCCAGAGAAGCTTGCACAGCTGTCCCTTCAGCTATAAAAAGAGGGCTATCTTGTGTTGCTTTGTGTTCCATCAGTTTTTGGTATTTCTCTTTTCAATCTCAATCAAAAAGGAGACTCCCGCGGAACGGTCCAAAATAGAAAGTTCCAGCCTCCCACGTTGTAAAGCCGCTGAATATCTGTGAAGTAGGAATCCATGATCTGACCGAGTACCGTCGTATAATTTGAAAGATACCACGGGTTTCCAACATCATTAACACCCATCCAGACGCCAAAAAGCGTAGTACCAGAGGACCAGGGCCCGGATGGAATGTATTGAACAAACTGATCTACTTGATCAATGAAGGATAATACGCTGGTTGCAAATGGTATTCAACAAGCGATGCGTTAGTAGTTGCTCCTCCCGAAGCAAAGTTGTATGACAACATGAGCGTATTGTTATAAGTTTCAGCGAGATACCCGATCTACATCCATGGTTCGTATCAGCGGATAAGTGTTTTCAAGTTCTTGGGGTTACATACCCAATTGAACCCGCCAGTAGTCGTGTAGCCTTGAAGATTGGGATTTCCAAGGGGATTGCCAGCAGCTGGCTGGGTCCGGATCGGATCAAAGCCTGTTTGGGAGTATGAGTCGCCACTGAATTTAATTCAGTGGGATGCGGTTTCGGATGTATGAATGATTGAATGCCTACAAGGTTAGGAAATACTCTACGGCTGCAGTCAATATGGGGCCTAAGTAAGTCATTTATAAGCTTATGTAGGGGTTGGATAATTGGAATGACACGTATGTGTCAGGATCTCACTTTTTGTAGTAGAGGTCGAGGTTGAAGACGCTTTTGTTGTTAATGTTGTAGACGTTTTCGAGGTTATTGGAGCCCTTGTTGTGGTCTTCGAGGTTGAAGTACTGCTGACTGCTCCCGGAAGACACTGGCCTAGAGAGAACAATGAGCACGAGGTGATGCAATATAGTCTGGGAAAACACTACTATAGTATGCGTTCTGGTAAACACAAGCGCTTCCTATAGCACAAGTTGTTGCACCCGTCCAGCTCGAACCTCCGCATTGACCATACACGGCCTGCTGCGCGGCCGCTGTAGTTACACATAGGAGTAGAGGAAGAATCATTTGTGCAATCAGATTGAAATATAAAGCATCGAAGTATAGACACAACGCAGATAAATCCACAAAGATCTCGAAGACAGCACTCGTGTTTGTTGATGGTCTTCAACAATAAGCCTAGATAATGATACGTGTCTTGATAGGAATTGAGTAATAATCCCACCAGTACCATTAAATCAATTCCACAGAAACCGGATGAATTATTTCAATATAAGTTACGACTTGTTGTAGCAGAGTTCCGTCCAATGGAGATGGTCAGAAAGTCGGCTATGAGGGGAGAGTCTTTAAATTTCCTAAACACTAAAATGAAGGAAAAGTTTAACCTTCGAATCAAATGTCTCTAGCCTAGCCATTGGGAAACCGGAATTTTCAGACTATAAGTTCGGATGAGGACTCATTTGATTACAAAATCCACCCTAAATCCACACTTTATACTACAAACTTTATACTACACACTTTATATTACTACAGATTCTATGATGATAATAATTTACTTTAAATAGAACAAATTTATTATTCACAACTTCATAATTTGTATAACAAATTTACTATAAGATTCATGAAAATGAAAAAAGAATATATTTGATATACATTAAATAAAACAATTCGAACTTCTAACTTATCATCATCATTTATATAATTAAATAAATAGATATAGAAATGACTTTTTTAAAAATTTAACATAGAATTTATTAAGGTTACAAGGTTATAAGGCACGTGAGGCCATGTGGTGAGATACCCTCGGTTCCACTTTGTACCTCGAATCTCTTTTTTTTTCTTCGAATATTCTGAAAGTCTAATCTTTTATTTTGGGCCTATATATCGAAGGCAATTTGCTATCTATAAATTATATACTTTTTATAATTTAAAAGAATGAATAAAAAGTTTTTATAATATAGTATATTTAAATTGATTTATTATTATTATTATTTATTCTAATAATTCTTTTTATCCCTTTTTAAAAATATTTATCAACTTTTAATCTTTATTTTTCAGTTCATTGTTGATATTATTATAGTTTTTATAAGAAGAATATTTAGCGATATTATAAGTACAAAGTTGTATAATATAATTTTGTTTTAATTAGATAGAAATGTTAATTAATTTTTATAAGATATTGATATTAATATATAAACAGTTTTATTGTGATTATTCAATAAAAAAGTTATAA
Source organism: Botryotinia globosa (assembly GCA_014898425.1). Classification (NCBI taxonomy): domain Eukaryota; kingdom Fungi; phylum Ascomycota; class Leotiomycetes; order Helotiales; family Sclerotiniaceae; genus Botryotinia; species Botryotinia globosa. Next base: position 1,721,794 of record RCSZ01000014.1, on the reverse strand, counting down.
TATTAGTTTAGTAATTTTATGAAATATAAGAGAATATAATAATTATAAAAAAAGTTTGTAAAATAGCTATAAATAGTATTTTGTATATATTTATTTTAATCGATTATAATACTTTTGTATTTATATTGAATATAATTTATTAGAATTTTATTTTTAATTTAAAAAAACTTTTGAAGTTATAAAGATTGAAATAATATAAGAAAAAAGCTATCGAAAATACTAAAAGAAAATTCTTTCAAATAAAGATTATATTTCGATTCAATAAAGAATATTATTTTTTAATTAATAAAAAGAAAATGTATTATATTGTTTAGTATTGTTAAGGTGCAGGTAAAGACTTATATTATATTATAAGGGTTTTAAGTGCTATAAAAGGTTGAGATCTTATTATAAGAAGTAGGATATACTAAGGGTTTGTTAAGGATATATATTAAGGGTTTGTATCTAAGATACAAAAGTAGTATAGTTAGTATTATAATAATATCTTTTCTTTGGGGTTTATTTGTTTTAAATAAATTAAAGTTTAGTATTAATTTTGTTATTTTTGAATAAAGTTATAGGGAATTAGTTTATTAGGCTAGTTTATTATTATATTTAAATTAAATAGATAATAAAATTAATCAAATAAATTCTAATATCTTTTGAAATGAGTTTGAAATTATTTGAAATAATATTAGAAAATTCTAATTTCAATGAAAAAATTAAAATGAATTTTTTTGAGTTTTTTTAAGGTTATAGTTAATTAAGAATTTTTTTTAATTTAATTGATTTTTATTTAAAAGTTATATTTAATATAATAATATTTGTAGTAATAGATTTTTTGAATTTTATTTATATAAATGAATTTGATTTATTTGAGTTTGTTAAATGAAATGTAATAATAATAATAATTTGTTTTTGATTTTAAAGGGTTTTAATTAATTACTATTATAATAGATAGTATTTTTATTTAATTTGATAATGAAAATTATTTTTATTATAATAATTAAGGATCTTTTTGAATTTCTATTATTTAATTTTTCTGTATATTTTGTTATTCTTTTTGAAGATTTGGTTTTGATTTTTATATAATTTGGTAATATTGATAATATCTTGATTTAATAATTTTGGTAAGCAATAGAATAATTGAAGTAGTGAGTTGTAAAATATTAGAAAAATTCTAAAGCTAATTGGGAGTTGTAATAGATAGGTATATTTATAAACTTTGAGGATTTTCTAAAGGTTATTTTTATTTATTATTATTTTTTATTGTTAAATAATTAGTTTTAATATTTTTTATATTAATTTATATTTTATTATTATTTTTAAAAAAAAGAAATATTGATATAGATTTTATTAATATAATCTTTATATTTTTGAATCGATTAGATTATAAATGTTTTTAGTTTAATTAGAATGAGATTAAATCTATGTGTAATTTCATTGGCTTTTAGAAACTTCTATTTTTTTTGATATAATAGATTTAATAAAATCAATATAATAATTTGATATTAAAATATAACTAATAATTGTAATTAATAAAAAATAGGGATATATTAATAATCTTTGATATAATATTATTTAATATAAATTTTATAAATGAAAGTTAATTAGATTCATTATTTTAATAGAAATTTATAAAGATATAAAGATATTATTTAATTATAATATTGATTCTTTTTATTTGGTTATTAGATTTGGGGTGAAATAAAGAAGAATATTTCAAAATAATTAATAAATATTTACATAAATGCTTTTAAAATTTAGAAATGAATTGAAAGCTTTTATTAGATATAATATTATTAGAAGTATTATATAGATAATAGATCTTTTTAATAAATTGTTTTATAAATTTTTTATAGATAATTTTATAATTGATATGAAATATTATATTTTGATTAGATAGTAGATAATTGTAATAATATATTAATACTTTTTTATATAATATTTATTGATTAATAATAATATAATATAATTAATAAAGATATTAAATTAAAAATGGAATGATATTAATAGAAATTCAAGGAATTTGAATATAACGAAATAGAAAGTTTTAATATGAAAATAGAGTTAATAAGTTTATATAAATATTTCGATTTTTTTAGATATATTAAATTTTTAATATATATAAAAAATAAAATCAATAGTTTTGATATAATTGAAATATTTAATTGATTTGATTGAATATATATAATATATAATTTATATATAAAGTTTAATAAAAAAGAAAATAAAAGGTGATTATAATAGAAGATTTTATTATTTATTAATTTATAATTTTGTAAGTTTATTTGAAGATTTTTTTGAATAATTAATAATTAATAATAAAGAAAAAGGTTTTGAAGTATTATATATATAATTATAATTGATTTAAATAATTTATATATTTTGTTGATAAGATTATTGATTGATTTATTAATATTGAGAATAATTAGATTTAAGTTATTGTTTATTTATTGAATAATATTTTTGAATATAATAATATCAAATATTATTTTAAAAGAATTACTTATAAATAGTTTTTGATTTGATTATTATTAGAATTAATATATATTAAATAATTTTTGATTCTATAAATCAAAATATTAAAACAAATAATTTTGTAAATAGATTGATATATAATATTAAAATTGAATTCAAACAAAAATTTGGTTTATTTGATCTAATATTGATTTAATATTTTTATTGATATAAAATATTTGAGGTTTTTATAATTAATAATAATTTCGAATAGTTTTTGAATATTGTATAATTCCGGTTTTTATTTTTTTAATCATTTTATAATTATTAGAAATTCTTTATTATAAATCTTATAATTATATTTAATAGTATTATATTTTGAAAAGAAGTATATTATTAGATATAAATATCTTTTGTTATTATATTACAAAAAAATATTATTTATAGTTTAATCGAAAATATTAATTTCAATGATTGTATAGTAATAATAATTAAATATAGTAACAATTGGAGTAAAAAAAGCATTTTTTAATATTATAAAAATATTTTTTTATTTAAAAGTTTATTTTTATATCTTTTCTTTTTTTAGAAAGCAATTGAAGGGTTTTATAATTTTAGAAAAATTGTAAATGAAATGTTGATAAAAATTAGCAAATTTAAGAAAGTATTAAAGGTTTTTGAATTTAATTAATGATTTTTTAGTTAAATATAATATTGATTTTCTTTAGATTTATTTTTATATTTTTTAGAATAATAATCAAATCTTTTCATTTCGAATTTATATTTATGGATATTAATTTGTAATTTAATATTAATTAATTATTAAATAACTTTATGAATATATTTCTTATAATTTTAATGCTTTTGAAATAAATCAAAATATTGTTTAAATATATTGTATAAGTTTGATTTAGAAAATCGAAGAGAATATAATTGATATAATTTTGGAATAAAATTAATATATTATAAAATTCGAAGAGTATTATTAATAATTTGAATAAATTAAAACGAATAATGAAAATAGTTTTGTATTTGTAGTTTTCTATAATTTATAATTTATTGAAGATAATAATAATATTAAGTTTGACATAGATTTTAATACGATATAAGGTATTAAAAATTTCTTTAATTAATAATAAAAGGTATTAGTTTTTAATAATAATATTGTTGAGTTTTTGATAATTTTGGTAAATCTAAATATCTCCTTTAGATTTAATAATTAGAAAAAATGAAGCAATTGATTAAAAACAAAATTCTTGAATAAATCCTTTATTCAAATTATTATCAAACTATTTACAAACAATTTAAAATTTGATTAGAAATATTAAATGGTTTTTATTATATAATAATTTCTTATCTAATATAATCACAATTTTGTAATTCTATAAATATTGTAATAAAAGTTTATTAATAAAAAAGAATAGAAAACTTGGATATAAATTATAAAATTAGAGAGATAGTTTATTTTAGATTTTTATTATAAAAGAAATAAATCAATCTATTTTTTCTATAAACTTATTGATATTATTATCTATTAAGCCTTGATACAATTGAATAGAATTTCTGATTATTATATAATATAGATCACAGATTCTATTTAATTCATTCTAAAATATTTTTATAATATAAATATTATTATTTTTATAGAATTGTATAAAATTATTAATTATAAAAAGCTTTATATCTTATATTTCGAAGTAGATAATTTATATAATATTGAATAATTTGTTTAAAGGATTTGATAATAATAATAATAATGATAATAATAATAATAATAATAATAATCATAATAAGTTCTTCTAATAAATCTAATAAATCTAATAAATCTAATAAATCTAATAAATCTAATAAATCTAATAAATCTAATAAATCTAATAAAATAAATCTAATAAATCTAATAAATCTAATAAATCTAATAAATCTAATAAATCTAATAAATCTAATAAATCTAATAAATCTAATAATCTAATAAATCTAATAAATCTAATAAATCTAATAAATCTAATAAATCTAATAAATCTAATAAATCTAATAAATCTAATAAATCTAATAAATCTAATAAATCTAATAAATCTATTCCCCTTCCTCTTTCTAATCCCCTTCCCTTTCTAATTTCTTATCTCTTTTATTACAAATCCTAAATCCCTAAATTAATTAAAAACATTTATTCAATTCTTCAAAAAAAAATTCATTTCTTTGAATTAATTTTCAATGAATTATCTCTTTTCTTAATTATAATTGATTGATATAAAAGCTATATTATTAAAAAAATCAATTTGTAAAATTCTATAATTTCATTCAATTTCATTTTATAGTTTTTTTACTTTTAATTTATTATTCTTCAATAAATTTTAGAATTTTAATATTTATATATAAAACATTTATACTTTTCTTAATTAATTAGCTTTGAATTATAAATTATATTTTTAAATTCTATATATTAGAGATTATAAAGATTAATAAGATTATTTTAATTATTTTATTTTCCAAATGTATTTATTTATTCATTTTTAATATTAAAAATGAAGTAAAAATTATTAATAAAAAACAATAGTTATTTACTATAATTTAAATTATTAGAATTATTAGAATTTAATATTACTAATATAAATATTATAATATTTGAATAAAGTTGTATAAGAAATTATTTGAGATTAATTTTATCAATTATTAAAAAAAAAGATTATTAAGTATTTCAATTATTTTATTATTTTAAAATATAAAAGTAGTAAGTAAATATATTAAAGCCTTGAAGAAGAATTCAATATTAATTGTAATTATAGAAAAATTATTTTTGGATTTATTTATTATATATCAATTATTATAGAAATCATTTTTAAAAAAATATAATAAAATCAATATATTTTAGTGCTTTTAATAATAATATAGTAAGGTAATTATAAAATAGAAATAAAAAAGTATATTTATAGTTATATTAATTTTAAAAATAAATATTCTTGTTAATATTCAATGATTTCATTATTAGTATATTCGATAAATTATTCTGATGTCATTAAAACCTTAATAAATTACTCTTATATTATTAAAATTAATATCTTTTTATTTTCATATTATTTAATTTTTAATCAAAAATAATTAAATTTTATAATAGATTTATCTATAAATACATAAACTTTAAGATTTAGAATATAATATTGAATAAACAAATATAATTATAAATTATAGATTCTATATTTTTGTTATAAATTCTATACTTTTGTTATAAATTCTATATTCCTATTATTCTTTCTTTTTTCTAAAAAGAATGAAAAACATTTTAAAATTTAAAAATAAACAATAGAATATTTAGAATCTATTAATAAAATTATAGAATTTATAATAAATTTATGATAAGACTATAGAATCTATAGTAATAGAATGTATAATAAAATTATAGAATTTATAGTAATAAAATATATATTAAAACTATAGAATCTATAGTAATAGAATTTATAATGGATTTGTAGAAGCAAGTCAAGTTTTTTTGTACTTATGTATTATATAATCATATATCTCTATAATTATAGCAAATTTATTAATTGATATATATAAGGTTCCCTTTGATTGATTATAAGTAATATATAAAACTTTCTATCAATTGAAATTTAGTTTTTCTAATTAGTATTGTAATTGAATTAATAATAGAATTTTTTAAATCAATTTATTTAAGTTAATATAAATTGAATGAAAAAGAAAAAAAGTAGTAATTATATATAAGAGATTAAAAGCTTTCAAATAATATATTTTTTATATTGTTAATTTCAAAACTAAGGTTTTTATAAAAAATTGAAGTTAAAATAGTATAAATATAATTAAAACTTATATAATCAATCAAAAGAGGTTTATATTGAATATAACTAATCTAATATTAATAAAAATTACTTTAATATTATAGTTTTTATAGTTTAGTGATATAATTGATGATCTGATGTGAAATGATCCACTAAAATCTAAATAAAATTAAAAAATCTGAATAAAAAAAGATAAACCGACTTCGCTTGCAAACTTTCAATAAAATTTCTTTTTTAGATTTTTATAATTATAAATATAATTGTATAATACTTTCTCAAAAAGCAAAGGGTTTGAGGGTTTGTAGACTTTTAATATTATTAGAGAATAATTATAATTCTTTATATTAATAGATTATTATTATTTATAATAATAGATTATTATTATTTATAATTAAACCTTGAATGTAGCAAAAATCAGGGGTTTGGGGGTTGGCCCCTATAAAAATTAAAGAAATAAGAGAAAAAGCTTCTACGAATTCACAATCTGAAAAATTCTTTTTCCCCAACGGCTAGTAGAATTATAGAATCTATAAAATCTATATATATAAGATTAGAATTTATTTTAGGATCTAGTTTTTTTTATTAAAATTTAAATAATACAAAAATAAAAAGATATTAATTTTAATAATATAAGAATAATTTATTCGACTTTTAATAACGTGAAGGTAATTTATTATAATATACTTGATATTTTTATTTGCAATATTTTTAAATATATAAAGATATTCAAGATTATATTATTTTTTGATTTTATTTTCTATGAGAAGGTGAAATAGAATTATCAATATTTTGAAGAATATAATAATCTTTATTTCTTAATAATAAAATATTTTAAAACAAATCGTAATTATCATTTAAATAGAAGTTTTTAATAATATAATTTGAGATTATTTGAATTAATATGAATATAGAAATCTATGTATATTCTATTATTTGAATTTAATTAATACTGTTTATATTCAATAACTTTGAATTAAAACTAATAATGAAAATTAAAAAAAAAATTAAAGTTTGATTATTATATTCTATACGACTTTTGGGATTTCTTTAATATTAAAAATAAAAAGGTAATTTATTTCTGTATTTCTGTTATGTGAATGGATCTAATAAGATTTTTAAGCTTTATTACTATACTATATATATAATCTATTCAAAAAATATAATATTAGAGATTAATTCTAATAGTTTATTATTATATATATATAATTACAAAGCCTTTCTTTTTTAATCTTCTTATTTTGATAAGATTAAATAAAGGTTTTATTAATATGTATGATTGATTATATAATTTATAATAATGATTTATGATAGTAATTTCTTTTATTATCCAATATCTGTATTATTATTAATAGATTATTAATGAGTTTGGAATATTCAATTATGAAACAAATATATCATTTCCTCTAATTAATTCACTTTTTAATTGATTAATAATTTAGTTTTAATTAAACAAACTTTAATTAGAGATTTTTAAATTTTATTTGTATAGTATAATCCTTGATATTTTATTTTATAAATAAATTTAGTAAAAATTATAAGTTTTACTATTATACCATATATATAATTTTATTAATATAAAATATATTTAATCAGTCGAATAACCTTAGGATTATTAAAAACTAATCATTTTACAACTAATGATATATTTTAAAGGAATATTAATTGAATAATAAACTAATATTAAATTAAGAATTGTAACTCTAATTTAAATAGAATTTATAGATTTTCTATATAATTTGATTAAAATTTTTAAATTGAATAATAAAAAACATTTTTCAAAACATTTAAATTTTAATAAAAATACAAAGGTATATAGAAATATATTATTATTTTAATCAAGTATAAGAATGAATTCGAAAATATTCTAATATTTGTTTAATTAAAGATATTTGTTTAGAGATTTAAATGTTTATTAAAAAACAAAGTTATAAAATTATTAATCTTTTAGTGATTATCATAAAAAGGTATAATATTAATCAATTAATTCAAATATAATTATAATAAAAAAGTATAAAGGGAATTAGAAATATATTAAATAGTATTTTTAAATTTTTTATACAATATAATTATTTTTAAAATTTATATTTATAGGATAGATAGTATTCTATTAAATCAAATCTAAATTATTTTAGGTATAATAATATTCTAATAAGAATTGAGAATAATTTCATAAAGTATTTGTTTTATTTTTTATATAATAAAAAGAGTTATATTATTATGAATAATGTTTATATTAATGAAAATTGGATTAATATAATAGAGATTCAGGAAAATGATTCGATAGGTGAAAAATCGAAAAATGAAATGGATTAATAAATAAAATTAATCTTATTGATTTCAATATATAATAATAATATAAAATTAAATTTTCAATAGAATATAAAAAGTTTAATATTGTAAGAAAAGTGTTATAGATTTATTTATAGATTTAAATATTATTAATGAAAAAATTGTAAAATAATGTAATTTGAAAAATATAGAAAAGTGATTATATATAATTATAAATATTATTAGAAAAGAAATCAAAATATATAAAGAATATATTATTTTAATCGATAAACTACTCTGATACTATTAAAACCTTAATAAATTACTCTCATATTACTAAAATTAATATCTTTTTATTTTTATACCATTTAGATTCTGATCAAAAGTAATTAGATTCTATAATAAAATCTATTTATAAATATATGAATTTTAGGATTTTAAATATAATATTTAATAAACAAATATAATTATAGATTATAGATTCTATTATATTATTAAAAATTCTATATTTCTATCATAGATTCTATATTTCTATTATCCTTTCCTTTCTTTTTTCCTTTCTTTTTTCCTTTCTTTTTTCCAAAAAGAATGAAAAATATATTAGAATTTAAAAGTGAAGAATATAATATTTAGAATCTATAATAAAACTATAAAATCTATGATAATAGAATCTATAATAAAATTATAGGATTTATAGAATCTATATATATAAGATTAGATTCTATTATAAAATCTAGCTTTTTTTTGATTAGAATCTAATAATATAAAAATAAAAAGATATCAATTTTAATAGTATAAAAGTAATTTATTGGACTTTTAATAATGTAAAAGTAATTTACTATATATAAAATTACTTTAACTCAATTTTTAAAAATATTATAATAAATTAAAATTATTTCAATTATATTATAATGATCTATTAATGAAATATTTAAAATAAAAGTAATAATAGATTTCATAAAAAGAAATTTTATATAAAATAATTTCTAAAAAGAAATTACAATTTTTATAATTAAATAAAATTGATATCTCTAAAAAGCTCAGATATTATAAACTTTATAGAGAATTAAATAATTTATTATAATTAGTTTAATTATAGATCGAAATTTCAATAAATTTTATAATTAATTTATTATCTATAAAAAACAATAAGGATAGTAAATAACTTTTTAAAAATCTATTTATAATAGTAAATAGATTTATAAAAATAATTTATTATATATTGTATTATAAAACAATTAATATTATTGTATTAATATCTTTGATATAATCCCTAATATACAGGATTTAAAACATGGTTTATAACTGGAAGCTGATTGGTCGAGAAAAAGTACGGATGCTCTGTGCGGCGAATATCAAAAGTTAGGAAATAGGTTGGAGTAGGTTTTAATTGATATAATAGTTATAAATAATATATGAAATATAATTGATTGATATTTTTATATTCTTTGAATTGATAGTTTTTGAATAATGTTATTTTTATATTAAGGAGAGGAATTGTTGTTAATGTATCAATTGTTTAGTTAATTTTGTAGTAAAAAGTTCGAAAAAAGTTTGATAAAAAGTCGTTAATACGATTCTGATTGGTTCAGATTTGATTAGTAATAAGAGAGATAAGAGAAAAGATTAAAAAGAAAAGGGAAGGGATTAGATTTATTAGATTTATTAGATTTATTAGATTTATTAGATTTATTAGATTTATTAGATTTATTAGATTTATTAGATTTATTAGATTTATTAGATTTATTAGAGAAAAAAGAATAGAAAAAAAGAATAGAAAGATAGAAATTAGAAAGATGGAAATTAGAAAGATGGAAATTAGAAAGATGGAAATTAGAAAGATGGAAATTAGAAAGATGGAAATTAGAAAGATGGAAATTAGAAAGATGGAAATTAGAAAGATGGAAATTAGAAAGATGGAAATTAGAAAAATAATTAAAAAGAGAATTAAAAAGAGAATTAAAAAAAGAAATAAAAAGAAATAAAAAAAAATAAAAAAAAATAAAAAGAAAAAAAAAGAAATAAAAAGAAAAAAAAAAAATAGAAAAAAAAATAAATAGAAAAAAAATAAAAGAAAAGAATCAAGAAAAGAACAATTTAAAAAAATAATTAAAAAGAAAATAAAGAAAGAATTAGAAAAAGAATTAGAAAAAGAATTAGAAAAAGAATTAGAAAAAGAATTAGAAAAAGAATTAGAAAAAGATTTAGAAAAAGAATTAGAAAAAGAATTAGAAAAAGAATTAGAAAAAGAATTAGAAAAAGAATTAGAAAAAGATTTATAAGGTTTTGAGGTTTATTTATATCTTTAATATTTTTATATAAGCTAAAAGCTAGAGGTTAATAAAGATTATTATTATTATTATTATTATTATTATTATTATTATTATTATTATTATTATTATTATTATTATTATTATTATTATTATTATTATTATTATTATTATTATTATTATTATTATTATTATTATTATTATTAAAAATATAAAAATATAAATCTTATTTATTTTAGAATTCTAAAAGCTATATAATACAAATATAAACATAGGTCCTGAAGGGTATGAAAAATAACTATGGAGAGCGTTAGCGAGCCCATTGTTATTTTTAGCCCCGAAGGACCGAAAAAAGCTCGTTTTAAATGTTTTTAAAAATATAGATTTCTAAACATATTATTTCAAATAAAAATATAATTTTTATTGATAATTTTTATATCAAAATAAAATATCAATTTAATATTATATTTCATTTGTAAATAAGAAAATAAATAAAATATTATATATATAAAATCAATATATATATCGAAACCAATTAAAGTTGTAAACTTTATCGCTATACTTATTATATATACAATTTGATTTATAAAAAACAAATTATTAGGGATTATATCAAATAAATATCATTCTAAGATTTTATTGAAGTTTGCTTAATTTAGAATGGATTTTCAAATTAAAAAATGAACTATTGAAACGAGAATATATCTATTTAATAAATAAATATTCTAAATTTATTAATAATTATATATTATTATTAATAATTAAAGTATTGAATAATATAGGATTGTATGAGTACAAATTCTATAGTTAATCTTATATATAAATATTCCTTATGATTATTAATCTTTTCGAAACAAAAAGAATAAAAGAAGAAAATTCTATTAGAATATATATATAATAATAAATTATTAAAATTTCAATTCTTGATATTATAACTTTTAGATCAAATTGTATATATAATATAATAATAAAACTTAAATCGACCACCCTACTTTCAAACATTCGCAGTTTTATAGTATAATTGCTCAGATCAACACAAAATCTCAAAATCGAGGTATCTTTATACTTTCGATTTTATTATATAGAATTAACTCTTTATATTTTTTATAAATCCTTTTATTTAATCCAATAATTATTTTTTTGATAATATTACTAAATAATAAGTTTATAATTTTGAATTATCTTTTATAATTATTAAATTTTAGATTTATATATTTATTGAATTTATAATCTCTATTTAATCTTAATTAATTTTATATAATTAAAAAAAAAGAAATAGAATGAATATTTAAATATTTCTTTTTTTCGAAACCAATTATTATAATCAAAATATTATTTTAAATATAGTAGATATTATCAAAAAATAACTTAATATTTTTGAATATAATATAAAAAGCAAATATATAATTATTATAAATCTTATAATATTATTTAATATCTTTATAATATTTTATATAAATATATTTAGTATAATTTTTATAAAGGAATTTATTGGTTTTATAATTAATTTTATAATTATTGCTATTTTTGTTGATATTATCGTTTTTTTTTATATTTCTTAATATTTATATTTAAATTCTTATTTATATTATATTTATTATTAATTTTAAAACCTTTATAAAGATAGTTAAATCTAATGATATAAATAATATTAGAAATAATGTATTCTTTAAATTTAAAAACATATAATCTGAAAAAACTTTTTATAGTTTTATATCAAAATAATTTTTATTTCGAATTATATTTAATATTAAAATCGAAAATTGTTTATTAAATATAAATATTTAGTTTTATTTAATCAATTTTTGATTTTTATTTCTTAATAATATTTTATAAAAATTATTAAGAATCTTTTTTTAGTTAATATTTTAATAATTTTGTTTATAATTATAAATTGAATTATTATCTCTATATTTAATAATATTTATAATTTGTTGTATAATAAATATAATTAATGAAAGATATTATAAATATTAAATATTATATTTTTAATTATTTTAGAGATTTGATATAATTATATAATTATAGAAATCCCTATTTTTTTATAAATTTAAATAATAGAATAATTATAATAAATAAGATTTTTATTTTTAATAAAACTTTTATATAAACAAAAAAGTATTTAATTATTATCAAATTCTTTAATTATAAAATCAATAAATACTTTAATAAAGTCATTTGGATTATTTCATTTATTAAAATAATTCATTTTTTATTTTTTTTAATATTAATATCTTTTTAAATTAATTAAAAAAAAAGTATATTATAATCTAATATAATTTAGATTATTAATTTTTTTTTTTTAAATATATTCAATTTTCTTTTTATATTTATTATAACTATTAAATAGATATATATAAAAAATCAGTAGGTATTAATTATATAGTGTTATTCAAACATATTAACTATTATAATCCATTTAAGTTGAATATAACAAATATTTTATTATTTTTTAATATAAGAATAATATTATAATATTTCTTATTAAAAATAAATTTAAAACTATTTAAAAAGTAGGGGAGATTTAGTATAAAATAACTAATATATTTATTAAAATTTTCAAAATAAAAATATTTAATATTTTTATAATTATAGAGTTTATTAATAAATATAAGTATAATGTTATTATAATTTAATATAAATAAATTAAACCTATTCTCATCACTAATCAAATCCTAATTTAGGATTAGATATAAGTTTTTAAAATTGTAATCTAGATATATATTTTTTTTTTCAATAAAGATCTTTAGATTATATTTGAAAATAAATAGAGGAAAGGATAAGGATATTTTTTGTTATATATAAAGTTTTGATAAGTTTAATATATTCAATTTCGAAAATGTATTTTGTTAATATTAATATAATATAATAAACTTTGTAATAGAATTTATAATTAATAGATTCAATAATATAATTTTTAGATCTATTAAATTAATATTAATTAAAATATTTTTATATATATAACAATTCTTATAATATTTGATATATATTGAATCGATATTATTTGTATTTAGAAATCCTAAATCATTATTATATTCCAATAGATTTTTAAAATCTTAGAAATCTTAAAGAATTAGATTACTTTTAGATTATAATATATATATACAAAAATACTAATTTATATATACAATAATATTATTATATATATAATAAAAATCTTTTTTGAGTTAATATAAATATAAATATTATATTCAATTTGTATTATTAATTGAATAATAATAAAATAACAGATTATATATTCTATTTAATTTTATTATTTCAATATTTGATAAAAAGCAATTTCAATATTTGATATTATATATTCGAATTAAAAATATAATTCAGATATAGAAACTCGAATTTAATATATTGATTTAATAATAATGATATAAATTTTATTAATATTCTTAATGAGTTTATAAATAGAACTGATTATATTATCAACTTTATTTTTTTGAATATTTTTTTTATTAAAATTATTATTAAAAAGGATATATATAATAATTCGAATTACAAAATATAAATTATTATTATTCTAGACTAAGATATAACTTTATTAAAATAATAATATTATAGAATTCTAAAAATAAAATTGAAAAAACTCTTCAATCTAATATACATTAATATAACATATTTTTCTAATCTTTTTTTTTTATAAATAAAATAGTAATTAAAATATATATAATCGATTTTATAATAATAATAGATATTATTATTTATATAATTAATAAATTTAATAAAGAAAATAATAAAACTATATTATAATAGATTTTTTAATACAAAGAGATATATCAAAATCATTTTTATAAATATAATATTTTAAACGAGGATATTATTTAAACTATTCAGATTTTTTACAAAATAATTCAACAAACAAAATATAAATATTAGAAAATTATTATAAATAAAATTAAAAATAATTAAAAGTTTTATAGAATTATTAATTAATATAAATTAGAGTTTAATCTGAAATTGTTTTTATTATATATTAATGAAAACTTTATTAAAAATATTATAAAAAAAGCTGAGATTTTATATAAAAAAATCCTTGATTGTTTTAATATCTTCAATAATCTTGAATATAATTATTTCAAAAATTAAAATGAATTGAATATTCTAAAATAACCTCAATCTGTTTTAATAAAAAAGATTGAATATAATATTATTAGGATTTCTAATACTTTATTAAATATCAATTATATTATAATATGAATACTTAAAGTCTATTAACTAATAATATTTTATATAAACTTTATAATTAATATCTAATATTCAATTTTATTCTATAAATTTAAAAGTTTATTAAAATAATTATATTATTTAAAAGTAATAAAAAGAATAGATCCTTTATTTATTCCTAATAATTAATTATATTTATTTTCTATATTTTAAAAAATCTAAAAAGAATTGTAATTTATTATTTAATATAGAGTATATTAATCAATAATATTTTTAGTTTATAATACAAAGAAATCCTTTTTAAAAGAATTACTATAAATTTAATTATTTGTTTTATATATAATATAGAGATTATCTTTTGTTAAGGATTAGAAATTATTATAATTATTATAGATATTCAAAATATCTTCAATATATTTCTAAAACAAAAATTATTGAAAAGAATAATTAGATAAGATTAGCTTTTGATTTTTTTAAGATTAATCGAATTCTTTTTTATTAATTAATATATTTGAGTTTGTTTAAAGAATTCGATTATATTTAATTATAAAATTATATATAGGATATTCTAAAGCTTCTTTCTTTTTCTAATTCTATATATATTATATCTAATTGAATTTATATTACAAAATATGAAATTATATTTCAAATATATTAATAATTTCTATTTATATTAAACCTTTTAATTCTTAAACTCCAATATCCTTATTTTAATAAATAATATAAAAAAGATTTTTAAATTAAACAATAATAATAAAATTATTTTTATTTTTAAGAAATTTGAAATAATTTATTTTATTAAAAAAAAAGAATTATATTTCTCTTTATATTATTAATAAAAAGTTTATTATTATATTAATTATTATAATCGAAAATAAAATACAATCTACTCTAAAATAACTTGAAATTTGATTCAATAAAAGATTTTCTTTTCAAAAATATATTATTATAAAAACTATCAAAACTTGAATAATAATATATCATATTTATAATTTTACAAAGATAATTGATAACTTTTTAATTTTAGTTTTATATAAAACTATTATTATTTATATTGTTCTTTTTTTTATATATAAAATCAAAATGTAATTCAATAATAAAACAAAATTATTTTATATTTAATATATTATTCATAATTTTGTTATTTTCTTTCAAATAAATTAATATATTAATCTATTGAAATAAATATTTGTTTTAATACTTAAAAATATATTTTCAATTTAAAAAATTATTCTAACAATTATTCTTTTTAAGAATATAGATATTCTATTTATTAATATAATACTAAATAAAACTAAATTTTATTTTACCATATATATTCAATCAATAAAACTCTTCATTTTATAATCTATTAAATTATATTTCTATTTATTATCAAAAATAAAAATACTAATTAACAATAAAAATCTAAAACTAAAATTCGATATTTAAAAACAATCCTTTTTAATATTATATATTTCATATTATAATCTTTACATTTCTTTTTAAAATATAAAATAAATCTAATAGAAAATATTAATAAAAAAACAATAATTATCAATTTCAAAAAATAACAATTTTATTTTCTTTTTAATAAAATCTTAATCTTTGTAAATAATTCTAAATAAATTATTAATAAAAAAAGATTTGTTAAATATAAATATATAATATATTAAAACAAAAAGCAAATTATTACTAATTCAAATTTGATTAATAATATTTTGTATATTTTCAATTCAAAAACAATTAAAGTTTATATAAACCTTAAATATATTTTAAAGATTTTCTTATTTAATAAATAATATTTATAGTTTTATATTAATAAGATTTTAATAATCTAATATTTATATAACAATATATTCGATTCTTTTTAATAGGTTTTTTATATTTATCAAAATACTATACAAATCTTCAATATCAAGATTTATTAATACTTTAAATATATAAATATTAAAAAAAACAAAATTATTAATAAACTTATTGATTTTAAAATCTACAAATCTATTTGGATTTTAAAATCCATTTTAATATTTATTATCAATAAAATAGAAATTATCATTAGAAAACTATATAATTAAATAAAACAATTCTAATAAAAAACAATAATCTACTTTTTTCAAATATTTATAACAAATGAAATCTTATTTATATAATTAAATTTCTTTTAAAATTGAATCTATTAAAAAAGATATTATATTATATTCTAATTATATATACAAAAAATAAAGATTTTATATAATATTATAGAAAGCTTCAATATCAAAATATTAATTTAGAATATTTTTATAATTATTAAAAAACTTCTGAGTATTTAATATTATATTATAAATCATTAATTCAATTTAGGAAATAATCTAAACAATTATTTTTATTTTTATTTTTATTAATAATAGAAGGTTTTAGTTATTTTTACTTTTAATATTATAATTATTAATATTAATCGAATTCTTTAGAATTACTTAATTCTATATTAATATCTATTTCTATTAAAAATATCCAATCATCTTTTTTTTCTCTTTTTTTTTTTCATTTTTTTTTTCAATTAAATCTTACTTTTTCTTTATCTAATTTAAACAATAACTAAAAGATATAATAAAAATTCCATTTGATATCAATACATTTTATAAATACATATTTTTATAATATTATATTCATTTATTTCTAAAGAATTATATTTGATTTTTTAGAATTCTAAAATATTATTAGTTTTATCTCAATTAACAAACAAAGAATTATTTAAATAAATCCTGATTTTTATATATATGAATTGCTTTTTAAAGTATTAAATAAATCTATAATTTAGTATATCCCTATATCTCTTAAGAGATTCCCAGAATTAATCTTACATTAGCTTGATAAACATTAATAAATACTACTACTACTACTACTACTTTCAAATCATCCCTATTTTGAGCCACCCTTTTACACCAAAAATCACTTTTTAGTCTATTAATATCTCTATCAATATTAAATAAAATTTAATAAAATTTATATATATATAATCGAAATTATTTTAGATTTATATTAGAATTTTAAAATTTTGGGATTTTTCTAGATCGATTTTTAGAACTTTAAATATCGATTTTCAATTTAGATATAAATCATATACAAATTTAAAATTCTATAAAATCTATAATAACTTTTAATGAAAAATAGCTAAAAATAAATTATAAAATTTTATTATATATTTGTAAGATATTCAATTCGAAAGATCTTGAAAAAATAAAAAATTCCTTATAAATAAATATTCAAGAAGATATTCTTAAAATTACAAGGAATATTTATACTACTTTTAACTCACTATATATTATATCTCTATGTTTATTTATTTTTTTGAATTTTTTTTGAATTTCTATATAGATTCAGATTTGAATTTTTTAAAAAAATACATAATTTTCTTTTAATAATTATTGTTAAAAAGTTCTTAAAGATTTTATAAAATCTTAAATTTGTATATGATTTATATATAAATTGAAAATCGATATTTTGAAACCTCAAAAATCGATCCACAAAAATCCTAAAATTCTAAAAATTCTAATATAAGCTTAGAATAACTTAAATTATATAAACATAAATTTTTATTGAATTATATTTAATTTTGATAGAGATATTGATAGACCAAAAAAATGATTTTTGGTATAAAAGAGTAGCTTAAAAGAGGGGTCACCCGAAAATAGAGTGGTTGATTTACAACTTCTATTGATTTCAATATGTATTTCGATTTTATATATATAATATAAATAAAACAATGAGAATATTATATTAAATATATATTAAAATAGAATAAGGAAAGTAAAAGATTAAATTTCTTATAATTGAATTCATTTATAATAATTCAATATATCTTAATTAAAATTGTTTCTATTTTATTATATTATTTTAAAATCCTAAAATTATAGATTTATTAGGAAGGATATTAAATATTAAATAAAAATTTAAAAGATTAAAGAAATTTTGAAAGAATTTTAAAATTCTATAAATAAAGATATAGAAAAAACAATAAAAACGTTATAATAAAAAGTATAAGCAAATATATTTTATTATAAGAAATTGAATATTATTATTAATAAAGAATAGTGAAATTCAAATTAAAGAGATCTAAAAAGAAAAGAATAAAAAAAAAAGTTAAATCTCAAAATAAAAAGAATTGAATTATTTAAAACATTAAATATTAAAAGGGAATATATCTATAAATTGAAATTATTTAATTTATACAAAAAAATCTATAATATAGCTTATATATTTATATCTAAGAAATATAAGATATTAAAAAAGATAGATTTCTTTAATTCTTTTATCAAAAGGAATTCGAAATCAAAGGATAAAGAAATATAAAAATAAGGAATCAAAGAGATTATGATTTATAAAAATAAGAAAATAAATTAAATATTTTATAAAATAATAGGGATAATTTGAAGATTATGATATATAATTACTAATATTTTCAAATCTGAAAAACATATAAGATTTTTA
This sequence comes from Botryotinia globosa, assembly GCA_014898425.1. Classification (NCBI taxonomy): domain Eukaryota; kingdom Fungi; phylum Ascomycota; class Leotiomycetes; order Helotiales; family Sclerotiniaceae; genus Botryotinia; species Botryotinia globosa. The sequence goes on along the minus strand of RCSZ01000014.1, from coordinate 1,702,416 downwards.
AAGGAATATAACTAGAAATATTATTAAAATAATATTATATTTATTAAATAAAAAAGAAACAGATTTTGAAAAACTTTATAAATCACTTTTTAATGAAATAAATCTAATTTTTAATAAAAAAATTAAAAGTTTTTTGAATGAAAGGATTTTTATTATTGTAAAATGTATTGAATTAAAAAATATGAATTAATATAAAACCAAAGGAAATATAACAATGAAATCTATATTTTAATAGAATTAAATATTTTATATCTATAATTTTTAAATAAAAATATTTATATATCTTAATAATATAACTTTAAAGATAATAATATTCTTTTTTAGAGTTTATATTAATACAATTGTAAAATAAAATTTGTAAAGAAAATCTTGAGATTTTATATAAAAGGATTAATATTCGAATAAAATGATTTCAATGAATCTCTAAATTCTATTTAATGACTTAAGCAAATATTTATTAATGAAATAAAAGAGTAATAATTATTAATATAAAAACTAATCAATTTAATTAAAATCTGAAGGTTTTGTTAAATTATATTTAAATTAAATAAAATCAAAAAAGAAAGGGGTTTAAAAGATTATTCTTTATATTCATTCAATTATTAAATATATTAATTACAATAATAATAATATTATTATAAATATAAGATATAAAAAAGAAGGGAATCTATGTTAAACTTATTATAATAATTAATCAATATAAGAAATAAAAAGTAATAAAAAGAAAATAAACATTCTATTTTATTATAAAAGGTTTTTTATATAATATAATAGATAGAAATATATTCCGGATTGGTTATATAAAAATATTTGGGATTTGAAAAAAGGGGTTTGATATAATAAAGATAGTAGTTATAAATTAAAAGGTTTCTAATTATTATAGATTGAATTAATATTAGGAATTGGGTGATATTAATTAGGTAAATTAATACATTAAAAAATGTTAGAAAAGGATAGAGAAGAAAATATTAATTTCATATTTAATAAAAAGTTAAAGAAGTAACAAAAAAGAAATATTACTGAAAGAAAATTATATATTATAATAAAGAAAGTTGTTATAATAATTATATGTAATTTTAATAATAATAAATATATCAATACATATATTAATAAATATATTAATAAATATATTAATAAATATATTAGTAAATATAATAGTAAAATATGATTTTGATTATGAATATAATCTTTAAATTATTTTAATTTTAAAATTATAAATATAAATATAAAGTAATTTATTGGAATAATTATTAAAACATTATATTTCAAGGATAAAGATTATGAAGAAATGATATTATATTAATATAGGATATAATTAATCAATCAAATAATCTTGGAATTATTAAAAATTGAGTATTCAAAAATAAATAAAAAGTTAATATCAATAAAATCTAATCCTCACATTATTGATTTAATTTATAATTAATAATTATATGAATAAAAAAATTCATTTCGAAGGAATAATTTTAACAAAAAAAAAATTATATTTAAAGGATTAAGCGAATATGAAAAAGATTAGCTCTTGTAATAGTATTTATATGAAACTTATTACTTTTTCAGATAGAATATAATTAGATATATAAACTTATAAATATATAGATACTATATCTTTAATATTTTCTCAAACCAATACTAAATAATAATATTGTAAATTTAATTAATTATTCAAAAAAATCATTTTATCTTTATTTTCTGTATTTCTATTTTTAATATTATATTTGATATTAGTTTTAAATAAATTCAAAAATGATTTAATTGATTTATACCTAAAACTAGTAGAATTTATAATAATAATATTAATATTGATTTATTATAGGATATTAGTTATACTTTTTATAAAACTATAAAGAATACTTCTTTTTATTTTCTGTTCAGAAAAAGTATATAGAATTATAAAGATTATTAATATATTTTTGAAAAAATTAATAATATATAATTTCGAATTTGTTTAAAAGTGTTTATTTAAAAATTAAAATAAACTAATATTATAGGATATATATTGATTTCAATATGAATATTAAAGATATTTCTATACAAATATCTTTATAAAAAAAGTATTATAAATCGATTATAAAACAACTTATAAAATATTATAATAATAAAATATAATTATTCAAATCTATAAAATAAACCAATCTTTTTATTAAATTTGATTTAAAATTTCGAATCAAATATTTATTAAATCTTTTATTAAATCTTTAAATAATGATTTAATGATTTTATTGAAATCTAATAAAATTATAAAGAATTTAGATAATTTTGAAAAACTATTTAATAATGATAATAATAATTCAAATAATTTCAATAATGAAAATAATTAAAATAATAATAAAGATAGAAATAATAATAATACTAGAGATAATAGAAATAATAATAAATTGATATATTTTAATTATAAAAAGTATAATCATTTTAATTATTATAATAATTAAAATAGTTAAAACTATTGTTTTATTAATTTTTCAAAAATTTATAGAAATAATAATAAATATAAAAATATTAATAGTTCTTTTGATTTAACTTTTTTTTTTAAGGAATATTATTACCAGGGGCCTGCGAGCCCCCGGACCCCTTGCTTTTTGAGAAAGTATTATATAATTATATTTATAATTACAAAAATCTAAAAAAAGAAATTTTATTGAGGTTTGCAGGCGAAGTCGGTTTATCTTATTATATTACTTTTTTTTTAATTTTATTCAGATTTTTTAATTTTATTCAGATTTTTAATTTTATTCAGATTTTTTAATTTTATTTAGATTTTTTAATTTTATTCAGATTTTAGTGGGTCACTTTATATCAGATCATTAATTATATTATTGAATTATGAAAGCTATAGTATTAAAATAATTTTTATTAATATTAAATCAGCTATATTCAATATAAACCTTTTTTAATTAATTATATAAACTCTAGTTATATTTATATTATTTTAACTTCAATCTTTTATAAGAACTTTAGTTTTGAAACTAATAATATAAAAAATATATTATTTGAAAGCCCTTAGTTTTTTATATATGGTTATCACTTTTTTTTTTAATTTATATTAATTTAAATAAGTTGATTATATTAATTAATATGTATATAGAAATATAATTATAATTATATATATAATCAATAACAGCTATCGGTTATTGCTAAGAATGTTACAAAAGATTTATAATCAATTGGATAAACAAAATCGCAATTCATTTCAAGCTAACAATTTCCGAATCGAATTTTTCGTATATATATATACCTTCGGCCTTTGTGGGCGGTAAGAATATTAAGGAGATAAATCTCCAATAAAATTATTATTTTAAGTAAAGATAATAATTTTCCTGATTAGATTATTAGATATAATTAGGAAATATTATTAAATAAATCTGGATAGATTTTTTAATATAATTTAAGAATTATATGATATAATAATTGATATTTTCGAAGGATTTGAATATCAATAAATTTTTTTTTAAATGACATAATATTTTTTTCAGAATTTTTATCGAAAATAATTTGAATGGAAATTTTCAAAAAGTATTTAATATAATAATCATAAATTTATATTTCTATCAATATATAATATTTTTGATTATATATAACTTTTAATTATATTATGTTAAGATTCTATTTATATATAATAATACTTTAGAACATTATTCATAATATATCATTTTCAATTAAACATTTTGAATTTTATTAATCAAATTAAATAAATTATCAATTTTCATTAAAAGATATTTTTAAAACAAAATATATTAATTAGAATATTTCTTATATAATTTATTACATATTTTTTTAATAATAAATCTTGAAAATGTTCAAACTTATTTTTTTTAAAAACTTTACAATAAATATATTAATAAACAATTCTTTTTTATATTATTTAATAAAAACAAGAGTTATTAATTATCTTTTTAATTATAAAAAAAGAGATTGTAAATATTATAAATATATTATAAAGAAAAGAATTTATTTAAAATAAATCATTATACTAAATATAATAATTTCAATAATAAAAGTTTTATAAAATAACTAGTTTTCAATTAATATTGAATGAGAGAATAATAAAAAATATTATATTAATAATAATGATTATTCTATTAATTAATGTTTAATTAATATAAATAATTCTAAAAAGGGTTTCAAAATATTCTTTATATGAATAAATATTTATAATGATTTATTAATAACAATTTATTAATAGTAATTAATTTCAACAATATTATAAATCATTATATATTAATAATTAAGATATTTATTAAGAATAATAAATAATATAACAATAATAAATTTTTTGATATTATAATTAATACAAATACAATTTAAAATTAATTATCGAATATAAATAATATTTAGTGTAAAAGAAGATTGAAATTATTGAATATAATAAAACTATTGTTAACTAGAGAATAATGTGATATAATATTAGAATAACTATTTTAATCGATTTATTTTATATAAAGAATTTATTTAATAATATAGAATAGAATATAACAAAAACTGATATTTCATTTTTATTTTATTTAGTAGATATAAATAAATTCAAATTCAAGTATAATAATCTTAATAATATTATTATTATATTTAAAAATATTTATTTTATATATCAACAATTCGATTATATATTTTTATTATAGAATATTAATATTCAAAATTGAATTAATCATTCTATTAATAATAGAAAATATCATTTTATTGAAATCAAATTATAATAAATTTATTATGAATTTAATCATTTATTTATTTATAAGTTTTCTAAAATATTGAAATATTTTCAATATAAATAAAATTTTAAAACAATTAAACAATTTATTAAATTTTATTATTATTATTAAATATATAATAAGTTATTTGATAGATTCAAATTCTTTCTATTTAATAAGAATTTTGAATTTAATATTGGTTCGAGAAGGATACGGAAGACGTAGCACCTACATAATGTAGGTCCTGTATATCTTATTATATTCTGTTTAAAAAGCTAGCTAAATGGGAAAGTAGTAGACCTTATATAAATATTATTAAAAGAACTAATCTCTTTTGTATTTGCTTAATCCTTTCAATATAATAATCTTTATATTAGAATTATTTCCTTAAAATGAATTCCTTATATATAAATTTCTTTATTTATATATTCAGAATTCTTTTTTATAATTTCAATATAATGATTTCCTATTAGATAAAATTAATCTTTTCCTTATACTCTTTTTATTTATTTCATTATTTTGATATCAATTTTATTTATATCAATCAAATTAATTAGAGTTTAGTATAGCTTTTCTTTTATTATTGTATTAATTAAATTAATTGAATTATTGATTTATATAATTTCAATAATCTCTCTTTTTTTATATAAGATTAATGTAATGTTATAATATCAATTATTAATCTTTTTTTATTGATTATATTTAGTTTGATGAATAAATTGTATAAAGATTTCAAATCAATATATAAAACTAATGAAATTTTTTTGTTGAAAATAGTATTGATTATTGAAGTGATTATAATATCGATATCAAATCCCTAAACTAATTTGTATAATTCAAATATTAAAATATTATATATAACTTTTTTATATTTAATAAATAATTAATAAATGATATTAATATTCTTATATTTGTTTATTATAACAATTATATAGTTTATCTAGAATAAATAGTTTTTGTTGTTTACAAAAAAAGTATTTATAAAAACAATAATCTTGAATGAGTTTAAATTGAATAATATATAATTCAATCCTTTAATAAATTCTCTTTTTATTATTTAATATATTTATTTAATACTATAATATTGTTTTTGTTAAATTGTATTATTTATATAATTATTGAAAAATCAAAAGATATTTTAGATTAATATATTATTATAATATACATTTTATAGACTTATTATATAATATATTGATTATATATAGAAATATATTTTCGGATTTTGCTATATATTTTATAAATATCTATAAGTTTTATAAAAACAAATTGTAGATTGTTATATTGGTTTTTCTAATTGAAATAAATATTATTATTTTAAAATATAAAAATGATATTGTTGAATTATAATAAATAATTATAAGTTAATTCCTTATAATCTTTAATTATAAAACTAGTTTATTTAAACTACTTATCCTCAATCTATATAAATATATTATCTCCCACAATAAATATATCATCTATTTGTAATTCTATAATATCAAATCTAATTCCTTTATTACTAATATATAAAAGATAAGGGTTATATATAGATTATTATATTTTAAGTTTTTTATAATAATAAATGTAATATATTCTGAATCAATAATTCCTTATTTTTGGAATATTATATAATAGTTTAATAATAAATAATATTATATTGATAAACAAATCTATTTCTTTTAAAATATAAGTATAAAATATATAATATAGATTCAATATAAATTAAATATATATTTGAATAATATCCCGAATATATATATCTATATTATCCTTCCAAATATTTACAGCTAATAAAACTAGAATATATTAATATAATTATTGAATTATTAATAATTATATTAAAACAATTGTTTTATTAATATCATTATATATCTAAATAATTAATTTCAATTTATAGAATTTAATATCCATTCCTTTGTTTTTGATTTTATTAATAAATTACAATTTAAAAATATATATTCCTGAAAGGATATTTATTAGTAATACAATCTTAAATATATTTTTAGCTATTAATTTATCAATCTTCTTTTTTCTAGATTCCTTATATAAAATCAATTCTTTAAAATCGATAATAAAGCAATTGGAATATTGATTTTATATATAAACTCGAATCTAAAATATAATTATTTATAGAAAAGATATTAGTATAAATATTTAATTGTTTTTAAACAAATTTGAAAGAAATTCCTTAGGATTTGTAATATATATAATTGATATATTAAAAGTAAGTGATCTAATTTTGCTAGATTTTAATAAAATTATTTTATATTTATTAAGATAATTTGGAATTTGGTTGTTCTAATCAATTTAATTAATTTAATCAATTTAATGAATTTGATTAATTTAATTAATCTAATTGATTTAATAATAAAACTTTACTAATATAGATTTGAATTTTATAAATTTATAAAGTAAATTGAGTATATATATCTCATTGTTTATATTGAGGAATAGAAAAGACTCTCTCCATTTTTTTTAAATAATATTATTACTCTCTCTTTAAATTAATATATTATTATTCAATAATAAATTATAAAATATAATAATTAAAGATTTGTTATATATATTTATAGTTTTCTATATTTTTATAAAATTATAAATCTTATAAATCTTTATTATAATCTTTAAAATTGTTATTATTTGTTATAGAATAATTGATATCAGAAAGCTGTTTTTAATAAAACAAAGAAAAATATTGAAAACAAATAGAATAGATATTAATTCATTTGATTTTATAATATTATTATTAGTTTTTATAATTATCTGAAATATAGAAGCTTTTCTAATATTCAAATTATAAGTTTTTTTGTAAATAATTTTATAAAATTTATATAATATATAAAATCTTTTAATAATATTAATCGAATAATAAACTTTTATAAAGATTATTTTTATTTAAATAAATATTGAATTAATATATTATTGAAACTCTTTCCTAATAAAATTAATATCTATATTATAAATAATATATTCTAATAAACTAATATATATCAATTTAATATTTATAAAGTTTATTTTATATGTATTTTATAATTATATTATTTAATTATTGAATAGTTTGAAAATGTATAATTTTATTGATAATATATAAAATAGATTTATTATTGATATAAAAAATATTAATAAGTATTATATAATTAAATTCGAAGTTTTTATTAAATAAAGAAAATTTGAATCTATTTAATAATTTATTATAAATTTAATAATAATAATAAAACTTTGTAAATTATTTGATTATTTCAAAGTTTTTATTATATTTGAAATATTTGAATATTTTATAGAATTTGTAGATAAATAAATATTCAAATTAATAATGAATTTGTTATAATTCGATTTCAATAAAATAATATTCTTTATTATTGATAGAATAATCGATTATATTCTGAATATTGATATTTTATAATAAAAATATATAATTGAATTTTTGATATATAAAATAAATATTTTTGAGTGTAATAATAATATCTTTAAGATTATTATATTTGAATTTAAATTTATTTATATTTATTAAATAAAATAAAAACAAAATATTAGTTTTTATTATATTTTATTTTATATTTCCAAATAAAAGTTTTATATAAAATAAATTAATAAAGGAAATTGTTTTAATATTAAATTAAATTATTATTTAATTAATAATAGTTTTATGATATTTAATATCCTTAATCTTTTTTTATACTAAATATTGATTATATTTAATAATTGATTTTTTAATTATTCTTATATTAATTATAGTATTGAAAAACTTATTATTATTATATTATTTAATATTTATAATAAATATTTTAATTATTAATATATAAGTATTTATAATATTGTTGAAAATAATTATTATTAATAGATTATTATAAATATTTATTGATATAAAGAATATTCTAAAGATTTTTTTAGAATTATTTATATTAATAAAATATTGATCAATAAAATAATTATTATTGCTATTATTTTTTTAATTATTTTTTTATTTAAAATCTATTAGAAATTGATTGTATTGTTTTATAAAGCTTTTATTATTGAATTTATTATATTTGATATAATAATTCATTTTAAATAAATCTTTTTCCTTTTGGGTATATTTATAATACCTACAATTTTTCTTTTTGCAATTAAAAAAGTAATAATAATTTTTGTTTTTATTGAATAATATAAAAAAGGATTATTTATTAATATATTTATTATAAAGTTTTCGAAAAGAAAAACTCAAAGATTTATTATTATAGAAATATCGATTTATAAAAGATATTTCAATTATAATTTATTTTGGAAATGCTTTTTAATAAAAATCGATTGTTTGTTTAATCTAATTAATCAGATTTAAAATATTTGAGTAAGAATTATATATTATAAAATAATATTTCGGAATATTATTATATATAAATAAAATTTTGATATAATATAATTAAGAGTTATATATAATCAAAAAAATTATATATTAAAGAAAATATAAATCTATAATTATTATATTAAATATCTTTTAAAAATTTATATTAGGATTTCTTTTGATATAGATTTTGAAAAAGATATTATTTTATTTGAAGAATATATTCCATTAATATTTAAATCCTTTGAAATTGTTGATTATTATAATATATAATCTCTAAAATATATTAAAAAATCGATTTAGATTTATTTGATAATATTCTTTAATTATATTTAAAAACATAATTGAAAAGATTATTATTATTATCTCAAATAATACAAATACTTTGTGATAATATTCCTTAAATATATTAATCTTCAAACCAAAAAAGTTATTAATACTTTTATATCTATTATTATTTTTATAGATTTTCAAAAGATTAATAAAATAATAATTCTAATTATATTAATCGATATTATAATCTTCCTTACAATTGATATAATTGAAATTATTATTATTTTTATTATTTCTATCACTATTTCTATTATTTCTATTATTTTTATCATTTTTATTTCTATTATTATTTTAATTATTATTATCAAAATCATTCAAATCATTATTATTATTATCAAATAATTTTTTATAAATATCTAAATTCCCTATAATTTTATCAAATTTTAGTAAAATTATTTAATTATTTAATTTGTTTTTTGAAAATTTATTAAAAATATTAACAATATATTTGTTTTAAAGGAATTCGATAAGAAAATTGATCTATATATTAAATACAAATAATTATATTTCAATTTGATATTCCCTAAATTATTTTATAATTCAATTATAATATTTTTTATATAAAAATACTTTTAAAAGAGTATTCTCAATATCTTTATTGAAATCAATATATATTTTATAATATTATAAAATTTTGCGAAAACTATATAGTATTAGCTTTTTGATATCTTTGAAAAAGTAATATTGAATAATATTAAAATCATATATAATTATTTTTTGAAAGAATATATTAATAATTTTTGTATTTAAATATATAAATGTTTTATAAAGAAAATAATTATTAATATAATATTCGATTACATCTCTAAATATAAATTTTCTAAAGAATTATTTGATTATAAAAAGATCTTTTAGAAAGGAATAATTCTAAAGTTCCTTTTTGAATTTCGCATTTTTTGAATTCTCTTTTTTCAAAACTATATCTTTTTTTATAAAAAAGTAATAAAGAATATTTATTATATTATTATAATTAAATAAGGGATTATTCAATAGATTTATATTAATAGTATTTTAATAGTTTTTTGTAATCTAAGGAGTAATCTATTTGGATTTAAATTAATCAAATTATTTACTAGCTTTTTTAAAACTGATATTGTATATAGTGAAGGTGAAAAAGTAAGAGTAAAAAGAAAGGTTTGGTTTTTCGAATAATTAGTTTAAATTTATGATATTATTAATTAGTGTTGATTCGAAAAGGATATGGAAGATATAGTACTTATATAATGTAGATTCTATATATTTTATTGTATTCTATCTAAAGAATTAACTAAATAGGAAAGTAATAAGCCTTATATAAACACTACTGAAAGAACTAGTCTCTTTCGCATTCGCTTAATCCTTTCAATACAGTAGCCTTTGTATTGGGGTCATTTCCTTGAAGTGAATTCCCTATATATGAATTCCCTTGTTTACATATTTAACTTTATAATATTTATGAGTATATTTTATATCAATAATGATTTTATTTTATATATTATTAATAAAGCTATATATATTTAGATTATTTAATAATCAACTAATATAATTGTAGAATATATATAAAATAAGTTCTAGAAATACTAAATTAATATATATATCAATTCATTGGAGTATATTAATTATAATATAAATATCAATTTTATTAAAAAAAGTTTTAATAATATATTATATTAATATTCGATTAAATAAAAACAATTCCTACAAAAGTTCATTATTTGATTAATATTATTAAAAGAAGTATATATTTTTATATAAATCTTATAAAATTATTAATAATAAAACTTATAGTTTAGATATTCAATAGAACTATTATACTTCAAATAATTATAAAAATCATTAATAATATTATTAAACTAAATAGATTACTATTTATTCTATTTATTTTTAATATTTTTCTTCATATTATCAAGAATAAAGTTTTAATACTAATTATTCTATAATCAATTGTAATAATCTCTAAAATTATAACAAGGATTGACAAAACTTATAATTTTATAAAAATATAAAAGATCATAAATATATATAACGATTTTTTAATCATTTAATTTTATAATCTATTATTGAATGGTAATATTTTAATCTAAAAAGAAAGTAATAAGACTATTTTAAAAGAATAGAAATAATTCTTTTTATTCTTTGATACAAACAGGGAAATATATACTTGATTTATTTTATAATTTTATAAGATTTAAATTTATATCAATAAAACTTCATTATCAAATTAACTAAACTAATCAAATTAATCAAATTAATCAAATTAATTATATTTGAAATCATTTCAACAAATATCAAATAATTTTATCAAAATCTAATAATAAAAGAAAATTCATTTTCAATATATTAATTATATGTATTATAAATTCTAAAAAATCTTTTTTGAATTTATTCAAAAGAAATAAAAAATTTATATCAATATCTTTTTTATAAATAATTATACCTCAAACTCAAATTTATATATAAATTAATATTCTAATTATTTTATTATTAATCTTAAAAATTTAATTATATATAAGAAATCTAAAAAGAAAAAGATCAATAAATTGATAATTAAAAGCATATTTGTAATTATATTACTATTGAATATTTCTTTAAAAAACTTTTTTTTAAATTCTAATTTAATTATAAAATTAAAAGTAAAATATAAATATTGAATTTTATAAATCAAAATTAATTATTCAAATATATAATAATATTGATAAAACAATTGTTTTAATATAATTATTAATAATTTAAAACCAAATCAATATATTTTAATTCCATTAATTATAAATATTTAAAAGAATAATATAAACATATATATTCTAAATATTATTGAAATATATATTCAATCTATATCAAATCTATATTATACTCTTTATATTTATATTTCAAAAGAAATGAATTTATTAATTAATATAATTTTGTTTATTATTGAATTCTTGTAGAATATTCCAAAAATAGAAAACTATTAATTTTGAATAAATTATATGTATTATTATGAAAAACTTCAAATATAATAATCTATATATAACCTTCTTTTTTTGTATACTAATAATAAAAGGGTCAAATTTGATATTATAGAATTTCAAATAAATAATATATTTATAATTATTCATTAAAATTTAATAGTATTATTTCTATATTTAAAAGTAATCATATTCATCTTAATCAATAAAAACAATATAAGAATTTATAATCTGTTTTTATAAAGTGAATACATATTTAAAGAATATATATCAAATAAATATATCAAATAAATATATCAAATAAATATATCAAATAAATATATCAAATAAATATATCAAATAAATATATCAAATAAATATATCAAATAAATATATCAAATAAATATATCAAATAAATATATCAAATAAATATATCAAATAATGAAAAGAAAGTTTTATTAAAAGATTTAACTATATATCACTTAATCTAAATTCATTTAAAATTATTATCTTGACCAATATCTCTTTTACAAACAATAAAAACTACTTATCCAAAATAGATTATATAATTATTATAATAAATAAATATAATAATCTTAATATTATTCATTAATATCTATCAAATAAAAAAAAGTCATATATAATATTTGAATTTTAAAATTATATAAGTTAATCTAGAAATTTGATATCAAAATAATAATTATTTTTATAATGAATATTATTCTTCCAAAAAAGATTTTATTAATTTTATTTACTAATTTAGAATTGGTATATAATTTATATATTAAATTGGATACAATTAATAAAAAGAAATTAATAATTGATATTGTAGTATTATATCAATTTTATAAAAGAAAAAAGATTACTGCAATTATATAAATTAATAATCTAATCAATCTAATTGATATAATAATAAAAAGAAAACTATATCAAACTTTTATTAATCTAATTAATATAAATAAAACTGATATCAAAATAATAAAATAAATAATAAAGGTTTAAGAAAGAAATTAACTCTATTAATAGAAAATTCATATATTGAAATTATAAAAGAGAGTCCTAAATATATAAATAAAAAGATTTTTTTCAAAAGAATAATTTCAATATAAAAATAATAATATCAAAAGGATTAAATGAATATAAAAAATTAATTTTTTAATAAGATTTATATAAAACCTATTATTCTTTTATTTGATTAATTTTTCAGATAGAATATAATTAGATTTATAGAATCTACTAATATATGAGTACTATATCTTCTATATCCTTCTCAAACCAACAATAATATTATAAAGAAGAATATTGATAAAATTATAATATTAAAGTTTTGGAAAACAACATTCTAAATAATTAGATATATTTAAAATAAATTGCGGTATAAAATTAGCTTTAAATAGAACTTAGTATACATTTTTATATAATCTTTTATTAAGACTATTGAATTCTTTCTAAAATATTACCTATTATTAAGTCCTGATAGATTTATTCAAAAGATGTAGGTAGTAGTATTAGAGATTAGTTCTAATAGCTTATTATTATATATATAGTATACTTTAATGATACAAGTGGGAATTCTATATAATATTCTTATAGTACTTCATACTGTATAATACTTAATCGGGATATAATGTTTAAATTATACTCCTAATTAGATACAATATATATATTTTTAATATATTAAAAGTATTATCAAAGTATAACTAATTAATCTTTATAATTAGTCTCTATAAGTATTAAAATTATAGGCCCAAATCTTTACAGCTAATCCCTATAAGCATTATAGTTAATCCTTATAAGGCTTATATTATAAATCTAAAAAAAAATTGTAGAATTAAAATCTCTAGATTAATGATATTTTAAAATGAATTTAGGCATAAAGATTATTATAATTATATAGAAAAAATTCTATTTAAAAATTCTAATAAATTTTAATTGGTGACTGATTACTAGATTATATTATTATATATTATATTAAGGTTCTATTTGAAATATAATATATTTCATAAATTTAAAAGTATTATATAAATAGAATCTTATAAATAAAGAATTCATAATATTCAAAGATTTTAAAATATAGATATCAATTACTAAAATAATATTATATATCGAGTTACAAGGGTCTGAAACTATTATTAAATAAAATTTAGTTTCTTAATTTTTATGTTAATTTTATAAAATTTATCATATAATAATTATATTTCATTTTCAAAAATATTGTTATATTATATAATAATTTAAATATCAATTTCGGTATTATTTTATTAAAAGCTTTTTTCACTAAATCTCTGATTCGGTACGGTACTAGCATCGTACAAGGGTATAGGAACTATAGAAATACCACTCTGTTAGTACTAACAGCGTACTTCCACCGTTTTATATCCCTGCTTGTGCCATTAAGGTATAATATATTTATAATATATTATTGGTATATAATTGGTATCATTTAGATTGAGAAAATCTTTATTTCAATAAATTGAATTAAAAGAAAACTAAGAAATGAAAATATTTTTATAGTTCAATTGTTTTGGAATATCTATAAAATATTTTTAGAACATTTTTACAATATAATATTAATGACTTTTCAAAAAACAAATAATTAAAAAAAAGAAAGAGAAAGAATATTAAGAAAAATCTTTTCTTAAAAGGTATATTTTATTTTGAATAATGTTTGTAAAATATTAATAAAATATTTAATTCATTTATTAAAAAAATAGATTTTTAAGATTTTAATACTTCCATTATTTTTCGGATTTCCCAGATTTTCTGGATTCCTTTAGATTTTGAAGGTTCTTTTCAAATTTCGAGAAATTAATAGAAAATTAATAGTAATAATAGTAATAGTAGTAGTATTTATTAACATTCATTGAGCTGGCTTAAAACTAACCTTAGGAATCTTCTAAGGAATATAGAGATATATTAAGTTATAAATTTATTTAATGTTTTAGAAAACAATTTATATATATAAGGATTAGAATTCATTTGAATAATTCTTTTTTTATTAATTGAAATAAAGCTAATAATATTTTTAGAATTTTAAAAAATTAGATATAATTTTTTAGGAATAAATAAATGTGGGTTATAAGGGTATATATTTATAGAATGTATAGATATTAGAAGATACTTTTATTATATCTTTTAATTATTATTTAAATTAAATAAAAGAAAAATAGAATCTAATTAAAAAGAAAAAAAGAGAAAAAGAGAAAAAGGCAAAGAGATAATTGGATATTTTTAATAAAAGCAAATATTAATATAAAATTAAATGATTTTAAAGAATTTGATTAATATTAATAATTATAATATTAAAAATAAAAGGTAATTAAAGTCTTTTATTATTAATAAGAATAAAAGTAAAAGTAATTATTTAGATTATTTTTTAAATTAAGTTAGCGATTTATAATATAATATTAGATATTTAAATTTTTTTTGATAATTATAAAAGTATTTCAAATTAATATTGTAATATTGGAATTTTTTATAATATTATACGAAATCTCTATATTCTATATATATAATTAGAATATAATATAATATCTTTTTTAATAAATTCAATTTCAAAGAAAGTTTAATTATATAAATAAGATTTTATTTATTGTAAATATCTGAAAAAATAGATTATTATTTTTTGTATTAAGATTGTTTTATTTAATTATAAAGCTTTTTAATAATAATCTCTATTTTATTAATAATAAATATTGAAATGGATTTTAAATCCCAAATGGGTTTATAAACCTTAAGATTAATAAACTTATTAGTGGTTTTGTTTTTTTTAATATTTATATATCCAGGGGATTAATAAACCCTAATATTAAAGATTTATATAATATTTTAATAAATATAGAAAACCTATTAAAAGAAATCGAATATATTGTTATATAGATACTAGATTATTAAGATATTATTAATATAAAATTATAAATATTATTTATTAAATAAAAAGGTTTTTAAAGTATATTTGAAGCTTATATAAGCTCTGATTACTTCTAAATCGAAAATATACAAGGTATTATTGATCAAACCTAAGTTAATAATAATTTGCTCTTTATTTTAATATATTATATATCTATATCTAACAAGTTTTTTTTTATTAATGATTTATTTAAAGTTATTTAAGAAGATTGAGATTTTATTAAAAAAGAAATAAAATTATTACTCTTTGAAATTAATAACTATTATTTCCTTATTAATATCTTTTATTAGGTTTATTTAATATTCTAAAAAGAAATATAAAGACTATAATATAAAATACAAGCTTTTTTCGGCCCTTCGGAGCTAAAAATAACAACGGGCTCGCTAACACTCTCCATAATTATTTTTCATACCCTTTAGGACCTATATTTATATCTATATGATATAGCTTTTAGAATTCTAAAAATAAATAAAATTAATATTTTTATATTTTCTATTAAAATATGAATTTTGAAGCTATTCAGAGATTGTAAGCTTTTGAGGTGATGGTCTGTGCACCGGTCTAGGTGGGGTATATTCACCATAATAATAATAATAATAATAATAATAATAATAATAATAATAATAATAATAATAATAATAATAATAATAATAATAATAATAATAATAATAATAATAATAATAATAATAATAATAATAATAATAATAATAATAATAATAATAATAATAATAATAATAATAATAATAATAATAATAATAATAATAATAATAATAATAATAATAATAATAATAATAATAATAATTAACCTCTAGCTTTTAGCTTATATAAAAATATTAAAGATATAGATAAACCTCAAAACCTTCTAATTCTTTTTCTAATTCTTTTTCTAATTCTTTCTTTATTTTTCTTTTTAATCATTTTTTTAAATTCTTCTTTTCTTGATTCTTTTCTTTTATTTTTTTTCAATTTTTTTTTTTTCAATTTTTTTTTTTTCAATTTTTTTTTTTTTCAATTTTTTTTTTTTTTTTTTTTCTTTTTATTTCTTTTTTTAATTCTCTTTTTAATTCTCTTTTTAATTATTTTTCTAATTTCTATCTTTCTAATTTCTATTTTTCTAATTTCTATCTTTCTATTCTTTTTTTCTATTCTTTTTTTCTATTCTTTTTTCTCTAATAAATCTAATAAATCTAATAAATCTAATAAATCTAATAAATCTAATCCCTTCTTTTTTCTTTCTAATTTCTTTTCTTATCTCTCTTATTACTAATCAAATCTGAACTAATCAGAAATATATTAGTAGTAGTAGTAATATTTATTAATATCCATCGAGCCGGCTTAAAGCCAACCCTGGGAATCTTTCAAGAGATATAGGGATATATTAAGGTATGAATTTATTTAATATTTTAGAAAACAATTCATATATATAAGAGTTAGAGTCTATTTGAATAATTCTTTTTCTATTAATTGAAGTGAGATTAGTAGTATTTTCAGGATTTTGGAAAACTAAATGTAATTCTTTAGGAATAAATGAATGTGGGTTATAAAAATATATATTTACAAAATGTATAAATATTAAACAATATTTTTATTACATCTTTTAATTACTGTTTTAAATTAAATAAAGGAAAAGTAGGATTTAATTAAAAAAAAAGAAAAAGAAAAAAAGAAAAAGAAAAAAGATGATCGGATATTTTTAGTGGAGGTAAATGTTAGTATAAAACTGGGTAATTCTAAAGAATTCGATTAATATTAATAATTGTAATATTAAAAACAAAAAATAATTAAGATCTTTTATTATTGATAAAAATAAGAATAAAAATAATTATTTAAATTATTTCCTAAATTGAATTAACGATTTATAATATAATATCAAATATTTAGAAATCTTTTGATAATTATAGGAGTATTTCAAGTTAATATTTTGATATTAAAACTTTTTATAATATTATATAAAATCTCTATATTCTATATATATAATTAGGATATAATATAATATTTTTCTTAATAGATTTAATTCCAAAGGAAGTTTAATTGTATAAGCAAGGTTTTATTTATTATAGATATTTGAAAAAATAGATTATTATTTTTTTTATTAAAACTACTTTATTTAGTTATAAAGCTTTTTAATAATAATTCTTATTTTATTAATAATAAATATTAAAATAGATTCTAAATCTCGAATAAATTTATAAATCTTAAGATTAACACATTTATTAATAATCTTATTTCTTTCAATATCTATATATCCAGAGAATTAATAAATTCTAATATTAAAGATTTGTATAATATTTTAATAAATATAAAAGGTTTATTAAAAGGAATTGAATATATTGCTATATGAATATTAAATTATTGAAATATTATTAATATAAAGTTATAAATACTATCTATTAAATAAAAGAATTCTTAAAATATATTTGAGATTTATATAAACTTTAATTACCTTTAAATCAAAAATATATAAAATATTATTAATTGAATTTAAATCAATAACGATTTGCTTTTTATTTTAATATATTATATATTTATATTTAATAAATCTTTTTTTATTAATAATTTGTTTAGAATTATTTAAAAATATTAAGATTTTATTAAAAAAGAAATAAAATCATTATTTTTTAAAACTAATAATTATTATTTCCTTATTAATATTTTTTATTAAATCTATTTAATATTTTAGAAAAAAATATAGGGATTGTAATATGAAATATATAATATTAAAAAGAATTATTTTTAAATATTGAATTTTGATTTTAGATTTTTATTATTAATTAATATTTTTATTTTTAATAATAAATAGAAATATAATTTAATAAATTATAAAATAGAAGATATTTATTGATTGAATATATATAATGCAATAAAACTTAGTTTTATTTAATATTATATTAATAAATAGAATATTTCTATTTTTAAAAAGAATAATTATTAAAATAATTTTCTAGATTAAAAATATATTTCTAAATATTAAAATGAATATTTATTTTAATAGATTGATATATTAATTTATTTGGAAAAAAATGATAAGATTATAAATAATATATTAAATATAAAATGATTTTATTTTATTATTAAATCATATTTTAATTTTATATATAAAAAAAGAATAATATAGATAATAATAGTTTTATATAAAATTGAAATTAAAAAACTATTAATTGTTTTTATAAAATTATAAATATAATATATTATTATTTGAGTTTTAATAATTTTTATAATTATATATTTTTTAAAAAAGAATTTCTTATCAAATCAAATTCCAAATTATTTTAAAATAAATTATACTTTATTTTTGATTATAATAATTAATATAATAATAAGCTTTTTATTAATAATATAACAAGAAATATAATTCTCTTTTTTTTTAATAAAATAAATTATTTCAAATTTCTTAAAAATAAAAATAATTTTATTATTATCACTTTATTCAAGGATTTTCTTTATATTATTTATCAGAATATAAATATTAATATTCAAAAATTAAAAAGTTTAATACAAATAAAGATTATCAATATATTCGAAATATAATTTTATATTCTATAATATAAATTCAATTAGATATAATATATATAAAATTAAAAAGAAAAAAAAGTTTTATAATGTTTTATATATAACTTTATAATTAAATATAATCGAATTTTCTAAATAGATTTGAATATATTAATTAATAAAAAAAAATCAATTAATTTTAAAAAAATTAAAAACTAACTTTATCTAATTATTCTTTTTAAGAATCTTTATTTTAGAAATATATTAAAAACATTTTGGATATTTATAATAATTATAATAATTTTTAATTTTTAAGAAAAAATAGTTTTTATATTATATATAAAATAGATAATTAGATTTATAATAATTCTTTTAAAGAAAACTTTTTTATACTATAAATTAAGAATATTATTAATTAATATAATTTATATCAAATAATAAATTATAATTCTTCTTAGACTTTTTAAAATATAAAAAATAAATATAATTGATTATTAAAAACAAATAAAGAATCTATTCTTTTTATTAATCTTGAATAATATAATTATTTCAATAAACTTTTAAATTTACAAAATAAAACTAAATATTAAATATTAATTATAAAACTTATATAAAATATTATTAACTATTAACTAATAGACCTTAAATATTCACATTATAATATAATTAATATCTAAAGAGATATTAAAAATCTTAATAATATTATATTCAATCTCCTTTATTAAAATAAATTGAAATTATTTTAAAATACCTAATCTATTTCAATTTTTAAAAAGATTATATTCAAGATTATTAAAAATATTAAAATAATCGAAAATCTTTTTATATAAAACCTCAGCTTTTTTCATAATATTTTCAATAAGGTTTCTATCAATAAACAATGAAAACGATTTCAGATTAAATTCTAATTTATATTAATTAATAATCTTATAAAACTTCTTATTATTTTTAATTTTGTTTATAATATTTTTTTAATAATTGTATTTTATTTATCAAATTATTTTATAAAAGATTTGAATTATTTAAAGAATATTCTTATCTAAGATATTATATTTACAAAAATAAACCCAATATATCTTTTTATATTCAGAAATTTATTATAATATAGTTTTATTATTTTCTTTATTAAATTTATCAATTATATAGATAGTAATATCTATTATTGTTATAAAATCTATTATATATATTTTGATTGTAATTTTATTTGTAAAAGAAAGAAGATTAGAAAAATAAGCTATACCGATATATATTAGATTAAAAAGTTTTTCTAATTTTATTTTTAAAATTCTATAATAATATTATTTTAATAGAATTATACTCTATCCTAAAATAATAATAATTATATTTTATAATTTAAGTTATTATATATATTTTCCCTAATAATAATTCTAATAAAAAGAATATTTGAAAAAATGAGATTAATAATATAACTAATTTTATATATAAATTTATTAAGAATATTATTAAAATCTATATTATTATTATTAAATTAATATATTAAATCTAAATCTTTATATTTAAATTATACCCCTAATTTAAATATATAATATTAAATATTGAAATCGCCTTTTATTAAATATTAAAATAATAAAATTAAATATAATATATAATCAATTATTTTATTATTATTTAATTAATAATATAAATTGAATATAATATTTCTATTTATATCAATTTAAAAAAGATTTTCATTATATATAAAATAATATTATTATATATATAAACTAATATTTTTATATATATATATTATAATCTAAAAATAATTTAATTCTTTAAGGTTTTCAAAATCCCAAAAGTTTATTGAAATATAATAGTTATAATTTGAATAGTTTTGAATCTATATATTAATAATTATTCAAAATTCTTGAATATATATAATATCAATTTATTAAATATTAAAGATTATAAGAATTATTATATATATAAAAATACTTTTATTAATATTAATCTAATAAATTTATAAATTATATTATTAAATTTATTAATTATAGATTCTATTATAAAATTTATTGTATTATATTAATATTAATAAAATATTTTTTTGAAATCAAATATACGAAATTTATTAGAGTTTTATATATAACAAAAGGTATTCTTATTCTTTTCTTTATTTGTTTTCAAATATAATCTAAAGATTTTTTTTAGAAAAAAATAAATATTTGAATTATAATTATAAAAGTTTGTATTTAGATTATAATTATAAAAGTTTATATTTAGTTTTAAATTAGAGTTTGATTAATAATAGAAATAGATTTAATTTATTTGTATTAGATAATAATAATATTATACTTATATTTATTAATAAGCTTTACAATTATAATTATAGGAATATCAAGTATTTCTATTTTAAAAAATTCAATAGATATATTAACTATTTTATATTAAATCTTTTTTATTTTCCAAATAGTTTTAAACTTGTTTTTGATAGGGAGTATTATAATATTGTTTTTATATTAAGGGGTAATAAGATATTTATTATATTTAATTTTGAATAGATTATAATAATTGATATATTTAAATAATATTGTATAATTAGTATTTACTAATTCTTTATATGTATTTATTTAATGGTTGTAATGGGTGTAGAAAAAGAATTGATTATATTTGAAGGAAAAGTAGTATTCTTGATAATTTAAATTATATTAAATTATAATATATTTCTTTTCAATTAATTTAAAAGAATTACTAATATTAAAAAAAGTAAAAGAATAGATTATTTTAATAAATAAAATAATTTAAATAATTTTATTAAAATATTTATTAATTTTATAATTAAAGGATTTAATAACAACTAAATGTTTTTTTATTTATATAAAAACTTTATTAAAAATAAAGATTTTATTTATTATAATTACTTTATTATTTAGGTTTATAAAGGAAATAGGGATTTTTGTGATTGTATAATTATATTAAATCTTTGGAATAATTAGAAATATAATATTTAGTATTTATAATATTTTTTGTTAATTATATTTGTTATAAAATAAATTGCAAATATTACTAATTGTAGAGATAATAGTTTAATTTATAATTATAAATAAAATTATTAGAATGTTAATTAAAAAAAGATCTTCAATAATTCCCATAAAATATTATTAAAAAATAAAGAAAGGGAATCAATCAAATAGAATTAAAGACTTATATTTAATAAATAATCTTTAATCCTAATGTTAAATATAATTTGAGATAGAATTTCTTTTTAATATAGAATTATAAAAGGTTTTCTTAGATTATATATTTCTAGATTTGAAAAATGTATTGTTTTTAGTGTTATTTGTATTATCGGATTTAATCGCTTCTATAAAAATCTTAAAACTAATAATAGATACAATGTAGGTAAAGGATTGAGTATGAATATCGAAAGATATGAAGAAAGTGATAATATTAATAAAGATAATAATAATTACAAAATTAATTATAAAATCAATGAATTCTTTTATAAAAATTATATTAAACATATTTATATAAAATATTACAAAGATATTGAATAATATTATAAGGTTTGTAATAATTATATATTTGCTTTTTATATTACATTCAAAAATATTAAATTGCTTTTTAATAGTATTTGATATATTCGAAATAATATTTTGATTATAATAATTGGTTTTGAAAGAAAAAGATATTTGAATATTCATTCTACTTCTTTTTCTTTTAACTATATAAAATTAATTGAGATTAAATAAAGATTATAGATTTAATGAATATATAAATCTAAAATTTAGTAATTATAAAAAATAATCCAATATTATAAATCCATTATTCAATGATATTACTATAAAAACAATTATTAAATTAAATAAAAAAGTTTATAAAAAATATAAAAAATTAATCCTGTATAATAAAATCGGAAATACAAAAATACCTCGATTTTGGAATGTTGTATCGATCTGAGCAACTATATCAGAAATATATTAATGACTTTTCATCGAACTTTTTACTACAAAATCAATTAAACAATTAATATATTAATAACAACTCTTCTGTTTGATATAAAAATAATATTATTCGAAAACTATTAATTCAAAGAATATAAAGATATTAATTAAATATATTTCATATATTGTTTGTAGCTATTATATCTATTAAAACCTATTTCGATTTATTTCCTAACTTTTGATGTTTGTTATATAGGGTATCTATACTTTTTCTTGACCAATTAGTTGTTAATTATAAACTGTATTTTAAATCCTATATGTTAGGGATATAATATTAAAAAGAATTGTTTTTAAATATTGAATTTTAATTTTAGATTTCTATTATTAATTAGTATCTCTATTTCTAATAATAAATAGAAATATAATCCAATAGATTATAAAATGAAAAATATTCATTAATTAAATATATATAATAAAACGAAATTTAATTTCATTCAATATTATATTAGTAAATAGAATATTTGTATTTCTAAAGAAATTAATTATTGAAATAATTTTCTAAATTGGAAATATATTTTTAAATATTAAAGCAAATATTTATTTCAATAAATCAATATATTAATTTATTTGAAAGAAAAAAATAAAATTGTAAATAATATATTAAATATAAAATAATTTTATTTTATTATTAAATTATATTTTGATTTTATATATAAAAAAAAGGATAATATAGATAATAATAATTTTATATAGAATTGAAATTAGAAAATTATTAATTATTTTTGTAAAATTATAAATATAATATATTATTATTTAAGTATTAATAGTTTTTATAATTATATATTTTTTAAAAAAGATTTTTTTATTGAATCAAATTTTAAGTTATTTTAAAACAAATTATACTTTATTTTCAATTATAATAATTAATATAATAATAAACTCTTTATTAATAATATAAAGAAAAATATAAATTTTTTTTTTTTAATAAAATAAATTATTTTGAGTTTTTTGAAAATAAAAATAATCTTATTATTATTATTATATTTAAAGATTTTCTTTATATTATTTATTAAAATGAAAATATTAATATTTAGAAATTGAAAGGTTTAATATAAACAAAAATCGTTAATATATTTGAAATATAATTTTGTATTTTATAATATAAATTTAATTAAATATAATATATATAGAATTGAAAAGAAAAGAAAGTTTTGTAATATTCTATATATAATTTTATAATTAAATATAATTGAGGTTTTTAAATAAATTCAAATATATCAATTAATAAGAAAAGAATCAATTAGTTTTAGAAAAATTAAGGATTAATTTTATTTAATTATTTTTTTCAATAGTTTTTGTTTTAGAAATATATCAAAAATGTTTTGAATATTTATAATAATTATAATAACTTTTAATTCTTAGGAAAAGATAGCTTCTATATTATATATAAAATAAATAATCAAATTTATAATAACTCTTTTAAAAAAAACTTTTTTATATTATAAATTAAAAATATTATTAATCAATATAATCTATATCAAACAGCAAATTATAATTCTTTTTAAATCTTTTGAAATACAAAAAATAAATATAATTGATTATTAGAAATAAATAAAGAATCTATTCTTTTTATTAATTTTAAATAATATAATTATTTCAACAAACTTCCAGATTTATAAAATGAAATTAAATATTAAATATCGATTATAAAATTTATATAAAATACTATTAATTATTGATTAATAAATCTTAAATATTCATATTATAATATAATTAATATCTAAAAAAATATTAAAGATTTTAATAATATTATATTCAATCTTTTTTATAATATTTTTAATAAAATTTCAATTAAGAAATAATAAAAGTAATTTCAAATTAAACTTTAGTTTATATTAATTAATAACTTTATAAAGCTTTTAATTATCTTTAATTCTATTTATAATATTTTTCTAATAATTATATTTTATTTATTAAATTACTTTATAAAAAATTCGAATTATTTAAAAAATATTCTTATTTAAAATATTATATTTACAAAAATGATTTCAATATACCTTTTTATATTCAAAGATTTATTATAATATAATTTTATTATTTTCTCTATTAAATTTATTAATTATATAAATAGTGATATTTATTATTATTATAAAATCTATTATATATATTTCAATTATAATTTTATTTATATAAAAAAAAGATTAGAAAAATAAATTATATTAATATATATTAAATCAAAGAATTATTTTAATTTTGTTTTTAGTATTTTATAATAATATTATTCTAATAAGATTATATTCTATTCTAAAATAATAATGATTTGTATTTTGTAATTCGAATTATTATATATATTTTTTCTAATAATAATTTTAATAAAAAGAATATTTAAAAAGATAAAATCAATAATATAATTAATTCTATATATAAATTTGTTAGAAATATTAATAAAATCTATATCATTATTACTAGATTAATATACTAGATTCGAATTTTTATATTTGAATTATATTCCTAATTCAAATATATAATATTAAATATTAAAATTATTTTTTATTAAATATCGAAATAATAAAATTAAATATAATATATAATTAATTATTTTATTATTATTCAATTAATAATATAAATTGAATATAGTATTTCTATTTATATTAATTTAGAAAAGGTTTTTATTATATATAAAATAATATTATTATATATATTAATTAGTATTTTTATATATATATATTATAATCTAAAAACAATTTAATTTTTTAGGGTTCTCAAAATTTTAAAAGTTTATTGAAATATAATAATTATAATTTAAATAGTTTTGAATTTATATATTAATAATCATTTAGAATTCTTGAATATATATAATATTGATTTATTGAATATTAAAGATTACAAATATTATTATATATATAAAAATATTTTTATCAATATTAATTTAATAAATCTGAAAATTGTATTATTAGATTTATCAATTGTGAATTCTATTATAAAACCTATTATATTATATTAATATCAATGAAATATTTTTTTTAAATCGAATATATAAAACTCATTAAAGCTTTATATATAATAAAAAACTTCCTTATCCTTTTCTTTATTTGTTTTTAAATATAATCTAAAAATCTTTATTCAAAAAAGAATAAATATTAAAATTATAATTATAAAAGCTTATATTTAATTCTAAACTAAAATTTAATTAATAATAAGAATAAATCCAGTTTATTTGTATTAAATAATAATAATATTATACTTATATTTATTAATAGATTTTGTAATTACAATTATAGAAATATTGAATATTTTTATTTTGAAAACTTTAATGAATATATTAATCATTTTGTATTAAATCTTTTCTATTTTTCAAAAAGTTTTAAATTTATTTTGAATAAAAAATATTATAATGTTATTTTTATATTAAAAAACAATACAGTATTTATTATATTTAATTTCAAATAAATTATAATAATTAGTATATTTAAATAATATTATATAATTAGTATTTATTAATTCTTTATATATATTTATTCAATAATTGTAATAGATATAAAAAGAGAATTGATTATATTTAAAGAGGAAGTAATACTCTTAATAATCTAAATTATATTGAATTATAATATACTTTTTTTTAATTAGTTTAAAAAGATTATTAGTATTGAAAAAAATGAAAGAATAGATTATTTTAATAAATGAAATAATTTAGATAATTTTATTGAAATATTTATTGATTTTATAATTAAAGGATTTGATAATAATTGAATACTTTTTTATTCATATAAAGATTTTATTAAAAACAAAGGCTTTGTTTATTATAATTATTCTATTATTTAGATTTATAAAGAAAATAGGGATTTCTATAATTATATAATTATATTAGATTTCTGAAATAATTAGGGATATAATATTTAATATTTATAATATCTTTTATTAATTATATTCATTATAAAACAAATTATAAATATTGCTAATTATAGAAATAATAATTTAGTTTATAATTATAAACAAGATTATTAGGATATTAGTTAAAAAGAAACTTTTAATAATTTCTATAAAATATTGTTGAAAAATAAAAATAAAAATTAATTAAATAGAATTAAGGATTTGTATTTAATAAATAATCTTTGATTCTAATATTAAATGTAATTTGAAATAAAAAAATTTCTTAATATAAAGTTATAGAAAGTTTTTTCGAATTATATATTTCAAGATTTAAAAAATATATTGTTTTTAATATTATTTATATTGTTAGATTTGATTACTTTTATAAAGGTTTTAAAACTAATAATAAATATAATATAAATAGAGAATTAAATACAAATATTAAAAAATATAAAAAGAATAATAATATTAATAAATATAATAATAATTATAAAATTAATTATAAAATTAATAAATTTTTTGCAAAAGTTTTATTAAATATATTTATATAGAATTTTATAAAAGTATTAAATAATATTATAAAATTATAATAATTATATATTTATTTTTTATGTTATATTTAAAAATATCAAATTACTTTTTGATAATATTTGATATATTCGAAATAGTATTTTGATTATAGTAATTGATTTCGAAAAAGAAAAGTATTTAAATATTTTTTTTATTTCTTTTTTTTTAATTATATAAAATTGATTGAAATTGAATAGGAATTGTAAATCTAATAAATATATAAATCTAGGGTTTAATAATTATAAAAAACAATCCAATATTATAAACCTATTATTCAATAATATTATTACAAAAATAATTATTAAATTAAATGAAAAGATTTTTAAAGAATATAGAGAGTTAATTCTATATAATAAAGTCGAAAATACAAAGATACCTTGATTTTGGAATGTTGTATCGATTTGGAAAATAGAAAATTGATGAAGCTTTGTATTATATATTAATTATTTTTAGAATTTCAAATCTTTTATATGGAAAAAGCAATGTTTATAAACTAATGGTATCTATATTTTATAAATCTATCAAAAAGATAGAGTCTTTTTATAATACTTTGAATATATTTTGTATAAGGGAAAGATTTAAGTAATTATTTTATAGATAATATATTTATTAGTAAAAGTTGATTATAAATAATTGATATTAATAGTCGCTCTTATAAACAGCCGACTAGTTTCTAGTCGGGGAAAGCGAATGTCCCTGGAAAGCGAATTGTCCCCACTTAATAATAAAATATTATAATATCTCGAATTTAATATATTACAATTATTAAATACTTTATTAAAATTAATAAAATACTATTTCTTATATTTTCTTCTTTAGGTTGATTATATAAAATAAAGAAAAATCGAGATATAATAAAGTCATTCAAAATTATTTGGAAAATTTTATAGAATCTATATATATTGTATATAGTATATAAAAACTTGATTGTTAGTATATTTTGAATGACTTGTTAATATTTTGTTATGAAATAGGAATAATTTGCTTTCCGGGGATATTCACTTTCCTCGATTACACTCAGATCGACACAACATCCCAAAATCGAAGTATCTCTGTATTTTCGACTTTATTATAAAGAATTAATTTATTATATTCATTATAAATCTTTTCATTCAATTCAATAAATTACTTTGTTAATAATATTATTAGATAATAGATTTTTAATTTTAAATTGTTTTTTATAATTATTAAACTTTAAGTTTATATATTTATTGAATTTATAATCTCTGTTTAATTTCAATTAATTTTATATAATTAAAAGAAAAATAAATAAAATGAATATTCAAATATCTTTTTTTTTAAAATTGATTATTATAATCAAAATATTATTTTGAATATATTAGATATCATCCAAAAGTAATTTGATATTTTCGAATGTAATATAAAAAGCAAATATATAGTTATTATAAATCTCATAATATTATTTGATATCTTTATAATATTTATACAAATATATTTAATATAACTTTTACAAAGGAATTTATTAGCTTAATAATTAATTTTATAATTATTACTATTTTCATTAATATTATCACTCTTTTCACATTTTTAAATATTTGTATCTAATCCTTTATTTATATTATATTTATTAATAGTTTTAAGATTTTTGAAAAAATAATTAAATTTAATAATATAAATAATATTAAAAACAATATATTCTTTAAATCTAGAAATATATAATTCGAGAAAATCTTTTATAATTTTATATCAAAAAAAAATCTATTTTAAATTGTATTTAATATTAAAATTAAAGATTATTTATTAAATACAAACCTTTAGTTTTATTCAATCAATTCTTTGTTTTTACTTTTTAATAATAATTTACAAAAATTATTGAAAGATTTTTTTTAATTAATATTCCAATAATTTTGTTTATAATTATAAACTAAATTATTATTTTTATATCTAATAATATTCGCGATTTGTTTTATAACAAATATAATTAATAAAAAATATTATAAATATTAAATACTATATCTCTAATTATTCTAAAAATTTAATATAATTTTATAATTATAGAAATCCCTATTTCCTTTCTAAATCTAAATAATAAAATAATTATTATAAATAAAACTCTTATTTTAAATAAAATCTTTATATATATAAAAAAATACTTAATTATTATTGAATCATTTAATTATAAAATCAATAAATGTTTCAATAAGATTATTTAAATTATTTTATTTATTAAAATGATTTATTCTTTTATTTGTTTAATATTAATAATCTGTTCAAATTAATTAAAAAAAAGTATATTATAATCTAATATAATTTAGATTATTAAGAATATCATTTTCCTTTTAAATGTATTCAATTTTTTCTCTATATTTATTATAACTATTAAATAGATATATATAAGAGATTAATAGATATTAATTATATAATATTATTTAGATATACTAATTATTATAATTTATTTAAAATTGAATATAATAAATACTTTATTATTTTTCAATATAAAAATAATATTATAATACATTTTATTAAAAATAAGTTTAAAGTTATTTAAAAAATAGAAAAGATTTAATATAAAGTAATTAATATATTTATCGAAGTTTTTGAAATAGAAATAGAAATACTTAATATTTCTATAATTATAGAGTTTATTAATGAATATAAATATAATATTATTATTATTTAATATAAATAAATTGAATTTATTCCTATTATTAATTAAATTTTAATTTGAGATTAAATATAAGCTTTTATAATTGTAACCTAGATATTTATTTTTCTTTAAATAAAAGTTTTTAGATTATATTTGAAAACAAATAGAAGAAAGAATAAAAATAGTTCTTATTATATATAAGATTTCAATAAACTTAATATACTCAATTTCAAAAATATATTTTATTAATATCAATATAATATAACAAATCTTATAATAAAATTTGTAATCAATAAACTTAATAATATAATCTCTAAATCTATTAAATTTATATCAACAAAAATATTTCTATATATATAACAACTTTTATACTCTCTAATATCTAATAAATTGATATTATTTATATTCAAAAACTCTAAATAATTTTTAATATATAAATACAAAATTATTCAAATTATAATTATTAAATTTTAATAGATTCTTAGAATTTTGAAAATCCTAAAGAATTAGATTATTTTTAGATCATAATATATATATACAAAGATATTGATTTATATATATAATAATATTGTTTTATATATAATAGAATTCTTTTTTAAATTAATATAAATAGAAATACTATATTCAATTTATATTATTGATTAAATAATAATAAAATAATAGATTATATATTTTATCTAATTTTATTATTTTAATATTTGATAAAAAGCAATTTCAATATTTAATATTATATATTCGAATTAAAAATATAATTTAGATATAAAAACTTGGATTTAATATATTAATTTCATAATAATAATATAGATTTTAATAATATTCTTTGTAAATCTATATATTAAATTAGTTATATTATTAATCTTATTTTTTCAAATATCTTTTTTATTAATAATATTATTAGAAAGGATATATATAATAATTCAAATTATAAAATACAAATTACTATTATCTCAAAATAAAGTATAATTTTATTAGAATAATATTATTATAGGATTTTAGAGATAGAATTAAGAAAACTTTTTAATCTAATATATATTAATATAATCTATTTTTCTAATCTTTTTTTTATAGATAAAATAACAATCGAAATATATATAATTAATCTTATTATAATAACTGATATTATTATTTATATAATTAATAAGTTTAATAAAAAGAAAATAATAAAAATATATTATAATAAATCTTTAAGTACAAAGAAAATATTAGAATTGTTGTTATAAATATAATATTTTAAATAAGAATATTTTTTAAATAATTCAAATTTTTTATAAAATGATTTAATAAACAAAATACAAATATTATAAAAATATTATAAATAGAATTAAAAATAATAAAGAGTTTTATAGGATTATTAATTGATATAAATTGAGATTTAATTTAAAATTGTTTTTATTATATATCAATAAAAATCTTATTAAAGATATTATAAAAAAAGCTATGATTTTGTATAAAGAAATCCTTGATTGTTTTAGTATCTTTAATGATTTTGAATATAAATTTTTTAAAAATTGAAATGAATTAAGTATTTTGAAATAGTTTCAATTTATTTCAATAGAAGCAATCGAATATAATATTATTAAAGTTTCTAATATTTTATTAGATATCAATTATATTATAATATAAATATTCAAAGCTTATTAGCTAATAATTAATAGTATTCTATATAGGCTTTATAATCAATACTTAATATTCAATTTCTTTTTATAAATCTAAAAACCTATTGAAATAACTATATTATTTAAAGTTAATATTAAAAATGAATTCTTTATTCATTTTTAATAATCGATTATATTTATCTCCTATATTTCAAAAGATTTAGAGAGAATTATAATCTATTATTCAATATAAATTATATTAATTAATAATATTCTTAATTCATAACATAAAAAATCTTTTTTAAAAAGATTTTTATAAATCTAATTATTTATTTTATATATAATATAGAAACTATTATAATTATTATAAATATTTAAAGTGTTTTTAATATATTTCCAAAAAAAAATTATTAAAAAAAAAAATTAAATAAAACTATCCCCTAATTTTTCTAAAATTAATCAAATCCTTTTTTATTAATTAATATATTCACATCTATTTAAAGAATTCGATTATATTTAATTATAAAATTGAATATAGAATATTCTAAGATTTCTTTTTCTTTTTAATTTTATACATATTATATTTTATTAAATTTATATTACAAAATATAAAATTATATTGTGAATATGTTAATATCTTTTATTTATATTAAATCTTTTAATCTTTAAATTTCAATATTTTATTTTAATAAATAATATAGAAAAGATTCTTGAATAAAATCATAATAACAAAATTGTTTTTATTTCTAAAAAATTCAAAATGATTTATTTTATTAAAAAAAAAGGAGATTATATTGCTTTTTATATTATTAATAAAAAGCTTATTATTATATCAATTATTATAATTTCTTTTAAAATAATTCAAAATCTAATTCAATAAAAAACTTTTCTTTAAAAAATATATTATTATAAAAACTATTAAAACTCAAATAATGATATATTATATCTATAATCTTATAAAAATAATTAATAGCTTTTCAATCTCAGCTTTATATAAAGATATTATTATACATATTATTCTTTTTTTTATATATAAAATCAAAATAAAATTTAATAATAAAATAAAACCACTTTATATTCAATATATTATTCATAACCTCACTATCTCCTTCTAAAGAAATTAATATATCGATTTATAGAAATAAATATTTATTCTAATATTCAAAAACATATTTCCTATTTGAAAAACTATTTCGATAACTATTGTCTTTAAAAATATAAATATTTTATTTATTAATACAATACTAATTAAAACTAAACTTCATTTTGCTATATATATTTAATTAATAAATACCTTCTATTTTATAATTTATTAAATCACACTTTTATTTATTACTAAAAATAAAAATATTAACTAATAACAAAAATCTAAAATCAAAATCTAATATTTAGAAATAATTCTTTTTAATATTATATACTTTATATTATAATCTCTATATTTTTTTCTAAAATATTAAATGAATTTAATAGAAAATATTAATAAGGAAATAATAATTACTAATTTCAAAAAAAAAATGTTTTTTTTTAATAAGATTTCAATCTTTTCAAATGGTTTTGAATAAATCATTAATAGAAAAAGATTTATTAAATATAAGTATATAATACATTAAAACAAAAAGCAAATTATTATTAATTTAAATTCGATTAATAATATTTTATATATTTTCAATTTAAAAATAATCAAAGTTTATATAAACTTCAAATATATTTTAAGGATTCTCTTATTTAATAAATAATATCTATAGTTTTATATTGATAATATATTGATAATCTAATCTCTATATAATAATATATTCAATTCCTTTTAATAGATTTTTTATATTTGTTAAAATATTATACAAATTTTCAATATCAAAATTCACTGATTCTTTAAATACACAGATATTAAAGAAAACAAGATTGCTAATAAATTTATCAATCTTAAAGCTTATAAACCCATTTAGAATCTAGAATTTATTTCAATATTTATCATCAATAGGGTAAGGATTATTATTGAAAAGCTCTACAATCGAATGAAACAATTCTAAAAAAAAATCTATTTTTTTAGATATATATAATGAATAAAATCTTATGTATATAATTAAACTTTTTTTAGAATCAAATCTATTAAAAAAGATATTATATTATATTCTAATTATATATACAAAATACAGAGATTTCATATAATATTTTAAGAAATTCCAATATTAAAATACTAATTTGAAATACTTTTATAATTATCAAAAGATTTCCGAATATTTGATATTATATTATAAATCACCAACTTAATTTAAAAAATAATTCAAACAATTATTTTTATTTTATTCTTATTAATAATAAGAGATTTTAATTATTTCTTATTTTTAATATTACAATTACTAATATTAATCAAATTTTTTAGAATTATTTAATTTTATATCAATATTTATTCTCATTAAAAATATCTAATCTCTTCTTTATTTTTATTTCTTTATTTTTTTTTATTTTTTTTATTAAACTCTACTTTTTCCTTATTTAATTTAAATATTAATTAAAGATATAATAAAAGTTTCTTTTAATATTAATATATTTTATAAAATATATACTTTTATAGTATTATATTCGGTTATTTCTAAATAATTATATCTAATTTTTTAAAATCCTAAAATATTATTGATTCTATTTTAATTAGCGAAAAAAGAGTTATTTAAATAAACTTTGATTTCTATATATATAAATTGCTTTTTAGAATATTAATAAATCTATAGCTTAGTATATCCCTATACCTTTTAAAAGATTCTCAGAGTTGATCTTAAGCCGGCTCGATGAATATTAATAAATACTACTACTAACAATCTATTAATTAATTTTTCGAAGGTTTTCAAAAATGAAATTATGAAAAGGAAAACTTTATTATAAATATCAATTGATTTATGATTTAATTAATGATTATATTAAGATAAAGAATTCATATATATATATATAATTTTATAGAAAGATTTTAAAAAAAATCAATAAAAAATCTTATAGAAGATTTACATCTATATTAGTATTAAATCAACCACTCTACTTTCTGATTACCTCTTTCAAACAACCCTTTTATATCAAAAATCACTTTTTTAACCTATCAATATTGAATATAATTTAATAAAAATTTATATTTATATAATTTAAGCTATTCTAAGCTTATATTGAAAAATTTAGAATTTTAGGATTTTTCTGGATTGAGATTTAGAGCTTTAAAATATCGATTTTTGAATTTGTATTAGAATTACATATAAATTTCAAACTTTTATATAATCTTTAATAATTTTTTAATAATAATTATTAAATGAAAATTATATACCTTTTTAAAAAACTTTAAATCTCAATCTAAATGGAAATCTTTTGTTTTTAAGAAATAGATAAATATAGTAGTAGTAGTAGTAGTAGTAGTAGTAATAATATTTATTAACATTCATCGAGCCAGCTTAAGACCAACCCTGGAAACCTCCCGAAGGATATGGGGATATACTCAATTATAGATTTATCTAATATCTTAAAAAACAATTTATATATATAAGGATTAGAATTTATTTGAATAACTTTTTTTTTATTAATTGAAGTGAGGCTAATAATATTTTTAGAATTTTAAAAAGCTAAATATAGTTTTTTAGAAATAAATAAATATAAGTTATAAAAATATATTTACAAAATATATAAATATTATAAGATATTCCTATTATATCCTTTAATTATTATTTAAATTAAATAAAGGAAGAGTAGGGTTTGAATAAAAAGAAAGAAAGAAAAAAAAAAGAGGGAAAGAGATGGTCGAATATTCTTAGCAGAAGTAAATACTAATATAAAACCAAATAATTTCAAAGAATTCGATTAATATTAATAATTGTAATATTAAAAATAAAAGATAATTAAAGTTTTCTATTATTAATAAAAATAGAAATAAAAATAATTGTTTAGATTATCTTTCAAATTGAATTAATAATTTATAATATAATATTAGATATTTAGAAATCTTTTAATAATTATAAAAAGATTTCAAATTAATATCTTAATATTAGAACTTTTTATAATACTATATAAAATCCTTATATTCTATATATATAACTAGAATATAATATAGCGTTTTTCTTAATAAATCTAATTTCAAAGAAAACTTAATTGTATAGATAAAATTCTATTTGTTATAAATATCTAAAAGAATAAATTATTATTATTTTTATTAGAATTGTTTTATTTGGTTATAAAACTCTTTAATAATAGTTTCTATTCTATTAAGATTAAATAAAGATTGTAGATTTAATAAATATATAAATCTAGGATTTAATAATTATAAGAAATAATCTGGTGTTATAAATCTATTATCTAGTGATATTGCTGTAAAAGCAATTGTTGAATTAAATAAAAGGGTTTATAGAGGATATAGAGAGTTAATTCTGTGTAATAAAGTCGAAATACAAAGATATCTCGATTTTGGGATGTTGTGTTGATCTGAGTGTCTGTAGATAAATATAGAGATATAGAGATATAATATATAATAAGTTGAAAGTAATATAAATAATCCTTGTAATTTTGAGAATACTCTTCTAAATATTTATTCATAAGGAGTTTTTCATTTTTTAAAATCTTTCAAATTGAATATCTGATGAGTTAAAAATAACATTTTATGATTTATTTTGAGTTATTTTTCCTGAAAGGTTTTTATAGATTTTATGAAATTTTAGATTTGTATGTGATTTATATATAAATTGAAAATCGATATTTCAAAGCTTTAGAAATCGATCCATAAAA
Organism: Botryotinia globosa; assembly: GCA_014898425.1. Taxonomy (NCBI): domain Eukaryota; kingdom Fungi; phylum Ascomycota; class Leotiomycetes; order Helotiales; family Sclerotiniaceae; genus Botryotinia; species Botryotinia globosa. Next base: position 1,665,529 of record RCSZ01000014.1, on the reverse strand, counting down.
ATCTAAAAAATCCTAAAAATCCTAAAAATCCAAAGATTGCAAAATAGATTTAAAGTGATTCGAATGATATAGATCTAAATCTTTATTAAATTATATTCAATATTAATAAAGATATTAATAAATCAAAAAAGTGATTTTTGGTGTAAAAGGGTGGCCCGAAAAAGGGGTGGCCCGAAAGTGGGGTATTCGACTTAGTTATCACCTAGTACATAGTTTTAACAGATTTATAATAAAGATTTATGATTAATCAGTATTAATATTATTATAATTCTAGATATATATAAATAATTTATAATTGATAAAATTATAGAATTTATTAAGATATCGAGAGAATTCGTTTATTGAAAAAAATTTATTTCAAATTTAGTTTATTTATTTATGGATTCGTAAGAAGCAAATCAAGTTTTTTTGTACTTATGTATTATGTAATTATATATCTCTATAACTATAATAAATTTGTTAATTGGTATATATAAGGTTCCCTTTGATTGATTATAAGTAATATGCGAAACTTTTTATTAATTGGAATTTAGTTTTTTTGGTTGATATAGTTTTTCTGATTAGTATTGTAATTGAATTAATAATAGAATCTTTTGAATCAATTTATTTAACCTAATATAAATTGAATAAAAAAGAAAAAAAGTAGTAACTATATATAAGAAATTAAGGGCTTTCAAATAATATATTTTTTATAATATTAGTTTCAAAACTAAGGTTTTTATAAAAGATTAAAGTTGAAATAGTATAAATATAATTAGAGCTTATATAATCAATTAAAAAAGGTTTATATTGAATATAGCTAATCTAATAATATTAATAAAAATTATTTTGATATTATAGCTTTTGTAATTCAGTGATATAATTAATGATCTGATGTGAAATAACCTATTAAAATCTGAATAAAATTAAAAAATCTGAATAAAATTCAAAAATCCGAATAAAAAAAGATAAACCGATTTCGCCTGTAAACTTTCAACAAAACTATTTATAATTAAAATTAAACCTTGAGGATTTGGGGGTTGACTTTTATAAAAATTAAAGAAATAAAAGAAAAAGCTTTTACGAATTCACGGTCTGAAAAATTCTTTTTCCCCGATGGCTAGTTTTATTTATATAAGTTTTTATTGAAAGGAATCTTCATATAAACTCAGATTATAAAATATAAATTTAATTATTTTAAATAAAAGGGTTATTATCTCGAAATAATAATGGTCTTAGATTCTCAAAGAAATATTAATTAGATTCTCCAATTTTCTTAAAATTGAAATTATTAATCTTATTAATTTTCAAGCTTTTTTCAAGATTATTAATAATATTTAAAGTTTTCAAATAAATATTTATTATAATGTTTCAATCAGTTATTTGAGTAATTGAAAAGTTTGATAAAAAGGACAAATATTTAGGGTTTAATAGAATAACATTTGAATTAAAATTTATAAGGATTATATTAGATTCGAATAAAATAAAGATGATTTAATTGTTAATAAAATATTTCGAAATATTATATAAAAATGGATACATAATTAATAGAAATATATAACGAATAAAGTTGAGAAAAAAAGAGAGTTATATAAGATTGTAAATTAATATAAAGTATATTTTGAATTCAAATTACTTCCTTTATTTATAAAGAATATATAATTAAGAATATGATAAATAAAATATAAACTCTCTACTTTATTATTTTGAATTACGTTTGTGTAAATAATAACCATATTAATGATTCTCTAACAAATTAATATAATATAATAATATTTAAATGATTAGGGTAACCCTAACCCTAAGACTTTTCATTGATCTCTCTAAAACATCTTTCTGAAGCTATATATATATATATAATAGATCAACACAACATTCCAAAATCGAGATATCTTTATATTTCCGACTTTATTATATAGAATTAACTCTTTATATTCTCTATAAATCCTTTTATTTAATTCAATAATTGTTTTTATAATGATATTGTTAGATAATAGGTTTATAATATCGAATTGTTTTTTATAATTATTAAATCTTAGATTTATATATTTATTAGATTTATAATCTTTATTTAATTTTAATCAATTTTATATAGTTAAAAGAAAAAGAAGTAGAATAAATATTTAAATATTTTTTTTTTTTGAAATTGATTGTTGTAATTAAAATACTATTTTGAATGTATTAAATGTTATTAAAAAGTAGTTTGATATTTTTGAATATAATATAAAAAGTAAATGTATAATTGTTATAAATTTTGTAACATTATTTAATATTTTTGTAATATTCTATACAAATATATTTAGTATAGTTTTTATAAAGGAATTTATTGATTTTGTAATTAATTTTATAATTATTGCTATTTTTATTGATATTATTACTCTTTTTGTATTTCTCGATATTTATATTTAATTTTCTATTTATATTGTATTTATTATTGGTTTTAAGATTTTTATAGAAATGGTTAAGTTTGATAGTATAAATAGTATCAGAAATAATATATTTTCTAAATTTAGAAATGTATAATCTAAGAAAATCTTTTATAATTTTATATCAAGAAAAAATTCTATTTCGAATTATATCTAATATTAGGATTAGAGATTGCTTATTAAATATGAACCTCCAATTTTATTCAATTAATTTTTTGTTTTTATTCTTTAATAATATTTTATGGAAATTATTGAAGACTTCTTTTTAATTGATATTCAGATAATCTTGCTTATAGTTATAGATTGAATTATTATCTTTATAATTAATAATATTCGTAATTTATTTTATAATAAATATAATTAATAAAAAATATTATAAATATTAGATACTATATCCCTAATTATTTTAAAGATTTGATATAATTATATAATTATAAAAATCCCTATTTTTTTTATGAACTTAAATAATGGAATAATTATAATAAATAAAACTTTCATTTTTAATAAAATCTTTATATAAATAAAGAAGTATTCAGTTATTATTAAATTCTTTAATTATAAAGTTAATGAATATTCTAATAGAATTATCTAAATTATTTCATTTATTGAAATAATCTATCTTTTCACTTTTTTCAATACTAATAACTCTTTTAGATTAATTGAAAAGAAATATATTATAACTTAATACAATCTAAATTGCTAAGGATACTACTTCTTTTTTAAATACAACTAACTCCTTTTTTATATTCATTATAACCATCAAACAAATATATATAAAAAATCAATAGATATTAACTATACAATACTATCCAAATATATTAATTGTTATAATCCATTTGAAATTGGATATAATAAATACTTTATTATTTTTTAATACAAAAATAATATTATAATACTTTTTATTAAAAATAAATTTAAAGTTATTTAAAAAATAAAAAAGGTTCAATACAAAATAATCAATATATTCATTGAAATCCCTAAAATAGAGATATTTAATATTTTTGTAATCACAGTTATAAAACTTATTAACAAACATAAGTATAATATTATTATTATTTAATATAAATAAATTAAATCTATTATTATTATTAATTAAACTTTAGTTTGGGATTAGATATAAGCTTTTGTAATTATAATCTAGATATAAATTTTTATAGTTGTAATTTAGATATTCATTTTTTTTTGAATAAAAGTTTCTAGATTATATTTAAAAACAAATAAAGAAAAGGATAAAAATGCTTTTTATTATATACAAAATCTTAATAAATTTAATGTATTTGATTTCAAAAAAATATTTTATTAATATTAATATAATATAATAAGTTTTGTAATGGAATTTATAATTAATAAATCTAATAACACAATCTATAAATCTATTAGATTAATATTGATAGAAGTATTTTTATATATATAATAATTCTTGTAGTTTTCGATATTTAATAAATCAATATTATATATATTCAAAAATCTTAAATAATTATTAATATACAAACTCAAAATTATTCGAATTACAATTATGACACTTCAACAAACTTCTAGAATTTTGAGAATTTTAAAAAATTAGATTGCCCTCGGATTATAATATATATATATATAAACATTAATCTATATATATAATAATATTGCTTTATATATAATAAAAACTTTCTTTAAATTAATATAAATAAGAATATTATATTCAATTTATATTATTAATCAAATAATAATAAAGCAATTGACTATATATTATACCTAATCCTATTATTTCAATATTTAATAAAAAACAACTTCAATACCTAACATTACACATTTAAATCAAGAATATAATTTAAATATAAAGATTTGGATTTAATATATTAATCTAATAATAATAATATAAATTTTATTAATATCTCTAGCAAATTTATATATAAAATTAATTATATTATTAATTTTATCTTCTCAAATATTTCTTTTATCAAGATTATTATCAGAAAAGATATATATAATAGTTCGAATTATAAAATATAAATTATTATTATCCTAGAATAAAACACAATCTCATTAGAATAATATTATTATAAAATCCCAGAAATAGAATTAAAAAAACTTTTTAATCTAGTATATATTAGTATAACCCACTTTTCTAATTTCCTTTTTTTTATAAATAAAATTATAATCGAAGTATATATAATAGATTTTATAATAATAATGAATATTGTTATTTATATAATTAATAAGTTTAATAAAGAAGATAATAAAGCTATATTATAATAAATCTTTAAATATAAAAAAATATATTAAAATTATTTTTGTGGATATAATATTTTAAATAAGGATATCCTCTAAATAACTCAAATCTTTTATAAAGTAATCCAACGAATAAAATATAATTATTAAAAGAATATTATAAATAGAATTAAAAATGATAAAGAATTCTATAAGATTATCAATTAATATAAACTAAAGCTTAATCTAAAATCACTTTTATTATTTGTTAATAGAAATTTTATTAAAAATATTATAGAAAAAACCGAGGTTTTATATAAAAAGATTCTTGATTATTTCAATATCTTCAATAATTTCAAATACAATTTTTTTGAAAATTGAAATAAATTAAGTATTCTAAGATAATCCCAATCTATTTCAATAAAGGAAATCGAATATAATATTATTAAGGTTTCTAGTATTTTTTTAAATATTGATTATATTATAATATAAATATTTAAAGTTTATTAATTAATAATTGATAGTATTTTATATAAACTTTATAATTAATATTTAATATTTAGTTTTATTCTATAAATCTAAAAATTTATTGAAATAATTATATTATTCAAAATTGATAAAAAGAATAGATTCTTTATCTACTTCTAACAATTAATTGTATTTATTTTCTATATCTCAAAAGATTTGGAAAGGATTATAACCTATTGTTTAATATAAATTGTATTAATTAATAGTATCCTTAGTTTATAATATAAAAAAACCCTTTTTAAAAAAGCTATTATAAATCTAATTACCTACTTTATATACAATATAAAAACTATTTTTTTTAAAAAATTAAAAGTTATTATAATTATTATAAATGTCTAAAGCATTTTTAATATATTTCTAAAAAGAAGATTATTGGAAAGAATAATCAGATAAGGCTAACCTTTAATCCTTTTAAAATTAATCGATTTTTTTTTTATTAATTAGTATATTCAAATTTGTTTAGAAAACTTGATTATATTTAATCATAAAGTTGTATATAGAATATTATAGAACTCTCTTTTCTTTTTAATTTTATATATATTATATTTAATTAAACTTATATTATAAAATATAGAGTTATACTTCGAATATATTAATGATTTTTATCTATATCAAACCTTCTAATCCCTAAATACTAATATTCATACCCTAATAAATAATATAGAAAAGATCTTTAAATAAAACAATAACAATAAGATTGCTTTTATTCTTGAGAAATTCAAAATAATCTATTTTATTAAAAAGAAAAGGAATTACACTCCCCCTTATATTATTAATAAAAAACTTATTATTATATTAATCATTATAATCGAAAATAAAGTATAATTTATTCTAAAATAATTTGAAGTTTGATTTGATAGGAAATTTTTTTTAAAAAAATATATGATTATAAAGATTATTAAAGTTTGAATAATAGCATATTATATCTATAGTTTTATAAAAACAATTAATAGCTCTTTAATTTTAGTTTTATATAAAACTATTATTATCTATATTATTCCCTTTTTTATATACAAAACCAAAATATAATTCAATAATAGAATAAAACCATCTTATATTTAATATATTATTTACAATTTTATTATTTCCTTTTGAATAAACTAATATATCGATTTATTAGAATAAATATTTGCTTTAATATTCAAAAATATATTTTCGATTTAGAAAATTATTTCAATAATTATTCTTTTTAAAAATATAAATATTTTATTTATTAATATAATATTAAACAAAATCAAGCTTTATTTTATTATATATATTTAATTAATAAATACCTTCTATTCTATAATCCATCAAATTGCATCTCTATTTATTATTAGAAATAAAAATATTAATTAATAATAAAAATCTAAAATCAAAATTTAGTATTTAGGAATAATTCTTCCTAATATTGTATACTCTATACTACAGTTTTCATATTTCTTTTTAGAATATCAAATAAATCTAATAGAAAATATTAATAAGAAAATAATAATTATTAACTTTAAAAAGTAATAATCTCACCTTCCTTTTAATAAGATTTCAATTTTTTCAAATAATTTTAAATAAGTTATTAATAAAAAAAAACTTATTGAATATAGATATATAATATATTAGAATAAAAAACAAATTATTATTAGCTTGAGTTCAATTAATAATACTTTGTATATCTTTAATTTAAAGATAATCAAAATTTATATAAATCTCAAATATATTCTAAGAATCTCTTTATTTAATAAGTAGTATCTATAATTTTATATTAATAATATCTTAATAATCTGATGTTTATATAATAATATATCTAATTCTTCTTAATAAATCTTTTATATTTATTAAAATACTATATAAATCTTTAATATCAAGATTTATTAATTCCCTAAATATATAGATATTAAAGGAAACAAAATCATCAATAAATTCGTTGATTTTGAAACCCGTAAATTTATTTGGGATTTAGAATTTATTTTAATATCTATTATTAATAGAATAAGAATTATTATTAAAGGACTTTGTAATCAAATAAAACAATTCTAATGGAAAAAATAATAATTCATTTTTTTAAATATTTATAATAAATAAAATCTTATTTATATAATTAAATTTCCTTTAAAATTGGATTTGTTAAAAAAGATATTATATTATATTTTAATTATATATATAGAATATAGAGATTTTATATAATATTATAAAAAGTTCTAATATTAAAATGCTAATTTGGAATGCTTTTGTAATTGTTAGAAGATTTTTGAGTATTTAATATTATATTATAAATCGTTAGCTCAATTTGGGAAATGATTTAAATAATTATTTTTATTTTTATTTTTGTTGATAATAGAAAGCTTTAATTATCTTTTGTTTTTAATATTATAATTGTTAGTATTAATTGAATTCTTTAGAATCATTTGGTTTTATATTAGTATTTGTTTTCGCTAAGGATATTCGATTATCTTTTTTTCTTTTTCTTTTTTCTTTTTCTTTTTTTTTAATTAAATCCTGTTTTTCTTTTGTTTAATTTAAAAACAGTAATTAAGAGATGTAATAGGAGTATTATTTGATATCTATATATTTTGTAAATATATATTTTTATAATTTATATTCATTTGTTTTTAAAGAATTATATTTGGTTTTTTAGAATTCTGGAAATATTACTAATCTTATTTCAACTGATGGAAAAAGAGTTATTCAAATAGGTTTTGATTTTTGTATATATAAATTGTTTTCTAAGATATTAAATAAATTTATAGTTTAGTATATTCTCATACCCCTTAGAAGGTTCCTAGGGTCGGCCTTAAACCGGCTCAATGGACGTTAATAAATACTACTACTACTACTATATATATGTATGAAAACTCTTTACCTCGGCATAATCGTCGGCCCGACGCTAAACCGACTAATGCCTGTAACACCATGATTCAATGGTATAATTGATGATTTAATGTGGAAGTGACCAGCTTAAATCTGATTAAAATTGAAATCTGAATAACAATTAATATGACAAGTATAAGGTAAACCGCCTTCGCCTGTGAGCTTTTAATAAAATTTCTTTTTTAAGATAATGATAATTATAACTATAATGACAATTATAATTACACTACACTTTGTCATACGGCAAGGGATCCGAGGGCTCGCAGGCCCCTGGTATTGAATATCAATATTATTAATACTATATATCCCTTAATCAAATATGTACGTTTTTTCATAATTATCAGAAATTGTAATACAAAAAGCAAATGGATCATTAAATTTAAGATTCAATACTTGAATAGGTTTTTTCATAATTTAGTAATCCAAATTTGAATTATTATATTTCATTTATTATGAAGTTTGATAAAAAATCTATTTTAAAAAATCTAAAGAATATATTGATAAAACCAAATATCTAAACTACAATTTATATAGATTAAGATAAAAACAAATAACGTATAGTTTCAATATTAATAAATATTAACTTAGAATATATTCAATTATATAATAATAGTACATTAATAATTTAATATATATGGGATAATATAATAGGTAATGAAATTCTTTTAACAAATATTCTATATAATCTAAAATATAATACCTATGAATATATAAGATTTTTATTAAATGATTCTTGAAATGTATTGATATCAAAAGCAATGAAATAGTTAATCTATTAATTAATATCAATATTTTATATGATATATTGAATTTCAGGTTCAATTTAAAATATACCACCTAGGTATTAATAATGCTAAAAGTATATTGAGAGTCTTTTATTATATTTTAAAAATTCTAAAAATTCGAATTAAATCTTTACCTTTTTATTAATCACTATTAGTAGAATTTCAGAATAGTATACATTTATTTTAAGTGAAATAGAAGACTTGTTATTCAACAAATTCTATTAAGTTTATTCTATCTTAGAAATGTTTTTTATAGTCACTTAACTATTGATTTCAAAAGCTCTTAGTTGAATATATCTTTATATTATTTGGGAGATTATAGAACACAAGTTTTAAACCTATGCTCACTGAATAAAAATCAATATTACTACTACTATTTCTACTATATATATATAGGATCTGAAATACATTTCGAAATTGAAAACTAATCTATTAAAAAAGTATAGGCATCTAGGTATTTCATATACAAATTTCAAAAATGCTAAAATCTGAGACAAATAAATCGAAAGTACATGATTTAGAATACAAGATTGAGAAATATTGTACAAAATGTTGAATTGAGAATTTTCAAACACCTAGATGATTTATTTCTTCTATTGAAAAATCATTAATCATTGAAAAATCAATCAACTCAGAAATTGTATTTAAAAATCCAGTGAATATTCTAAAGTTTCAAAAAGAGTTTCTAATTCTTCAGAGATGTAGGGACATAATAAGAGAGATGAGGAATTCTTGCTTTTTTGATGAAAGGAGTCATTAGAAAGGGAACTAAAAAGAGAATCAGGAAGGGAATTAGAACGAGAATCACTAGATTCATCAAATTATAAGCATTCAGAAAAAAAACTTAAATGGGGATTAAAAAAGGTATTGAGAAGAAGATTTGAAATTAGATTGAAAAATGGATTTATTAAATTTTGTAGATTTTGGACTTCATTCTAATTTCGGCGCTTCTAAACGAGTTAAAGGTGAGAAGCTACCAGAATCTATAGACTATGATTATCATTAAAGTCATTATTATTATCAAGATTTAAAGATTGAACATGTTCCATTCAAGGTTATTTACAAACTGTTACTTCGAAAAACTTGTAATCTTTGAATAGTTTTAAAATTTATATTTTAATACTACCAATGAGTGCATAGACTTTTTCAATATTTGAAAACAAAAGACAAAATATTATAAAAAAGGAAAAACACGACAAGACCAAGGAAAGATTTTCTTAGAAAAATCTATTAATCTCTATTACATTCGGAGCAGAATATCACTTTCTACTCTCTCCCGAAATCATCAAATCGATATCTATCTGGGTTGAGGAAATATTATTATTGATATTAGAAAAAGGGATTTGATATATTTATATTGAAATTATTAATAATAGGTTTACTATATTAAATATAATTAATAAAAAAGATTAAATTATAAATTCCTATAATAATTTGAATCTTTTAGTATTTAGAAACCTTATAAAGAAATCTCAATTATAAAAAAGAAAATTCTTGGATATAGAAAGATAAAAGGTGAAAACTTTTTAAAAGGCTTTGCTTTTTTTAAGAAATATTTTATAAAAGATATATTAAAATATATAATAATTAGTATCTTCTTCATATATCTACAACTAATTTATATAAATAGAAAGAAAAACTAGATTTTTTATTTTATAATAATATATTAATTCAGATATATAGTATTTCAAATTAGCATACAATATTACTATGAAAATACTGATTTCAATATTACTTTATATAGTAAATAATATATTACTGATTATAATTAAAAGAGTAATAATTCTTTAAATATAAAGTATATATTATTAAAAACAATAATACTCCATTATCATTATATCTAGTATTTAATTCTATTCAATTAGTTTTATAATATAATTTGATCTTTTGTATCAATTGAGTAATATAGTAAACCCCAATATAATTATATTTCTTATATCAATAGGGTAATTGATAGATTAAAAGAAAATAGGAAATAATGAGTTTAAAAGAATTTTTATTATTATTGATATATATTGAAAGAAAATAGATATAAATCTTATAAGTAATAGACAAAAAAGATTATAATAAAGCAATAACCTTTCAAAAAGAATTCAAAGAATTAAAAGGTGAAAATAAATATTTAAAAGGGATATAATATTACAACTAATTATAGTTTTTATAATATTTTGGAAGGAATTAAATAAAAAAAGAGAAATTATTATACTAAATTAAAAATACAGAGTTTTTATAGATATATTAAACGGATTTATAAATAAAAGATTTCTTGAATAGAATAAATCTATAATATAAACAATTCAAAGGATTTAAAAAGATTATTTGGAAAATTGCTCAAAGATTTTATTAAAAAAGTTTAGGAAAAGAATAGATTTTTATTCTTCTTTTTTTTATCTTAAAATCAATTAGAACCATATATAAGTGTATCATATAATCTTTTAGTTATATAGCTATATATAGATTGAATCGATTAAGAATTTACTACTACTATTATTATAAAAAAAGAAGTTTTAATAATTCAATTGAAATTCAAATGATTAATGTTTTCAATTGAAATCACTAATAATAGTTTTGAGATATAGGAGGAACCTTAACAGCACAAATAGGGATATCAAATAGTGGAAATACAATGCTAGTATTAATAAAGTGGTATTTCTATAGTACTCGAATCTCTGTAGTAGTAGTAGTAGTAGTAATAGTAGTAGTAATAATAGTAGTAATAGTAGTAATAATAGTAGTAGTAGTAGTAATAATAGTAGTAGTAATAATAGTATTTATTAATATTCAGTGAACTAGTATAAAACTAACTCTAGAAACCTCCCGAGGGGTATAAGGATATATTAAATTATAAATTTAAAATAATATTATAAAGAGTAAATTATATATATTAAAATCAGAAAATCTATTTAAATATTTTTCGTTCAATTAATTGATATGGAATCAATAATATTCAAAGATTTTGAAAAACTAGATATAATTCCAAAGAATTAATGAATAAATATTATAACAAATATTTTTTATAAATAATTAAAGTTGATATATATATAAATTCTTATTCTCTTTAATTATCATTCAAATAAGATTAAAAAGAAATAGAATTTTAATTTAAAGAAAAAAAAGCATTGTTTTTGATACAAACAAATATTAGGATAAAATAAAATTATTTCCAATGATTTAATTAATATTAATAATTATAGTATTAAGAATAAAAAACAATTAAAGTTTTTATTATTAAAATTGAGAAAAAAAAATTGTTTGAATTATTTTTTAATTTGGATTAATAATTTTCGATAGAATATCAAATGATTAGAGATTTTTTAATAGTCATAGAAATATTTCAAATTAATATTCTAATATTTAAATCATTTATAATACTATATTGAAGTTTTATATTCTCAATATATAATAAAAATGTAATATAATATTTTTCAGAATAGATTTAATTTAAAAAAAGGTTTAATTATATAAATAAAATTCTATTTATTATATATTTTTGAGACAATAGATTATCATTTTTATTATTAATATAATTTCAAATAAAAATCTAATTTTTGATTGTGATATTAATTTTATTAATAATAGATTCTAAAATAGATTTTAAATTCTAAATAGATTTATAAACAATCAAAATCAGTAAACTTATTGACTATTTTGTTTTCTTTAATTCTAATATATTTGAAAAAATAGTGGATTTTGATATTGAAAATTGATAGAATATTTTAATAGGTATAAAAAGTTTATTATAAGGAATTTGATATATTGTTGTGTGGATATTAGATTATTAAAATATTATTTATATAAAGTTACAAATGATATTAATCAAATAAAGGGAATCGAAAAGTATATTTAAAGTTTATATATATGTCGATTGTTTTTAGATTAAAAATATAAATAATAAAATTTTCATTATTTATATTAGAATCTAGGACTAATTATTTTCTATTTTAATAAACAGTAAATTACTCTGATATTATTAAAATCTTAATAAATTATTCTTATGCTATTAAAATTGATATCTTTTTACTTTCGTATTATTTAGATTTTAATCAAAAATCATTAGATTTTATAATAAATTTTATCTATAAATATATAGATTTTTGGATTTTAAATATAATATTTAATAAACAAATATAATTATAGATTGTAGATTCTATTATATTATTATAGATTCTATATTTCTATTATAAATTTTATAGATTCTAAATTTCCATTATAGATTCTATGTTTCTATTATCCTTTCTTTTTTTCTTTTTTTTTTTCAAAAAGAATGAACAATATGTTAGAATTTAAAAATGAAAAATAGAATATTTAGAATCTATTAATAGAATTATAGAATTTATAATGAAACTATGAAATCTATAGTAATAAAATCTATAATAAAATTTTAGAATCTAGCTTTTCTTAATTAAAATCTAAATAGTACAAAAGTAAAAAGATATCAATTTTAATAGCATGAGAATGATTCATTAGATTTTTAATAGTGTGAAAGTAATTTACTGTTTAATAAATTATATATCTATATTTAATAAATCTCTTTTTGTTTTCAATTTATTCAAAATTATTCAAAAAATTGAACCCTTATTAAAAAGGAATTGAAACTATTACTTCTTAAAGTTAATTCCAATAATATCTTTATTAATATATTTTGTTAAATTAACTCTATATTTTAGTAGAGAGTATAGAAATGTTAATATAGAATATATAATATTAAACAGGAAGATCTTTAGATACTGAATTTTCATTTTAAGGATATATTGATATTCAGTTTTTTTATTTTTAATAATAAATAAGGATAATATACAATGCATTATTAAATATAAGATACTTATTATTTGAATATATATAGCAAAATGAAGTTTAACATCATTTAATATAATATTAATTAAAAAAAAATCAAATCTCAAAAAAATCAAATCTCAAAAAAATCAAATCTAAAAAAAATCAAATCTCAAAAAAATCAAATCTCAAAAAAATAAAATTATAAAAATGGTTTTTTATATAAAAGAAATATCTCTAATTAAGCAAATATTTATTTAAAAAGACTAATACATTATTTCTATTTTATAAATAAAAAAAGGGTTAATATAAATAATTATCATTCTATATAATATTGAAATTGACAAATTATTAATTGTTGTTGTAAAATTATAAATATAATATATAATTATTTTAATTCTAATAATAACTAGCATTTTAATAAAATTCTTATTAATAATATAACTAGGGGCCTGCGAGCCCCCGGACCCCTTGCTTTTTGAGAAAGTATTATATAATTATATTTATTATTATAAAAATCTAAAAAAGAAATTTTATTGAAAGCTTGCAGGCGAAGTCGGTTTATCTTATTATATTACTTTTTTTCATTTTTATTTATATTTTTTATTTTTATTTTTTATTTTTATTTATTTTTATTCACATTTATTATTTTATCCACATTTTTTATTTTTATTCACACTTTAGTAGATCACTTCACTTCGAATCATTAATTATACCATTGAATCAAGAAAGCTATAATATTAAAATACTTTTTATTAATTTTAGGCTCACTATATTCAATATAACCCTCTTTCGATTGATTATATAAGCTCCAACTATATCTATACTAATTAAACTTCAATCCTTTAGAAAATCCTTATTTTTGAAGCTAACAATATAAAAAATATATCATTTAAAAGCTCTTGGCTTTTTATATATGATTACCACTTTTCTTTTTTTTATTCAATTCATATTAGCTTGAATAAACTAATTTAAATAATTTTATTAAAAAAACCTAGAATTTTATACTACTTTAATTTCAATCTTTTATAAAACCCTTAATTTTAAAACTAATAATATAAAAAATATATTATTTGAAAGTCTTTAATTTCTTTTATATAGTTATTATTTTTGTTTTCTTTTTATTTAATTAATTTAAATAATTTTGTTGAAAAACCTTAAGAATTTATATTATGGTTATAATACCAAGGAAGTTAAGCCAATCAGATCGCTTGAATCGAATTTTATTAAACGAGAGTTCTCTTTTTTTGTGTGTATATATATCTTCAGTCTTTATGAGCGACAAGAATATTAAGGAGGTAAACCTCCAATAAAAGATATAATTATCTTTTTTTGAAATTAAATATATTTTTTTGCATTTTTTAGAAGCAAAAATAACTTTGTTATTATTAATTTATTTTAAAAATCTTTTTATATTATTTATTAGAGTAACGATATTAGAGTTCAAGAATTTAGAGATTTAATAAAGATATAAATTATTAGTATATTTGAAGTAAAACCTAATATTTTATAAAATAATTTTTTTTAGATATAGTATATATAGTATTAGAAAAAAAGAAAGTTTTAAATATTTTATATTATAATCATATATAATTAAATTCTTTAATTTTATTTAAATAAATTAATTAAGAAGAAAAGAGTTTATTAATTTCAAAAAGGTTAAAGATTACTTTTACTTAATTTTTCTTTTTAATAATTGTTATTTTGAAAGAGTATTTAAGATTTTTCAAATATTTATAACAATCAAAATAATCTTTAATTTTTGAAAGAAAGTAATTTTTATATTATAAATGGAATACATGATAAGATTTATAAGAACTTTTTAAAATAAACTTTTTTTATATTATACATTAAAAACTCTATTAATTGATAGATTATAATTCTTTTTAGATTCTTTGAGATATAAAAAATAAAAATGATTAGTTTTTAAAAATGGATAGAAAATTTGTCTTTCTTATTGATTTTAAATAGTATAATAATTTGAATGAGTTTTTAAATATATAAGAAAAAGTTGAGTGTTATATAGTAATTGTATAGATTATAGATAAAATATTTAACTATTGATTAATAGATTTTGAGTATATATATTGTAATATAATTTGTTTTTAATAAAATATTAAAGATTTCAATTATATTACATTATATTATATTTTATTTTAATAATATAAATAAAAATTATTGTAAAGTATTTAGTTTGTTTTAATTTTCAAATAGATTTTACTTAAAGTTATTTGTAGTAATAAAGTGAATAAAGATATTTTATATATAAAATCTTGATCTTTTTTATAGTGTTTTCAATAAAGGTATTATTGATATATAGAGATAACAGTTTTAGATTAGTTCTTACTTAATATTGATTAATAATCTTGTAAAATTCTTTATTGTTTTTGATTCTATTTATAATATTTTTTTTGATACTTATATTTTATTCGACATATTTCCATATAAAAGATTTCAATCATTAATAAGAATTTTCTTTAGAAAATATATTTGCAAAAATGATTCTAATAAATCCTCTAATATTTGAAAATCTATTATAACAGTATTTTTCTATTTTTTGAATTAGATTTGTTGATTATATATATAATAAAATCTATTAATATTATGAACTTAAAAACCTATATTTTAACTATTTTCTTATTAATTAAGGAAAGAGGATTAAAAAGTAGATTATATTGATTAAAATTAAAACAGAAAGTTTATTCAATTTTGATTTTAGGCTTTTATAATAATGTTATTTCAATAATATTATATGTTATTTTAGAATAATAATAAAAATTGGGTTTATAATTTAAATTATTGTAAATATTTTTTTAATAATAATATTAAAAAAAAGGATATTAAAAAAGATAAGGTTATTAATATATTTTATTTTATAAATGAAGTTATCAAAAATATTTATAAAATTTATATTATTATCATTGAATTAATATATAAGTTTTAAACCTTTATATTTTAATTAAGTTTTTAATTTGTAAGTATGATAACAAACATTGAGATTATTTTTAATTAAATAATATATTAATAGAATAAAATAGAAAATATAATTTATTATTTTGTTAGTATTGAATTAATATTATACATTAAAGATAGTATTATTATTTTTATCAATTTAAAAAAGATTTTTATTATAAACAAATTGATATTACTATATATATAAATCAATTTTTATATATATATAAATTATAATTTAAAATTAATCAAAATTTATAAAATTTCAAGAGTCAATTAGAATACAATAATTATAGTTTCAATAATTTTGTATTTATATACAGTAACCGTGCACAGCTGTTCGTCGAACACTAAAATCACACTAAAAATAGTCATTTTGCTTTATTTATAATAATAAAAAAGAAATATTAAAAATCATTATATTAAATCAAAATTTCTTTAATATTTTTATTATATATTAAAGAATTTAATTATAATATTTGTTATAATTTAAAAATATACAAATATCATTATTTATAAGATTAAGTTAATATCAAAGAAAAAGTTCTTGATTTTCGTTTATTTTATTAATAAACTTCAATATCTCAAATTTATATCAATTTTTTATATAGATTTTATAATCAATAAATTTTTTAAAAATAAATGTTTTTATTTTTATCAAAATATAATTAAAACTAAAAAGATTAATATAAGATTTATTATATAAAAACTATAATCTTATAGAAAAATATATTGATGAGTTATATGAGTTTTGGTGCGATTTTGGTGTTCGACGAACAGCTATGCCCTAGTACTGTACTTTTAAATATTTAGGATTTTTAAATATATATAATATCAATTTATTAAATGTTAGAGATTATAAGAATTATTATATATATAAAAATGCATTTATTAATATTAATTTAATGAATTTAGAGATTATATTATTTAAATAATTGAATATAGATTTATTATGAGATTTAGAATATTATATTAATATTGATAGAAATTTTATTTTATTTTCAAAGTATTTAAATTATTAAAATTAAATATTATAAAGAATCAATTCTTTTTTTAGGAGCTTTTAATAATAAAATGATAAGTATTTGAGTTATAATTATTAAAACTTCGATTTATTTTTAGATTAAGGTTTAATTAGATATGGTGAAAAGACTTGTTTGTTTATATATAATAATAATCTTATTATATCTATATTTAAAAACAAATATTGTAATGACAAAAGTGTAAAATATTTCGGTTTTTATAAATTTGTAATCAAATTAATTATTCTATATCAAATGTTTTTTTTAAATCATCGTGAGTTTATTTTTATAAGAGATTTTTATTATTATTTTAATAGTATAAAATGATAGGGCATTTATTATGATTGGTTTTAAATAATCTTTAATAATTAATATATTGGAAAAATATAATATAATTAATATTAATAAAGTTTATATATTTTTCTATTTCATTATTATAACAAATATAAAAGGAAATTTATTTATATTATATTAAAATATAATATCCTTAATAGTTTGAATTATATTAAAAAACGATTCTTTTTGATAAATTAAAAGAAATTATTAATATTATAAAATATAAAAAAAAACTTATTCTAATAAATGTAATAATCTACATAAATTTGTTAATATATTTCTTAATTTTGTTGTTAAAAAATTTAATATAATTTAACTACGTTTAATTTAAAGATATATTTTATTAGTAACAAAGACTTTATTTATTATTATTAGTTGATTATTTAGATTTAAAAATAAAATAGGAAATTTTGTAATAATATAATTATATTGAATTTTGAAGATAATTAAAAATATAATAACTAATATTTATAGGATGGGATTATTTATTAATCATATTTATCAAAAAATGAACTATAAATATCATTATTTATTAAAATGAAAGTTTAGTATATAATTATAAATATTATATTCAAAATATTAATTAAAAAAGACTTTTGATAATTTCTATAAATTTTTGTTATAAAGAAAAGATAAAAGATTGATCGAATAATATAAAATGTTTATAATTTATAAATAATTTTTTATTTTGATATTAAATATAGATTGAAATGTTATTTTTGTTTGATATAAAAATATAAAAAGCTTTTTAAAATAATATAATTTAGGGTTTATTAAATGTTATATTATTTTTAAAATCTTTGATATTGTTAGATTTCATTGTTTTTGTAAAAGTCTTGAAATTAATAATATATATGATATTAATAAATGGTTAAATATAAATATTTGAAAATACAAAGAGAATAATAATATTTATAAAAACTATAATAATTATAAAATTGATTATTAAATTTATAAATTCTTTTATAAACTTTATATTAAAAATATTTATATAAGATATTTTAAAAAAGTTGAATAAAATTATAAAATCTATAATAATTGTATATTCGTTTCTAATATTGTATTCAAAAATATCAAATTATTTTGATTATAATAATTGATATCAAAAAATAAAAATAAATATTTATTTATTTTATTTTAGTATTCTTTATTTTTTATGTTTTATTTGGATATCTAATATTAATATTAATTAAGGATTTTGAAGTTTTTAAATATATATATTTAGAGTTTTATAATTAAAAGAAATATTTTTGAATCTTAAATCTATTATTTAATAATATTATTATACAAAAAAATTGATATTTTTGAGTACAATATTAGAAATAAATATATAGTTATTATAAATTTTATCAATTTAGTTAAACTTTTGGTCATATTTTATATAATATTTTAATATAAGATTTATAAAGAAATTTATAGGCTTCGTAATCGACCTTATAATTATAATAGTTTTTATTAATAAATTCTTTTTCGAAAAGAATTTTCATTGTATTTATTATCAATTTCAACATTTTTATAAAGATAATAAAATCTCATAACATCAAAAACTCTAGAAATAATATAATATTTAATAAATTTTATTCAATATTATTTAAAAAGATCTTTTATAGTTTTATATCGAAAAAAAGTTCCATCTTAATTTTCTTATAACATTAAAATCGAACATTATATATAAGAAATATAAAACTTTTTTTATAATAAAGATTTATAGAAATTTTCAAGAATCTTTTTTTGATCAATATTTTAAATATAATATTCATAATTATCAATTAAATTTTTTTTCAATAATAACAATATTTAAAATTAATTTTTTAGTCAATATAGTTAATAAAATATTCTGTAAATATTAATTCTTATATTTTTGATTATTTTTGAGATTTAATATAATTATATAATTATGAAAGTTTCTATTTAATTTATAAATTTATATAATAAAATAATAATAAATGAAGCTCTCATTACTAATAAAAGATATATATAAATTAAACTATATTTAATTCATATTAAATCTTTCATTTATAAAATTAATAAATATATAAATATATAAATAGAATTCTTTAGATTATTTAATTTATTAAACCTATTTTTTTATATCTTTCAATATCAATAATCTTTTTTAATATATTAAAAAAAAATTATATTTTGATAAAAAGATATTTCATTTCAATATAATGTAAACAAATCTCTCTTTATATTTACTATAATAATAAAATACAGAAATATATGGACTTTATTAACATCAATTACATTATATTATTTTAATATATCAATTATTATAATCTATTTCATAATATTTTTATTTTTATTAAAATTAAAGTTTAACATTATTTAAAAAATAAAAAATATGTGACATAAAAAATTAATATAATCATTAAATTTTTAAAAATAAAGATTTTGCATATTTTTATAATTATAATATTTTTTAATGAATTAAATACTTTGGAAATTAGAAGAACTTTTTATTAATATTAATATAATATTTAAGTTTCATAATAAAATGTTACGGGCAGTAATTGGTTTAGCGTTGGGCTAATCATTAAACCGAAATAACAAACTTTTATATATATATCTTCAAAAAGGGTTTGAAAAAATTATTGAAAATTTTAATAATACATTTATACTTATATTAATATTAATGATTATTTTGCATATGATTCTTGCAATTCTTTTTATTTTTTGATTAAAGTGAATTAGCAATTAGTTTTCGAAAATAATTTAAAAGCTTTTTTTACATTTTTTGTTAAAGATTTCATTCAAATTAAAATATAATATATTTATAAATATTATTAATATATAATTTATATTATTTAAATCAAAATAATCTTTATTTTATTATATTAAATTGAAAGAAAATTGAAAAATATAAATATTTTCATAATTCAAGATTTTTTAAAATGTTTATGAGGTACTTTCACGATATATTATTAATACTTTTTGGAAAATGAATAATTAAATATTGAAAAAAAGAATATTGAAAAAATCTCTGCTCAAAAAATATATTTTATTTTAAATAATGTTTAGAAAATACTAATAAATATTGATTCCATTGAAAAAATCAATTTCAAAGATTTCTATACCTCAAATTTTTTTCAAATTTTTTGGATTCTCTAATTTTGAGGATTTAATAGAAGATTAGTGAAGTTTTGTATTATTGATTACTTTTGGAATTTTAAATCCTTTGTATTAAAATGATCATATTCATGAATTAATAATTTTTTTCTTTGATAAATGTATTAAAAAAATGGAGTTCTTTCTTAATGTTTTAAATACTTTTTAAATTAAAAAGATATTTAACTGATTATTTTACAAATCACAAATTTATTAATAAAATTAATTGTGAATAACTGATATTATATTAAATAATTTATATATTAATAAAAAACAAAATAGTATTTCATTAGAGTTGTTTTATT
This sequence comes from Botryotinia globosa, assembly GCA_014898425.1. Taxonomy (NCBI): domain Eukaryota; kingdom Fungi; phylum Ascomycota; class Leotiomycetes; order Helotiales; family Sclerotiniaceae; genus Botryotinia; species Botryotinia globosa. Next base: position 1,644,284 of record RCSZ01000014.1, on the reverse strand, counting down.
CGATAAAGGAATACAAATAAATTATTTTTAGAATTTGCAGATTTTAGATATCTTTTGGATCTTTAGGAATTTCTTTAGATATAGGATTTAAAACATGGTTCATAACTGAAAGCTGATTGATCGAGAAAAAGTATAAATGCTCTATACAGCGAATATCAAAGGTTAGAAAATTGATTGAAATAAATCAGATGTTATTAATGAATATAATAATTATAAATAATCTATAAAATAAAATTGATTAAAATCTTTATATTTTTTGAATTTATATTTTTTGAATAATATTATTTTTATATTAAGAAGAAAAGTTGTTATTAATATATCAATTATTTAATTGATTTTGTAATAAAAAATTCGAAAAAAGTTTGATAAAAAATTGATAATACAATTATAATTGGTTCAGATTTGGTTCGGAAATTTTTAGATCATAGGATTTAAAATATAGTCTATAATTGGAAGCTAATTGGTCGAGAAAAAGTACAGATGTTTTGTATAGGAATATCAAAAATTAAAAAAAATTAAAAATCAATCAATCAAAAATAAAGAATTTATAAAATGAAATTGAAAAATATTAAAAAATATTATAAATTGAAAGTTTTTTAATAATATAACTTTTATATTGATAAGTTATTATTCATTAACGAAATAATTGATTAAAGAATAAATTGAGAAAATTAAAGATTTGAAGATTTTGAAGAATTAAATCAATATTTCTGATTAGTTTAAAGGTTTGATATTTGTAATAAAAGAAAAAAAGAATTAAAAAGAAGAAAAGAAGAGAGTTGGATTAAAAAGAAAAGGGGAATTAGATTTATTAGATTTATTAGAAAAAAGAAAATAGAATAAAAGAGATTAGAAATTTTTTTTAGAAAGAAAATTAGAACAAGAATGGGAAAGAAGAATAAAAAAGAATTAGAAAAAAAATAAAAGAAGAGAATTAAAAAGGGAATTAGAAAAAGAATTAGAAAAAGAATTAGAAAAAAAATAAAAGAAGAGAATTAAAAAGGGAATTAGAAAAAGAATTAGAAAAAGAATTAGAAAAAGAATTAGAAAAAGAATTAGAAAAAGAATTAGAAAAAGAATTAGAAAAAGAATTAGAAAAAGAATTAGAAAAAGAATTATAAGATTTATAAGGTTTTAAGGTTTTAAGGTTTTAAAGTTTTAAGGTTTCAAGTTTAATTATATCTTTAATACTTTTATATGACCTAAAAGCTGGAGGTTAATAAATATTATTATTATTATTATTATTATTATTCTTATTATTATTATTCTTATTCTTATTCTTATTCTTATTCTTATTCTTATTCTTATTCTTATTCTTATTCTTATTCTTATTCTTATTCTTATTCTTATTCTTATTCTTATTCTTATTCTTATTCTTATTCTTATATTGAATATACCTCACCTAGATCGGTGCATAGACCACCACCTCAAAAGCTTATAATCTCTAAATAGTTTCAAATTTCCTATTTTAATAGAAAATATAAAATATAGATCTTATTTTTTTTTAGAATTCCAAAAGCTATATAGTATAAATATAAATGTAGGTTTTGAGGGGTATGAAAAATAATTATAGAGAGTGTTAGCAAGCCTGTTGTTATTTTTAGCCCCAAAGGGCCGAAAAAAGCTTGTTTCTTTAGATTTCAAAAACCTAACAAAAAACTAATGAAATTTTGCAATTTTCAAGATTTTTAGAATTTCAGAATTTTTAGAACTCTCAAATTATACTTAGGATTTTCAGATTTCTTTAGTATCTTTCAAATCTTTCAAATTTTCAGAACTTCTTTTAAGTTTCGAAAATCTAATAAAAAGTTAGTAGAGTTTCGTATTTTCAAATGATTTTCGAAATTCTATATCTCAAATATTTTCTAATCTTTCAAACATTTGAAATCTTTTAAATTTTTGAAACTTTTAAATTTTTGAAACTTTTAGAATTTTATATTTCGGGCATTTTTTAAATCTTTAAATCTTTTAAATGTTTTGAATTTTTGAGATTTTTAGATTTTAGGTATTATCCAATTTTTTAATTTTCCAAATTGCCCAAATTTCGAATATTATATGTTAGTAAAACATTATTATGTTTCATTAAATACAGATTCGATATATTTTCAAAATTGAAAACTGAAAAAGAAAAACAAATTTTTATCATTAAAAATGAATTATTATTTCATTAAAAAAGAATCGATTCTTTTTCGAGTTTTTCGAAATTTTAATATTTCAAAAACTATATATTAATAAAATATTATTATGATTTAATATTATTATATGTTAATATTATAGATTTTATATATTTTCAAAAGTGAAAGTCGAAATTTATTTTTTAATTTTATCAAATATAAACTATTATTTCATTTAAAAAACGAATTAATTTTCTTTTTCTTTTTCGAATTATTAAATTTTTAGAGTTTTAGATTTAAAAATAATAATCTTATTATTGAATATCACTTATTAGTTTATGGAAAACAAATTGATTTTTTTTTGAATCTTAAAAATTCCATGTTTTCAAATTTTAAGAGTATTAGTTTGGTTAATTTATATAATTTATTATTTTCAGAATTTTCAAATTTTGAATATTATATATCAATGAAATATTATCAAACTTTTTCTAAGATTTTTATAATTTTCAGAGATTTCAGAATTTTTGAAAGTTTTAGATTTTAATAATTTTATATACTTTTAAAAAATGAATAGTTTTCAGAAACAAAAATTGAAAAAAAAAACAGGCAAAATTTTATTATCAATTACAAATTATTATCTTATTAAAAGCAAATCGTTTTTTTTTCGAATCTCAATTTTTTTAAAGATTTCAAGTTTCAAATTTCAAATTATAAATGAACTTTTGAATTTCAGATTTTGGATTAATATTAGATATTTTTATATTATAATATACTTTTAGATGAAAGGTTATGAAGAAATTAAAATTTATAAAATCAGAATATAGATAATATATAATTAAGCTTTACTATAAAATTTAATAAGATTTAAAAAAGGAGATCGATTCAATAGCAATTGATTATTGAATAATTTTCAAGGCTTTTAAAGAATACAAAAAGATTAGTTATTGAATGATTTTTAAAGTTTTCAAGAAATACAAGGAGATTAATTATCGAATAACTCTTAAAAACTTTCGAAGAGATTTTGAAATAACTTTAAAAAGTTTTTGAAAAATTTAAAATGATTTATCAACTAATTTTAAAGAACTTTCAAGGATGAAAAACATAAGAAGGAAAGTTATATTATAAATATTAATTGATTTAGTATCGAACTAATTATTAAACCAAAATAATGAATTCTTATATATATATATAAATGTAACTTCAAAAAGAGGTTTTGGAAAGATTAATAAAAAGTCTTATAATATATCTATATTTATATTGGTATTAGTTGTTACCTTGCGTATGGTTCTTACATAAAATTTATATTTAATTGATTTGATAATATAATCTTCAAGTTTGTTGAGTTCATATTAATAAAAGTATTTCTATATATAGAATAATTCTTATATTTTTAATCTTTAATAAATCAATATTTTATTTATTTAAGCATTTTAAATAAATATAAATTTATAACTACAAAACTATTCGGATTATGATTATTGTATTTTAATTGATTTTTAGGATTTCATAAATTTTAAGGAATCTAGTTAATCTTAGATTATAATATATATATAAAAGTATTAGTCTTTATATATAATAATATTAATTTATTTATAATCAAAATCTTTTTCGGATTGATATAAATAATAATATAATTCTTAATTGATATTATCAACTAAACAGAAATAAAATAATAGACTATATCTTTTATTTTGTTCTTTTGATATATCATTTGATTAAAAATCATTTCAATATTTAATATCATATTTTTGAATTAAAAATATAATCAAGATATAAGAATACAAAGTTTGTTTACTAACTTTGTAATAACAATATAGATTTTATTAATATTCCTAATGATTCTATCTATAAAGCAAGTTATATTATTGATTTTATTTTTTCAATATTCTATTTATTAATATTGTTATTAGAAAAGATATATATAGTAATTCAAATTACAAAATCTCAATTGTTATTATTTTGACATAAAATATAATTTTATTGAAATAATATTAGTATAGAATTCTAGAATTAGAATTAAATAAACCTTTGGATTTAATATAAATTGATATTTTTTATTTATTGATTTATTTAATTAATAAGAGAATCATTGAAATCTATATAATTAATTTTATTATGATAATAGATTTTACGGTAAACTATTCTGATACCATTGAAACCTTAATAAATTATTCTCATGCCATTAAAATTGATATCTTTTTATTTTCATATTATTCAGATTTTAATCAAAAGAAACTAGATTCTATAATAGATTTCACTTATACATATATAGATTCTAGGATTTTAAATATAATATTCAATAAATAAACATAATTATAAGTTTTCTTGTATTATTATAAATTCTACTATATTAGTATAGATTTTATACTCATATTATAGATTTCACACTTTCATTATAAATTCTATACTTCCTATTGCTCTTTCTTTTTTTCTTTTTTTCTTTCTTTTTTTCAAAAAGAATCAAAAATATATTAGAATTTAAAAGTAAAGAATAAATTTTTTAAATATTATTAATAAAATTATGGAATCTATAGTAATAGAACCTATAATAAAATAATAAAATCATAGTAATAGAATCTATAATAAAATAATAGAATCTATAGAATTTATATATATAAGATTAGAATCTATTATAGAATCTAGCTTCTTTTTATTAGAATCTAAATAATACGAAAGTAAAAAGATATCAATTTTCATGGTATAAGAGTAATTTATTAGATTTTTAGTAGCGTGAGAGTAATTTACCGTAGATTCTATTCTATATATAATTATTAAACCTAATTATAATAATAGAAAAACAATATTTTGGTAAATCTTTACATATAAAAAGATCTATGAAAATCATTTCTACAAATGTAATTATGAAAAGAAAATCTTATTTATAATTTAAGTTTTTATATTATAATATATCAAATAAAATCTAATGATTAGAAAAATATTTTAAATAATATTAAAAATAACAAAACATTCTTTAGAATTATTAATTGATATAAACTGAAAACCAATTTAAAGTTACTGTTTCTATATATTAATAATACTTTTATTAAAAATATTATAAAGAAAATTGAGGTTGTATAAAGAGAAACTTTTATTTATTTTATTATTATGAATAATCTTGAGTTAAATCCATTTGAAAATTAAAATAAATTGAGTATTTTAGAATGATTATTATTAATTTCAATCAAAGAAATCGGATATAATATAATTAGAGTTTTGAATATTTCATTAAAAATAAGATGTATTATAATATATATATTCAAAATATATTCATCAATAATTAAATATATTATTAAAAAAATTATAATTATTATATCATATTCAATTTCTTTTTACATATTTAAAAATTTATCTAGATTATTATATTATTCAAGATTGATAATAAGGATACAGATCGACACAACATCCCAAAATCGAGGTATCTTTATATTTTCGATTTTATTATATAAAATTAACTTTCTATATTCTTTATAAACTCTTTTATTTAATTCAACAATTATTTTTGTAATAATATTATTGAATAATAAGTTTATAATTTTGGATTATCTCTTGCAACTATTAAATCTTAGGTTTATATATTTATTAGATTTATAATCTTTATTTAATTTTAATTAATTTTATATAATTAAAAAAAAGAAAAATATAATAAATATTCAAATAATTTTTTTTTCAAAATTAATCATTATAATTAAAATATTATTTCGAATGTATTAAATATTATCAAAAAATAATTTGATATTTTTGAGTATAATATAAAAAGCAAATATATAATTATTACAAATTTTGTAATATTATTTGATATCTTTATAATATTTTATATAAATATACTTAATATAGTTTTTGTAAAGGAATTCATTAATTCTATAATTAATTTTGTAATTATTATTATCTTTATTAATATTATTGCTTTCTTTATATTTTTCGATATTTATACCCAATCTTTTATTTATATTATATTTATTATTAGTTTTAAGATTTTTATAGAAGTAATCAAATTCAATAATATAAATGATATTAGAAATAATATATTTTTTAAATTTAGAAATATATAATTCGAGAAAACCTTTTATAATTTTATATTAGAAAAAAGTTTTATTTCGAATTATATTTAATATTAAGATTGAAAATTGTTTACTAAATATAAACCCTTGGCTTTATTCAATCAATTTTTAATCTTTACTTTTTAATAATATTTTATAGAAATTATTGAAAGTTTCTTTTTAGTTGATATCTTGATAATCTTGTTTATAATTATAGACTAGATTATTATCTCTATATCTAATAATATTTGTAATTTGTTTTATAATAAATATATAATCGATAAAAAATATTATAAATACTAAATATTATATTTCTAATTATTCCAAAGATTTGGTATAATTATATAATTACAAAAATCCCTATTTCCTTTATAAATCTAAATAATAAAATAATTATAATAAATAAAGTTTTCATTTTTAATAAAATCTTTATATAAATAAAAAAGTATTTAGTTATTATTAAATTCTTTAATTATAAAATTAATAAATATTTTGATAGAATTATCTAAAATATTTTATTTATTAAAATAATCTACTCCTTCATTTTTTTTAATATTAATAATTCTTTTAGACTAATTAAGAAAAAGTATATTATAATCCAATATAACCCAGATTACTAAAGATATTGCTTTCTTTTCAGATATATCCAATTCCTCTTTTACATCTATTATAATCATTAAACAAATATATATAAAGAATCAGCAAATACTAATTACACAATACTATCCAAATATATCAATTATTATCACCCATTTGAAATTGAATATAACAAATACTCTACTATCCTTCAATATAAAAATAGCATTATAATACTCTCTATTAAAAATAAAGTTAAGATTATTTAAAAAATAAAGGAAATTTAATACAAAATAATTAATATATTTATTGAAATCCTTAAAACAAAAATATCTAATACTCCTATAATTACAAAATCTATTAATAAATATAAATATAGTATTATTATAATTTAATATAAACAGATTGGATCTATCCCTATTATTAATTAAATTCTAATTTGGAATGAGATATAAGCTTTTATAATTATAATCTAGATATTTATTCTTTCTCGAATAAAAGCCTTCAGATTATATTTAAAAACAAATAGAGGAAAAAATAAGGATATTCTTTGTTATATATAAAGTCTTAATAAATTTAATATATTTAATTCCAAAAATATATTTTGTTAATATTAATATAATATAATAAATTTTGTAATGAAATTTATAATTAATAAATTTAATAATATAATCTTGAAATCTATTAAACTAATATCAATAAAAGTATTTTTGTATATATATAATAATTTTTGTAATCTTTGATATATAATAAATCAATATTATTTATATTCAAAAACTTTAAATAATTATCAATATACAAATACAAAACTATTTAAATTATAATTATTATATTTCAATGGATTTCCAGAATCTTAGAAATTCTAAAAAGTTAGATTACTTTCAGATTATAATATATATATATATAAACACTAGGCTATATATATAATAATATTGTTTTATATATAGTAGAAACCTTTTTTAGATTGATATAAATAGAAATACTATATTTAATTTATATTACCAATCAAACAATAATAAAATAATAGATTATATATTTTATTTGATTCTATTATTTCGATATTTAATAAGGAACAATTTCAATATTTAATATTATATATTTAAATCAAAAATATAATCTAAATATAAGAGCTTGAATTTAGTATACTAATCTAATAATAATAATATAGATTTTATTAATATTCTTAGTCATTTTACATATAAAATTGATTATATTATTAATCTCATTTTTCCGAATATTCTTTTTATTAGGATTATTATCAAAAAAGATATATATAATAACTCAGATTATAAAATATAAATTATTATTATTTTAGAATAGAATATAATCTTATTAGAATAATATTATTATAGAATTCTGAAAATAGAATTAAAAAAACTCTTTAATCTAATATATATTGATATAACTTGTTTTTCAAATCTCCTTTTTTTTATAAATGAAATAATAATCAATGTGTATATAACTCATTTTATATTAATAATGAATATCATTATTTATATAATTAATAAATCTAATTAAAAAAATAATAAAGTTATATTGTAATAAATCCTTAAATATAAAAAGGTATATCAAAATTATCTTTATAGATATAATATTTTAGATAAAAATATTTCTCAAATTATTTGAATTTTTCATAGAATAATTCAACAAACAAAATACAAATATTAAAAAAATATTATAAATAAAATCAAAAATAATAAATTTTTTTATAAGATTATTAATTGATATAAATTAAGGTTTAGTTTAAAATCGCTCTCATTATATATTGATAGAAATCTTATTAAAGATATTATAAAAAAGATTAAGGTTTTATATAAAAAGATTTTCAATTGCTTTAATATTTTTAATAATCTTAAATATAATCCCTTTGAAAATTGAAATAAATTAAAGATTATAAGTAGTTTCAATTTATTTCAATAAAAAAAATTGAATATGATATTATTGAAATTCTTAATATCTTATTAAATATCAATTGTATTATAATATGAATATTCAAAATCTATTAATTAATAATCAATAGTATTTTATATAAACTTTATAATTAATATTTAATATTCAGTTATATTCTATAAATTTGGAAACTTATTAAAATAGTTATATTATTTAAGATTAATAAGAAAAACAAATCCTTTATTTATTTCTAATAATTAACTATATTTATTCTTTGTATCTCAAAAGATTTGAAAAGAATTATAATCTATTGTTCAATATAAATTATATTAATTAATAATATTCTTAGCTTATAATACAAAGAGATTCTCTCTAAAAGAATTACTATAAATCTGATTATTTATTTTATATATAATATAGAAATTATTTTTTTCCAAGGATTGGAAATCATTATAATCACTATAAATATTCAAAACGCTTTTAATATATTCCTAAAATAAAGATTATTGAAAAGAATGATTTGATAAAGCTAGCCTCTAGCCCTTTTAAAGCTAATTGAATTCTTTTTTATTAATTAGTATATTCAAATCCGTTTAGAAAATTCGATTATATTTAATTATAGAATTATATATAGAATACCTTAAAACTCCTTCTTTTTCTCAATTTTATATATACTATATTTAGTTGAATTTATATTGTAAAATACAAAACTATATTTCGAATATATTGACAACCTTTGTTTGTATCAAGCTTTCTAATTTCTAAATTCTAATATCCTTGTTTTGATGAATAATATAGAAAAGATTCTTAAATAAAACAATAATAATAAGATTACTTTTATTCTCAAGAAATTCGAAATGATTTATTTTACTAAAAAAAGAAGAAATTACACTTCCTTTTATATTATCAATAAAAAGCTTATTATTATATCAATTATTATAGCCAAAAATGAAGTATAATCTATTCTAAAATAATTCGGAATTTGATTTGATAAAAGACTTTTCTTTAAAAAATATATTATTATAAAGACTATTAAAACTTAAATAATAATATATTATATTTATAGTTTTATAAAGATAATTAATAACTTTTTAATTTCAATTCTATATTAAACTATTATTATCTATATCATTCTTTTTTTTAAATATAAAATCAAAACATAATTCGATAATAAAACGAAACTATTTTATATCTAATATATTATCTATAATCTTACTATTTTTTTTCGAATAAATTAATATATCAATCTATTAAAATAAATATTTGCTTTAATATTCAAAAATATATTTTCAATTTGAAAGATTATTCTAATAACTATTATTTTTAGAAATACAAATATTTTATTTATTAATACAATATTAAACAAAACTAAACTTTATTTTGCTATATATATTCAATCAATAGATACCTTTTATTCTATAATCTATTAAATTATATCTTTATTTATTATTAAAAATAAAAATATTAGTTAATAATAAAAACCTAAAATCAAAATTCAATGTTTAGAAATAATCCTTTTTAGTATTATATATTTTACACTATAATTTTTATATTTCTGTTTAAAATATTAAACAAATCTAATAAAAAATATTAACAAAAAAATAATAACTATTAATTTCAAAGAATAATAATCTTATCTTCTTTTTAATAAGGTTTTAATCTTTTTAAACAATTCTAAACAAATTATTAATAAAAAAAAGCTTATTAAATATAAATACATAATATTTGAAAATAAAAAATAAATCACTATTAGCTTAAATTCGATTAACAATACTTTATATATTTTCGATTTAAAAGTAATTGAGATTTATATAAATCTCAAATATTTTTTAAGGATCTCTTTATTTAACAAATAATATTTATAATTTTATAATTTTATATTAATAATATTTCAATAATTTAATATTTATATAAGAATATATTCGATTTCTTTTAATAAGCTCTCTATATTTATCAAAATATTATATAAATCTTTAATATCAAAATTCATTAATTCTTTAAATATATAAATATTAAAGAGAACAAAACTATTAATAAACTCATTAATCTTAAAATCTACAAATCCATTTGAAATCTAGAATCTATTTCAATATTTATTATCAATAAAATAAAAACTATTATTAAAAAACTTTACAATCAAATAAAATAATTTTAATAAAAAAAATAATAAACTTTTTTTTTCAGATATTTATAATAAATAGAATCTTGTTTATATATTTAAATTTTTTTCAAAATTGAATTTATTAAAAAAAATATTATATTATATTTTAATTATATATATAGAATATAAAGATTTTATATAATATTATAAAAAGTTTTAATATTAAAACACTAACTTAAAATATTTCTACAATTATTAAAAAACTTCTAAATATTTAATATTATATTATAAATTATTAATTCAATTCAAAAAATAATCTAAATAATTACTTTTACTTCTATCCTTATTAATAATAAAAGGTTTTAATTACTTTTTGTTTTTAATATTATAATTACTAATATTGATTAAATTCTTCAGAATCACTTAATTTATATCAATATCTATTTCTATTAAGAATATTCAATTACTTCTTTTTCTCTTTTTAATTTTTTTTTAATATTTTTTTTCTCAATCAAATCTTACTTTTTCTTTATTTAATTTAAATAACAATTAAAAAATATAATAGAAGTTCTATTTGATATTAATATGTTTTATAAATGTATACCTTTATAATATAATATTTATTTATTTCTAAAGAATTATATTTAATTCTTCGAAATTCTGAAATATTATTAATTTTATTCCAATTAATAAAAGAAAAGTTATTCAAATAGAACCTAATTTTTATATATATAAATTATTTTCTAAGGTATTAAAAAAATCTATAATTTAGTATATCCCTATATCCCTCAGGAGATTCCTAGGGTCAGTCTTAAGCTAATTTAATTGATGTTAATAAATACTATTACTACTACTATTATTACTAATAAGAATAGGCTTTCTATTAGTTTTTAAAGATTTATTATATTTATTTTTTATATTTTAAAAGGTTTGAAAAGAGTTATAATTTATTAATTAATATAAATTATATTAGTTAAGAAAATCCTCAATTTTCGATATTAAAAGATTTTATTTAAAAGAGTTATTATGGATTTTAATTTTTTTTTCCGTGATATAAAAATTGTTTTTTTAAAAAAATTAAAAATTACCATAATTATTATAAATATATAGAGGATTTTTGATATTTTTCTAAAATAATAATTATCAAAAAGAATAATTAAATAAAATTAGTTTTTAGCTTTTTTTAAATAATAAACTCTTTTTTCATTGAACGATTTTTTTTAAATAAGATTAGAAAATTAAATCATTTCTAATTATAATATAAATTATAGAATATTTTAAAGCATATTTTTCTTTTTAATATTATATATACTATATTTAATAAAACTTATTTTATAAAACATGAAATTTTATTTTCAATATATAAATAATTTATATTTTTATTGAATCTTTAAATCCTTAAATTTTGATATCCTTATTTTAATAAATGATATAAAGAAGATTATAAAGTAAAGTAATAATAATAAAATTGCTTTTGTTTTTAAAAAACTTGAAATAACATATTTCATTTAAGAAAGAATTCTACTTTTTACTATTTTATTAATAAGAATTTCATTCTAATATTTATTATTATTATTGAAAAAGAAATATATCTTATTTTTAAAAAATTAAAGATATAATTTAATTATAGTTTTATTTTCAAAAGATATATAATAATTTGAATTATTAAAGTTAAAATAATTATATATTATATTTATAATTTCATAAAAACAATTGATAATTCTTTAGTTTTAGTATTATATAAAATAATACTTATTTATATCGTTTTCTTTTTTATTTATAAAATGAAAATTTAATTTAATAATAAAACAAAACTATCTTATATTTAATACATTGATTATAATTTCATTGTTTTTTATATATAAAATAATATATTAATTCTATTAAATAAATATCTATTCTTATAATCAAAGATATTCTTTTTATTTGAAAAATTATTTTTATTATTATTTTCTTTTGAGATTTAAATATTCTTTTAATTAACATTATATTAAACAATATTAAACTTTATTTATTATATATATCTAAATAGTAAATATATTATATATATAGTTTATTGAATATTATTTTTATTTATTATTAAAAATAATGGTGTTTATTATTAATAAAACTTTCAAATAAAAATTCTGTTACAGCGCCAAGTACTCTATCATTAAGCTATGTAAACCCAAAAGAGTATAAGTAATTTGATCAATATTGAGTCTACTAAATAAAGTTATAATTAATCTATAATATTACTTTCTTTTTCAATCTCAGAATGAATAAAGTGGAATCTCATTCTTTATTTCAGAATAAGATTATTAAGAATTCTAATAATAGAAATTGATTATATATTTAAAAATAAATAGAACTACTTTTCCTTAACTAATTGAATTCCATTACAAAAAGCCTTCGAATAAAATCAAATTAATTATCACAATATCAAGTACTCTATTACTAAATTATATAACTCTAAAAAGATATAAGTAGTTTGATCAATATCAAACCTACTAAATAGAGTTATAATCAATCCATAACAAATTCAATATCTAAAAACTCTTTTTTTAATATTATATAATATATATTCAGATTCTCTGACTTCTTTTTAAAATAAAAAATTGATTTAATAAAGTTTCAAATATATATAAAAAAGACTAAATACTATATAACAATTATAAAAATAATAAATAGTAAATTCAATTATTAATCAATAAATCTTATATATATATTATAATATAATCTATTTCTAATTAATTAGTAAAAATCGTAATTATATCGTATTCTAATTCTTTTATAAAAATTAATAATAATCAATCCAAAATATCTTATTCATTTTAATTTTCCAATAGACTTTATTTGAAATCATTTATAACAATAAACTAAATAAAAACCTTTTTTTATAAAACCTTAATTTTTTCTATAAATCTTTTAATAAAAATAATAATTGTAAATTAATTCTCAATCCTATAGATCTTTTAATTATCCTTAATATTATTTATAATATCCTTTTAATAATTATATTTTATTTAATATGTTATAATATAAAAAGCTTGAATTATAAATGAAAATTTTCTTTTAGAATTATATTCCCAAAAATAATTCTAACAAATCTCTTTATATTCAAAGATTTATTACAATATGACTTTCCTATTATTATTACAATTAAATTTATTAATTTTATATATAATAAAATTTATTATTATAATGAAATTAATTATATATTTTAATTACTTTTTGATTAATAAATTCTTTTACAAATCCTATATTAAAAGTACTTATATAGAATATTATACAAAAATCAAATAAGATTATAATATTTATAATAACTATGTATTTATTTTTAATATTGTATTTTAAAATATCAAATTATGCTTCAATGATATTTAAGAATATTTACTATATTTCAATAATATTTGTTGTTTTTAATAAATAATAATTCAATTACTTAATATGATTATAATATTAAGGGAACTAATTATAATAAAATTCTATTATTATAATAAAATAATAAAAATTTAATATTATAAGAAAAATTTCTTATATTTCTTATTTTCTTTATATAAGAAAGAATATTACTATAAAATAAAATAAAGAATTCTTTATTCAAAAAAAATCCTTTATTAATTCTTTATTTAAAATAATAATTCATTATCTTGAAAAAATTAAAATATCATATGAAAGCTAATCCAAATACGGAATGATAGACGCAATATTATTTTTTCTTTTTCATTATTATAATATTGATTTAAAATCAATAAAGAAAATTAATTTCAAATCAAAAAAATTAATTTCAAATCAGAATTTTCATATACGTCACCTATATATTATAAGCCGTATAGGGGGCAGGAAAAAGCATAAATAAGTAGCTTAAATTCCTATATTTAGATCTTTTTCTAATACCCACTTAATATATATTTAAAATTATATAATATAATATTAATTCAAGTTTTAATAATAATAATAATTTTATTTATATATTCTATAAGTTTAAGCTTCCCATATAATATTATTCTAGTACCATTCCTAATCAAGTCTAGCCCATCCCCTACTAAGCGCATGACCTGCAATAATATTGAATAATATTGAATAATATTTAATATATTAAAAATAATATTAGCATTATTTTAATTATAATAAAAGATAATAAAAGATAATAAAAGATAATAAAAGATAATAAAAGATAATAAAAGATAATAATAAATAAACGAATATTTATTTTATTTTTATATTTTTCTTTATATATAAAAGATTAATATTAATTGGGAATTATAAAACTTTTAAATATATAAATCTAAAGTCTTATAATTGAAGAAAATAATCTAAGGTTTTGAATATATTATTATAAAAGTAATCGTTAGATTAAATGAAAAAGTTCAACAGAATAAAAAAAGTATTTTTATAAATTTAAAAACTGAAATTCCGAAGATACTTTAATCTTTGAATGTTGTATCGATCTGTTAATAAACATTTAGCTCCCTTGTCAGTTAAAACAATTCTACTCTAATATTAATAACAACTTATAATGAATCAAAAGGAACTTTATATATTAATTTATAAATTTAATATACTTATGAAATATATAATTATGTAATACATAGAAAACAATTTAGTCTTCCTTGATTCTACGAATCCATTAGCTTCATACTACAGTACTAGGGCACTTCTATTTGGTCAACAGTCATGTACCAAAACTCATCATTTAAATATATTTAATTTTAAAGAAAATTATATATTTATTTTTGAAATAATCATATCAATTTATTTATTTTTATATTTTCTTTAATTAAAACTATCTATTTTATTTTTAGAAATTTAATATATTGTAAAATATTCATTTAATATTTTGAAATTCTAATATATTAGAAATTATAGCCAAAATAAGCGAATTCTCAAGAACCTTTTGATAAGAAAACTTTAAAAATATATATTATATCTATTAATTCTTTAAAAAAAACTATTCAAAAAAATAACAATCTAATTTCTAAAAAGTAATAAAATAGTGTATTTGAGTGTATTTTTAAGATCGACCAAATAGAAGTGCACGATTATTGTATATTACAATATCAATGAAATCAAAAATCGGTTTCAACTAATCAGATTATTTCAATCGAAGCTCATTAATTAATAGTTCTTATTTCTTATACATATATATTTATATAGTATTAATTCTTTCACATAGTAAGAATATTAAGAAGGTATAAACTTTTAATAATAAATATTATATTTGATCGAAATTTTTAGTTCTTAACTCCTTTAGATTTGATATCTCAAAAACTAGAGATTAGAGATTGAATCTTTAATATATTTAGCTATTGATTCCATTAAGTAATCGTACAAATATATAATCTACTCTGAGTACCTTAGTGGGGGTTGCTGGTTTTTAATTATAATATTCTCACTATTCAAATTCTTTTAAACTATAATTTACAAAATCTAATGAATTCACTAAATAATAATTGATATTGAGATTATAATATCAAATAATACTATATTTTATTAATTATATTTATGATATTATATTTTTTAATAAATATTATATTTTTAAATAATATATTATATATATATATATATGTAAACTATATATATACATGAAGTTATATACACAATGTAAATTATATATAAAAATTTAATTATATTAATTTTATTTATTGTATTTATAAATACCATTATATCAAAAGTTATATCATATATAACTAAAATATTATATATTATATTTAATATATAAACCTTTTAATATTAATATAATCAAATTATTTAATTATAAATTCAAATTACTACATCATACACCTATAATCATAATAACTTCATTCTTTTTCCTCAATACTTTATCTATCTTACACCTTTCACGACTTACTCTTTTTCCTTTCGTTTTATCCCCTTCTATCTTACCCCCTTTGATCTTTCTCCCTTCATCACTCACTTTTTTCTTTTCCATTTTACCATCTTCACCATCTACTCTTCTTCTTTTTATTTACCCTTTTTATCTTACCTCCTTTATTATTCTCTTTTTTTCCTCTTTATCTTTTTATATAAATTTAATTTTTATTCATTTAAACTCTATGAAAGAAGAATTATTCAATAATGGACTAGTCATCGGGGAAAAAGAATTTTTCAACCCCGGATTCGTAGAAGTTTCTTTTTTTTTTAATCATTATAATGATCTTGAAACCCTACGAATTCGTAGACTTCAACTTCTTTTCCCCCGACGGCTAGTTGTCAGCTCAGGACACGGTTAATCAGCGGGACAACCCTGGGACTACTAAAGGCCGATTACTTAGTAATTATTAGGAAATTGATATTAGTAAAACTTAATCCCAAAATTATTAGTTTGATTTATAATAGATTCATAATTAATAATATTATAAAAAGAAATATTAATATAATAATAATATTAGAATTTTAGGAAAATAAATTATAAATAGCTAATTATACTTTAAACAAATTAAAATATAAGATTAATTTTGAATAGAATCCAATATGCTTTTTTATATAATCTCTTATTAAAACTACCGAACCCTTCCCAGTATACTCCCTACTACTGAGTCCTGACACTAGTACTAATATAGCATATAAACTCTAATTCTAATTCTAATTCTAATTCTAATTCTAATTCTAATTCTAATTCTAATTCTAATTCTAATTCTAATTCTAATTCTAATTCTAATTCTAATTCTAATTCTAATTCTAATTCTAATTCTAATTCTAATTCTAATTCTAATTCTAATTCTAATTCTAATTGAATCGAACTTCACTAAGCGAGAGTTTCTCATTTTCGTATATATATAGTACTATACTCCTTATAAATAGTAAGATTATGAAGGAGGTAAACCTCTAATAAATTTTATTAATAAAGATATTATTAATAATTTAATTTCGAATATTTGAAATATATATAATAAATCAAATATATAAAGCTTGAATATCTTAAGTATAATTAAAGATATATTCATTTATACTATATTTATTTATAATTCATAATTCTCATCTTGTTATAAGAATATTTTGTTAATTTAATCTAATAATTATTTTGAAAATCTTTTTAAAAATTCATATAAAAGTTTATTATAATAATAATACAATTATTATTAGAGTTTTATTTTTATTTTTATTTTAATGACTTGATTTTGATAGATTAAATTGATAATCCTCGAGTTATAACAAATTTTAATTTTTTTATTAATTTAATTATAATTTCTTTTAATAGATTATCATTTCAAAATAAAATTGTGTTGTTATTATTAATTAAACATATCATTATATTATTAATTTATAAAACTATTACATGAATAATTAGAATGAAAGATATTTTAATATTTATATTATTATTCAAAGATTATTAACTTTAATATTTTAATAAATAACTTTTATATAAAGTTTTAAAATAAATATTACATAAAATAATAAATAAGAAAGTAAATTGAGTAATATATAAAGTAATAAACTAAACTATATATAGAATAATGAATTAAATAATGTATAAGATAATAAATTAATTAGTATATAAGGTAATATAAGAGATAATAGATAATTTAGTAAATAAAGTAGTAGATGAGATAGTGAATAAGATGATAGATAAGGTGGTACGAAGGTTGAAAGGATAATTAATATCAGCCCCACTTTTAGTGGAATCTTACTGTTTTTAGAGAATGTATTACTGCTTTAAACTACTCGAATAGATATTAAACTGCTCCCCCTTTAAAATTTAAACTTTGAAGCCTTTATTTGTTTTTTTATTAATTCTAATGATTTTATAATATTTTAAACTTTTGAAGCTTTCAAAAGATTTTAAATTGACTCTAGATAAACTTTAGAAAAACTTTGGATTTTGAAATCCAATTAAAACTAATAATTTCGAATGAAATCATGATAATTTTGAAAAAAATGTTGTTTTTGATAATACTTTTATCTATAGTAAACCCTCTCTATAAGAATCTCCCCTATAAGAATGAATAACCTTTATTATTCTTAATTTTTTAAGGTCCCAAGTATTTTCAGGCCTCAAAATGACCTATATTCTTAAAACCTTTTTATTAGAATATTCTTATATTTTTCGATTCCAGGATCATGTGTATTCTTATTCGGCTAATAGAATTATTAGGATTAGTTATTATATAATTGATATATTGTGAGATTTTAGTCACTTTTTATGAAAGTGAAAAAAGTTACGAAATAGTCACGGAATATGACCCGATCGGGACTAATCGGAAGCGGATTACTATTATATCGGGATTAGTTGAATACCTCTATACAACGATACCTCTATATATCCTAAAAAATGACTACAAAAATCGATATTCTTATAGTGAGGTTTTACTGTAATAAATTTCATTATATAAATCCTCAATCAATATTATAATTCGATTAATCTAAAGCTTAAAAGTGAGGAAATTTTTAATCGTTTTTTAGCATAATTGATAATATTTACTCTTTTAATCTTTATAGATAAAGTAGTAATACAAAGATTTGAAGAGTAAATATTATCAATCATACTAAAAAAAGATCGAATTTTTTCATACTTTTAAGCTTTAGACTAATCAAATTACACCGCTGATTAATCATTTATATGATGAAATTTATCAGGCGGAAGTATTATCAAAAATCACATTTTATTTATATTTGATTTAAAATCACTAACTTTTTATTTAATTCTAATTTCAAATCATATCTGAAGCCTATTTAGCTTATTTAGAACCTATAGAAAGCTTCAAATCCTTTTAAATATTAGAAATTCATTAGAATTGATAATGAGTAAGTATAAGCTTCAAATATTGAACCTAGAGGGGGAACAGCTCAATATGTATTCAAATTGCTTAAAGCGGCGATAAAATATCTAAAAGCAGCAAGACTCCACTAAAAATGGGGTTGACATTATTTAATAATAAGTGGGAGTGATAGATAAGATAATAGATAAGATAAAAGATAAGATAATAGATAAGATAATAGATAAGATAATAGATAAGATAATAGATAAGATAATAGATAAGATGATAGATAAAGTAATAGCTAAAGTAATAGATAAAGCAATAGATAAAGTACTAGATAAGATGATTAATAAGATAATAGGTAAAGTGATATGATATATAAAGTAATGAATAAAGTAATAGATAAGATAATAAATGAAGTAATGAGTGAAATAATAAATAAAGTAATAAGTAAGGTAATTAATGAGGTAATAGATAAGATAGTAAATAAAGTAATAAATAAAGTAACGAATAAAGTAATTAATAAAGTAATATATCAAGTAATGAATAAGTTAGTATAAAGTAATAAACAAGTTAGTAAATAAAATGATAAATAGATACTTAAATTTTATGATATGTAAAATCAATTATTTATTATGAATGCATCAATTATTTTTAAGAAAGATTATATATATATTTTTAGATTTTTAGATTTTTAGATTTTAACATAAAAGATTAAATATTAATAATTGAATATATATATATGATAAATTTTGTTTTTTTAAAAATACTATTAAATTATCATAATAATTAATATGTATATATTTATGAGAAATATTGATTTCAAAAAACATATTTTGATATAATATAAGTCCTTTATTATCATTTTTATTCTTAACATTTATTAATTTAATCTTTATTCAATTTTAATTTTATTTAAAAAAAAGTTAAGATTAATATATAAGAAGATACGTTTCATATTAATATTAATATTATTGAAAAAAAACATAAATAATATCGAGTTTATTAGTTTTTATTAATTTTTTGAATAAAGTAAATATTGAAAAGAAATCTATTTATAATCATTCTTTTTAGATATAATAAATAAGTTTTTATTATTGTAAATGATAAAGATTTGATAAATTAATAGTAAAATTCTATTCAAATATTAAAAGAAATTAATGTTTAATATTTCCAAAAAATTAATAAAATCTGATTACAATAGATAATTTGATATTTATACTAGTAATTCGATCAAATCACAGTCTTAATTTAAATATTATTAAAATATATTATATTTATAGAATAATAAATATTTATATATTAATCGAGGTAATATAATTGATCTATAATTAGATATATAATATATAAATGAAATGTTTGATTAATAAATATTTTTATTAAAATTTAAATAGTTTCATATGTTTGAATATTTACAAATTATATAATATATTAAATTTTATTGAAAGGACATTTAATTAAAATGATATAAATTATTATTTAGATATTAATAATAAAAATCAACTTGGAATAAATCTCAAATATATAACTAAATCAGAATATAACTTAGTTTCAAATAATTATTTATTTATTTAAATATTAATCAATCATATCTATTTTTAAATAAATTACATAATCAATTAATAATTAATTAATTTATATCTATTTGAAAATATCTCTAAAGGATTCAAATTAAACTACTCGATATTATGATTCTTTATTATTATAATAATTAATATAATATTAAACTTGTAATATAATGTTTGAAAACTTATTTAATATCTTGTATATTTTATTATAAATAGTATAATATTAAATTAATAATATAATAATTATAAAACTTTATAATAAATGGAAATATCTATAATTAACGTTATATAATAAAAAATAAATGATATAATAAAATAAATTAAATATTATTTTCTGAATATATTATTAAGAATTAATATAATAATACAAAATAATTAATATATATATAAAGTTTTGTTTTATATATATAATTTTATTATATATATATAGTTTTCATTACTAATCATAATTTATATACTATAATTGAAAACTAGCAATCTCCACTAAGATATTTCTTACTTTTATACCTCTATATCTATGCCTCTCGACTGATTATCCTTCAGATCTCCTCGTAATGTAATGATGTATTTTAGAAAAATCGAACCTAAAAGCACGAAACAATAATAAAGAATATCAACGACCCAGTCTACTACGCAATCTCTGGATCAACATTACTATAGATTATACTCATTCATCAGTTAGTCATATTTGAAAGGTGCCTGCCTTAGTCGTCGCTCACGCCTGATATGATACTAGACTTTACTAAATACTACATTATAAGCACACTTGCAGTTGCATTGATAGTAGTCAGAGGTTTCTTGGAAAATTGTTTATATGAGTCGAATATGAATTATCCGAATGCTACTACAGCAAAACCTCTCTATAAGAATCCCCCCTATAAGGATAACCTCTATTATCCTTTTTTTTTAGATCTCAAATTTTTTTAATTTAAAAATGATCTGTATTCCTAGAACCTCTTTATTAGGATATCCTTATATTTCTCAATCCCAAGATCAAATATATTCTAAGCATGTCAATCAACTAACTCGCTTTAATCTCATTTTTTTCATTTTTTCATTTTTTTCTAGCATTTTCGATATTTATATTTAATTTCTTTAGCTTTTTTCCTTTAACCTATTATTCACTCAATAATATCAATACCTATATCATAATTATTTAATTTTTTTTGAATATAATATCTATTATAAATTAGAAAGTTTTATATCACTTAATAAAATTCTTTAAACTTTTATTTTAATTATTAATCATTATTTTTATTCATAAACCTCTATATAAGAATATCTCTATACATTCTTAAAAAAGACCATAAAAACCGATATCCTTATAGAGAGGTTTTGCTGTAATAGTTGATTGTTAGCTAGATTCTAGCAGTTGCTTATTCCAGAGAAGCATTCACATTTCCACGGGTAAATTAGATAAACCCCACCGGTGAGTCACAACGGGTTAAGTACTTCGGTAGCTACTAAGGGTCCTAGCTATCCCTGCTCCACCACCAATCTCTATAAGAACATCTCTACCATGTACTCTCTCGTTTTGAGAAGAACATAGAAGATAAATGTTTCAAATTATTAGTGCCTAGGTTCTACAAATGATTTAATAAAACATATCTTACCTCATTTCGACAAATATCCTTTAGCTACATCATTCTGCATTATTTATCAAATGATCATGGACATCAAAGCAACCACCGATCCTTCATCAGCACATGTTGCTTTGTCCGGACCCGGAGATATTTCATCATCGGGGATTTTTTCCAAAGACGACCCAATAACGCCCCTCGATCTGGTAGAAGGGCCAAAAGTTCGCACGAAGCTACGTCTGTACGCTATCTTACTAGCTCTCTATGTGACTCTACTCACTCTAGTTTTAACCACTACTGCCTAGCTGACGATACCTTGTAGCTCGCCCTTGGCATAGCTGCTCTTGATCAGACAATTGTCTCAATAGCTATTCCCACAATCTGTGCTGATTTGCATTCTGCTTCTGGCTATGTTTGGATTGGTGGGGCTTACCTGCTCGCCAACGCCGCTACCGGCCCAATTTGGGCAAAATTCAGCGACATCTGGGGCCGCAAGCCCGTGCTTCTCGTAGCAATCGGCTTGTTCGCAGCCTCAAGTATACTTGTGGCGCTGAGTATCAACATGACAATGCTGATCGCTGGACGTTCATTACAAGGCGTTGCTTGTGGTGGCCTAACACAAGTGGTGATCATCACGATTTCAGATCTTTTTAGTGTACGGAAACGATCGTTATACTTAGGATTCGTTGGATTCGTGTGGGCAGTCGCTGGAGCAGCTGGTCCGCTGATCGGGGGGGCTTTTGTTCAGTATAAGAGTTGGAGGTGGTGCTTCTGGATCAATCTTCCCATTTCGGGAGTAACCTTCGTTCTCCTATTTCTTTTGCTCGATGTGCACAACCCACGCACAAAAATAATCGAAGGCGTTCGAGCTGTCGACTGGTTCGGAACATTCTCCATTCTAGCAGTAACCCTCCTCATTCTTGTCGGACTCGACTTCGGTGGTTCAGTATTTCCCTGGGATAGCCCAAAAGTCATCTGCTTGATAGTGTTTGGAACACTAATGATCGGGTTCTTTCTTTTTAGCGAGAAAAGACTTGCCAAGTATCCCCTGATGCCGCTAGCAGTGTTTACAAAGTCGTCCAATAATGCGAGTTTTATAGTTGTGTTTGCCCATAGCATGGTTCTAATAGGCATTGAATATTATCTGCCATTATACTTTCAAAGCGTACTACAAGTGTCACCTCTTCGTAGCGGTGTTTTGTTGCTACCACTGATAGTAATACAAGCCGTCCTTGAGATTATGGCTGGTGCTACTATCCACCGCACAGGCCGCTATAGGGAGTTCATGTGGGTAGGAACGACCCTTATGACGTTAGGAACAGGGCTGTACATACAATTCGGAGCCGATACATCCGTTGCAGTCGTCATTGGGGTGGAAACTGTTGGTGCTATTGGCCCTTCTCTTCTCTTCCAGGCTCCCATGGTTGCTATCCAGAACACTGTTAGCCAGGTCGACACTGCCGCAGCCACAGCTTCCTTAGGTTTCGTCCGCAACATCGCAATGGCGTTGTCTGTCGTGGTCGGTGGTGTGGTATTTCAAAATAGCATGGATGCACGACAATCATCCCTTGCTTCCGCTGGTCTCAGTGAATCTGTTCTCGAGGCTTTGTCAGGTAGCCAGGCAGCGGCAAACGTGGGTATTCCGCAGTCAATTCAAGATGCTGTCCAACGTCGGGTGATCTTAGAAGCTTTTGCATGGAGTCTCAGGAATATGTTTATATTGTATACGTGCTTGGCGGCTGTGGCCATGGTAGCTAGTGCATTCATCAAGCACCAAAGGCTAAGTACCGAACATATAGAGACAAAGACAGGAATTCAATCGTTAGCAACAGTGGTGGATACGACAAGCTAATTAGATACAAGTCAAAATGCCAACAAATTTGATACTATGATTAATGGCCTCACATGAAACTCTCGGAAAGCTAATGCACCAATTGTTAGCAAGTATAAAGGCGTCGATTCGAAAGATATTCCCAGCACGGGGGATATCACTTCGAAGGCTTTCTAAAGACCACTGTATTCGACATGTGGAGGTATTGCTGCAATTGGGCCTTTATTGGAGGTTAAATATAATAATAATAAGAATAATTACTATTATAATAATAGTAGAAAATCGAGTCAATTTAGGCTTTAGGGACGAATCGAATATATATAAGAGAGTTGAATTGAAGTTAATTTATAAGAGTTAGACTGAATTGAGATAAAATTGCTTGTTTTTTCTAGGTTTTCTTCGAAAAATATCCTAAATTTATATAATTCATAATAAAATTCTAATGTATTTTATACTTATAAATAAAATAAATTTAAATCAAATTTTATAAAATCATTTTATATACAGCAACCGTGCACAGCTGTTTGTCGAACATCAAAATCACACCAAAAATAATCATTTTGCTCTATTTATAATAATAAAAAAGAAATATTAAGAATCATTATATTAAATCAAAATTTCTTTAATACTTTTATTATATATTAAAGAATTTAATTATAATATTTGTTATAATTTAAAAATATATAAATATTATTATTTATAAGATTAAATTAATATCAAAGAAAAAGTTCTTGATTTTCGCTTATTTCACTAGTAAATTTCAATATTTCAAATTTATACTAACTTTTTATATAGATTTTATAATCAATAAATCTTTTAAAAATATATAATCTTATTTTTATTAGAATATAATTATAATTAAAGAGATTAATATAAGGTTTATTATATGAACTATCGCGTGCATGGAAATCAATAGAAGTCGTAAGCTTTATCACTACGCCACGCACGCAATCTGATCTAAAAGATACAGTATCAGGGATCGAATGCTGATAGCTTACTACTATATATATCCTAACATAAACATTATAATCTTATAGAAAAATTTATTAATGATTTATATGAGTTTTGGTGCGATTTTGGTGTTCGACGAACAGCTGTGCCCTAATACTTTAATAAAAAGAAAGTATAATCAATCAAATTTAATTATTCTTTTATATACTTCTATTTGATTTTATTCTATTCTATTCCATTATAAATCAATTTGATAAACGATATAATTATATAACTATATGATAATATAATATTATAATATGAAATTATATCATATATATGTTAGTTATTAATATATCTCTTATTAGTAAGATATTAATAAGTGATTTAGTGGACGTATTATGGATTTCCACAGCCTTCAACATGCCTGGAGGGGGCCTGGATGCACTATGATGAAGGGAAGGGAGGTATGCACTTTTTTATAACTTTAAACATTGGTATGCCAGATCCTATTAATGTTATCTTTTGCACAATTGGTTTCGCTCGTCAAATAATTGCACACCGACAAAAAAAGCCAATGTAGCCATTGCCGAGGATGACAACACTTCAATGACGCGAAGTTGAGCTTCCAATGGATGGAGCCACTGCTTGGCCCCCTGGATCATAATATTCCCAAGTCTCTTCCTCTCTGGGCCATCGCAATTCCGAAAGCGACAACTTTATGTTCACTCTTGATGTTTTGGTGAGGAATGCAGGGCACATCTTGAGGGAAGCAGAGAGTAGAACGAGCAGTATTTTTCAACAGTATAGCATCAAAAGCCAGGGTACCGGATGATTGGGCAGGTGGTGATGCGATCGAAGCTTTGTTGGTTCATTCGATTTTGAGCAACAATTCTCCAATATACCCAGTTTCTTAACTAGCTTCCAAAACGTAACCTTCCATACCTCATCAAAACCACCTAAATATCATATTTCGATATTTCGATCCACGGAAACTTTATTAATCTGATCTCGATTTGAATAAATATAATATCTTATAATAAAAAATGATTGAACGAATTAATCACTTTCATTTGATAAAAAGATTTTTGATTTTGAAGTCATTTTGATAAAATTAGAATTCTATTATTAATGGTTTTCAGCAAAAAGATTGCAACACTATAAAAACATGTCTAGGAAGCTAGTTATGAAATTGGGCGTGATACACTCTACAGTGAACAGCCAAGCTATGTTGCTATTTGCAGTCTTGAAAACCGAGACCAAATTGCCTTGTCCCACTTCGACACTCAAGTTTTAAAAATATGTTCTAAATGTTTTATTTAAGTCGGAACCTTGACGATTGATCATATAGACACCATGTGTATCTGGCGTAGTTATTTGTATGCGTGATTCAATTTTAGTTCTTGTTATGAAACAAGTGACTGAATTTTTTTCCCTAGGACTACCCCATCTTGACATCATGTGTTACTTCTTGACCAACAAACGACATTAGTCAATGAGACCAAGAAGAGTTTCTACTATTCCAAAGGCTCTAGCGCTTTGATTGCCCCCCGGCCTTCATGAAGCCACAGAAAAAAGCAATTAAAAGCAGTCAAGAAAAACTGATGTTTATGTTGAACAAATAGGACCTTGTAGCAGGGAGAATGAATTCCTGCTTGTTTTGTCTTCGAATAGAATCTAACACACTTTTCTTGTGATCTCTTCAATAAATTTAATCTCACAGATTACTCGAACACAATCTTAAAAGATAATCGAATGCAGTTTCTGTAAAATAACTGAGCCACCGCTTTTTATGCCCATTTTCCAAGGAGCCCCATCAACGCCATGCCTCCCATTAGACTGACTAAAGCGATTAAAGTCTTGGTCAACTCCGCATTTCTCAACTCGCCATACATCCAGTCATGAGCCCACATGTTGACGAAGCCGATCCAGGTAAGGATACCAGCAGAAAGGGCATCCAAGGTTCCGAGAGCAATGATGGTCGATGGATCATTACCGTTGAATTTGTTGATAACACCGATTCCAATGGCCATTCCAGTTGGAGTAACAAGCGTAAAGGCCATTGGAAGGATTATGTACTTGATGGTGTGAAGACCATCAATTACTGCAATCCGGGCGCCAAGAGCAAGTCCTTCAAACATCTGGTGGAAGACGATGACAATAAAGAGGGTGATGAAGACTGAGTCGCCTGCTACCACCAATGTGATGCCAATAAGAAGGGAGTGGAAAATGATACCAGCCTCAAGGATGAAGATACTCAAACCATCATTTGCGTGGGTGGTCCCAACATTGTTGATGTCGTGGTGGTGGCTTAGGTGCGCAAGCGTAGATGTAGGGTGGCCTTTTACTGCTGCTTCCTCACGTGAGTTATCCTGAGAGCTGATACTGGCAGTCGGTACTTCTGTAGCGGATTGCTGGCGCCAATGTGCGAGTCGATGACCAGTAAAGTCGATCAAGAAAGCGATAAATGCACCAGCCATCATGATAGCGGTCGTGGTTGCTTCATATTTCAATTCACCAAGACAACTATGCAGAAATAAGTACTGCTATATTTCAACCAGAGGTAAAAGCTACTTACCTGTTGCCAAACATCAATGAAGCGTGGGTCGCAAGCTAGATTTGGTCAGTAACTTGCCTACTTTAGGCGAGGATTGAAAGACGAACATGGATCAAGGCTGTGGCGATGATGACACCAGTTCCAAATTGCTTAACAACGGTGAAAACAATTCCAGTTCCATTGGTCTTTAGAACTCGCGCCATAAAAATTGGAGCATAGACACCTGATCTCTCTTAGAAAGAGCTACTTTTCCGGTTGAGGGGCTTACCAATTGCACTTGTAAAGAGGATGACAAACAACAACCCAATGCGGAGTTTGACATTGTAATCGCGATCTTTTCGCTCGCAGGTTGCCGCAGCGGAACCACCAACACAATGTCTACCACAGATCAGAAATTTAGAAACGTGATCAACAAGATTGGGCAACGTACTCAACACCGGCATGGAAGTGGCAATTCTCCCCCTCTTCAGACTCAGCAGAACCTTCCTGTTCAGTAGAAGCCACCTCTTCAGTAGAACCCAAGACCTCAACTTCAGCACCATCGGGTCTCAAGCAGAACATGGTAGAGCCGTGAGAATGGCAGCCATTGTAAGCCGTAGGCAGAGCTTCACTACCAGTGGCGGTAGCTAATACCTGAACCTCTTCGCCATTGCCTTTTACACAATATCTGGAAGTTGGTTAGCTCTCGCATCTTGAAACCTAATATTGTCACATACTGGGTAGTACCATGTTGGTGGCAGTCAGTAACGGCAGTAGTTTGTACACTTCCAGTCGTCTCTGCGGTCGCTGAAGCTGGAGAGGTTGGAGTTGGAGTTGGAGTAAGAGTGCTGCTGCTAATTGTGGTTTCGGCTCCCCCGGGAAGGAAACATACTCTGTATGCAATTAAAATACAGTGCTACCTATCATTGGCAACACGAAAGACTCACTCTTGTCCTTCATGGATATGGCAGCCCGTGAGCGTGATCTGAGCCCATGTGGTGGCACCGAGCAATGAAAACAGCAACACACTTCTGAGAGTGATAGAAAATCGAGAACTGAACATCTTGTGAACGGCACCACAAAGAAGGCGTGAAAGGAATAAGAGAATGAAGGAGAGAGAAAAGACTTTCAGGAAAAGGGCTTTGGGAAAGTGATGAATTAAACAAGGGCAACTAAATGTGAGATCAATCTGCGGTCGATGTCTAATATTTATCTTGTCAATTGAATCATTGCTCAATAGACCGGCAAGTTCAAAATTCGAAAATTTGCCATCAGAGCTAGTTACAACGGATTTAAGAGATGCTGCTCACTGATTGATGCTAGGAGTAATGGAGAGAAAGTTCCATCAGTATTATTACACAATCAATAGAGCAAATGAGGAAAAAGACCGACTTGGCTCAAAATCTTGTACACATGAAAAATTCGAATGGCGCTGACAAGACGAGCTTGAATGGCGGATGGAGCTTGGCATACCTGGGCATGAGAACCTTGATGGGTTTTGAATGAGGGTTGGCCTTCAAGATGACAGACATGATTGATATCTTTCTACTCCCCTTTTTTCCAAGAATGCCAACGAAAGCAGAGCGTTTCCCTTTCTCTTCGTTTCATTATTGAACACTCAAAGTATCCAACCTCGGCCAACGTGATTGCCAATGATACAAAATGGCACACTGTGAATAAGAGGCTGTGTGAAAGGCCTACCGGACTCTTTCAGCATATGAAGTTGGGAGCGACAGCAGGGCTGTTACTTTTACACTTGACAAAAGTATAACAACCCAGCTCTGGGGAGGCCAAGGCCTTCTTGGGAGGGTCATGAGGATGATCGAGGAGGAAAATTTCTGTGGATTAGGTTAAGGTTAACCTTACATAATCACAAATCACGTAATACTGTACAGAGTACGTACTTGTGTACCCCGCCTCCCTTTTAAGAATTTTGATTGGCCCACTTCGATGACAAGATGATACCTGCAGATTACAAGTCTTTTATCGTTATCATACTTTGGTGTAATATAGATTTCAGTTCTACTTATGAAAAGTCCATTCCTGCATGACGGGCTAGGCGTCTGCACTCTGAAAAGTTCTTCGCCTTGGCTTGACAAACGTTAAGACGTTATTGGCATATCGACCTTCCGTTGGAAGCGCACCGTGATCTCTGTCTATCTGGTTGCACGTCTATCGGTCTTGAAGTCTCTTCCTCTTCGCAGACCAAGTCCTTGGCGTTCACGAGCTCAGATGTTCAATAAAAATGGTGGCTTTCCAAGACTGAAGCATGAGTGAGAACCCGGAGAGGTAACTACTTTAAAAGATGATATAAATCTCAATTTGAATACACGTCTCACATAAATTCTTATCAATCTTCCTCCTTCAATCTCTGGATATTGCCATCGTCGAACTAGACTTTAAAATGCACGTCTTAAGCTTCCTCATTGTCTCCATCAATGCTTTTGGTGTATTGGCGTACCCTCTTACCACCGCAAATGCAGCCGTCTCTCCCGATCCGGTATCCGAGCTTGCTGTCTCTTCAGGTCAGGCAACGGAATATAAGTGGCAGGGCGATTATGTCTCTCACTTCACGATCCACCCATCCTGCAATGCAACGGAGCGTCATGAGCTTAGCGAAGGGTTGAGACAAGCGATTGAAATGGCTGAGCATGCAAAGAATCACAGTTAGTACCACCTAAGATGGCCAGTACCAAGTCAATGTTAATAAACTCCTTAGTCCTTGTCCATGGTAATAAATCCGAGATCTTCCAAAAGTATTTCGGCAAAGGTCCTACTGCCACGCCAATGGGATGGTTTGACAAGATCGCCTCTGGTAACCGCGCTGGAGTTGTCTTCCGTTGTGATGATCCTGACAGAAATTGTGAGACTCAGAATGGTAAGTACACCGATACAGAGCAAGATATTCTTATAATATCACCTCGTCTGACATCTCATAGCATGGGCAGGCCACTGGCGCGGTGAAAATGCAACAGCCGAAACCGTCATATGCCCACTCTCCTACCAAACCCGCCTTCCTCTAACTGCACTATGCGCACGAGGATTTAAGGTCGCAACCGGCAGACCGGCAGACTTCTGGGCTCCAGATCTCATGCATAGACTCTATCATGTCCCGCTCATTGGCGAAGAAATCGTCGGTCACCATGCTGATGGGTACCATGGTGTTCAAGAGCTCGCAGCTGGTAGCAACTATACGCTGGCAGGACACAATAGTGCTACGTTAACGTATTTTGCAACCGAGGCGTATGCGTATGATATTGCTGTTGCTGGCGAGGGATGCGTAGGCAAGGCTAGTGATGAAAAGGAGGTGGATCCACATAGTGCTCCTGCAGCGACTGTATTGACTACATCGACTGCATCGACGCCGACTGTGAACCCGACAAGAATCATCCCAGCTGAAGCTAGTCCCACTGCGGCTGCTACCACTGGGACCGAGTGCCACACACATGACGATGGAACATTGCACTGCGTGTAAATAATTCACGCTGATTGATTTATCTTAATATCATGAGCTCCTCAAGTACAAAAGTGTAATAATTCTTCAACGTGAGGAAATCCAAGTGTCAAGATACTGTAAATTTCACCACAAAAATCAATAAGCTTGTCTCACATGTTTTCAAACATTTTTCTTTCTCATCGATAATCTTTGCTCTCACATCTCCTCAAGTTTCTGTCCTTCTTACTACCCTATGAAAGTTTAATATTAATCGATTTTTCAACATTTGTTGCCTCTTTTCCCACTCTTACTGACTTAATCTTTCTGTACTTCCCTATAAGCATCATTTATTTCCTCCTTTGATATCGTTGTATCTTGGTTCTTCAATAAAAGACCTTTCATTGTATTCTATCTCTCTCCTCAAGAAGTTAACATCAATACCTATCACCTAATATCCCAATCCTCTCTAAAGGCAACCAAAGCTATATCAATCTCATCCAAATTTCATAGTCTAGCCTATCAGATGTTGACATGTAAGAGTTCTGGCTTCTTCTCACCACATATGTAACGCTTTTCCAGCTAAAATATGGGATTATTTAATTTTTCATATTCTAGTTTATTTCTTATTATAAGAGATAAAATTAGGTTTTTTTTGAAAAATATTATTTAATTAATCAAATTTTATAAAAAAATAAATAAAATATTTTTCTTCATTTTTTTAAATAGGATTTGAAAGAGTTAAAGTTAAAAGTTCTAAATTTTGATGAAAATTCGCTTATTTTATATAGGGAAAATGTTACATATTAGAATTTTTGAAAAAATTCGATTTCAATATTATATAACTATTCAACAAAAATAATAAAAAATATTTCAAATAATTTTTTATATTTTGATTTCAATTATTTATTTTTTTCGATTTTTTAAAAAAGAAAATATAAAGATTTGATTGAAATATTCAATATAATAATTTGTATAGGAAAACCTCATTTTTGCAGGGATTTTGTCACATTTGTCACAGAGGTGCAATAAGCAGATGCCAGAACTCTTACTTTTTCCGATACGAAAACTCTTTTTTTCTTACTTGGGGAAGACGGATTTGTTCATATTCTTAAACTTTCTTTCCTTTTGACGATTTTAATATCAGAAATCAAGCTCGTGATTTTGTTCAACGTTTCTATTTATGTATATAGTTGGAATATGAGATTTTCACGAAAGATTAAGATGCTTGGCTGGGAAAATTATTGATATCAAGGTATGACATAACCCTTATAAGAAAGTGGAGGTGTACAAAAAACTTTCAAGTATATATTTCATGTTCCCTTTTAGCCTTAGATGTTTTCCCTTCATTAATACCACCTCCAACATAAATTTGTTATCAAAATATGACACTTCGAATCCTTCCTTCCTCTTCTGCTCTTCGATCTTAGAATTCAAATGATAGTGATAATACTATTGTATCAGTGGGAAAATTAGTCGTTTTAACTTAGGAATCAATAGAATATCAATAATCCTGAATTTCTTACACTCTCGTTACTCGTACTAACCCCCTGGGTACCCGAGGAAGGGAAAGGGGGCGATATCTCTGCTTGGGCTTGCGAGTCAGTGCGTTGGTATAGCCCTTAGCTTTATTGGCTTCAAATTGAAAATTCTAGCGAGCGAAGGAAGGAATGTGAAAAGTCAGCCGTGGTTGAATGCGGATTTCGCAAAGATGAAGAAAGGTATTAAACATCAACAGATTCACGCATCTAATCAATAACGCAATATCAGGGAGTGAAGTTTGTAAAACCCGAATATGGGAACGCCTTTTGACTAAGAATTCCTAAGCAACAACCGCAACAACCAGGCGAGAAATCAGTACATGCTGGAAATCAGAGTCACTGTTTTTTTTTTGGAAAGGGATGAAAGTCGTTTAGGACTAAAATAGCGTCAAAGCTTTCATTTTCACTCGTGAAAGGCATGGCATGTTCTGAATATCAGGTCTTCTTCACTAGAACAGACGATTGGCATAGGTCGTCTTGGGTCGAGAGCCCTAACCCTGAGCATAGTCAAGACATTGCCGAAATAAGAATTTGATGTGTGTCATATTTTATAAGCGCAGAAATGTTAATGCTCGTAGTATTGTTCGCGCCAGTTCTACAGCTGCTCTGGAGAGTAAGTCCGAGTTCACTTAATGCTTGGCCACGAGTAACTCCGTATTAGTTAACCGTCTCAGAGGAGCTGTTACCACAAATGTCGTCATTCAAAGCTAGATACATATCAACGTTCTTCATATGATCACATTCGATGGCTTTTCAACTTTTAGAAGGATAATATTGAATACTTGACGCAATGAATATTATAAAGTCGCTATGAGTCTCAAAGTGTCCTCGATTGATTGGCGTTCTGAGAAAAATGACTTCTATAGCTGTAGAACTTCCTAATCAATACTATATTTGATTTCAAAACTCATTTCCCTTGACCGAGGGGACGACCATTTATCAAGGATGGTTCTCTGAACACTATCCAGATTTAGAAATAGTCGTAGGCTCTCCTGGAGTAAGGTCCACGATCTCGATTGTTGACCAGTGATCTCGAAAGTCTCAATAGTTGCGCAATTCTATTCTCACCTGCGTCTTTACCAGCATCTTATTCGCCATTCTCAAATACAACAGGCTCTCTGATGTCACCCATCAGCGGATTGGTAGGTGATGGTACTTGATGCTCTAGGTCGGCTCTTATTTTAGATGTCGCGTAGTGATAGCCAAGTGACATATAGCGAGAAACAGTACTAATATGAGTGATTCCAGCCCTGAGTTGCTTTGACAGTTGTATGATACAACTCCAGAAGTATTACACTAACTTCACTAGCGTTGTGACTTACAAGACTTCTTGATAGAGTCTCTTCAACTCGTTATCTTTGGACAAGATCCCAACAAGTCTATTTTGTGTATTCAGATGAAGAAGATAATGAGGACGCGGAAGCAAACAATAAACCAAGGCTCTCTAGGCCACTAGATAATTAACTACGGCTTAAATGCTTGATTCTAAGATTTGTGAAATCCTGACTGCCTTGGAGTTCAACAGAATCTTGTATTCTTTGCCCTCTTGAGTCGGCCATCATTTGCACAAATTTATTGGCAATAACCCTTAGGATACTGTAGGACTCTAGAGACGCATCCCTATTTAAACTGTCATCATATATTGGGAAAGGTGAAGTCCGTCCCGATGAGCAATCCTTGATATTATTTCTGGAAGGACCATGTAAATGGGAACGATGTGTCTTATTTACACCATGTATCGAAACAGCTCGCTGGGGATCAATCGACTACTCCCTCTTCGAGTTTACTAGTGCTGATGTTTGTTGGTAGAGATTAACGAAGAGCGTGAACCACTAAGAGGTATAATTGGAGACGATTTTCTAGCGCTGTGTTGGTGGTCTGAGAAATGGCTAGCAAGACCAATCGTTGAATTGTGATTATTTAAGTCCGTCGAGAGGTGGCCTATGAACGATGAATTGTACTGTGTCGGAGGGGTCTGTCTTCCCTAACTGTATCTACCGCATCGATTGAAAGTAGAGTAGTTTATCCTATTCTCTGTTCTACTGGACGATATTGAAGACGATATGCTATTCCCATAGCCTGAGACTGTAGAATATTGAGAGGGCACAGAGAAGATAGAAGTAAGAGTTAGTCATTTGGAATATTGAAAAGAAAATATAATTTATTTTTAAATATCTTTTGAATTATATTTTCAAAAAAACAAAATAAAGAGTTTGAAAATTCTCAAGAAATTAGTTTATTTTGTATGAAAAAAACGTAATAAATTAAAAATCAATTTTTTTAATCGAAGATTTATATAATTTTCTTAATAAAGTATTTAAAAATAAATGAGAATTTCTTAATATTAATATTATATTAAATTATTCATTATAAATTTTTAATAATCTAATATATAAGTTTAAAACAATTATATAATATTTTAGATTATATAGGAAAACCAGAATTTTGTAGGGATTATATTACAAAACATTATGATGTACTATAAGCAGGGGTTAGAACTCTTATCTTAGTAGGGGTTACTGGTTTTTAATTATAGTATTTCAACTGTTAATTTTTTTCTAAACTGTAATTTAAAAAACCTAGTGGATTCACCGAGTAATATTTAATATTATATACCAGGGGCCTGCGAGCCCCCGGACCCCTTGCGTTGATGAGGCGTAAATTAAAGTTTTAAGAAAGTATATTTTAAAATAAAATTTTGAATAATAGGTGGATTGGAAGCTTGCAGGCGAAGTCGGTTTACCTCCTTTTAATAATAATAATAATAATAATAATAATAATAATAATAATAATAATAATAATAATAATAATAATAATAATAATAATAATAATAATAATAATAATAATAATAATAATAATAATAATAATAATAATAATAATAATAATAATAATAATAATAATAATAATAATAATAATAATAATAATAATAATAATAATAATAATAATAATAATAATAATAATAATAATAATAATAATAATAATAATAATAATAATAATAATAATAATAGTCACGTGATAATAGTAAAGATCTAAAAGAAATGATTAATAACAATATTTTGTATTTAAATTATTTATTTAAAACAAATTCAAAGCGAATCTTTCAAAAGGGGAGAGTAATATAATAATATATACATAATCGCATTCAATCAAATTAAATACAATACTAAACTTCAAGCCGATAATATATATAGTTTTATAATACATTCTCTTTAACTCTATAGCTTTTAATTCTAAGATTAATCTCTAAACGCTCGTTGGGTTCGTTATATAAAGATGTTATTAATATAACAAAAGGGAATGGAGATAATAAATATTAAAAAGAAATTATAATAAAATAATGATTATTTAAGAAAATTCAAAGAATTATAAAATGAAGTTAATCTAATAAAAGGAATATAATGTTATAACTAATTATAGTTTTTCTAATATTTCAAAAAGAATTCAAAAAAAAGAAGAATTATTTTATAGTACTAGGGCACTTCTATTTAGTCGATAGCCATTTTGTATTAAAACTCATCATTTAAATATATTTAGTTTTAAAGAAAATTGTATATTTATTTTTGAAATGATTATATCAATTTATTTATTTTTATATTTTCTTTGATAAAAACTATTTATTTTATTTTTAGAAATTTTATATATTATAAAATATTTACTTAATATTTTAAAATTATAATATATTAGGAATTATAATCAAAATAAGCGAATTCTCAAGAACTTTTTGATAAATCTTTTTTCAAAATATGTATTATATCTATTAATTCTTAAAAAAAAGGAAAATCTTATTATGAATATTATTTATATATAAATAATTAAATTATTGAATTTATTCTAAAAAAAACTATTAAAAAGAATAATAATCTAATTTTTAAAAAGTAATAAAATGGTGTATTTGAGTGTATTTTTGAGATCGATTAAACAGAAGTACACGATTACTATAATAAGATAAGAAATATAAGGTTTTAATAAATATATTAGGGGATTCATAGACAAAAGAGATTTTGAATAGTATAGATATATAATATAGATAATTTAATGAGATACTAAGAGGGGATAGGTTTTTATGTTTTTTTCCTATATATTTTATTTAATTAGATATAGATATAAATGTATCATATGATCTTAATATAACAATATAGATCGAATCGATTATGAATTTACTACTACTACTACTATGCTCATCCCTACTTATATGAGATCAATCTAAGCTTTCCGACCCACTCAAGACAACCAATTAAAGAGCCTGACATCAAATTGAGATTTAGTGCTGCTAATCTACCAGCATGCAAAGACTCTGAAATCTAAACGAGCAGAACATTAAATTTCCTATAGACATCAAAGCCGTCCCCCCCAATCATGTTAGGCAATATCATCACTTGCCTAGCGAAATTATCCCCAGAACTCGGCCAGTATTGTACCAAGTTCCTACCTCGGTATCATGAATGCTGAAAAGATCGACCGTGAGAATACAAACTCCCGAGATTATAGAATCCATTCCAATTCCCTTAAAGAATCTCGAGAAAAGATGAGATAAATCGAACGGTGTGCAAACCGACTTGTGATAACTATGCATAATTTCTTCGACTGGCTGTCTACCTTTGTAGTGAGCCCTGGGTCTGTAGTTATGGCGTACTGCTCTATTATTCAGGGTTCAAAATACTCAAAATCAATCAGGTATCTTGTTAGTAAATGCAAAAAGGGGAATACTTTCTCTGAAGTACTCGGATCGAAAGTTTGGTATCCTGCACCTCTTGTTCAAGGAACTTCTCCTGATTCGAACGCTTATAATCTTAACAAATTCGGTATCATGAGGCATATCGAGAAGATTATTTTTTCGGAAAATACTATGCAATAGGAGGTTGTTCTTGGGTATGAGGAGTAAATATGGGGAACGGACTCGAGGCCTATGGGAAAAGAGGAAAGCTTGATTATCATTGCTAAGGAATTGAAGCTAGGTCAGATTCTAGAACTGCCGAGGTCGTCTGTCTCGATGCTAAAACCATATTTAGTATCCACTTGACATCTAATATATACGAGCCAATCAAAGCACTACCGTAATTAGAGAGGCCTATAACAAGGGGAGCGATTGAAATGATAATATATTAATTGAACTCTAAGCCTAATAAGAAACCACAGAAAATCCAAATACTAATGAAGAGATTTAATTAAATACTATGATTTACACTTAATACAAATAAATACTATAAAAGCTTCCTTTTTAATTGAATAAATTAATCATATCTAGAATTTAATTATTTAAGTTTAGAATATAAGATTAGAAAATAGATTTATAAATTTAATTGATATAGATTATAAAAGCTTTAAAAATCCCTATAATTTTGTAATTGAAAACTTATAGTAAGAATCTCTATTATAAAAAAGAAAAATAATATCCAATCAGTTTTTTTCGCGAGGGGGGGGGTTGAATAATACTTAATTGAGTTTAGTTTTCTTAGCGTATTGCTATTTCAATCGCTCTCGTGACAAGCAGGCTTCCCCATAATTTTGTTTCAACGTTGGTTCCTACAGTACCTAATTATATCACAAAAAGCATTAATGGGAGCAATCAATAAAATACAACTTTACTAGCTGCTCGGAAAAGCCAATAAGGTTTAGACAAGTTCATACAAATACTACCATAACTAAACGACTTGTAATGATTGGACTTTGTCATAATTTTTCATTTCAATGTTACGTCCTGTAGTAGGTATGTTGGAGAGAGAATCAATTGTAAACGATTAATAATATGGTATACCCTTGCTAGCTGTTTCGTTGGCATTGGAATCGATAGACTTGGCGATGTCACCAGCCAGAGAGTGATATGATATAAAGAGAGCAGGATCGCGAGGTTCTTGTATTCGATACTTTATTCCTCTTCCAACTCCAGGTATCCTGTGATATATCTTCATCATGACTCGCATCTCTACTCTGTTCTTTGCGGCATTACTACCACAAGCATTCGCCGCTACATGTGATCTCCCATCTACATACAGCTGGACGTCGACTAATGCATTGGCGACACCAAAATCAGGATGGGCCTCACTGAAGGACTTCACCCATGTTGTCTACAAGGGCAAACACCTTGTCTATGCTACAGACCACGACACAGGAACCGCCTATGGCTCAATGAACTTCGGGCTCTTCACAAACTGGTCTGACATGGCCTCAGCCAGCCAGAACAAAATGACTTCACCCGCCATTGCCCCTACGCTCTTCTACTTCGCTCCAAAGAGTATCTGGATCTTGGCCCATCAATGGGGCCCAACCACTTTCTCTTACAAGACATCGAGTGACCCAACCAATGCAAATGGCTGGTCAGCATCGCAGCCGCTCTTCTCCGGCACGATCTCCGGCTCCAGTACCGACACTGGCCCCATCGACCAAACCGTCATTGGCGACAGCAAAAACATGTATCTCTTCTTCGCAGGAGACAACGGCAAAATCTACAGATCTAGCATGCCAATCGGGAATTTCCCCGGAAATTTCGGCACAGCATCAACCGTAGTCCTTAGCGACGCAAGAAACAATGTCTTCGAAGCAGTTCAGGTCTACACCGTAGCAGGTCAAAACAAGTACCTCATGATCGTCGAAGCAATCGGATCAAACGGACGATACTTCCGCTCATTCACTGCTACAAGTCTAGGCGGTGCATGGACTCCACAAGCTGCGACTGAGGCAGCGCCGTTCGCTGGAAAGGCCAACAGTGGTGCCACTTGGACTAGCGATATCAGTCATGGCGATTTGATTCGCAGCAACCCGGATCAGACGATGACGATTGATCCATGTAACTTGCAGATGCTGTACCAGGGAAAGGACCCTTCTTCCAACGGCAACTATGACACTCAGCCTTACCGTCCTGGAGTTTTGACTCTCAAGAAGTAGTGTGTGAACAGTATCGTCGCATTGGAAGTTTGCATCTGGTGAGCAAGGAGGGAAGGGGGTGAGGGGTGGTGTTGAGAGTCTCAGTCGAACAAGACTTGACAATTTGCCTTTCTATTTTGATTGTATTTATTATTGATTGTATATATTGGAACACGTACATATTCTATCTCAAAATCTTATATTTGCATTGTTTCCTGTGATTTTCCCGTTCCAAGCTGCACTCATTTGCCATAGAGAGTGTTGGAACACGTGACTGAGAACGTGTCACGTTCTCCCCCACTTACGCACTCCGTGCGTATGTTATCTCATCCTCAGACCCACAGTGATTATATAATTTTTGGCCTTGATTTCGAGGCAGAGGCCTCACGAAGGATTATCACCGTAGGGTCTGAAACAATTTGATTCCAGCTTTGGTATAAATAGTAATATTTCAGCTTTTCCTGATTTTTTCAATATTACTATTAAATCACATAACCATT
Source organism: Botryotinia globosa (assembly GCA_014898425.1). Classification (NCBI taxonomy): domain Eukaryota; kingdom Fungi; phylum Ascomycota; class Leotiomycetes; order Helotiales; family Sclerotiniaceae; genus Botryotinia; species Botryotinia globosa. The sequence continues at coordinate 1,604,105 of RCSZ01000014.1, read as the reverse complement.
ATATCATTTCGTTACAAATTCATTATATAAAAATAATTTTTCTTATTATTATAACTCTATTGAATTATATACAAATATAATTTTGAAAATTGAAAATAGCATTTTAAAATAATAATATTTCAATAAAATAAGTACTCACTTTCTTCGAAATCCATCACCACCATCATTTCTAATAATAATATATATATTCTGAATATCTTCTAATTAATCTGATTCTCATTATATATTTCAATCCCTTTTAAAAAATTAGGGTTATTGATTTCAAAAAGATTGTATACTTTTAAGCCTAAAAATCTATTCATTTTGAAACTATATATTTTAAATTTAAAATATTTTGAAATTTAAATTGAAGAGTAATTTAACTATTATCAATAATATAATCCTAATACTATTTAATATTATTGAAAAAATGATTAATATAATTTTTATTATTAATAAAAATACTTTGAAATAATTAAAAATGATTTAATTAATTTGAAAAAAAATCTTTTCAATTGAATTATATAATAATTACAATTTCAATCAATTTGATATAAATTCAGATAATAATATCAATTGAATTCTTTCGAATATATTAATTAGTTTTTTAATAATTAATAATTGAAAGAGTGATATATATTATTGAAATACTTTTATCAAATGAATTGAATTGTATATCAAAAACACACCCAAATATTTTCAAACTTTTGAGGAAATAAATATTCCTTTTGATTCCTAATTGACTGAAAAAATTTCGATTATTAATAAACCACAACACCATTATAAAAAAGATCAAGATATTATTTAGAATTCAATGAAATATGTTTTATCGATGAAGAGATTCTGAATATTAAGATTACGTATGTGGGATAGAACGCGTATATAGCTTAGTAATGCCCCCTTCTACGAAGGGGGCAGACAGAAAATATAATACGATTGAACCTAATACAATTCCTTAATAAGTCAATCCAACAGAGAGAGAGAATATCGCTATCGCATTTTTGATATACGAATATGTGGATAACAAGGCCAAGCAATGTGACCTGTGTGTAGTGCTCAAATTCTGACATTTTGATGCTTCTCGTGTCCACCACATAGCCTGAATAATTCTATCCAAATCCATTCTGATACCATCCAGCACCGCGGTGCACCAAATCTAGACCCCATACACCACTACAGAAAAACTTGGCTATACCAGACTGGGATATACCGGAATCTTAGATATATCAAACTCTTTTCCTTTTTTTTTTTTTTTTTGAAATTTAACCGATATCCCTATATCTTACACAACCCCACATCTTGCACAATCTCAATTTCACCACTATTACAACTTCAATATTTAATAATAATTAGAATTTATAAGATATTAAATTGAAACTTTTAAATGTTTATACTATGATATAAGATTTTTATATAAAATCATAAAATAATTAAGATTTTAATCTTATGGATATTATAATCACTCTTCTCCTTCTAATTCTAGTTTCTATTCCCTCTCTCTTATTTATTAAAATATCAACTTATTTATTATCTGAAAGCTTTATAATTTCTTAAGGTATTAGATTTAATATAAAAAAAGGATTTGAAATACTTTTATTCTTTTTAATAAATGAATTTTGCACTTTAAAAGTTTTTTCGCTATATTTTTTGAAACCTTATAGAATTTGATAATCAATTTTTTTCTATCTAACTCTTTTTTATAATTCTAAATACTTCTTTTGTTTTTCAGCTTTCTTTTTAGTTTTTTTTAATTTCTTGACTTTCTTTTTTTATTGAATAACAAACTCTTTAGTGGATTAATATATCCTAGTTTTTGAAATAGTATTGAAGGAACACAAATATATTTTATTTGTTTCCTCTTCTATTAGGTTTAATCTCTTGAATTGAGTTCTTTTTTTCTTTTCTATTTTCACAATCTTTTTTAATCCTTTTATTTTATATAATTGAATACTAGCTTTAATTATATTAATAAAAACAGTTTTAAAAAGCTTTAAAGTGATTTCAGGGTTATTTTGATACTAAAACTCTAATTTAAGTTTATAAAGAGCTTTTGTATTATATAGGGTCTTAAATTTACTTCTATATAATTGTATTGATATAAATAATATAAAAATAGATTCAAATGTAATGCTAATAATAATAGCTTTTTTATATATAGAATAAATATTTATTTTTTCAAAAAAAAAGAGTATATTATATATTGTATAAATTTGAATTTAAGCTTTTTTGAATATAATCTAAAAGTTTTATTTTGTGATTCTAGATAATCTTTTGTTTTTATATAATAAATTATTCAATATTATATTATAATTTATTAAAAGTAAAAAGAAAAAGTTATAATCAAAAGGTTGAAATCGATATATAGAATACAATAATAGAATCAATAATATGATTTTTAATTCATTATATTTCGATATAAACTTTATATTTATATAACTAGAATAACTATTTATGATAAATAAATAATATCCTTTATTTGTTTTTAGATATGTATAATATTGAAATACTTTTTGAAATTATATAAAACTAAAAGTATTAAATAATTATTTATTATTTAAAGCTTCGAAATAAGCTTTATTCCTCTCCTCTATTTTATCAATTTATACATTTTAAAGGTTCCCTGATTCCATTTTATATAGTAGAATAGGTGGTATAATTATATTATTGATATAAATGTATATTAAAAAACTAATAAACTCTCAAGATTCGTTTTATATGATTTTCATCATTTTTCTTTTTGTATAAATATTAATACTCAATATCCTCTTTATAAAATATATTAATTCAATTATAAAACTCTTTTTATTCCAATTGTATATATTTTTTAATAATATATTGTATTTTATAATTGCTTTTGTCAACTAAATAAATAAAAAAGAGGGGTTAATAAGAATTTTATAAAAAAAAAATCAATTATAAATCGAAAATAATATCAATTAGTTTATAAAAATATTCAAAATAATAAATATTATTAGTTTTAATATATAGATTAATAATATATCGAAAATATCAACTTTTAAAATGATTTTTATACTTTTTAATAAAATGAACTATTCAATTCTTGTTAGGATATATATATAGTAGTAAGCTATTAGATTCAATCCCTGATACTGTGTCTTTTATGATCAGATTGTATACATAGTGTAGTAATAAAGCTTACAATTTCTATTTGATTCTATATGTATTGGTTCTATATATATAATAGAATATCAGGGATTAACCAAGTGAATATTATTCTGGGATCTTTGATTTAGACTTGTTTGATTAAGAATAGATTTTCTTAATAAGAAGTAGATCAGAAACAAGAATATACTATTTAATAATTGAATATTCTGAATTCATTAATAAATTGATTATTAATGGTAAGGATATAGCTAATACAATTGGTGTATTATATATCATATAGTTAATTATATAAATAAATATTCTTTATGATTAGTCTTTTTAGAATAAAAAGAATAAAAGAGGGGAGCTCTATTAGGATATATATATAGTAGTAAGCTATTAGATTCAATCCCTGATATTGTGCCTTTTATGATCAGATTGCATACATAGCGTAGTGGTAAAGCTTACAACTTCTATTTGATTCCATGCGTATTGATTCCATGCACGTGACAATTCTTCTCTATAGATTAACTTATAATCTTTTTTATTAGATTTTTAATTATACAATTTATAGAGAATATAGATTCTTATATCAACTTATTAATTTGATCAATTAAACCCTTTTTTTGTTTTTTATTGAAATATTAATAAGTGTTTTTATAAACAGAGATATAAAGAACTTCTTGTCTTTTATATCACTGATATAATGTAAAGCAATTGATATTATGAATTTTCATAATAATAGTTATATTAGACTTCTCTTCAGCTTTAATTTGAATTATTATTTGTTATATATAGTTTTCTATAATTAATATAGTATTCAATATAAGTTTCATAATTGATATTTTTTGAGGTTCTAAAAGTTGTATAAGATATGAGATTGTATAAGATGTAGGGATATCGGTTATATAAAAATACTGAATTTTTGAATATATTGAGATACCAAGTACTTTTTTGTAAATCCGATATAAATTTTGATAATAAATTTAACTAAACAAGTTTTTTTCAATTAATAAATTTAATTCGTTTTAATTATATGATTTTTTTCCGAAAACATCGAGGTTTAGGATTAAAATTAGATATAAATTTTAATTAAAAAATTTGAATTACAATTTTTTATATCAAAATCTTCTTTATATCTGTTAGGTATATATATAGTAGTAAGCTATCAGGACTAATCCCTGATACTGTGCCTTTTAGATCAGATTGCGTGCGTAACGTAGTAATAAAGCTTACAACTTCTTTGGACTCGATGCGTATTTCGATCCCCTCACGTGACAATGTCGAATTTCATTATCTTAATAATTAGTTTATAATATGATATCTTGTTGTTAGGATATGTATATATAGTAGTAAGCTATTAGGTTCAATCCCTGATACTGTGCCTTTTTAAATATTTTTTTAGATCTTTCTTTCAAAATACATCTTTATCTTTATTATTTATATTCTTTTATTTATATTTATATTTTTATTTGAATTTAATAGAAATTTATATATATGTGTATATTATTTATTATTTATTATTCATTTGATATAAAAAATTCGAATAAATTCAAATTCTTGTTTTTATTATAATAAACTCTTTATTTATTTTTGAAATTATCAAAAAAGAAGAAAAAAAAATATTATTAATGAGTACTTTTTTGAATTTCTTTTTGAATAGTTTTGTAACAAAAAACTTTTTATATAATAATATATTATTATTTTGGAATAAAAAAAGATTGAAATTTTAAAATATTTTGATTCAAATAATAAAACAATAATATATATTAAAAATGATAATAGTAAGGATATAAATCTATAGCTTTAATTTTAATTTAATAGTTTTGAAGTTTTTAAAAACGATTGCAAATAGAGAGTAATAAAATATTTTCTATAATTTTATTAATATTTTAATATTATATTATAATCAAAAAAATCTTGTTGTAATCTAAAATATGATTCATTAATTTAATATAATTAATAACTAAATATTATATTATGAATCAATTAATACGGTAATCGAAAATTTCAGTCCGGTATAACTAAGTTCTTTTGTATATCAATTGCACCTAGATTTCCGTTATCTATCACCAAACCATACAATCTGCTGCGGATCGACCTAACGGTTATATTTATAGGTAGGAGAATGAACGATAGAGTTCGGGGATGATTGGCAGTGGAAGTGGAGCGAGTCAAAATAAACCTTTAAGCTTATTATACATAAACATGGCGGAACAAATTTCATCCCCATGCAACTTTGTGGATACTCTGATGGCTTATCAATGCTTTCTAAAGTTGGTCTCGTTCTTTCGGTCCGGTTGGTGAAAGATTAATAAGGCGGGAGGGGGCATTACGGAGTAGGAATCTTTACAAAGTACGAGTGGAAATTTGAGGCTCCACAGTTGCTTCCGTTCTTTTGTCTGTGCACCATTAAGAATTTTCTGTCGTTTCAGAACTCCGCCACTCTCTTGGTGAACTTGATCAGCTTGATGAACTGGATGAACTGGATAGACTGGATGGACTGGATGAACTGACCGGATGGACTGGATGGACTGAATGAACTGGATGAATTGGATGAACTGGATGAACTAGATGAACTAGATGAACTAGATGAACTAGATGAACTAGATGAACTAGATGAACTAGATGAACTAGATGAACTAGATGAATGGATGAACTGGATGAACTGACCGGATAAATTGAATGAACTGGATGAACTGACCGGATGGACTGAATAGACTGGATGGATTGGATGGACTAAATGGACTAAATGGACTGAATGAACTAAATAAATGAAATAATTTAATCAGTAAGTCAACCACTCTACTTTCGGGCCACCCCTGTTTCGGGCCACCCTTTTACACTAAAAATCACTTTTTTGGTCTATCAATATCTCTATCAATATTGAATATAATTTAATAAAAATTTAGATTTATATAATTTAAGCTATTCTAAGCTTATATTAAATTTTTTAGAATTTTAGGATTTTTCTGAATCGATTTTTAGAGCTTCAAAATATCGATTTTTAATTTACATATAAATCACATATAAATTTAAAATTTTATAAATCTTTAATAACTTTTTAATAATAATTATTAAAAGAAAATTATATTTTTTTTTGAAAAATTCAAATCTGAATCTATAAAGAAATTCAAAAAAAAATTCAAAAAAATGAATAAATATAGAGATATAGTATACAATGAGTTAAAAGTAATATAAATAATCCCTATAATTTTGAGAATATCCTTTTAAATATTTATTTATAAGGAATTTTTTATTTTTTCAAGATCTTCCAAATTGAATATCTTATAAATTTATAACAAAACTTTATAATTTATTTTTAGCTATTTTTCCTTAAAAATTATTATAGATTTTATGAAATTTTAAATTTGTATGTAATTTGTATGTAATTAAAAATCGATATTTTGAAGCTTTAGAAATCGATCCAAAAAAATCCTAAAAATCTAAAATTTTTAAAACAAATTTAGAATGATTTGAATTATATAGATTTAAATTTTATTGAATTATATTCAATATTGATAGAGATATTAATAGATTAAAAAAGTGATTTTTGGTGTAAAAGGGTGGCCCGAAATAGGGGTGGCCCGAAAGTAGGGTGGTTGACTTATAAATTGAATAAACTAAATAAACTGAATAAACTGAATAAACTGAATAAACTGAATAAACTGAATAAACTGAATAAACTGAATAAACTGAATAAACTGAATAAACTGAATAAACTGAATAAACTGAATAAACTGAATAAACTGAATAAACTGAATAAACTGAATAAACTAAATAAACTGAATAAACTGAATAAACTGAATAAACTGAATAAACTGAATAAACTGAATAAACTGAATAAACTGAATAAACTGAATAAACTAAATGAACTGGTGGATGGACTTAATGAATCATAATGTGTGCTGCATCTATAAAACATTGACTCCCTTCTCTCCTGCATCGATGACGTTTCACCCTCTCTTCTGACCGTAATCTATGTTAGATCTATGTTAGACAATAGAATCCAAGGATTTTTCAGACTTTTCAGAACATTGCACGACGCTGTCTAAGGCGAGTCAAGTGACGAGACCTAAAGAATGGTCGGATTCGTCGGATTGTCCCATTACTAAGGCCTACGGAGGTTCACGGCGTAAGTATTATAAAACACATCAAAAAGCGACTGAGCTTTTCCTCATTTTCCTCATTTTGACTAATCATATTATTATATTGATTGAAAATTTATATAGTAAACTTTAGATAGTAAAAGTATTACAAATTTATTCTAACTTTAACAAAATCATTCGAATATATCAATTTTAATTTTTTTAAAACTATTATTCTAAATTTATTGAGAATCTATTCAAAACTTCAAAAGCTTTAAAGGCTTTAAAGGCTTTAAAATTATAAAAATTGAAAAAAGAAATGAAAAGCTGCAAAATTCGAAAATTTGAAGGGATTAGCTGAATATCTAGTAAATTAGTAAAAGCGGTATTATCATTTCGTAAAACAGTAACTTTTATTAAAAATGAAACTTATACGACTTATCCCACCAGCCTCTGTATTTAATCGATTTGATTAAAACCCTCAAAATAGATTTTTATTTAAGCTAAAAACATATTTAGAATTTAATAATATATTTTTAATTAGAGGTTTACCTCCTTAATAATCTTACTGTCTACAAGGACCGTAATACTATAAAAAAAGAGAACTCTCGTTTAGTAAAACTCGATTCAAGCGATCTAATTAACTAGAATGAAATTTGATTTTATTAGTATTATAGCATAGCATTAGATTAATAAATATAATTAATCTTTTTTAATAAAACTATTTAAATTCAATTCAATAAAAAAAGAAAAAGTAATAACTATATAGAATATATTAAGGGCTTTTAAATAATATATTTTTTATAAAGAATTGAAGCTTCAATAATATAAATATAATTAAAAAATTTATAATCAATCGAAAGAGATTTATATTGAATGTAGTAAATCTATTATTAATACTATATTTTTCATAATTCGGTAATATAATTAATAATTTAATGTAAAGGTGATTCACTTAAATCTGAATATAAATGAGATATGAATAAAATTAAAATCTGAAATAATTTTTTGGGAAAAAAAAGTTATACTATAAGGTAAACCGATTTTGTCTGTAAACTTTCAATAAAATTTCTTTTTTAGGATTTTTATAATCATAATTATAATTATACTATACTTTCTTAAAAAGCAAGGGGTCCGGGGGCTCGCAGGCCCCTGGTATTATAAAATTTTCAATTCAATATATAACCTCAAGGAAATTAATAAAAGAAAAAGAAAAAGAAAAGTGATTTAATTATTGATTAGAATTTGAAAATCGATTGAAATAATTCATTTCAAATCATCTCAAAAATTGAAATTTATATTTATTATAAAAGTATTTAAGTAATAGAAATATAAATCTTAAAATTGAATTATTATTTAATTCTATTAAAATACTTTTATATTGAATGAAAATTCTAATTTTTAAAATAATCCAAAATGAATTATATCAATCTATTTTTCGAAGTCTAATTAATAATAAAATCTTTCTTTAAAGTTATATATCGAATAAAAGCATTCTTAAATATTAAAATAATTAGTTGGCTTAACATTCAAAGTATAAATAAAAAGTAATTTAGTATTCAAAACTAGAAATTTATTAAATTAGATTTTAATTTTAATTTTCGAAAAGAAAAAATCAATAATTCTTTCAATTTAAGTTTATAATCTTTTTCTTTTCTTTTTTCTTTTATTAGTTTCTTCGAAATTATATATTAAATTGAACATTTTTTTAAGTATTAAAGAAACTAATTAAAACTATATCAATTATATAATCTAAGTCGACTACCCTACTTTCGGGCCACCCCTCTTTCGGGCCACCCTTTTACATTAAAAATCACTTTTTTGGCCTATCAATATCTCTATCAATATTGAATATAATTTAATTAAAAATTTAATGTTCATAATTTAAACTATTCTAAGCTTTTTTTAGAATTTTTAGAATTTTAGGATTTTTCTGGATTGAGATTTAAAGCTTTAAAATATCGATTTTTGAATTTGTATAGGAATTATATATAAATTATAGACTTTTATATAATTCTTAATAACTTTTTAATAATAATTATTAAAAGAAAATTATATATATTTTTAAAAAATTCAAATCTGAACCTATATAGAAATTCTAAAAGAATAAATAAAAATGAATAAATATAGAGATATAATATATAATGAGTTGAGAATAGTATAAATAATTCCTGTAATTTTGAGGGTATCTTTTTAAATTTTTATTCATAAGGAATTTTCATTTTTTTTTAGATTTTTCAAATTGAATATTTTATAAATTTAAAATAAAATTTTATAATTTATTTTTAGTTATTTTTCCTTAAAAGTTATTATAGATTTTATGAAATTTTAAATTTGTATATGATTTATATATAAATTGAAAATCGATATTTCGAAGCTTTAGAAATCGATCCAAAAAAATCCTTAAAATCCAATAATTTTAAAATAGATTTAAAATTATTTGAATAATATAGATCTAAATTTTCATTAAATTATGTTCAATATTAATAAAGATATTAATAAATCAAAAAAGTGATTTTTAGTGTAAAAGAGTAACCCGAAAGAGGGGTATTCGACTTAATCTAGATATAAACAAGATAAGTAGTCCTTATTTAAATTTTATTAATATCCCTTCATTTATTATTCAATAGTTTATATTTAATAAAAAAACTATTCAAAAAAGACTATATATTACAATTCGAATATTAGTATACTTTTTACAAGTAGTTTTGAAATTAAAATTATAATTATAATATTAATATTAATATTAATAATAAAGGGGCTTTTAATAATATAGTATTTTTAAAAAAAGATTATAATTTATATAGTTCTATATGATAAAATTCTTTTTTTCAAAATTTCTATAGCTATATTATAAGAGTTCTGGCCTCCGCTCATAGTATATATAGCGCTTTTCTAGCTAAATTATACAATTATTATAAAAGAGTAGAAAGTGATAGAGTTATAGAATAGTCCTTCGTATATACTATAGAAAAATCACTACAACATGTCGCCTCAAACGAAGAAGAGGAGTGGGAAACTCTATATAGTATTTTATAAGACATACTAGAAGTTGAGTGGGTAGAAATTAACTAATATTTCTAAACTACAAAAGAAGGGACTATAAATACTACTTATAAGAATAGGCCACATAACCAGTACAAAGTTTCGCTTAAATTATTCGGTTTTTATATTCCAATTTATTTATTATTATATAGCAAAAACTTGAAAATTATATTATAAAAACATTCAGAATCATTTGAAATATTAAAAAAATATATATAATTTATTTTGAAATATTTTTTAAATTATGTTTTTTTAAAGGAATAAGTAAAAAGTTTAGTTTTTTTTTAAAAAATTCGTTTATTTTGTAACCGATATCCCTACATCTTATACAACCCTATATCTTACCCACTTTTATTCCTTTTAAAAATAATATCCTAAAAATAACATATAATTAATCAATCATTAAATGCTATTGAAAATTATAACAAAAAATACTATAAGATTATCTCTTTTATATAAAGCAATAAAATCATAATTATAATTAATAATCAAATAGAAATTTCAATGTTGAATTTATAAAAAAAATTGTTTTTAGAATTCTTTTTTTGAAGTTGAAAATATTTCAATATAAAGAATCAAAAAAGGCTGATTTTAATATTAAAAATTTGAAATTATATCAATATATAATAAGATTTTTAATAAATAGTTTTCTTTTTAATAAAAATATTTTATGAATATAGTATTTATAACACTTTAAAAGAAATTCAATTATAATGTATTATTTATATATATAATTGATTATTAAAAAACATTTCAATATTAGAATCATATAATCAATGATAAAGAACTTTTATTTAAAAAAGATGAATTTTTTTAAAATATAACTAAATCTTAAAATTAATAAATGATATTTCATATTATAAAATAAAATTTATATTAAATTTAAATTTTAAAACTCTTAGAAATATTACATAATTTTTTTTTATAGAAATAAAGCTCTTTCAAAAAAGAAATTATAATATTTATAATTGAAAAAGATATATAATAGACTCTTTGATTGAAATATTAAAATAATTATTTTAATCATTATCGTTTTCTTTTATATATTATTTTATAATATAATTAATTAGATTTTATAAATAATATATAATTTTAATATTATTTATTATTATGTTATATATTTTCTAATATATAAAAACATAACTTTATAAATTGAATCTAAATATTCATTTTATTTTCTTAAAATTTAGAAATAAATATTTCAAAATATTTTAAAAAGTATTTTTAAATCATTTTTTTTGAAACTATATAAATTTTTGAAACTTTATATAAAACTTGATTATTTGTATTTTTCAAAGCTTCAAACTTTTGATTAATAAAAATAATAGAAAAAATAATAGAAAATCTTTTTTTTTTATGAATTTATTCTAATTCAAGTTTTCATTATATTATTAATGTTTTAGAACATTGTTTTTGAAAATCAATTAAAATTTAATTTAATATTTCAAAATTTTCAATTTTACGGTATTATTTTTTAATAAATATAAGATCTTCTTATGTAAATTTTAAAATCGATTTTTAATTTAATAAATCAAAATGTGTAAGATACAGGGATATCGGTTATGAGAAAGTTATTACAAATTAAAAATTCTAAATCTTTTCAATTAAAAACTTATGGAACTTTTTAATAAAAACATTTAAAAATAAACTAGAAATTCTTTAATATCAATATTATATTAAATTATTTATTATAAAAGTTTTATAATTTAAAATAAAGATTTAAAACAGTTATATAATATTTTAATTTATATAGAAAAACTTGAAATTTGCAGGGATTATATCATAAAACATTACGGTGTTCTATAAGCAGGAGCTAGAACTCTTACAAATTTTAGAAACTTTTTTTAATATTAGGTAGATATCTAATTTTGGGGTTTTGGCTATATTGATTAAATCGGTCTCAGTACTTATCAAGCTTTGATTGAATGATAACATAATGGCACTTTATCAGTCCTGACAGCTTTGATGGGCACCGACAAGCAGATCCTTGCGTTCGTCAAAGTCCTTTCGGCATTATTATTTTTTGACGAGGCTTTGCCGACGTCACAATCAAGCGATTGAAGTTCGAACCAAAAGATATTGTGGACCATAACTCTTAATTCTCCAAACTCAACGCAAGAACCATGAGTTTGACGCGTGGAATAGCATCTCGGTATCCCCCTTTGCTTTGTCAAAGTTGCGAAGAACTTACCGATGCTGCATAATCCTCAAAATTAAGTTCATATGCTCCACTGAATGCCCGAGTCGGCGCCAGAGATGGTTCTAGATAGACGCAGGGCGGACCGACAGTATATGAGACAATGATCTTATAAGTTCACCTACGATTTCATTCAATTCTATGTTCTATTCACCACTACATTCTTTCGTTCTTTTACACCCTTATCTGTTTATCAATCCAAACGATCATGTATTGTGTATTCTCTACACTTGCTCTAGCCTCTTTGGCTGCAGCTAGCAGCGGCTCTACTTTAACTTATGATTATATTGTTATTGGTGCTGGAACCAGTGGTCTAGTCATCGCAAACCGTTTATCCGAGTTGAATGTCACTGTGGCTGTCATTGAGGCAGGCGATTCGGGTTACAACAATCCCAATGTGACAAACCCATCCGGTTATGGATTATCTTTTGGAACAGACATCGATTGGGCGTATCAATCGACCAACCAGAAGTATGCCGGAAACATGAGCCAAGTCTTACGAGCTGGCAAAATAATCGGAGGAACTAGTACTATCAATGGTATGCTTCCTCATCAAACTATTCATGACATTTCTAATGCACTCAGGAATGGCATACACGCGAGCGGAAGATGTTCAAATTGATGCTTGGGCAGCCATTGGAAATGATGAATGGAACTGGGCAAATCTTTTCCCATACTACAAAAAGTCTCAGACACTCGAAATCCCTACCACTGCTCAAGTTGAAGCTGGTGCGACATATGACGCCTCAGCGAATGGATTCGATGGGCCACTCAAGGTTGGCTGGCTCAACAGCTTGGAAGATACTAGCAACTTCCACACAACCTTGAATGATACATTTGCAGGTCTTGGTGTTCCTTCAAATGATGATGTCAATACTGGTAGAATGGTTGGTTACAGTCGATACCCAGCTACTTACGACAGAACATTGAATGTTCGTCATGACGCTGGACGAGCATATTATTATCCAATTGCCAACCGCACCAATCTTCATCTTTACCCAAATACTATGGCTCAACGTCTCACATGGACATCCGACGCTAATACCCCTACCGCAAATGGAGTCGAAGTTCTTTCCAACAACTCAAGCATTCCATACACTATTCATGCAAACTCCGAAGTCATTCTTTCAGCTGGAGCTCTAGCATCCCCTCTTCTTCTCGAACTTTCCGGTATTGGAAACCCTTCCATATTGAGCAAGCACAATATCTCAGTTGTAGTTGATCTCCCAACTGTGGGAGAAAATCTTCAAGATCAAACAAATACTGGCCTTGCATACAGCAGTTCACGTAACACCTCTTTCTCTGGAGCCGGAGCCTTGGTAGCTTATCCTTCAGCAGCCCAAGTATTTGGTTCTGAAATTCAAAACATCTCTGCTCATGTTCTTCAATCTCTTCCTTCATATGCAGCTCAAGTATCAGCTGCATCAGGTAACATCACCAAAGCTGCAGATTTGTTGAAATTCTTCAAAATTCAACATGATTTGATCTTCTCAACTACTCACCCAGTTCCAATGGCTGAAATACTCATCTTACCATCCGCAACAGCTTTCAGCTCGGAATATTGGGCCTTGTTACCATTTGCAAGAGGAAGTATTCACATCACATCTTCCGTAGCTGGCACACCCGCAGCTATCAATCCAAATTATTTCATGTTTGATTGGGATGTCACATCTCAAATCGCTACAGCCAAGTTTATTCGCTCCATTTATGCGGCTCCTCCATTGTCCTCTTTCGTCGGATCAGAGACCAAGCCTGGATTGAACAAAGTATTAGCCAATGCCACGGAGGCGGAATGGTTTGATTGGGTTAAAACTGTTTATCGCTCAAACTTCCATCCAGTATCAACGGCTGCAATGATGCCAAGAGAGATCGGTGGAGTAGTAGACTCAAGGTTGAAGGTATATGGAACAGCAAATGTGAGAGTTGTGGATGCTAGTATATTACCTATGCAGGTCTCTGGACATTTGGTTAGTACTTTGTATGCTGTGGCAGAGAGAGCAGCAGATTTGATCAAGGAAGACATGTAGATGTCTCGCAGTTCAAGGCAGAATGATGCCCGGTATGATGTTCCTAGCATTGAGTATCATCGCCATAACATTCAAAGGATTTAGTGTATATACTTCTACAATTTACTTTTTTTTTTCATACTCAAATTATCTGGTCACCTCCGTGATCATATGCTCTACGGATTTATTTCGGCGGAAGAAGTGGTTGCGAATGTGAGAGTTTGTATGATACTAAACCGATATTTCCCTTAGGCTAGTCGCCCAGCAGCACCTTCCAAGATCCAGGTTCTAATAGTAAATTCCCCTGAGGCTTCGAACCCTGCGATTTGGAAAAATATTTGGAGAGCTGTGGACACGGGATTGTTTGGTATCTTCTACGACATTTATACAATTGTTACAGTTTTATTGTGGTATCTCAGACTGTACACTTGAGACAATTCCTCATGAGAATCTTCTTCGGTTAAATTTTTAATTTTTACCATTGTTAATAAATTTGTATGAAGATAGTAAGGATTATTTTGGTACTTTTCAAGCATCAAATCTTCATTGCCAGCCACATAGCTTTATCGCGAGACACGAAGGGCGAAAGATTCAACACCTGTACACAGTGCTCTCTACAAACCTTCAATTCTTTTATTTTTATTAGAATTTGAAGAGCTAAAATTAAATCTATTGATATCTATCTATTCAAAATTATACAATATATTTATATTTATTTCATTTTCGATTTTTTTTTAATTCTATAAATTACTTTTATTGATATCTCAATATTTTTTTATACTAAGATATTTATTCCTTTTAGATATATAAGGTTCATTATAAAATAGAAAAGAGTAATATTAGGATAAAAGAATTTATTAGAAAAGTTAGGGTTTTTAAATTTTCGAAATTTATTTGTATGTATAAGTATTTAGAGTATTATAAATAGTATTTGTTTAAAAAGATTTGAATTATTTGAAATCACTATTTGTTTTTGAAATATAGTAAATCATTTTAATTAATAGAAAAGAAATATTTTGAATAATTAGATTGTATAAAGAATAGAGTAATTTATATTATTATATAACGAGTTTTTTTCGGTGGAGTCTAGACGAAAGCAAATGATTTCTGGGGCAAGTAAAAAAGGAAATCAAAATTAGGAGAAAACATTCTTACTATCTATTGTGAGTCATTGTCCTCAATTTTATATACAAAAATTGATATTATAGCTATGTTGTATATGGTCGAAAGCCAAAACAATAAAACAAAAACATAGATCATAATGTTCTAGAAGAATAAACTGGATTTCTCAATTAGACAGTGTCTCACGATGACGATATGATATGATATGATATAGTATTAGTTTAATGTCTAGGGGGAGACCTTCTAAAGAGTATTAAAACAAACTATATTAAGGAATTATAATAAAATTCTATTTAAAAAATAAAAAACCTCAAAATGATAAAGAAAATCTTATAAATAAACTTGGATTTCTAATCCTATGGTATTGTAATTCTTTTATAAATCTTAAATATTATTTCAAATTTTACATCCCTTCTCTAACATACAGAATTTAAAACACGATTCATAACTGGAAGCTGATTGGTCTAGAAAGTACATAAGGTTTGTGCGGCGAATATTAAAATTCTAATCTAAATTAGATATTATTATTAATAGATACAATAGTTATAATTGATTTATAAAATATAATTAATTGATATTTTTATATTCTTTGAATTAATAGCTTTTAAATAATATTTTTTTTTTTTAAAAAAAAGAGTTGTTATTAATATATCAATTGTTTAATTGATTTTGTAATAAAAAGTTCGATAAAAAGTTGCTAATACGATTCTGATTGGTTCAGATTTGATTAGTAATAAGAGAGATAAGAGAAGAGATTAGAAAGAAAAGGGAAGGGATTAGATTTATTAGATTTATTAGATTTATTAGATTTATTAGATTTATTAGATTTATTAGATTTATTAGATTTATTAGATTTATTAGATTTATTAGATTTATTAGATTTATTAGATTTATTAGATTTATTAGATTTATTAGATTTATTAGATTTATTAGATTTATTAGATTTATTAGATTTATTAGATTTATTAGATTTATTAGATTTATTAGATTTATTAGATTTATTAGATTTATTAGATTTATTAGAGAAAAAAAGAAATTAGAAAAATAGAAATTAGAAAAATAATTAAATAGAGTATCCCTAATATTCAAATTTTAAAACACAATTTATAACTAGCAGCTGATTGATCTAGAAAGTATATAAGGTTTGTATGGGAATATTATAATATAGTATTGGATTGAGGTTCTATAAAAAAGGATAAATGAATTTATGAAATGAGTTTAAATATTGTAATCAAAATCCTTTGAAGAAGAGCTTTTAAATAATATTATTTTTATAATTTTATAATTAATAATTATAGATATAATAGTAAAGTTGTTATAAAGTTATTAAAAAGCTATAGTATTATCAAAAGTTATTGTTGTATACGGTTCTGATTGGCTTAGATGATTATATAATATATTGCCTCAAAACTACAATAAAAAGTTTAGATTTATAATAAAAAAGATAAGAAATTAAAAAGGGAAAAAGAATGAGAAAAAAAAAGAGATTAGATTTATTAGATTTATAAAAGAAAAAAAGAATAGAAAAAAGAAGAAATTTTTTTTTAGAAAAAAATTAAAAACTAGAAATTAGAAAAAAAATAAAAAAAGAATTAAAAAATAAAATTAAAAATGAATTAGAAAAAAATTAAAAGAAAAGAATTAGAAAAAAGTATTAGAAAAAACACAGTATTAAAAAAAGAATTATGGAAAAAAGAATTAGAAAACGAATTAGAAAAAGAATTAGAAAAGAATTAGAAAAAGAATTAGAAAAAGAATTAGAAAAAGAATTAGAAAAAGAATTAGAAAAAGAATTATAAGATTTATAAGGTTTTAAGATTTTAAAGTTTGATTATACCTTTAATACTTTTATATAAGCTAAAAGCTAGAGGTTAATAAAAATTATAAAAATTATAAAAATTATTATTATTATTATTATTATTATTATTATTATTATTATTGTTATTATTATTATTATTATTATTATTATTATTATTATTATTATTATTATTATTATTATTATTATTATTATTATTATTATTATTATTATTATTATTATTATTATTATTATTATTATTATTATTATTATTATTATTATTATTATTATTATTATTATTATAGGGTTGAAGGTTGAATATACCCCACCTAGACCGGTGAACAGACCACCACCTCAAAAGCTTATAATCTCTGAATAGCTTTAAAATTCACATTTCAATAGAATATAAGAATATAAATCTTATTTATTTTTATAAGTATAGGTCTTGAGGGGTGTGAAAAATAACTATAGAGAGTATTAACGAGCCTATTGTTATTTTTAGTCCCGAAGGGCCGAAAGAAAGCTCGTAAATTAGAATATAAAAAGTTGAATAATTCTATATTTTAGTTGGAAAAGCATTATATATGTAGTAAGCGATGGCTGCAACTCTTACTTCTTCAACCAATCACATAACCCGCCTCAACTGATGTACGTGAATGAAATAAAGGGAGTAACTTACTTCTAATAGGTTGAGGTGTATGAAAATCATAAATCATTTTCTCAATATTGGGGATATCTTGCTCAGTTAAACTTTCTAGAACATCTAATCTATCCTGAAGACTCATCTTTATACCAAAACCCTCAGGTGCTTCTTTTTGAATAGCAATTAAAGCTTGGCTTCTTCCACCTCCGATTTCCACCACAAATGGTCCCTCTTTTTCCGCTTCAACTTCATCCTTGAGTGTAGCAAATGGATACATGCCAGTAATAGGAAATTGTCTTTCCATTGTTACCATGGTCGTATTAAACATATGTAGACGCTCTGGAGTGTGAGAGATTGCTTCATAATAAGTTTTGCCTTCTAATCCATGGCCATAAGCGTATGGTCTCTTTGTCAGATCGTAAAGATCTTCTTTGGAATGATTTCGGAAGTACTCTGGCAGTTTAATGTATGCGGGAGTATGGTCATAACTAGATGGTCAGGAGTTTTCTACACAATCAAAGAGCAGGTAGGGAAGAGAGGAAGGGTGATTGAGGAGGTCATTTGCTCTGATAACTTACATGAGTTTGGAGAATTCTTGTTGGAAACCAGGTCGGTATGCAAGAGATTTACTATTGTGCGCAAAAACATTCGAATATATATTGAATCAATTTTAATTTGTTTTTTAATTCTAATTTTTAAATTTCTTCAAAGAAATTTCTATGTTTATTATTTTTTAAATATAAAATGACATTTTCTAGTATTAAAAAGATACTTTTTAATTTTATAAATTTGATATTATATAAAATTAATATATAATTTTTTTTAAATTAAAATTAAAATTATTAATTGTTTTTTTATATTGAAATTATACTTTATATATTTTGTATATTCTTTTTATAAAATAAAGTATTATTTATATAGTTTTGAAAAGTAATTTTTAGAATCTCAAAATCTAAAATAATTTTTCGAATTAAATATTTATTTATTATTGTATGTAAAGTTATATTAATATCTTTTTTTATATATAATTTAAACATAATGTAATTAATAATATATTAAAATTTTAAATCAATTAATAAAGGTATTATGAAGACATTATGAGCTAGTCTGCATTCAACTCCTCAAAAATATCGCATCGGCTATGAGTTCTACATCCCGCGTTGTGATTGCTAATATGATACGACTAGAGAAGACTAATATTATTAGTGAAATAATGATTTATTGGATGGGCTTTGATATGATGATGTTGAATGGAAAAGAGAAGAGTGAAAAAGAATTCAGAGAGATTATCAATGCAGCTGAATTGAAGGTTATTAAAATCTGGAGGTATTCAGTTGGAATACAGGCACAGATTGAATGTCGATTCAAAAGAGTATAAATAATAAAGATTTGAGTATTCTAACTTTCTAGACCCCCCTATAATACTTGAATTGTATCAAAAAAAAAATCACGATATAACAGTTAAAGAGAAGACAAAGAAATGAATAATAAGAAATCAAATCATACGAAAAATACTCGGCTCACTTAAAAAGGGGTAAAAATCATAAAATCTATATAATTTACTCTCATTAGATAGACTTGAATCAAGACGAAGAGATCAAAGCAAAAACATTTTCATAGTCATTTAGTCATCTCTTAAGATATTGAACTTATTTAAAGCAAAATATGTTTTTATTATTTTTATTCTAGAAACGATTTTCTAGACTTTTTTTTTCCAACTCTCAATTCCTAATCATTCATCCCACAGTTGAAAAGATATTTTTATAGATTTTGAATTTTCTTTCAAGTCTCGTGATAAGTAACTAAATACTCGCTATCGCTAGTATCCTATCCTACCCATCAAACAAAAGAACAAAGCAAAAGAAGAAAGAGAAAGATAAAGAAACTGCGATGAAACTGTCCTCTCGAAGACTGACCGTTACGTAAGCATTGCTCGCAATATTCGACCCAGATGGGATCTTGACCGTTCCAGGAAGGGGTTGTTCGTCCAGATGCGCAATCACTGCATGGATTTCCGATGAATTGGTGGCTGAATCCGCCGCAGCAGCAACACTTGACTACCTCGTAGTCACAGTAGTTGCATTGTTCTTGGTATCCTGACATGTTTGAGGATTTCGATTGAAGATTTTGGGTGTTTGTCTCGTGGATTAGGAAGGGTTGAAGAGGCTGCTGGGAGAATCTTATAATGTGATTTACAGATATAAATAAAAATCTGTTCGGTATTGTTCATTGCTTATTCTCTTGCAGTTCCCATTGAATAACTACCTAGTTTCATGCGGCTGGAGAATTACATACCGACTTGAGTCTTTTCAGGTATTATTCACATGGGATGGGATTATGATATTGTTGTCTGCAAATTGCAGCAAGTATGGCATAGTTTCAAAACAGTTTGTAAGTCAGAAATTATCTTACAGATTCAGCGTACTCGTGTCTTCAATAAACCGAATGATTCAGGACATTCCACAGGTTTCCAAATGTATGAGAGGAGTTTTGCAAGACTTGGAAAACAGTGATGAGTGAATGAAGCAAAATAGGGGAAAGTAATACGAGACTAAGGAGGCAGTAAAGAGTAATGGGAGCTTTATGAAACGAAGTCTTCACTGAGGGTGTCGAGACAGAGAAGACGAGTTTGAAATTGGAACTCAGACATTGAGAAGTCCAGGTGACTAATAGAGAACAGCGATTACAACGTCTCACAAACGAACAAAACCAAAAGGTGTCTGCTCACGAACTATTTGGAAAACTATTATGACGCAACAAGAATCAAAATAAACAAAGTCAGAGTGCAAGATAGACAATCATCTTCGATCTATCCACATACCTCTGAAACCGAAACATCTAAGAGATTAAGGCGCGGCGACCACAATCGCGAGCTCAGCTTCAGTCATTCAGGAATCCACAAGTGGTTATCTGAGCTTCGCTTGATACTTATCTCGCTGGAGTTAGAATAAATCTATTCGTCTTCGGTTGCAATGGTAGAAAACCTGGTCATTTAGGCTAGAATCGGTCACGTATTCAATTTCTGACATCTTAATACTCTGTACCCATTTCCCCGTCTTACTTAACCCAAAGGTATCGGTGCGTAGTGACAAAGATAACCAGCATCAGAAGCTCATCTCCATATCGCCCCACTCGCCCTCTAATTCTGTGATACTACAGAATATAATTCTAGGAATGCTAATTCTTGTATCCAAATCCCTATCATGGTATAGGACACCATCGTGGTCTGTGAAAGCAGCATGGAGCATGTCTTCATACTCCTTTCTTTTATCCTCCCAGCGTGAGTACTCCCTAAAGCCATGTTCGCCTTGTCCTATAAAGTCTGTTGGATCTTCCTCTTCATATCTGAGTTTCTCATCCCCGTCGCCTAAGAAACCAACTCCATACCCATCCTCATCCCTCTCCTCCTGATCTTTCTCGCCGTCAGTATTTAGTGGCTTTCCATGTTGCTTGCGTATTAGTTTTTCGATCCTCAGAGATCTCCTTTCAGTGAGGTAATGTCTCTTAGGTCCGGTCTCCACAAATCTTCCAGGTCTCAAAGGCTGTAGTTGAAGAGCGGATTTCCTCATACTGTATTTGAACAGATTCTCAGGCTGGGCGCACAAAAAATGATCTCCTTCAGGTTGGGAAAGACGCGAGCAATTTCGTAATTATCGTAACTATCAAACCATTCCCAATGACGTGATGGAACTGATTGTTGTAAGACCTTGATTAATATTAGTAAATCACCATTATCATTGCACTTTTGAGTAGAAAGATCTTACAGGAATGTGTAGTCTATGAAGAGTGACCGGGCCGGAACGCTTCTTGTTGGAAAAATTTCAGAAGTCAACGTTTTGTTGCACCGGGAAAAAAATTGGAATCCGGACGGGGTGAGAAACTGAAAACCATTGCAAAACAGAAGGGAGAGAACAACTCATGTGTTCGAGCCATCTTTACTTGTCGGGGTCAAATAGCAAATCTATTTTAAATGAAAACTTTGAATGAGCATCTGAGAAGTGAGCGGCGTGTAAAACAATAAGTATCCGAAAAAAGCAACATTCCTAGTGTATGATCCCTTTCAAACAAGCAATCAGCACAAAATAAGCCCGTGACTTTGATAGTATGGTTTGTAGAAGATGCGGAGTGATTGCAGTGGAAGTCTTTTGACCAAGTGTTTCAAAACCTAATGTCCTTCATATATGCGAATGTGAAGTAGGTTGAAGAACGCGTGCCGTGTAAAGTAAGAGTTCTAGAACCTACTCACCGCACACTATATAAAATGTTTTGTAACATAATCCCTGCAAAATTCAGGCTTCTTTATATAAATTCAAATATTATATAATTATTACATTTTTTAATATTAGATTATGAAAATCTTATAATGAATAATCTAAATCAATATTTATAGACAAATATCTTTAATTTAATTTTAAACATTTTTTATTAAGCAGTTATATAAATTTTTAATCGAAAAATTCGGAGTTTTTAATTTGTAATACTTTTCCAATACAAAATAAATAATTTTTTTTCTAATTTTCAACTTGAACCCTTTAAAATTATTATTATAAAAATATTTGAAAATAAATCAAATATCTTTTTTAATAATTTTAATAATTCTACATTTTTTTTTATAATACTCTTCTTAGGTCTATATTTTATTATACTAAATAAGTTAAGGTTAATATACAAATTGAATAAGCTTATATTTTAATCGGAAAAGCATCATATGTGCAATGAGTAGATTCTAGAACCCTTACACCCCCCCCCCCCCCAAAAATAAGACTAAGAAGATGCAACCGCACAACTC
The DNA here is from genome assembly GCA_014898425.1 of Botryotinia globosa. Lineage (NCBI taxonomy): Eukaryota > Fungi > Ascomycota > Leotiomycetes > Helotiales > Sclerotiniaceae > Botryotinia > Botryotinia globosa. The sequence goes on along the minus strand of RCSZ01000014.1, from coordinate 1,581,336 downwards.
TCACAATTCGCAAGTAACACTCCAATTATTTCGATTCCCAAAGGCAAAAATAAATGAAAAGCTCGCTCATCACTCGAAACGATAATGCTCGCCATCTAGAAGCCCCCAAACAATAGCCTCGTCAGTTACCAGTCACCTTGTCTTACAGACAGTGACCACGTAACTTCTTCCTCGCCTTGCCCAAAGTCAAAAAGTGTCATCTCAAAGACTACCGTGACTTTACTGCTGAAACTGCCAAAATCTCAAACAAGAAAAATCTTAAACACATCATAGCAAAAGCACTTCATCGCTAGAACTTTCGAGCCACTTCTCACGGATACTCAACGCCAGAAGTTACAGCAATCTCGCTAATTAAGAAAAAGTTAAGTCATCTTCATGTCTCAAATTTCGGAAGCATTCATATGGAGTTTAGAAAGGGCGTTACATTATAGCGGGCCTTCAGTTTGTCATATGCATCCCATATACGCCGCAATGACCAGCTTTTCCCAACTTTTCCCAATCATACCTTTATACAATTACCATTACATTCAACTCGAGCTTTCTGCCTAAAACCCACCTCCAGAATGTAGAACCCCACCCACAACTTTTCCCAGAACTCCCCTAATCCCGTTCCTATTCTCTCCTACACATGTAAAAACAACCGCCGTCCCCCAAGCAAAAATTGCCCTCTCAATCCACTGATCTTCCCATCTATACCTCCTCGGCAGAAGTGTAGCTAATGCTCTTGGTGCTACAAACAATCCCATCTCTTCCCTCCTCTTTGCACTCTCTATAAGTACACTCCATCCACACATCCAACAACCAGTGCCTATACAATATCCCGAATCAATGGCTTGGCAGGCGTGGGGAGATGTACCAAGGATGTGAGGACCGAATTTAGTACGAGTCAGACAGATACCGTAGTAGAAAAGTGTTATGAAAGTAGAGAGAAAGGCCGATGAACGAGCTGAAGATTTGAGGGCATGAGTGAGAGCTTTTTTTGAAACTTTTGGGTTGCGGAAAATAAGTGCCAAGTTTAGTGGCAGATACATGGAAGCAGACCAAAGAAAAGATTTATAAAATCGAGACATCGCATGGAATTCACAGCTTGGACCAGCACCCATGTGAACTAATTCACAAGGAAATGGGATAGATTTTGTAGGGTCCCCATACTCTTCTGGTAGACCATAATCTTTGCACATATCTCCTAGGAGATGTGCTTGACCCGTTTCGACTCCATATTTTAGTTCACCATAACGACAATAGCGGAGAGCTTTTAGTAGACGAGAATCCACTTGAGCGGCGGATTTGATCCATTTGTTGTAGGCGCTAGGAAGACGAGCGGGGGTGTAAATGAAAGCCCACATTATTAGAGCGCAGGAAGTGGCGAACAAAGCTGGGTCTGTGAGGGATGAGATTGTTCTGTCTACCTAATATCCAAGTCAGCAGTACGTTCAGAGGCTATTCGAGTATTGAAAGCTTACCCTCGACCACCTGCCAGAAAATTGCCGCCGACTCTTCCTTCTAGCCCACAATTCCCCAACTATGCAATCAACAGCTCGAGTGAAAGCGAATAATGTCAAGTCTAGAGTTCTTCCCGCAAAGCGAGTAGGCCGTAATTCGATTCCATTTTTGGTTTCGTATGGTAGAGCTTCAGTGAAGGTTTTACTTGGACGGGATTGAAGTAATTTGAGACTGAAGTAAGCTGATATAAAGGTTGAAAGATAGCGAGTGAGCCTGGATAATCTTACATCAGCTTGGAGATTCGGATATGGATTTCACTTCCACAATGATCTAGACGGGAGGTTGGAATGGATAGGATGTCATGTAGAGCATTCAATGCTGGGCCCATTCGTCCTCTCTCTTGAAGCTGGTGAAACCCATTTTACATTACAGAAATCTAACAAACCTTAGCTGGGTGATCACAGATAGATTTCCCAATAACCTCTCGAATAATTCCCGTAGAGGGATCTAGACCGGCAGTCAGCATCATCCTCGTCGCTCACCATGACCAACTCTCACGTGCCTGTAGTAAAGTACTGCCTCCAACCAGCGCCGCACAAAATGTTGGGAATCTTTGTATTTCCAAACCTCCTTTTAAAATTCCGACTAATGAAGTCCAGAAATAACCTTCACCATCGGGTCTTGGGTCAATATTTTTCCGATGTCGACTCAAGTGAACCAGGAAAAGTGTCAACAGTCTTGGTCCTGCGCTTGATGCATAACCTAAAATGTACGCTCGAAACAGCGGTCGTAGTATTATCGGAATTGCTGTATCCAGACTTTGACGTGGCTTCCCCAATGGTACTCTTTGCATTTTGTAGTCAATGGCCTTTGGGCATCAAAATCTCTACCTGTGTAACTGTCCAAGATCAGCATTCCTGTCCCAAGAAGCAGACACTAAATCTGCAATCGCAGCAAAGGAATGAATTATATCGTCATATGATGTAAACAGGGTTCAGAGAGAGCACAAATCAGCAGACATATGGTTAGCCTTGCGATGTCTTGTCGAAAGAGGTATTTACCGACATGACAAGGTGACATTATAACTGCATGTTACTTGAATGCAGATGGGCCGACTCGATAATAATACATATATGTAGAGGGGCTCGAGGGGGGAAATCATACCTAGCTCAATTGAATGAATTAACCCTATTGAGGGGGGCGTATATCCGTTTTAGGTAGTTACCCCGGAATGATTTGATAGAAATGCGGAGGAAGATGGAGAAGGTAAAATCCCCGTGCCGCAGATGTTTTGACCTCGGCGCGAAAAGAATCAGGGAACTTGATGAAGGAACAACGAAAGACAAAGGGACGGCAGCACGAAGGAATTATAAATTAGGATGCACAACTATGGTGAAGGTTGGATGACTGATGGACACGTTAAATCGCGGTGACGATAAGATGTTGGGATATCTTGATTGTTTCACTGCAGGACTGAATGAAGTATGCAATTTGATGCATTCGTTGACTTGCTTGCCGGCTTCCTTGGTACCGAATTTGAAAGCTAGGTAGGATGAAGAACGCCACATTGAGAAATATGCAACGTTTATGTGAAGAAACAGTCTTGATACCGAGATTGAAATCTGGGAAGCCGACACGGCTCGATACTTGACACCGGCTCGGAAATGGCCAAGATGGAGATTGAAGTGGACCTAGGCATGGATTTTTGTTCGAGGGGGAGGGAGGAGGTGAGGTCAGGATCAATTCCTGCAAGTAATGATGATCAATTCGCAGAAAGAGTCATGTTTGTTGTACAAAAAGAAGGCGAATGGGGGAGGGTTGTTGATGCAGGTACGTATACGATGATAGGAAAAGTGGTGTTGGATTATCGAAGCTGGTGGGTAGAGGTAGGGGAGTGATATGCGATATGCGATGGGTGATGTGAGACGTAAGATGTAAGATGTGAGATGTAAGATGTGAGATATAAGATGTGAGATGTGAGATGTATGATGTATGATGTATGATGTGAAATGTATGATGTGAAATGTATAATGTGAAGTTTTGAGACGAGGTATTACTTTGTAGAGTCGTCGACTGATGGTGATGAATAGGTTAGTGTTGCGTGTATAAGATTCGTAGGCTCGCAAGATACAGTACTAGTCAACTGCCATCAGCCGAAATCCATTTTCATATTAAAATTCGATACTTTGCTATATTTTTAAAACTAAAAATCTTTTGAATTAATAATCCAAATTGATTGAAATTTTATTTTTATATAATTTATATATTGATAATTAATACTTTCGATTTTTAAAAATCTTTACAAGCTCTTAATTTTATGAATTATATAATTGAATTAAAATATAAAAAAGCACTTATTTGATTTTCATTTCTTTTATTAATAAATTTAATTATTCTTAAAATACTTTAACTTTTTATTTACATAATTTGATTAATAAAAATCTAAAAAACAATCAATCAATTACAAAAAATATTATATAATGTTAATATCAGTAGCTGGAGATGTCTTGTTATTTTCATCACACTTTACTTCCACTTCACACTCACACTTGATCTTATTAGACTGGGGCCCCCGATTCCTTGCCTTGGTCATTTGTGTGGACGGCATATACCGATATCAATTACCACCCACACGCACTACCTAAGTACATAATAACATACCCACCTAGTACCTTTGTATCATGTACTGAGTAATGAACGAGACAAATAAAGATTCTCTCATCACATCACATCACATCACATCGCATCACATCTTAATCAGAGGCTTGCGAGCGTGCCTCGAGCGTGCCTAGGTAAAACGGCGCCACATTATATTAGTGTACGTTGAAAAAAGACCGGGCGTAGGTGGGAAAGGAAGGAACTTTAGAACTTTAGAACTTCAGAACTTCAAGGAAGAAGAGAAAAGAGTAGAAAAGAGTAATCCGTGTGTGAAATAAATTGACATGTGATTGTTCCATAACCCTTCTCTCCAATCACGCGTCAATACTCTCTGTCTGTGCAATAATCCGACCTAGCTCTAGTGAAGTGTGTGTAATCCCAGGAACGGCGGATGGCGGACGGCATGAACATCCAAATGATCATCAACACCAAGGAGAACTAAAACATTCAATTACATGATACAGAGCAAGTCAAGCCTCGAATGGCTAGCTATGGAGGAAGGATACGATAGTAGCTATATGTAGACTGTAAACTGCAGACTGTAAACTGTAGACTGTAGACTGTAGACTATAGATTATAGATTATAGACTATAGATTGTAGATTATAGACTGTAGACTGTAGACTGTAGATTGTAGATTGTAGACTGTAGACTGTAGACTGTAGACTGTAGACTGTAGACTATAGATTATAAATTATAGACTATAGATTGTAGATTATAGACTGTAAACTGTAGATTATAGACTATAAACTATAAACTATAAATTATAGATTATAGATTGTAGATTATAAATTATAAACTATAGACTGTAAATTATAGACTATAAACTATAGATAGTAAACTATAGACTATAGATTATAGATTATAGACTATAGATTATAGATTGTAGACTATATCTTAATAGAGCTATATATAACTAGTAAATAATATTAATTTTTTTATATAATGTATATATTATATTAAGAATTTTATACTATATATATATTATATAAATTCTCTACATGATATACTTTTTTTTACATAATATAAACTTTTTTATATACTTCCAATAAAGTTCCAAAAAAGCTTACTAAATATCAAAATTATTTTGATTATTTAGATTATTTTTCGAATAAATACTAAATATTATTTTAAATAATGAAAATATTTTATTTAAATTAGTATTCCCTATAGTACAGCGATAGTATATATTAATTCGAAAAATAATAATAATAATAAAATAAAATATATATATCACTCTATATTTATCAAATGAGTATTTTTTGTTTCAAAATGAAGCTATTTCTAATTTTAGAAATCAATTCTATTAGTTCATTTTATTTTCGAATAAATTTTTTTATATAATTTATATATAATATATATACAATGTATTTTTTTTTACATGATGTTAATATGAGATGGGACGGTACACTATATAAAACTGTTTACATAGTAGAAAAACGTTTATATGATATATAAACCATTTATATCTCATATATCGGTTACGCATATCACCACTAAGGTAGACTATATAGACTATAGACTATAGATTGTACACAGGAACATTCGTAGAATACTCGCTCAAGGAGTCCTAAATCTTCCGAAGGGTCAAGCTTCATTTGTCTTGTCTATTTACCATGCATGCCCTGCTAGCTAGCTATTTCTTTGCTCTATGCCTTGCCGTGTCATCCTACCCGTTGCTCATTCTCTCTTTGGCTTGGTTTGACCCGATTTGACTTGACTTCACTCGCTTCAACGGTAACGATCCCCTCACATTGAATCAGCGTGGCCCACATGGAAACTCTCGGAAACAAGATTCTACTCCAAGAAGGATATCTATCAAATGTCAATTGTTCTCTCGCGTGCCACTTTGAAAATTCCAGTCGATCTCGTTCCAAAGTTACTTGGAGAGTAGAGATGTAAATACCTAGGTAAGTAGGTAGGTAGCTACCGATACTTCGCTTCGTATTTTAACCCAGGATGTATATATGTATATATGTTTATGTTACCTATGATTATAGTTAGTTGTATTTGAACCAAAGATATAAAAAGAACATCTAGTCGTCAGGTCAGTAGACAGGAGACAGTAGCCGTGTCAGTCTAAACGTTGCACTGTCCTCTTATAAATCTATTTGATCTTCTTTATCTCCTTGTCTACTTGTCTTCTTGTCTTCTTGTCTTCTTGTCTTCTCGTCTCTCCCAAGGAAATTCAAGCCGAGAAAGCGAGATCTCTTTCTTGGACCCTTTCTTTTCCATACCCCAAAGAGAAACCTTGAAAGGATTAGCCCCCCCCCGAGGCCCCCCTCATACCTACCTAGTACATACATACATACATACATACCTCCATACCTCCATACCTCCATACCTCCATACCTCCATACCTACACCACCACACCTACCTACTTGGTATCTAAGCTTGCCATCAAAAAATTGATTATTGGTCGGTTCCCCACCACAAGGCCAATGAGGAAAGCTTTCCCAACACTCTTACATACTTTACTTACTTACTTGGGTACTTATTCACACACACACACACTCTCTCTCTCTCTCTCTCTCTCTCTTCTCGAATAATACATTCATTCGTTCATTCAATTTAATGTTCCTCAAAACATTTACTCCTTTCCTTCTTCCTTTCGAATAAGGATCATGGAGGAGTAAGAAAGAGGCTTCCTTCCACCTTTGTTAACTCACGTATATTATTTTTTCCCCATTTCTCTCAAACAACCTGCATCCTATCCTATCCTATCCTATCCTATCCTATCCTCTCTCCGAATAGTACCTGTCTGGAGGAAGTAAATAAATAAATAAATAAATACTAGGTATCACATCACACGGAATACATCATTGAGCTTTCGGTCGCACAGCTATCTAATAACGCCGAATCGCAAAAAAATCTATCATTTTGTACATACATATTTGATGTTGGAATCCTCAATACTCAATGGTCAAAATTTTATATCCTCAATAAATTCCCTTGGGATCCCTTCTCACGAATCTTCTTTTTCAATTAATTTCTTTTGGCACTCATGCTTGCGATTCAACGTCTTAATATGGGTTCGTCGAAGCCACCCGAACTTGATATGCCATTTGGCTGTAAGTATCTCTTTATATTCCTCAATATTTACCTGAGTGAGTACAAAATATACGTACTAATATGATGCGTCAGACGCATTTGATTCAAATTCCATTTTTCCTTTCCCTTCACCTACCGCTCCAGCACCAGGTCCTCCCTTACTCGATGATAGCGAATCCAACCTTCTCGATACTTTCTTTGACGGCGTAAGCTCTGATCATTTTAATTACGACTTCTTCCCAAATACACAAGATGGAGGGGAGCTGGGAGGAGGGTGGGAAGAATTACCCCCGGCTTTTATGGGAACGAGGGTTACTTTTGATCAACAACCTCAACTTTCGAATTCAATGTCCTTGAATTTCGGCGATAGGAATACCGGAATGCACCCACCCTTATCTCAAGCACCTTTGTCACATTTGCCACCTTCGACTGAATCCGCAGATGTTCTAGCAGCTGCTACCGTGTTACAAAATGGGTCAAATGCTCGATCGCATAGTCTAAGCAGTGAGATTTTATTTGGAAACCATGGCTTACCATCGCATCCGGGAAATCTTCACATCAGACCACAATCCATGTCGCACTATCCTACCCCAATATCAGGACTCGATAGACCTCGAGATGGATTTATGCGGGATACGTTATATACCGAAATGATGTTTGGACCGAATCATGCCGGCCCGGATCTCATGAGAAGACCAAAACCCGTTCCTCAAAAGGTCGACATAAGATGGGGTTCTGATGCAGGATTTGGATCACCACAAGGATTTGTTCCACCACCAGATGCAGCAAAAGCCGAGGAAGCGGAACGACAAAGATTGCAGGCATTCGATGGATTTATTGGGGCAGCTCTATGTGCGGAAAGTAGTGCGGAAAATACGAGACCGAACAGTCCGACGATGCAAAAGAGCATAGCACCGCAACGACGGCAAAGCGCCGGAGTTGTCAAGGAAGAAGACACGGAGCCACCAAAGAAGCGACGGAAGAGTAAATTTAGTCCTGTTGAAGATGCGGGAGAAGACGATGAGGAACCACAGCCTAAAGTGGATGGCAGGAAAAAGAGGAAATCCGTGGTGAAACTTAGTGGAAGTTCTCCAGGACCATCGGAAGCAGGTCACAAACGACGAAAATCTACTTCGGCTGCGGCGAAATCCACCAGAGAGAATTTAACAGAAGATCAAAAGAGAGAGAATCATATCAAGAGTGAACAAAAACGAAGGACCCTAATTCGAGAAGGATTTGAGGACTTAGGGGAACTGGTACCAGGGCTCAGAGGTGGTGGGTTCAGTAAGAGTGCCATCTTGGTAATGACGGCCGATTGGTTAGAGGAGTTAATGCAAGGAAATGAAGCTCTTCGGAATAAGATCGATGCTGCGAAAGGTAGATGAGATTGAAGGACAAGTGATTGATCACTGTTCTTGCGCATGATCATTCCCACAATAAAATACTGGAAAGGGGCCATCGAATTTCGGCAGCAAACTGGTGCGAATTCTTGGAGTGAAAATGGGAGAGGGCACGAAGTGTCCGTGGAGTTTGGCGTTTGGTTCTATGGGCGGAATTCAGAGACCGTACGCAATGAGTACCTCCAAGTCTCTAGCATATAGGGTCTGAGGCGAAATAAAGATACCACGTGGAAATGATGAAAATATCATACCAGGTCTACAATCATCTTGTGGAAAAGGAAAGGAATATAATTGGTAGTAAGGACTACCTGGCTGGTTACCAATGAGGGAATAAGTACATACTGCACTGTAGCAGTATTGCAATGAATTACAAAATTTCAGACCAGACTAAATTGAAGCTTGAACGTATACATTCATTCCCATTGATCATGCTCTATAAGAAGACTCGTATGAAGCAGAGTCCACCTTGGCTGTTTAACAATTCTGATATTTTCGGGTCTTATCTGCAGCAAGGTCTATTAATTGAACCTTGAATCGCATTACACCAACTCGAGCCTTTCTCTTGCCGAAAGAAAGATCTCTCGCTCCCACTTGTCAAAATCCAATTTCCTGCTATCACTTTAATCCACGTATCTATCCTCTTTCAATCCCAGCTCGTCGTCATGATCTCATCTGTGACATTTACATACGGATATTAAACTATCGACATACACTTAAGATCCTACCTGGATGGATTTTCCTCATACATGGATATCTCGGATGAAATGTAAGATATTATCTGTGATGTGATGGAAGAATAATCTTGTGCTCTGTACGAGTATGGTTGATGAGGAGGATGTGGGTTTGTTTTTACTTTTGATGTTGGTCTTAAGTTGGCATGGTTTGTATTGATTGGGCTTTTGGGTTGGTGTGGATTGATATTGGGTTGATTTTGGAGTGGGAGGTTGGAGGTTGGAGGTTGGAGGTGATGGGTGATGGGTGATGGGTGAGCTGGGGGATGATGGGATGAGCTGGGGGATGGGATGAGCTGGGGGATGGATGGTGTGTATGGAGATTGTGTATGGAGATTGATGTCATGATACATCTGATGAGATCTCATGGTGGATGCTGTAGCGTATCAATTCCTTATTAGCGTCGACTATCGTTGAGAAAGATGTTCATCGGAGGGAGGCGTTGATGATTCATTTTTGTATGTATGTATAGACAGTGGAATATCTATGATTGATAATCTTCATGGACTGCACGATTTTGCGGGTTGAGACAAGAAAGTTGAAGAAGAAAAGATACTTTTTGTTTGTGGGTTTTCTATGATTTCATCTTCTCCCCTAAAGATCATATGCAATGTCTTTCTCACTGTATCTAAGAGCTTTTTCTGTTACTCCCTTTCCCCTGATATGTCTCTCTCTATGGTCGTGGTCGCGCGGCGGGAATTCTTAATATACATACTCACTTTCAATCTGAAATTTTCTCTGTACCATTGCTATTATCATAGCGTGATATACATCCATAAATTATAGCTATCCGTCCATTTCAATTGCGGATGCAGTACCAATCCCATAAGATTGCAATCGCAACGGTAAAGAAGCTTGTCTTTGCTGCCTTGACCGGGAAGTTGACAAATATCAAGACTTTCCTTTCATAGTGAGTTCCTCGAATAAGAAGACTCTCGAGAAATTCGATAGATAGTGTCTCGAGCTCCCTTGCGAAAAGTCGAATGTGATGAAATCGTTCGACGCCAAAATGCGTCTCGGTATGAATGTTATTTTGAACCTTTGATCGAAGGAGTAGACACATGATAATAGCAATAGCAATAGCAATAACACAATATCCGCTATATCGATATTTGTCATACTTTCCTTCTGATTCTTCACTATCTCCAGAAATAGAAGCTACAAACCCCTCAGTTCTTTTGTCTTCTATCTCCCATCTCTCTATTCCCTTTCCCTTCTGAATCTTCACCTTGATTAACTTCTTTCTCCCCATCTCCCTATCTACTCATGCGTCTAGATGACTCGCATCCTGCGGAATATTCACCATTCCAAACACAAGTCCATCTTGCTAACATGTGAACAAACAACTCATCGAAAGTACACACTCGACTAGAGATTCCGTCGACCTTGCGACTTTTGTAACGTTCAATTCATGCATCATGGTATTTAGCACTTGACGACTAACTCTGTGGATGGTCATGAACTCTGTCACTATTTAGACTTCTAGGTTCAGTCCCCCGTATCCGAGCATATGATATGATAGATCTTTCAGTCAAGGTTTTTAAGGAAACATCGCATGGGTTCAATAGAAGACGAATGTGTTGACCAGAATTGAGAATCCGACGATTCGACTAGAAGCGAAGGGTAAGTTATCTGGTTGAGAATCGAATTTCGCTCAACCTATTTGGATCTCGTGTTTACTGCAGAAGCAAGCAATGAGATGGGTCTGGTTAAAATTTGAGGATTGTGATGTAGGAATGTAGGAGAAGGGTCTCGCAAATCGTCAAGCGTGCAGTGATGGCAGCAGCAGCGGAAACCCTCAAGGATTCGTCACATGTTTGCTATTGCCACACGAATAGTGAGGATATTGACTATAAACTATTTCCGTTTGACCATAGTAAGATCGAGCTATCTTCCAAACTATAGCTATCTAAATGATCTCATGCAACCTCTTTCGGTACGCAACGAATAATAATTCGCCTAACCTTATCATACAAAATCAACAAACGTCACATTATCAGAATTATTATTTACCGCACTCCACTTTATTCTCCTTACTAATCTTCCCACATCAGCCGAATTCCCCACCAACCCCTCCAAAAGGCCGACTTGTCAATATCAATATCAATATCAATATCAATATCAATATCAATATCAATATCAATATCCCGAAATACACTCCGACTTCCAAAACATTCCTTCTTCCTCGCCTTCAAAGTTTACATTGAATTGCAATCCCTCCCAAGCCGCAACAATGGTTCTAGTCCACATCGTTCTCTTTGAATTCAAACCCTCCACTCACAAAGATCAAATCGACGAAGTATGATAATTTCCCCTTCCCTCCCTTCCCTCCCCTTCCCTGGCGCGCCGAGCCTAATCTATCCTACCCAAGTAACATGATCACACATCCCATCTCCTCTCCTCATGATATCAACTCACTAACGAAACAAAAAACAAAAGCTATGCAAACACATGCTCTCTCTCTCAACTCTCTGCATACACCCGGAATCCCGTAAACCATATATCCTAGAATCTTCGGGGGGGAGGGATAATTCGCCAGAAGGCCATCAAGTAGTGTTACACCCTGTTTTTTATGTTATTCCATCTCATCCCATCTCATTCCATCTTCCCCATCGTTATAATCACCATTCTATACCTACAATTCCACCCTTCTCCCAACATCCTTTATCTCCCTCGTCTAATGTTATAATTTCCTACTCCATCTCCTCTCATCTCCTCTCCTCTCCTCTCCTCTCCTCTCCTTTCCTCTCCTTTCCTCCTTCCTTCATCTCACTCCACATTCCCAATCATCATCCAAGTATCACACAACTAACTTATAATACTCTTCCCTCAAGGGCGGCTTCTCTCACGGTTTTGTGTTTCATTTCGCATCTACTGCCGATCGAGATTACTATGTGAATGAAGATCCAGCACATCAAGAAATTGCCAAGAAAGCGAGAGAGATAGTGCAGAATGTTAGAGTGGTGGATTATGAAATGGGCGTTTTCTAGAGAGCGGAGTTGGGGTTGCGGAAGTTGAGTGATAGATTGGATGGGATCGGGGGTCTAGGGATGATGGTACTGAAAACGTGACATGAATACCAATAATTGGAATGGAAGAATTGAGACGCTGGAGATGCACAGGGCTAAGTACTATTAGAATTACTGTCATGAAACTTGGTTTGCATTAAGTATCGGTATGCTGTACGAAATATATGCAAAGTCTATCCTGCCTGTGAGGTATCGCTGTCCCTAATTGCCAATCCGAAAAAGTGTGCCACCAGAGCGTGCTTATACGCGGGCCGGTTCCCTCCAACGCCAACTAAACGCCATCCAATGCATGTCCATGCTTATGCCCATTATATCACAAATTCTAGTACAGTCGTATCTATCGTATCATCAGTTATAAACCCTTGGAAGCTCTCTTTTCTGCTTCTCGTGCTGCTGATTCGTCTTTTGTCATAAATGATTCACCGCATCCACAGGATTTGTCTGTGCAATGTTAGTCGGTATACTCAAGAGATGAGATGACATTGAATGAAAGGTGCAATGAACTTACCGATATTTGGATTATCGAAAACAAATTTTGCGCTTAGTCTATCCTCGACCCAATCCATTGTGCTACCAATAATCTTGAGCTGTGCGGTTGGATCAATGAGAACTTTGACACCATCCTGTTCATGGACGATATCGCTGAGAGCACCTTTCTCAACATATTTCAAGTCATATGCCGAACCACTACATCCACGGGCTGCGACACTGATCTTGATAAGTTTGGCTTCAGGTTGGTTGCTCAAATCGCGCAAAACTTCGACGGCTCGTGGGGTAAGAGTGATGGTTTTCTTGAGAGGAACAAAGTTGAACTGTCGCCTCTTCTTTACAGGCTTTGACTTTTGGGCTTCCGCTTCGGTGACAGCGATCGAAGGTGGTCGAGTGTCGTGAACTTGTGGAATGCCTCCGGTGATGGACGTTTCCGGCAGAGTGGCTTCGCGGGCTGGTGGTGGTGGCGGAGGGGTAGAGAGAGTATATGTTTGCCAGGTGCTGGTTTGCATCTTGCGTTTTGCCTCAGCGCCTGTGACTCGAGAAGAGGAGAATTGACGGATGATGTGTGAACATTGTCGTAGAGGGGCTGATGGTTGTGATGAGGCAAATCTGAAGATGATGGGCGCTGATGATGTCAGAGGAGCAACCGCTCTTTGTAAAGACATCTTGAAGGGAGATCTGACTATCGAGGTATTGAAGTCAAGGTATTAGGTTGAAGAATGATATATTAAAGGTTTTGAGATGTTGTGTTAAGGGTTGATAACCTCATTTGTAGTATTCTTTGAATCCTTTAAGTTCCTACCTAGCCTGTTCTTAGAAATCATGGGCTCACACAACCTTATTAGTTCAGTTCGGCTCGGCTCACTTCGGGTCGGATCATAATTTTACCGAACCAATGGTAATGGATCTATTGTCAGCAATTCAAAGACCGTCAGACAAAGATTCACTGAAGCTGACAAAAGCAAGAACATTGTGAGGTCTTGGGGAGGAAAATCAGACTTTATACCAGAACATCTAATGAATCTAACAAAGGAAGGGTCCCGAGGTCCTTCACTCAAAAAGCACTTCTTCCAAGGTTCTCGAAGAAAGTCTAAACGTCCAATAAGAAACCGCACAGTTTATCGGAAGTACGCTATACCCCTTTATGATTAGTGCCATACACTTATCGGCCGCCGGCTAAGGAAGCTACCACATAACCCACACACGTGACACAACCCATTCCTAAATCTGGGGCTTTTGGACTACGTAAGGAGGTAAGGCCAGAGCACATCCATAATAAATTTAATAATTAAAGATATTCCATCATTTGCGACATAAGGAAAAATATCCTCGAACCATTCATCTTCTACTGTCTCTCCTTTCCCCCCCTTTGAATTGAGGATATATCAATTGCTGCCATGAAGTATGGAGCCATCTCCTCTTACTCAACAAGCTCGCCCTGAAGTATTCCAACAAAAGATTGTAGAGTTGTACGAGGCTCTATTCAAGGTGGGTTCGGACTGATGTTCCGCATTTCATAAGTGCTGTGTCGCATGATGCTCATACTGATGAACAAGTAGGATGAAGACGACCCTGATAAATCGGAAGGGTTCTGGAAGGAATTCTTCTTGTTGCGACCAAATAAAGCCAGCTTGCAAACCATTCTAAATCAATTCAGTGCCGACGATTTGCTGCATATTCAGGTATGAGGGAACTTGAGGAAATACGCATAAGCCAATACTGATTATGGTAGTTACAAACTCGACAGCTGTTTTCAAGGGCAGTAGGATGTATAAAGGCAGGAATTCATCCAGCAGATGCACATGCGCTTGATGTATGATAATGTCCCTTGGTTTGTTTGACAAGGCTGACAATCTTAGACCATTACAGCCTTCTTAGCAGCCGTCTTGTCAAAGAAATACACAAACCCAAGTTCGGATATAATAAGTGTTCTTGCAGGGTTAGATCATGTAGATGCGATATTTACAGATTTTGTTGCAGCATTAGATGTCACAATTCGAACGGGGAGGAATTGTAGGTACACCATTCAGAAACAGGGAGAGCATCGCTGACAATCGTCACCCAGTGGATATACGTCGCAAAGCTATTGAAGCAGCATTATCAGTGACTTCAGGCGCATATCAAACCAGTTTACTTTCTTATTTCACGCATCGGGATCTCTTTCCTTCTCTTATGAAAGTATGATATCCCTTTCCGTGCATCTCAACCAAATTGACGTCTGTAGTTTATTCAAGATTCAGATACCACTTCACTCACATTCGAACCATTCACTCTCTTAGGACTCTTAGTTAATTACAACAAATTCGAATTTCAAAACCCTTACAGATTACGACTTGATGATTTCGTTAATGAAGGAACTATACAAAAGATAATTCGCTCGGTGGGCCATACTTGTACGACATCCAGGGCTAAATATATTGCGATTCAAGATGATATACCAGAAGTATGGTCAATTGGGAGTACTTTGAGTATGATAGGGTTGGGAGCAATTGCTCCGGGTTCTAAACCAGCGACCCCAGCACTTGATCCAGATGCTGCAAAGGAAATGTTCTCGAAATTGTAGGTTATGGCGAAGCTTGCGTTAAATCATACTAATAGTTTCATAGGCCTGGCAGCGCAGCAGCTGTTTTATTAGCTACGTACGACTTTGCGCACGCGAACAAGCTATTTTGCTTCAATTTTGTATCAATACCTGTGGAGAAAGGAGTCGAACACCCCCTTAGTGCCTATCTATCATATACCTCATACATACTTCAACATGCGCATCTATCCTCTCGAACCGGATTTTATGCGCGCACTAACCTCATCGTTCTCCGAATATTGATTGAAGATCAAGTACTATGCAAAAAGATATGCAGTGAGGAAAGCAAAATGCCAGTCCGATTATGTCGACAAAGACAGCCATTTCTACCTTTTGTTCGTGCCGACAGGATATTTGCTGCTTATATGCTGGATGTCGCAATTGATGGTATAAATCATAACCTCCGAAAGAGACTAGATGTGGATCTCTATATTCTATGTGTGGGAATTATCTTACGAATCATCTCACATCTTTCACGATCTCGAACACGCCTCACGTACCACTGGTCTGAACTATTCCGATCCCTACTGGCACTTGTGAGATTCCTTACCACTTATACAACGGACTTGAAGAATCTCCTAAACATCGAAATACTTCTTGATGACGTCGTCAACCTCATTGCATTATCATTATCCGCCGGAGAAGCATTCCTGCCCAGTCCTGCTGCATACGACGACCTGTTTTATAAACTGGTAGAAACTGGGGAGGTACTGGTAAAATTTCGAGATAACTACAATCTTGGGAAACGACCGAAGAGTTCGATAGATACATTGATCAGTGTCACTACGCACTATAATCAATTACTTACGGATGGATCAACGGGAAAGAGGAAACATCTTACGAGTGTACAAGTTGCGGGGGTAATCAAGCAAGGATATGAAACGTTGAGTATTCAAGCCAAAGAGGGACTGGATGGGTGGGAAAGATATAGAGAAGCGGATGAGAAGACGTTCTTGAAGAAGATGGCTAGGACTGCTGTGGCAGATGTCAAAGTTCTTGTTAGTGAAATTTGATCTCGAGGGAAGATACCACGGATTGTATATTAATTCAACGATTTTACCACGTGTATACCCATGTACTTTTAATTCTAAAAACGTTGGTGGAATGATAGCTTCAATTAAACCTTCAGACCACCCAAACTCAGACCTGCTCCATAACAGGCATGCATATGGATAACATGGGAAGTAGCTGACAGTATCTATCTTTTCGTGATCCTTCTAGACGCCCAATGCCGTGGTGGATATTATGAATAGGTCAAACCAAGCAATGCACACACAATTCATGGCACAGCGCTAAACGAGGGGGCACTTCAAACCAATGAGATCTGATGATGAGGTTTAGAGATGGAAATATGGTGAACTGATTGGTTGATATGACTTTTGAGGGGTTCTTGCATCGGTACTCGTATTCCTGGTATCCGATGTCTATTACTATCTACTGGGAAGTATACTTACTATAACTATGCTTTACTTGGAATAATAAGTTAGTTGTGTACTGTGCTGTGATAATCAAGTGGTTGGATGTTGCTGGGCTTAACTACCGGTGGGGTGTCATGCAATATTGTTCTAGCGTCTCTACTCTCTAGGCTGAAAGTGAAGGGTCACGAGCTCTGATTTGTCGCTTGGACAACCCTTCCTCTTATCTTTTTTGTCTTTACTGGATATCGTTGCATCCTCTGAGAATTTGAAGGCTCAGCCAAATATATTCATCATATGCATTGTTTGAAGAGGTTTGAAGAGGTTTGAGGATACGAAAGATACGAAAGATACGAAAGATGGAGGCCTTTGTTGTGGTCTAAGATCCTCCCTGGAAGATGTCTCTGATTTACTTTGGACTCCAGCTTCAGGTTAATATGGTCAGGTCAGTCATTCGGTGGCCGAGTTTCTGGTTTGCAAAGTCGTGACTTCACACGATAAATGATGAATTACAGCAAGAGAGCTCGAGAGACGATACCATGGGTATCTGTACTGATATTACTGGTATAGTATTCTACGAATGGAGAAGGAACTTTCATGCCATTCGAGGGGTGACTTGTAATAAGAAAAATGGCTTCACAGTTCGCACCGCTTCTCACCATTTTTGTTCATCACAGCATAGACAACTTCATTCTATTAAGATATATGATCAAGATTCATTATTTTGGAATTCAAGGATATCCATAAGTTG
The DNA here is from genome assembly GCA_014898425.1 of Botryotinia globosa. NCBI lineage: Eukaryota > Fungi > Ascomycota > Leotiomycetes > Helotiales > Sclerotiniaceae > Botryotinia > Botryotinia globosa. Next base: position 1,563,785 of record RCSZ01000014.1, on the reverse strand, counting down.
CAAATCGATAACACCAGTATCAATCTTCGTCAACGGTAACGAAACCGAAGCTTTACGGCGAAAGAAGAAGATCTGGGCAGTCAACAGATACCAATCCTTTTGAAGTATCACAAGAACTGGAACAAATATCTCACCAGAACTGTATCCGCCAGAGTTATTTTGGAATCCATCAATCTTACCTAATTTCTTCTTCCAAATCTTCACTATTGCATCAGTCATACAGTGAACTATCAATCTACTGGTCATTATTAGACGTTTGACGAGGAGAGGCGCCTAATTCACCCCATTCAACCCCCCTCATTTAGGATCACGCTTCTACCAAGGAAAAGACAATCACGGAGGACGAACCAGATATCAAACATCGCTCTTCGAAATCTTCAGCGGATCAACGAATGATCATAACAACTAATCTTATTGTGAATCCGAAACAAAGCATTATTCGTCGTTATTCTTTGTTTCAACTTCTTGATTCTCAAAATAGTCTGTTTGCTTAATACTCGTGGTACTCGTGAGTTGAATGTTTTCTTTGTGTCTTCTGGTATTAAGTATACGTTCTCGCCAAATTGCTCATTCTTCCCCTCCTTACTCTCTCCCCTTTGCCCAGATCAAAGTTATTCACTTTACATGTTCCTTTTTCTCTATTGTCATTACAATAATAAAATCAATTTCTCGCTTCGGACATCTTCGGAATTCAACAATAGAAACAATAGAGCAAGGTTCTCTATTGTGACTCCTTAATACACTCATTAGTTATTCACAATATCATTCTTCACCACAACCTCAAGGTTCTGTAGTCAAGTCGACTCTCGCAGCACTTCCTACAACATAATCAAACGCTCCCAAGAGACTTTATACTTTCTTTTAACACCTCGAACTTTACTTTTACTCAAAAATCAACCCAACCACCAGCCTGCATAGATTGCATAGACTACACTGCACCACTGCAGACTCCTAATACGAACTTTTACCCTGGAGGTAATTCGATACAAGATAGATTGCTAAGATGGATGCTTTTAAGGGCTACATAGCTTCTCAGAAGATCCAACATTCTCACGCTCCTTCCAACGATTCTTCCATCAACAGCGGCCACGAGATGCACCCTTACGGTGTCAATCGAAATATAAATGCTGCACCTGCCGATGACTACTATACACCATACCTCGGTCTTCGAGCACGCTTATCACAGACATGGATCAACAGATGGACAATTCTCTTGCTACTTATCATCGTCCGGCTCCTTATTTCTTTGGCTGGTGTCAAAGGAGATATCGCTTCAGCCAAAACCGAAGCATTATCAGCCTGTAGTAGTGTTGAGAATGTCGGAAGTGCTATGGCTTCTATGCCCCATTATCTCTCTCAGGGTGTGAACAGCATGGCCGCTGCTGGTATCACAAAAGCTGTTAATGGTATGATGCAAATGCTTTACATGAGTCTCACTGGTGTTGAAGAGATTGTTCTTTTCGTTATTCATATGATGACCTCAACATACATGTGTCTCATCACCTTGGCCATTACCGGGAGTCTTCAAGTCGCTATACAAATGATCGAAGACGTTGGCGCTTTCATGAACAAGTCCATCGATACCATCACCGGAGATATGTCATCTGGACTCAAATCATTCGAAGATGATCTCAATGGCTTCTTGTCGAAGATCAATATCGGTGGTATCTTTGGAAGCAGTACTTCACCGCCATCAATCGACTTTAGTAAAGAGATCAGCAAACTCAATTCCATTCAAATCGATCCTACAACCATGGACGCCGATCTCGCCAAACTCAATGCATCCCTTCCAACATTCGACCAAGTCCAAAACTTCACCGATAACATCATCAAACTTCCATTTGAAGAGGTAAAGAAACTCGTGAATGAATCCATGATCGCTTACAAGTTCGATGATTCGGTCTTCCCAGTTCCTCAAAAGAAGGCCCTGACATTTTGTTCCGACAACACCGCCATTCAAGACTTTTTCGTCGGTCTCGTTAAAACCCTCGACACAGCCAAGAAAATTATGCTCATCGTCCTCATCATGGCTGCAATCCTCGTTTGTATTCCCATGGCCTACCGTGAAATTTGGGGTTGGCGTAGTATGCAAAGACGAGCCGCCTTACTCAAAAGTCAAAACTATACTAACGAACTGGATATTCTCTATCAAGCTCATCGTCCCTATACTTCACAATTCGGCCTCAAACTTTCGAGGAGGTTCAAGAGCCAAAAGAATCAAATCTTGGCAAGATGGTTTATCGCATATGCGACATCTATCCCAGCACTTTTCGTTTTGGCTCTCGGGTTGGCGGGCCTCTTTACCTGTCTCTGTCAATACATTATCTTAAAAACCCTCGAAAAAGAAATCCCGGCGCTCGCAGCCGAAGTTGGAGACTTTGCAGAACATGTCGTCAAAGCTTTGAATAATGCATCGGAATCTTGGGCTTTAGGGGCTAATTCTGTCATCAATAATACGAACACGGAAATCAACGATAATGTTTTTGGTTGGGTTAATACGACAACAGGAGCTATCAATGAGACCTTGAATGTTTTCACTGATGAGATGACCAATGCTCTCAATGTCACATTTGGTGGTACCATCCTCTACAAACCTATTATGGGTGTCTTTGAATGTTTGGTTGGACTCAAAATTGCGGGTATTGAAAAGGGTCTTACATGGGTTAGTGATCACGCTCATGTAGAATTCCCCGAATTCCAACCAGACGTCTTTTCACTCGGTGCAGCTGCCTCTCTCACGAATTCAACGGCAGACGATAATTTTCTCGCCAACCCTGCTACGAGCACCACAGACGAGATTACAGACGCTGTGATTAAGGTGGGAAAGAAATTGGAAGCGGTCATAAGACAAGAAGCTCTCATTTCTACCGCACTCGTTATTCTCTATTTCGCCATCGTTCTCATCGGGTTAATCCGTGTGATAATTGGCATGTGTGGAAGAGATAAATCGCGCGCGGAAGGTGGCTCAGCACCGACTTCACTCTATCGCAATACCGATGTCGAAGCTCCTAACCAACATCTGCCGGAGATCTCACGGGAGAAATTCGGTGCCAGTGGAAACGATGGTTGGCATCAGGAACATATGAGGGCAGGTGGGGATTCGATAACGCGAATGCCGTTTGGAGGAGGTGATGGTGCTTCAGATGATCTTCCGTATAATGGTGCCCCGGCGCCCACATACGAAGCATCAATTGCACCGATAGAGCGATTGGGAGTGGTTCCCGCAGGAAGAGTTAATAGGAATCGGGGACCATGGGTTAGAGATGAGAAGTCTCAAGAATCATGGGAGGCGGATGATATGCAGATGAGAGCTACGAGTAGTTATGGACATTTGGAAGAGGGAGATGAGAAATCATCCGGATGGGGAGCCCCGCCGAGAAGAATTTGAAAGCTGGGTCTTTATTTTGAATGGGAAACGACTTTATGATTGAGGGATAGATAGATATGATTATTGCATACATACGTCGTACATAGGCGTAACATGTGGATTTAATGGACACACATTAGAGAGACGATGGGTTGAATCAATGGGAAAGGAAGGCATGGCGAAATAACACGTTTAGAGATTTGTATAGAGTAATTTTAATTTCGCCTGATATCCCACGTCCATACATATATGTATTTCAACTGAGAAATTCTTTTTTGGTACTTAATTTCTAAGGGAAGCTCTATAGGTATATTACTTCTTTTCCTTGGAATATTCTTTTGGTACTGTAATAGAATCTATACATAATCTATACTATAGAATCGAGGGGGGATGAAAGCAAATCACCTTTTGATTTTAGAGCATGACAGTAACGTATTGTATATTAAGTTATCTCACGTATCTCATTTTTGGGGGGGAGTTATTGATTTTTCGTCGTCGTCGTTGTACTGTCGTCGTAGTCGAGAAACTTAATTTTTTTTCCTTCTGCGAAATTCTATATTTACTATTTACATTCCCTCCATCCATGGCAAACCTACGATTGTTGATGGAGTAGAGTAGAGTAGAGTAGACCTTTTTCATATCGCTTGATGGATATTTATTCATTCCACGGATTCTTCATCGATCGATCTATCGATCGATATGAAGATATCAATCGACCACCCTACTTTCGGGCCACCCCTCTTTCGGGCCACCCTTTTACACCAAAAATCACTTTTTTAATCTATTAATATTTTTAATTAATATTGAATATAATTTAATAAAAACTTATATTTCTATAATTCAAGTTATTTTGAATCTATTTTGAATCTATTTTAAAAAATTTAGATTTTTAGATTTTTTATAGATCGATTTCTGAGGCTTCAAAATATCGATTTTCAGTTTATATAGAAATTATGTATAAATTTAAATTTTTATAAAATCTAGAATACCTTTTAAAGAAAAATAGCTAAAAATAAATAATAAAATCTTATTATAAATTTATAAAATATTCATCTTGGAAAATCTTCAAAAAATAAAAGGTTTCTTATGAATAAATAGTTAAAAAGATATTTTCAAAATTGCAGGGATTGTTTATATTATTCTCAACTCACTGTATGCTATATCTCTATATCTATTCATTTTTTTTTTTCATTTTTTTTTAAAATTTCTATATAGATTCAGATTTGAATTTTTCAAAAAGATATATAATTTTCTTTTAATAATTGTTGTTAAAAAGTCATTGAAGATTTTAGAAGATTTTAAATTTATATATAATTTTTATGTAGTTTATATATAGTTTATATATAGTTTATATATAGTTTATATATAGTTTATATATAGTTTATATATAGTTTATATATAGTTTATATATAATTTATATATAGTTTACATATAAATAGAAAATCGATATTTTGAAGCTTTAGAAATCGATCTAGAAAAATATTAAAAATCTACAAATTCTAAGATAAGCTTAAAATAATTCAAATTATATATATATTAAATTTTATTAAATTTTATTCAATATTGATAAAGATGTTGATAAAGATATTGATAAACCAAAAAGTGATTTTTAGTGTAAAAGAATAGCCCAAAACAAAAGTGACCCGAAAGTAGGGTGGTTGACTTAATGTTTGTTTATTTATTTATTTATACATTTATACATTTATTCATCCGTGGTAAATGTAGGCTATGTATTGTACATCTGCATCTGCAACCATTATGGTTATGATGATGATTATAATCCAATCTGATTAGGTAGGTCAATCAACAGACAAAAACAGATATTTCTATCAAATGGAATCTTAGTTCAAAGCTCCTCCGTGTCACAAAACGTTCAAAAGATTGCGCATGTACTTCTATGAGATACGATGATTGATTGAATCTAAAATAAATGAACAAATGAAATGGTATCACTAATAATACTCTATCGTAACTGCAATCTATGATACATACATACGTATATATATGTTGAACATGAATATCCATCTACCGTGGCAAATGCTCTCGAACTCCTGTTGCCGTCATCCCATCTGTAGAACTCCCTAAAAGGTAGAAATGTATAGAAGTCTGCCTTTACCCAAAGGAAAATCGTAAATCCAAGGAAAAAAGAAAAGGTATCGTGTTTATGATTTGTCAAGACTCTCCATCAACTCATCCACCCTCTCATTCCCTCGTAAAGACCTTCCCACTCTCCATTTCAATGTCACTTCCATTGCTCACCCTCTTCAATTGTTCCAATCCGTCGTGCTTGCTTCTAAACTTAAAGTTTGCTTCCAACCACGCTCCTCTCATGGCAATTCCCGGATGTATTACTGTAAGTCCTATACACGCAATAGCAATCATGACACCTTCCAAAATCATAAACTCGACCTCATGACCAATGAAAAGGGGGCCATTGAAGCCACCCGATAGTTCTACACATCTGTAGATGGAACGAATGAGGATAGTAACTGTCGCGAGGCAAAGTCCGCCGAGGAAAGATTTGAAGAAAGCGGAAGAAACAAGATCGGTGTAGCGAGGATTCCAGGATCCTTTTGCGCGGCGAACTCTCCATGCGAACTCCGTGCAGAGAATGGCGAAGAGGATGAGGGAAAAGACTTGGAAAGCGAGACCTGCTAACATGATATTTTTGCCCAATTCTTTATCGTCAAGGTTATCGGCAGTTGAAGCGATGGCGCCACCAGCGGCTTGGAGCACGAGGGAGATGATATCACAGGCGCAGAAGATGATGGTATATGTTGCTGGTCTGAAGCGAGAGATTTCTTGGCCGTAAATAATGACGATTCGAGACAGGCAAAGGTAGATCGCTGCGGTGAGGAAAGCAGGGGCGATGGTTAGAGTGATGAGATACATTAGGAAGTAATCGTTGTCGAAAGGATATTCATAAATGAGAACTCTGGCAATATAACCGATGACTTCGGTGAACTGATGGACGAGAAAGTTAGTCTTGTAATCTTCAACTTCGTTTGTATTCATATCCACTTCTGATTAAACCGTGGGGTGGACCTTGACAAGTGTAGAACATACCAATCCAAGAAGCATAGCACCCATATATCCCCATGTTTTGAACTTAATCCCTAGAGCCAACTGCCCAATACAGAGTACCGCGAACACACCGGCGAATATGGCATTTCCAACTACGGTTGGTCGATACAGGAAAGCTGACATGGAAAGATCACAAGTTTCAAGTGTACACAAACTTGAATCCATGAGTAAAGTCACGTTGCCGTAACCACCACCATGTCCATCGGAATGAGTTAAATTAGACATTTGAGTTGAATCTGAAATAGAAGTTATATTCGCCATTTTGATATCGGCTGTGAAGCGAGGGATAAGGAAGGGAGAGAAGCAATAAATGTTACTCTGAACTGGAGAAACGATGAGAATGGAAACCGAGGAGAATGTTTAGAAAGATGATTGCAGCTTGACATGTTGAACTTGAGAGGCATCCAGTGACCTTTAATAATTCCAACACCAGGCAGTGCAAATTTGTTGATAATGTAGATGTCGGCATTGCGGAGTATCTTGAGTGCGAGGTATACGACAACAACACGGACATGCCAATGATATCGACAAAGAGGCTTATGTCAGTTATGAGGTAAGCAAATTGGTAACCATGATTGGTTCAATCGTAGAACTGATTGCAGACTATACGACTTGGCCCTCCAAGATCCAATCTTTTAAGGTTAAACCCTTTATGAAGCCATTTCGTTTCCTCATGTCAAGTTGTCAACGAACAGAGATGGATCGTAGGGTATGATTGGGAGGGATCGTATATTGCAAGGCTGAATTGACACACGTGCAGGAAGATTTGAAACAATATGAAGCGCCATCAGGAACGATGATGAAATTGGGTACAGCGATGTTATATTTAGAATGGAAGAATCGAATTTGAGAATCAAAAGCACTTGCTTTTTGTTTTGCCATTGCCATCTGGGCTGGCCTTATCATTGATGGATAAGATAGACAACCTTGCTGCCGCGGAAGCCACTCGTAACTGGACCCAACTCTGGATTACGAGTAGATTACGGAGCAGATTACGTCAAAAGGATCCCTGGTGTGTTGTTGTGGACCTGTGGTTGAGTTTGTGCTTACGGAGTACACACAAGTTACAACACAGAAACACAGGAACACAGGAACAAGTTACAACACAGAAACAAGTTACAACACAGAAACACAGGAACACAGGAACGCGGGAACACGGGAAATTGGGCATTTCTTTTTGAATTGCTGACCAAGCAACATTCATTGCTAGTGCCATCCATATATGCCAATCCGCATGGTTCGGACGAGACAATGCCATAAAAATGTAAATGCTTTTCACACTTCGGACGAGGCAAAACAATTTTCCAGACTGCACTTGATTGTATTGGTATATCAAATACAGCACAGCAGACGATCAACGGTCTGGAAGAGACCAAATTCAGACGTCTCTCTTGCCTCTCCGTCAAATGAAGTCGGGTGTGGGAGCCAAGAGATTACCGGTGCTCGCGCATGCCATGAATATCGATTGATAGAGAAACAATTCACGGTTGGTTATCTCCTCATCTCTTGTGCACTGCAAGCCATCTGAAATGGATTGTGGGTGATCCAACGAGATATCAATTGGCGTCAAATCTGGAATGGGAACAGCAAAATTCCGAGAGAAAGAAAGTACAATGCTCATCAAGTGGAATTCAGCTCGAGGTACCTAGGTATGGTTGGTCGCAACAGATAGGCGCACGAGAGGTGAGTCGACCGCCTTCAGGTGTACGGTTTTGGCTGGCTGAGACGATAATTATCATTGACTCGTCCTGTGGTGGAAGTTTTCCCATATGGATGATGGCGGCCTGGTAACACGATGAGCTACCAACACTTTGGTCTGTCACCCCAAGAGAGCACTATCTAAGAGTGTTGTGCAGTGTGAGCAGTCAAAAAAGGAGACGGGGAGGGAGGACGATATATATTATTATTGTTGCCATGAGTACCTAGGTAGTGTACAGCGATGCAATGCAACGAATGTCATGTGATATAATATAATATGGAAAGAGGTTTCTAGTCGACGATAAGGTAAAGACTGTACTTGTACTGTACTACACCTAGCTTCATATAGCTACCTAGTACTCTAAGCTTCACTTCATATACTTCATACAGCAATCAAGCACTCAAGCAATCAAGTGGCAGGCAAACTTTAAACATTCTCGAGGCATTCAAATGGGATTCAGATCAGAGCATTCAAGGATTCAAGGATTCAAGCATTCAAGCATTCACGCATTCACGCATTCACGCATTCACGCATCCACGCATCCACGCATTCACCGACTTCACCGACTTCACCGACTTTCCCAATATTACAACCAAGATTAATGTAATGCAAGTTATGCAACGGACGACATGATTACCTAAGAAAATGGTCAAAGCTTATCGCACGTGATGATAATCAATCCTTACTAACAAATGAAAATAAAGTGGTCCGATTTCGCTCTTCACAACAGGTGGAGTGTAAAAACTATAGCATCTTTTATGCATCTTTTATGCATTATGTATGTTGTGTATCTGCATAACCCTACACACCTCCCAATTCACTAACAGAGTCAGAGTCATCCATAGTCGTAGTCATAGTCATACCTCCTCATTCGAAAGATTTTCCTTGGAAAGCATAAATACCTTCTTCTTCTTGTACATGAGAAATTTTCTTTCTTCTCTCTCTCTCTTGTTGGAATCAATTCACTTTATTATCATATCAATTGAACATTATCAACCGTGGTTTTCCCATCTACCACATAATTCTTCTATTGTCTAACCATATTCTATCCATCTTAAGAAGAAGAAGAAGAAGAATTCAATTCCTTTGAGAGAACCAACAACAAACACCATTCGAGAGTTTGTTCTTTCCTCACCAACCTCAATCAACAGCCATAAAAACTCCTCAATAACGTCACAATGTGTCCTTCCTGTGAGCCAGAGCAGGCTTTGGAGACTATTGCCGCTCATGCTAATGGTAATGGCACTACTACTTCTAATGGATCAAACGGTAGTGCGCATCCCTCTCAGTCTCCAATGTCGATACCGATACTAACTTATCAATTAATTCTAGCTCACCCAGGATACACAGCCATTGAGACCAAGAAGAACCCACATCCAGCCAAGAGAGATAACCCATATCAACCCGTCGGCGATTTCCTCAGCAATATCTCGAGTTTCAAGATCATCGAAAGTACTTTGAGAGAAGGTGAACAATTCGCCAATGCCTTCTTTGATACCGAGAAGAAGATCGAAATTGCCAAGGCATTGGATGACTTCGGTGTCGACTACGTGAGTCAATTGTCATTTATAAAATTCTCTTTGGTATATTATACTAATACGAATTCGCAGATCGAATTGACTTCACCAGCTGCTTCAGAACAATCAAGAGCTGATTGTGAAGCCATTTGCAAGTTGGGATTGAAGGCTAAGGTTGGTACCAGTCTCTGCACACTGAAATTCATACTAACTCTCATAGATTCTTACTCACATCAGATGTCATATGGATGACGCAAGAATCGCAGTACAAACTGGTGTTGATGGAGTGTAAGTTTGATTATTCCCCCGCAGAATTATCACCACCTCTAACATGTCTCAGTGATGTCGTTATCGGTACCTCATCTTATCTTATGGAACACTCCCATGGAAAGGATATGACCTACATCAAGAACACCGCTATTGAAGTTATCGAGTTCGTCAAGTCACACGGCATCGAAATCAGATTCTCTTCCGAAGATTCTTTCCGATCCAACCTCGTCGATCTCCTATCAATTTATTCCACTGTCGACAAGATTGGTGTTAACCGTGTTGGTATTGCTGATACCGTTGGATGCGCTTCACCAAGACAAGTTTACGATTTGATCAGAACCCTTCGTGGTGTCGTGAGCTGTGATATCGAAACACATTTCCACAATGATACTGGTTGCGCTATCGCAAACGCATACTGCGCCTTGGAGGCTGGTGCTACTCACATCGATACCTCCGTTTTGGGTATTGGTGAGAGAAACGGTATTACTCCTCTCGGTGGATTGATGGCTCGCATGATTGTCGCAGACCGTGAATACGTCATGGGCAAGTACAAGCTCCACAAGCTCAAGGATATTGAAGATTTGGTCGCACAAGCTGTTGAGGTTAACATTCCATTCAACAACTACATCACCGGTTTCAGTGCTTTCACCCACAAGGCTGGTATTCACGCCAAAGCTATCCTCAACAACCCATCTACCTACGAAATCATCAACCCAGCCGATTTCGGTATGACCAGATATGTTCACTTCGCATCCAGACTTACTGGATGGAACGCTATCAAGTCTCGTGCCAACCAATTGAACATCGAGATGTCTGATGAGCAATACAAGGAGTGTACCGCCAAGATCAAGGCCCTTGCCGATATTAGATCCATCGCAGTTGATGATGCCGATTCAATTATTCGTGCTTTCCACAGACAAACCAAGACCGGCAAGGCTGTTGAGCTTTTGCCAAATATGACTGAAGAGGAGAAGGTTTTGTTGGCCAAGAAGGAAGCTGAGATTTCTGGTGTTCCCGAGAAGCGCAAGTTGGATGAGGTTGCCGAAAGTCAAGCTAAGAAGGCTAGAAATGACGTTTCCGCATAAATGATGAGAGGATGAGATGACGTCTAATTTGAACCACATCTAGTCTGTTAGGGGGTAGCTGAATTCTTCCCAGACAAGATGGATCTAAAGGAAAGTAGTTGAAATCTTCCTAGATCTCGGTCCAACGATGATTGAAATCTCCCTCATGGACACTTCGTTTATCGAAACAAAATGGCGGGCTGAAAAGTTGCTTGTGCTATTTGATATTTCTTTCCTTTTTTAAGTTGATGATTTGGACGGCCTTTGAAAAGACTTTGCGGGATACACAATTTTTGCGAGCTTTGCTTTGGGTTTGATGGATATTCAATTGTAGCATTACATCATACAGTTGGTATGAATTGAGGAAGGCAAGGCACATTACTTTTTTCGATAGTTGGCGGGAAAATACAATTCTATGGAATTGCATGGTTATTGATGAAATTGTGACTGAATTATCATGGTGATTATTTCTTTGTGACATGATGTGAAGTGCGAAATCAAGTAAGCAGTTGAAAGATTAGATCTTGAGGTCACCGTCGTGTTGCGCGTTTGATGGCCTAGAAATCTTTTCCTAAATAATCAAGCAGTATCAAAATCATAATCATCTCTATCAAGTCTGGAAAGATTTCATCGAAGAATTAATCCACTCATTCATTGGTTTCAATTATTTACCACCCTAAAATATGACCACCCCATTTCATCACATCGCAACAAAGTTTCATTACCGATCCGTCCAATTCTTCCCTCCCCACAAATTATTCTTTTTATTCGAGATAAACCCTCCAGCCCCTACAAGACAGCAACGACACCCAAAACCGCACCCATCAATCCTCCCACCATCTGAACACTCATTGCAGGCGCCGCGTTTGTTGTAACCGAAGCGGGTGAACTTGTAGATGAAGATGCGGATGCAGATGCAGATGCCGAGCTTAATGCTGAAGAAACAGCTGCACTGGCCGAGCTGGATGCCGAAGAAATAACTGAACTGACTGAGCTCGATGCCGAAGAAATCGCCGAGCTGATTGCTCCTCCGGGATTCGAAGATGTCAATGCAGTACCGTTCGCGCTTGCAGTAGACGATACGCTGGTGTTGGTGAGAATGCTCACAACGCCACCTGGATTGCTAGAGCTCAGTGCGGTTCCTGTCGCGCTTACATCTGCAGTTGTGGAGCTTGCGAGACCGCCGGGATTCTCAGATGTGATGGCTTGGGTGGTAACACTTCCAGTGACTGCCGTGGCAGAGGCGCTGAATGATGAGCATAGAGCAAAGCCTACGCTCGCGGCGGACGCGAGTTCGTCGACGTTACACGCGGAGATGAGACAGGGGGTTACGGCGGTTTGGATGGCGGCTTGCGCGGTGCCGCATTGGCAGGCTTGGTCGGTGGCGCCGCAGCCGGCGACGGAGATGGCGCTTTGGAGACAGGAGACCTGGTGGGTGGGTTAGTGGGAAGGGAAGTATATTTATGGAGGGGGGGTGGAAAGTGTAGAGGGAGAGGGAGCGAAAGGAGAGAAGATAGAATAGATGATGAGCGGTGAATTTGGATGAAGAGGGGAGAGAAGTAGCAAATGAAACTTACAGCGCAAGCAGGTTCAGCACCGAAATTCTGTGCAGAGACAGCGATGAAAGTACCAGCGATGGAGAAAGCGGTTGAGAATCTCATTTTGACAATAATCTTATTGTACTGGAATCTCGATAGTTCTTTCAATCGTCCCGTTTGTTATCTTGTGATGGATTTGTTTATTGGGATATCTCTTCGATCGATCAATGTCAAAGAATACAACCTTATCCGTTCCCTCTCCAATCAACCACTTGATCAAAACAACAGTGAATGAATATACAGTATATCGAAAACGCGTAAACGAGAATCAAGAAATAATCACAAAAACCGAATTGAAATTTCCCATAAGACGATAGCAATGGGGACCTTTTTAACTCTCCAAACACGAAAGCTACCCTTGCCTAGCACACTTCGCTGCGGGGAAAGATGATGAACAGGACAGGGAAGCACTTGCCGTTCTATCATCATGCAGGTTTTATATATAGATTGTCGATGTTCTTGGATGGAATAGGAAGCTCGAATTAGGTTTTGTGGTTGAAGGGTCCGGCTATTGTTTCTAGGTAATGTATGTTTGAGGGGTTTTTATTTGATAGGTTGAGATGGGTTAGGAAGGTTACCAAGGTAGGTAGGTAGTAGGTAGTAGGTAGGGTTGGGCATATATAATATAATATTTGAACGTATTGATCAACAAATTATGATATGTAATATTAGTCAAGCAAATTATATATCGATTTTTCCTATACAATAAATTTGAAAGAAAAATCAAGCCGAAATCCTTAAAAATAAGATTTTTTTCTGAAATCATATGATTTTATATCATATGATATAAATCATGTGATATAAATTATGTGATATAAATTATGTGATATAAATCATGTGATATAAAAATCCATAATGGCTTTTTTGACAACCCATCGGAGAATACCTCTGAATTTTCCCCACTTTCATTCATTCTAAGGGTTTGATTGGCCGTCAAATCACGTGCATAATCTTGGCGTAATATTTTATACCAATCAAAAAACGTTATATTATAAAAATATGTAATCCTCAGCCGGATTATATAATTTGCCCAACCCTAGTAGTAGGTAGTTGTTGCATTTTGGGAAGACTGTGCGATTGGAAGATGGAATGTTATTAGTGGTTTATTGGGAAAAGTTAGTTATATTGTAGAAAGCCACGAGGTGTGAGGTACGAGGAAGGGACGATGTAGGGTTAGGCATATATAATATAATATTTAAACATATTAGTTAACGAAATATAATATATAATATTAATTAAGCAAAATATATAACTATCGATTTTTTCTATATGATAAATTTAAAAGAAAAATTCGACTGAATTCCTTAAAAATATGATTTTCCCCTGAAATTATGTAATTCTGAAATTATATAATATAAATTATATAATCTAAATATCTTTTAAAATCCATAATAGCTTTTTTAATAATCTATTGGAGAATGTCTTTAAATTCACCCCATTTTTATTCATCCTGAGGGTTTGATTGGCCATCGAATCATGTGTATAATCTTGGTGTAATATTTTATACCAATCAAAAAACGTTTTAATATAAAATATGTAATCCTCAATTTTGGCCCTAGTACAATGTCTTTTGATATTGATATTGATATCTTGACAATCTTTCTCGGAGAATCCACTCATAAACCAACGGAATTCATCAACACACAGATTGACACAGTACAGTACAGTACATACAGTACAATATATCGATGCCCCGTCCCAGAAATCCTCACCCAGTCACAGTAAGTAAATAGATACCTGGGTATTTCAGCGCAGGACCGACCCATCACGATCAACATAATCCCTCCAGTAACCTTATCAAGCAGCACGCGTTTTCATCATCCAATTCCTCTACTACTTACTTCGTACTTCGTATCTCCTTTCCCTTTCAACCTTCCTCTCTTGAAATGGCTCCTATGAAAACTTGAAAGGAAAGAAGAAAATCTTGAAACCTTAAAACATGCACCTCCTAAAGATGGTAATTCGGGCCAGCCATCTTGGCGGAGTCTGTGATTCACACGTGGCGTCGTTCGGTGTGCAGTGTGCAGTGTGCAGTGTGCACCCAGCCATCTTTTGCGTGTTGGCAATCTTACACCATCGTGTTGCTTGCTTGCGAATCGCGATGGTATGGCATGGAGAGATATGGTGAGGAAAGATGGTGAGGAAAGATGGTGAAATGGTGGCAGGTGAGGGGGTTTTTCAATTCCTCGTTCGTGTTTGCGATCTGTATGATGATTGGTGGTTATGGGTAGATCCTTGGATATCCTACTGGTTGATATCAATCAATTTCTTAAATGCTTTGGATTCACAAGCAGCTATTTTTGGAAAGTGCAAGAAAGCGTGAAATAATGAGGTGAGTGATGTGGATACATATATATGAATGCGACAAGTTGTCGCGAGATTTAAGAGATTACGATATTTCAATCAGATTCAATATTTCAGAACTTTGGGTGGTCAGATTCAATTCAGATTGTTAGACGCAATCCAAGAAAAGACCCGGCTAGAACATCACCGCTATGAGGTGGACAATAGTGCGGATTAGCTTAATGTAACTAATAAATCGTCGCTTTCCATCAAAATCTATTTTCGGGAACTTAGGAATCGAGTAGTACTCATCCTAATATCAATCAGTATTGCCCTGCATTATCATGTGACACTGATGGAAGGCACAGCCTCTCTCGAGCAAATCTGACCTCTTGACGTCGTAAGCAGATGTTGTTGGTGATTTCTGCCCAGCTTTGTTCTTTCTTGGCATCTAGCTCCGTGGCTATCTCTGGCTCTTGCTTCTATGATATCGCTGCTTTCTTCCTCGATAACATGTCTCTCATCCTTCCCGCTCCGAATCTCAACTAAGCGTCCTTCTGATTCTTCTTCTTCCATGTATTCATCTCCATCAAATTTGATAGAAGGAATAGTTTGATAGAAGGAATAGTTTGATAGAAGGAATAGTTTGATAGAAGGAATAGTTTGATAGAAGGAATAGGAATATCTGGATCTAACACCATCTCTCCCACTTTCGTAGTATCTCCTTTACCTGGACCAATCTTTATTCCTGGCGAGCAAGTCTCCTCATCAGTCTCAATAGAGGCAATAGGAATATCTGGATCACTTATTTCCTCATCCACTCCCAACTCCACATCCATTTTCTTTCTTACACTCCTATCCACTTTCTTACACTCCTACCCACTTTCTTACACTCCTACCCACTTTCGAGCAATCAAACTCCCCAGATTCCTCCCCTTCAACATGTAAACACCCCCCCTCCTTCTTGCTCTCCAAACACTCACTCCCCACCAAACATCGACAATAACATCCACACTGTCCGCATTCCCTACACACTTCCCCTGCACAAATCCTCCATCGATACCAAAGCCCCCTATACCTCCCAGGAAACCTCATCCTTTCCACAAACTCAAAATCATACGCTCGTCGCATATCTTCGTAAGCACAAAGATGTATGTATTAGCCATGCTTTCCCCTCTATGCTTTGTAATCGCACAAGAAAAAGTAATGGATACACATACTTTCGCGCCATAGAGATTTATCTGTGACGTACACTAAGAATGGTTCGTACGCAGGCGCATCGGGATATTGACTCGCAAGGCGAGAGTGTCTGGAATTCCACGTCTTGTTATATTGACGCGTTGCTATGTTTTGGCTTTGGGAGTTCAAGGCCTGGTGAGGACGCCAGTTGTATTGTGGATGGTAGTGAGGGGTTTGGGATTCGCTTTTTGAGGGCTGGGTCTAGGGTTTTTGGACATGGTGTGTGATGGTTGCTTTGCTTTACAGGCTGGTGATGTTTGTTGTTCCGTTTGTGAGAGGAGAGATGAAGGGATTTCTTCATCTTTTATTCTACATGCGCTAAAGTCTTGATATCTCGAGCAGAAAAACAAAAAGGTCAGGAGTTTTGAACGAGAATACCCTTCATATTTTCATTTTCCGAATACATGTTTGATGTTGCAAGAGGTCATCGGTGGATATCTCAGAGCTCGAGTCCTTAATTCCAATTCACTTGGTCCATTCGTCCATATATCTTCTCTCGATCCGAGATGAGGCCCCCAAAGAACTTACACGCTCCGAATGATTCATCTTGCATGATAGCTGGATAAAAATTCCAGGGGAAGCGAGATCTGTCGTTCAGAAGATTCTTTCCTGGAATCATCGCTTTATGCGTCGAAGTGCCTGCAGCAAACATGTCGCTGCCATAAGACACATTTCAACAGCATAATTTCGGTGAAAATTATCCAAGAACTAGTACCCCTTTCTTTCACATTTGTTGTCAATCTGGATACAAATAAACTCGGTCAAAGATTAGTGACATGCGTCTCTTTGTCCATATATACCTTTGTAGAAACCAGACAAATACTTCAAAAATCTTTTGCAGGCGAAGGAATATTATTAGTGATGGAGCTATATAAAGTGATTAATTAACAAGACTTCTTCAAAGCTTGTTTATGGCAGTGATATTACCACTTTCCTAGCAGAAACCCCTTTCCTCTGTATTTCTATCCCTTTTTCTACAGATCCCAAACCATTCCCAACAACCATAGCCTCAGGAGCGGCAACAAAAACACCTTTCTCCAACGCTTTCGAAAGAAAATCCCCAAAAATTGCCTTGCCTATGTCATTCATTGCCACAGTTGAGCCTTCAACGAATGCGTTGTCAATTCCTCTGACCATCTTCTTAATTTGGTTAGAAATTATCCAAGGAACGAATGTACAGATAACTTTCGGAAGTATGAATCTTTTTGGTGGCGGAAATGGTACGGGATAAGTCATCATAGAAAGGAACTTCCTCCCTTTACACTTATTGAGAATATCCATGCATGCATCGGCAGATCCTTGTCCTATGGAAATTGCACCGGCGGTAGTCTTGCCGTTAAATGCATTTATAATATCAGGAATGGCAGTCTTGCTATTGTAATCAAAGACTTGACTTGCACCAAGTTTCTTTAAAAGGTCGAAGTTTCTGGGAGATGATGTAGAAAAGACTTCGTAACCTGCTGCGACGGCTAATCTAAAGCTTATTGTTAATATGATATCACTACGGGAACGAAGGGGATAGCAAAGGCAGGATAAAGACTTACTGTATAGCATTGACGCCAACACTGGTTGAACCGCCCCAAATAAGTACAGTCTCTCCCGTTGATTTTGGCGACAAGGATGGCAATCCTAGCGCCAACTGGTCCTTTTGGAAAAGCCCGGCAGCTGCGGTAGAAAGTGCCAAAGGTATCACACAAGCTTGCTCATAAGATAGTGTGTGAGGTATGTGCGAGGTCATATTATCCAAAAGGACAGTATAGAGTTGAAAACCACTTTGCGTCAGGACATTGGATGATTCTGTGAGACCCATTGCCATACCTGCAACGCGATCTCCAACCTTAAATCGTGTAACATCAGGGCCAATTTCAACCACTTCTCCCGACACATCATATCCAGGAATGCATGGATATTTCACCCACGGAAACATAAAGCTGCCCATATCTTGCTTAATCCAATCTACCGGGTTCACGGCAACAGCTCCGTTTTTCACAACAATTTCATTCTTCAAAGGTCGAGTATAAAGCGCAGGTCTAACCTCCAGCTTACCAGACAGTTCCAACCATAATGCGGAATTTGAGGGGGGATTCATTGAGGGAGACATGCTAGTGGGACGTCTGAGCGAGCAGAGGACTAAGAGTTTCTGGATGTGACAGATGCCGACTCTGACAGAGATGATCGGTATGAATCTGCGATTGAGTACCTAGTATCAAGAGCTGATTGATTTGAGAAAGAGATGTGCTAAGAGCTGATTGCGCATCCTCAAAACGAGCATGCAATGAAAGATACTTATACCCATTCCTTACCATTGCTGCGGACTTCGAACCATCAACAAGGGTGGAGAATTCCATTCCATCTTGTCCAATTCCTCACCCAAATTACAATTTCTGTGTGAAATCCTTCAGACATCGTTGGCAGATAATGTTATCATTCTATCACAATGCGAGATGAAGTTAGTATGTGTAGAAAGCAAGAACGTGTGTGGAGACATTTTAAAGTTTAGTGGAATTGGATTGAGGGTTAGAATCCTATGATTTGATTGGTTCAATGACTAAAATAGCTTAGGGTAGAATTGTAAATGCGAATGAAGGTTAGCGTCCCATGAGTTAGTTATCCGAAGCTTACTATGTAGGTATTTGTTTATCCGACTCCGAAGAATTAAGATCTTGTTGTACTTTGTCGAGGTTTTTTATATGTTGTGCAGATCTGAAATTTATCTAATATTGTTGAAATTCGATACCGGTCATAGAATACCATTACGGCTTGCCTGGTTGACGATTGACCTAATATGAACTTTAACCCCTTTCATTCCCTTATCACAATGTGACTCGTCCAAACAAGCTACTATCTCGCAGGACATCCATAAGCAGCATATCGCGAACAGCCCATGCTCCTCCTTCTCTTTCTAGACCTTACACTGTCTCTTGGGTCATTCCATAGAGTCTCTATCTTTCAGGGTCTTACGCTTGATGAATCTTCAATTACGCTAGAGCCATGACAATACCCTCCTCGATCTCCGAAAAAGTTACCCACCGGAAGATAAGACCACATAAAAAATCACGTCGTGGATGTGGGAACTGTAAGTTGAGAAAAGTCAAGGTATGTCCAGGTTCTTGTCCCATCTCAAGGGAATATGTTTAACTGGTCGCCGACAGTGTGATGAGAATAGACCCAAGTGTAAACGGTGTACAGAATTTAATGTTCTCTGCAATTACGACAACCAAACTTCAGCACTTCAACTACTTGAGAAGTCTTTTACCTTCGAGACTCTCCGGTACAGACTTCCCTATTCATTAAATCAAACAGTCCCAAGCTTTGTTAGTTCGCGGCTGAAGACTCCCGGAAAGATTGACGTATACGATTTAAGCGACCAAGAACATTTGGATTTATTGAACAAATTTCAAACGAGAACTGTTTACTCTATAACAACGAGTAGGAATCTTCAAATATATCAAAATGAGTTCATCAAGCTATCGTGCCTGGTATGTTGAAACATGAAATTTCCACTGATCCTCTGCTGACCCACTGCAGCATCCATACTTGATGCACGCTCTACTCACATTTACGCTAATGCATGACCGACACATCTCTATTGAGCACATTATAAGAATGTCTTCTCGGGAATCTTTTCATTGGTGTCAAAGTGTATCATTATTCAGCAAGAAATTGGCATCTGGATCGATTGAATCTTCATCAGAACGCGATGCTTTATGGGCAACTTCCGTTCTTCTTGGTATAATTGCATTTTGCAATATTGAAGCAGCTAGTCCAGAAGAAGCCTGGCCTCTGAAACCACCTTCATCTCTAGATCTGAATTGGTTAACGATGAGCTATGGGAAGTCTGAAATTTGGAAATTGGGTCTGGACCAAACTGCGAGCGCATTTAAGACATTGATGGCGCCGTCTTTTGAAACGATATCACAATTCTCACACATTCATCTTGAGACATTGCCCCAAGCTTTCGTCACACTTTTGAATTTGCAACCCAGTTCTGAATCACATGATAACCCCTATCATCTTGCGGCAACTTTATTATCGGATATCATCGATCTTGATGATCCTATTACCGTAATTCTGAAGTTTTGGACCTTTGTCAGCAGTATGCATCCGCAATACAAAAGATTACTCTTACAAAAAGAACCTCGCGCTCTCTTGTTGCAAGCTTATTGGTTTGGAAAAGTTTGTCAATTTCCACATTGGTGGATTTGGAGGCGTGTATCACTGGAGTGTCAGGCTATCTGCATATATTTGGACACTTTTCACAAACATGAGTTGGATATTCAGACACTTCTAGTCTACCCAAAGATGATGTCTGGGCTGACTTCTTACTGAATTGTGAGTTGAGGTGGCTTCACTAATCTATTTTTAGAGATTCTGAGAGTCATCCTGACTGTGTTTGTGACGCATAGATGTCGATGGTCATGTGCCAACTATTAATTAATATTCTTCAATCACCACGATAGCATTTCATCAACTTGACTGTCTTTCCCATCGTGACTGTCTTTTCTCTTCCTCCAACAAAATTTTGCCATTTCCCTGTACACAATATCGTTTGCAAGTCAGGGCGCGTCCAAAGCCATTCGGTTTTGAATCCTGTTGTTCTTCTCGATTTACTTGCAGACTGCTAAGTAAGGCTTTATGGATATTTTATGCCTAGAGAAACTTGCTATCTCGAAAATTCCTCTGCCCATAATTTTGAGATTGAATATCAGCGAATTACCTTCAGTTCGCATTTCTATGCCGATAACTACTTAATAACGGCGAAGCGCAAAACCATAAGGAGGGAGAGTATTCCAGAGCGTTCTTATTGCTCACCGAACTCCATTACCTTCTAGCAATTTTCCTTCGATTCATACAACCGGTCGTCAGT
This sequence comes from Botryotinia globosa, assembly GCA_014898425.1. Lineage (NCBI taxonomy): Eukaryota > Fungi > Ascomycota > Leotiomycetes > Helotiales > Sclerotiniaceae > Botryotinia > Botryotinia globosa. The sequence continues at coordinate 1,542,797 of RCSZ01000014.1, read as the reverse complement.
CATTCGAAATAGAATCACTTGTCCTTATTTCCCCCATGCGCTTTTCATGATGAAGGCCGATATCTTTTATCTTCGCTAAGTGTCAGGGGGCCAAAGTCAATTTCTTGGGACAACGCCTCTATAATTTTTCTTCTCGAGGCACCTTGCTGTCCTTCTGTTGTTTTTTTGTACTCTCTGACGTTTTATTTCTTCTCCTTGTTTCCTCTTGGCTCTCTTATCTTTTATCCCTATAAAGTCTTACCCTTGACTAAAGTTAATATCATCACCGCCATCACGCCATCACACCATCACACCTGAAGACGCCGAAGCCCAAGCTATCAACACGAATATTCTGTATCCACAATCAATACGAGATCTTAGAAAACCTGGTCCGCAAGAATGTGTTTCAATCCAGGCAAAGCTTCAGAAAGCAGCTGCAATAAATCAGTCACTTCTAACCCAACTCCTGTCCTTGGACATGAAATTAGTGGCTGGGTGTGTTGTTGTTGTGGTCTAGATAACGGAGGAGATTGTGTTTGGTGTGCGAGATGTACTCATTATACAGTCAATTGTGTTTCTTGCTTTTCCTATTAAGTGACCCTCCGTATTGGGTGCTTGAAATGGAGCGTTCGAGGTGACAACGACTGACAGTTTTAGTGCAGGATCACTGATCAGTTGGTCTAATGAAATTTCAGTCTTAATCAATTTAAAAAACTTTGGATTATTTGTGAGTTCTCGAACGATATATACTAATCTTCGTCTTCTTTTTGCCATGTGTCAATACCCCACACTTTTTCCTCCTACCCACTCTCGAGCTACTTAGTAGGAACCACACAAGTAATAAACCGAGCCCAATACCCATCCATAGTTCCTTGCTAACTCCCAACTTCAAGGTTGGAGGCTCGGAGCGAACATTCGCATGGCTGGACCGAAGTGGAACCTAAACTCATGCCATGCATTTCAAGGTCCGGCCGACGATTTGTTTCTTTGACTCCAACGTTACTTTGTCTTCGCCCGGCAACGAACGAACTGCATTTCTACTTCTCTTACGATCTATCGAACAAACATACCGAGAATTGTACCGAATCGTTTCTTCGGAGCATTATACGAAACCAGCGACAGTCAGCTTTGCATATGTTCAGACTTGGTCGGTCGAGCATGAGCGAATCAAGATGACTGCTCAGTCTTTCATCACGTGTGGATACTTGAATACCTTGTTCCTATGTAACTGTTTGTACCATGTGAAGTGTACAGTCACGTCAAGGCGATGACGATGATGCGGCGTAGCTTGATCTCGGCGTTTTTGAACACACAAATTAGATCTCACACTCTTAATCTTCGATCGTCCGATAAGCCTTACCGCCACTTTTGATTCCTTTGGATTAGATCAAATAACATGGAATCACTGCAATAAATTTCCCACAACGGCGACAAAATACAAGCGAAGCAATAAAGGATTAATCTGATGAGATGAAGTGATAGGTCACAGGTGACATGGACGTCGTACGGTGAACCATTTTTGAACACAAATGGCAATTTTGCTGGGGTATGGAGAAAATATGTGGAGATCTTGTAGAAATTGGAGAAATTGGAGAAATTGGAGAAATTGGTTGGGGTTTTGACCTCCATGGACCACCATGGGGTACTTTGTAGACAGAAAGATATGGATTGGAGGTGACGATCTCTACCTCATTGAGTCATTTAACATGAAGTAGTTGCGAGATTCGGTGAAGGATGCTTCCGCCACCGGTTCTTCGAAATATCATCACACACACACACGCAAACGGAAACGGCGTCGTTGCCTCGTAGCATTCATTGTTCATCGTACAGCAGCAGATTGCTAGAACACATGTCGATCATCTTGACAAATTGTTGTTTCCGCCCGAAAACTTCTTAGAATCAAAACTTTCCCTCCACATCCCCAGATTACATGTCCCTAGTTTAAGCTCACATTGCTTGAGACAAGTTGAGAGTCAATACGAGTCTTGATCTTGGAGTTTTCTGGAATGTCATGTTGATCTATTTCCCGAAATTCTGGCCAAGGAAGGCAATTTTTCTCGCACTCACGTATGATCCTTGTATACACATGTATCTTGTACCGTGGGGTTGCGGTAAGCTTCTGGGGGCTGACGGGCGGGGCGCGCGCCAAATTTATGTGAAATCGCCCTAGCTCAGCCTAGTCAATGTAACATATTCCTTCATTGGCTTGTTGCATGCCGCTTTCCCCGTTTCCTTGAAACTTACCTTGAAATCTCAAGCCCGATGGACTGAATAGCTAAGGTACTTTTCAAAGTCTTCTGCTCGGTCGTCCCGACCCTCGCTTGATGATCCTGTGCAAGGTCTCGTAACTAGCTGGTCAATTGGTCGACTGGAACATCTTTCTACCTATCGTAGTTCGAGCTTAGCATCATATGTCTATGGTGAACTCGCATATCCATGTGCATCTGTAGTGAAGTATTTCTCCACAGTGGCATGCGACCAGGGTGTAACCTGGGTACAGGTAGCTACAACTCTGAGATGGAGGGGAAAGTTGGATGATCCTAAATCCAACGGGCAGTGAGATTATAAGGCTTATAATTTCCACCGTTTCTTGGATATTTCTTCTACTTGCTTGTTTACCTCGCCCAGCTTTCTCCAAGTCTTTCTAATTGTCTTCTCCGTTTTCATCTTGCAAGATGGCGTCAACGAAGAACCAAATTGATAATGTCGACACTGTCGAGCATGCTCATCCATCTACTCATGTCGATTTGAATAGTAACATTACTGCTAAGTAAGCTGTGATTTATCTGTTGTTGAACTCCTGTGAAAGTATAACTCTTACTAATTCCCTATCTATAGAATCCAAAATCCTTTGGCAGGTTTATCAGAAGCTACTATCATCCGAGATGTAGGAGAATTTGCCCAAGCCAACAACCTCAACCATATCCTTCCTTTACTAGAGAAAGGTGCTTTGATAGCATCTGATCCAGAGAACTTTGAAAACGTAGAAAGATTGGATGAGGATGAGAAAGTGGCTTTAAGATATGAAGCGGCGCATAGATGGAGTCATCCAACGACGCTTTACTTGACAATTATTACCTGTTCTATTGGTGCAGCTGTTCAAGGTTGGGATCAAACGGGTAGTAATGGAGCAAATCTTTCATTTCCACTAGAATTCGGGATTGGCCAAGGAGATAACCCACATTCTCCAAATCATGATCGTGATAACTGGCTTGTTGGTTTGGTTAATGCAGCTCCATATATTGGATCTGCTTTCTTGTGAGTTCAAATTGATTTTCGGTTTAACAAATGATCATGACTGACGATTGATACAGTGGTTGTTGGATGAGTGATCCATTTAATGCTTGGTTCGGACGTCGTGGTACCATTTTCATCGCAGCTATCATTTGTATTTTTACTCCCATCGGAGGAGCTTTCGCCAAGTCGTGGGAAACTCTTTTTGCCAGTCGTATAATTTTGGGACTTGGAATGGGCCTGAAAGGAAGCACAGTACCAATCTTTGCTGCGGAGAATAGTCCAGCTATGATTCGAGGTGCATTGGTTATGTCATGGCAAATGTGGACTGCTTTTGGTATTTTCTTGGGATTTGTTGCAGTGAGTATTGATTGATTCTTCAACAAAGTATCATCAGCTGACATTCATCTAGAACTTGGTCGTCATTGATACAGGCAAGATCGCATGGAGACTCCAGATTGGATCTGCATTCATTCCAGCTCTGCCTCTTGCAGTCTTGATCTATTTCTGCCCCGGTAAGTAGATGCAGTTCATGAATCAGCTCAATTAGCTAACGATGAATCTAGAATCTCCAAGATGGTTGATGAAACGAGGAGAATACCAGAAGGCCTACAAGTCCCTTTGCCGACTCCGCAAACATGATCTTTTCGCTGCTCGTGATCTCTACTTCATCGACTGTCAACTCAAAATTGAAGCGGCAATCGTCGGTAAAACCAATTACGTCAGTAGATTCGTTCAGTTGTTCACCATTCCGCGTGTACGAAGAGCAACCCTTGCATCTTTCACCGTTATGATTGCTCAACAAATGTGTGGTATCAACATCATTGCATTCTATTCTTCGACCATTTTCAGACAGGCAGGTGCTTCGGAAAAGAATGCATTGATCGCTAGTTTTGGATTCGGATTGGTGAATTTCGTATTTGCGTAAGTTTTTTTCTCTCTCCTAACTCTATCGAGTGTTTTGCCCACTCTTTGAACCACTCCATCAAGACGCTAACAAAATATATCTAGCTGGCCAGCCATTTGGACCATCGACACCTTTGGTCGACGTTCTCTGCTTCTGTTCACCTTCCCACAGATGGCATGGTCTCTCCTCGTCGCCGGTCTATGCTTCCTTATCCCTGAAGGTTCCAAAGCTCATCTCGGTCTCATCGCTACATTTATCTACATATTTGCTGCCTTTTATTCACCAGGAGAAGGACCTGTTCCTTTCACCTACTCAGCCGAGGTGTTCCCCTTGTCACACAGAGAAGTTGGAATGGGCTGGGCAGTGGCAACATGTTTATTCTGGGCCGCCGTTCTATCGATTTCTTTCCCCAAGATCTTGGAGAGCTTCCATCCCGTCGGAGCATTTTCCTTTTACGCGTAAGTTTCCCACCCCCTTTACCCAAACCATACAATCCACTAACACCCAAAACAGCGGACTCAACGTCCTCGCCTTCTTCATGATCTTCCTCTTCGTCCCCGAGACCAAACAACGCACACTGGAAGAACTCGACTACATTTTCGCCATCCCCACCCGTACATTCATGAAATATCAAATCACCCAAACCCTCCCATACTGGATTCAACGTTATGTATTTTTCAATAAGAACGCGGTGCTAGAGCCCCTCTACCGTTTCGAGGAGACGGCGGATTATAGAGCGCCCGATACGAAGCTTACAGGACACCCGGAACAGATTGAGAAGGTGGAGAGGAGTAGTGAGGGAGAGAGCGCGGAGATCACATCGAGCGAGAGAAATTAGTGATATTAGTGGGGAAAGGGAATGAAGGGCTAGGATTGGTCGATAGGATGTCTTCTATTGAAATAGAAAGATAGATAATGGAGGATAGAGATTTATGAACACATAAAGCTGGATCTATAAAACATATTCACTGCCCGCCTGCTTGATTCTGTGATCTGTATGGTGCAAAGTGAATGTTTCAGCTCATCTTAATCGACGAATAATATATATTCGAAAAGAGCCTGCAATTGCTTTCCATTACATCATTTCCTCATCAGCAAAAAAACCATGTTTCCTGTCTCTACCACCTCTCCCCCTACTGACCGAGACACTTTATCCACAAATCCAACATAGAATTAACACGCCATTTCATGAGATCGCTCTGTATACAGGTAGGTACACTGACACATTGAAATATTTCCTTCATTACTGCTACCAGAGCAACTAACTAATTCGCGTTGTTCCGTTTTCATAACCGCATAATGCATGTGCCGTATGCTTAATTATTCATTTGTTTGCCAACTCTTCCAAAAGACATCACAACTCAAACGCCTATATGTACCGCCAAAATGCATATCAACCGCCCAAAAAGGAAGAAAAACCATGTGATGAACCATTTTTTCCGCAGCCAAACCATGTCCTGCAACAAATAAACATTGATCCTGAACCCTCTTCAGCCAGTCTCAGTCTCAACATCTGGTTGTCTACCACTCAGACTCGTCTTATTCTTCATTCTCCTTGCGGCAAACTTCATCTCGTCCTTTGCGAAAACCAAATTCCTCATTGGCTTCCACTGCATAAGTCCCCTCTGCTTTCTATGCAAACCTTTTGAGTTCTCCTTATAATTCTCATACTGTTTGATCGGATTACTGGAATGGCTCGATCCGTTGTTTCCCTCCGTTCCGCCGTTCTCAGTTGTTGATCTAGTCGTGGCATCATTCAATCCTAAATCTGATTCCGCATCCGAGTCTGAGTCCGAAGACGTAGAAGAAGTATTCGTATCTTCGCTCATATTTTCATTCAGGTTCGCTTCAACACATCCACCGTCTCCTCGTGGTTTTCGTACCATGCTAGCCTCATAATCAGCATCCTGATACTTCTGTCCGAAACCACCTTTATTGACGTACTGTGCAGGATCCTGACCAAAGGCTCCACTCCAATCTGTTCCATCCTGATCTAACCACTTAGCCTTTTCATCTTCATCGGCTTGACTAAGAACATCTCTTCCTTGAGTCAAAGACCGATCATGAAGTTGTTGAACAACTGGTGGAATCTCCTTCGTAACAACATTACCACGTACACCTTCGGAATGACATGCTTCCCAAGTTTCTTGAGTTTCTCGGGAATCATTGTCGGTGACAAATTTTTCGTGATCTTGATCCATACCAGCTTTAAATCTCCCCGAAAATCTGAGGCGGCCAATTTCCTCAATTTCCATGTCTGGAATTTCACGAAAGTTTTCCTCTGTGATGTAATTCTGGGTAAGTCTCATGCCCTTGTCAGTTTTCCAGATCGGAATATCAATTTCTTCCGCCTTGTTGTCCTCCAACTTGTGGAGCCAGACTACTGCATAGGCATCTGCTCCACGCTTACCGGTGACGTGGAATTCGAAGACTACTGGTGAACGATAACGATACTTGACTGGAAGTCGAATGTTATTTTTCCCATCTTTCTTGGCAAGATCCCAGTATACACCATCACCTTCTTCAGTCTTTCGACATTGGGTACGATTAATCTTTCCTACACTTCCTCCAGTTCGAAGCTTCAGTTTAGAGTTGTTGGCATAGCCAGTAGCCGAAATCCTATCAGATGTGAATTCAAATGTTCCTACATCCCAGCCCAATTGTTGTGGTGGTAATCTGGTCTCGACACTCCTGAAAAGAACGGAGATTCTGACGCGACCGAAACCAATTCCACCATCCAGAGGATACCATCTTGTAACTTGGGAACTCGTTTGTAGAAGATCCGATAACTTCAAGGGGACAACTCCAAGAATTGGATCGTGTTGTCTCATACGTTGATCCCGAACTGTAATAGTAATAATTGCTGATCTCCAATCACGGATGAAACGTTCAGTGCCTGCATTGAAGATAGGTTTTGAGCTAACAACTTTGGAACGTGTACGATATACCTTGTAAAGGTTAGTTATGCTGAATCATAACGGAAAACAATACATACCAACTCGTCATTATATAAAATCGTACAGTAACTGCTTGGCAACTTCTTATTTTCCTCTTCCTTGTTCTCACCTGCGTCCACTGCTGGTTCGAATTCCCTACCCTTGCGTTTGCCATCACTACCTTTGACATTTTGTAATTCAAGGTTAACAATCTGATGAACGATGACACTGCACACACCACTTGGCCACAATGGATCAGGAGGAGTATGAACCGCAGCATCTTCTTCAGGAGTATCGAGACTTCCTTTTGGATCTTGTAATTCTTCCTTGTCTTGCAATTCCTTGGGAAGATTAACATCTTTTCCGTGGCTTCTCATTGCTGGTCTGAATTGTGGTTTGCCAAAATATCCAACTTCCCAATGAAGTTCGCCAGGCATGGAACTATCAGAATCCATACCACGGAGTTTAGAAACTTGTGGATACATCTTTCCTGGGTGTTGAATCATTTTTTGCATGGAAAGTTCGACTTTACCAACAACATCATCAGAAGTTGATCGATCAGAATCCCAAAGTTCCATCGAAAGTTGCTCATCAGCTTTAATGAGATCAGGAGTGACGAGTAAGGCACACGTCTCTTCCCATATTGGGTTGAGATCATCCTGAATGACTCGAGTGCAGTACATTGGCTTTCCGTACTTGGAGAAGCTGACAGTGATGTAAGGATCACTGCCACCACCATCACTTCCACGTCTATCCTGTTTACTGAGGCCAGTAGCTTTATGAATTCGGATCCAGAGAACTCCGAGTGCTTCAACATCCTTTTGAATATCGTCACCTTTCAATAATTTAGCCATATCTAACGTCATAGATTTCGGAGCGACATATTCATTAGCGGCAGCACCAATGGCGTAATTGACGAAATTAGAGATAAGAGGAAGATTAAGGATGTTAATGCCAGTTTCAATCATTGGCACACATCCAGCTTGAACCTTTGGAAGTCCCATCAACGTGAATGTTAGTGCCTTCAAGAAGGGAGGCTCTGGTGAGAGTTGAAGACGTAATCGAACGGTTCCGACAAGACCTTGCAATTCAACAAAAATTGGTAGAGGACTGAATTGATTAGTAATATCACTTTATGGAAGGAAATAACAACTTACACCCCGAAAAGTCCTTTCATACCAAGATAGAATACCAGTTGCATGTGCATATTTTTCGCCTTTCCGGAAGTTCCTCCCCCTGAAGGTTGAGCATGATATGCGAAAGAGCATTCCAAATTGTAATAATCTCCACCTTCTTCATCTGCAACCAATTCTTGAGGATCTTTGTTCTTTTCGTTTTGTCGATGGATGTCATCCTTCATTTCTTGAACATGACCATCAGGTAGGGCTCGCAAACTGAGAATTCGGAAAGGGTTTGTTCCCTGGTTGATTTCTGCGACTCTGACATTTTCAATGATACCAGGCACTGAAGCTTGCATAACATCTTCAAGAGTATCTGCAACAGACGCAAATAGATCGGGGTCAATAAGTCCCCACATAACGCCCAAAAGAGAATTCATCCATTCGACGGATTCCGGAATTAAATTCGCAGTTGCCTGAGAATGTTAGCTTGAAGACTCAATTGTGAGAGGGTTGTACCAACCATTTGACCCCTTGTTCTTTCACTCTCCCATTCCATAGCTCGGCCAGATCTTATGACCTCCTTTACCCAGAGAAATACACCCGATGCAACACATGCCCCTAGAGGAATAAGACCATACAGAGCCCCCCCGAATAGTTTTCCTAAAACCACAATACCCAAGAATATTCCTGCGACAAGTAGCGTTGAACGTTTCTCCAAAGATTCATACATTGGTTCATAGCTGACCGAGGGTGTCGGGTGGAACAAGATATTTGTCTTTTCTCCATGGATTGGCACATCAGAAGTGCTTCCAGGTTCTACTGGATCTGGTGGCGCGGTGATATCTTGATTCTTCCTATATTCTTCCCCAGATTGAGTAGCTTCTGTCTTGACCGGTGTAGACTTATTAAGATTTGCATTTGGAACGGAGAGCTGTGACCACAATTGTTAGTTACATATAAAAATCAGCAAGGCTGGTAGATGTAGCAGACCTGTGGATTATCAACCGACTTCATGAAATCTGCATTAACATCCTCAATTTCCACATCTTTTCCAGTTGTTGGATCGGTAACGATCTTCCTCGTCCCTTCAACTCCATGTGGTTGTCCTTGTGTATGATCTGTCGCATCTCCTTGAACGCGTGATTGCAATTGTTCATTTATTTTTGCATCTCTATCTCTCTTATCTGAATCTAAGCTCTCCACGAATCGTTGAATGTTCGGAATTGGGTTGGAGCCGGAGTAATGTGCCCCGGGAGCTTTCTTATGATCGTTCGACATCTTGCTGAAGATGGAGGATTATTATTGAATTGAGTTCGAATGCAAAGGCGGGAGGGGAAGCGGGGAAAGTATCTGCGGGATGAGTTCCTGATCGACCAAAACAGCAAATCACGATGCCGTTTCTGATCAACAAGAACTGCAATCGGAGATGTTCTTACTGCCTTCTTACTGTCTTGACAGCAAATTCGTTGGGTTGAATTGTGAAAGAAAGAATCGGGTATTGACTATGAGTATGAAGTATCATGAGAAGAGGAATAAAGAAGACAACAGAAGCTTAGAAGTAAGTCATTGCCTACCTAGCCACCATGGTAAAAATAATTGTTTGGAATTGATGTGGAATTGCATAACAAGGAAAATGGGCTAGGTCGGTAGGAAGTGATGTCATATTGAGGTAAGGTAGCTTGAGAGCTTCACTGGAGACGGGACATTCTTCAGCCAAGCGTCAGCCACGCAATCACAAAGCGGCATTGTGTTTATGTAGATGGATCACGTGGATGTACAAAATTCTTGATTTTCTCTCTGGAATGAGCAGATATCATGAAACACGGTCGGTTGCTCTTTATGTTGTTGAAATTGATTGAGGCTCATAATTGCGACGATGACCTCGGGAGTCGCGAGCATCCCTAGTAGCGCGAGCTTGTCAGCTTACCTAAGCACACACTCTTACTTGACAGGGCCAAGATGTGGGGCACAATATATATACTGTATATATACTTTTCCCTGGTTGGTCTGCCGTCGGTCTGATCACTTGTGACCAATGGAATCCATATCTTGGAAGTTGGCACTATGGAGTTGGCTATCTATCTCTAGGGGAACATCCACCACATATTGACATTGTCCCTGATTGTGTCCTGGTATAGAATATCGGCATCAATATCAAAATCGACGTCAGCTCTACAATACAACGACCTCTGTTCTTTCTTACGACGCATTTGTCAATCCCTTGGTATGGGACATACTCGTTTTATCAATTGCTGGAAATGTTCCCACGGCAACCTAGATAACTCTCCTCTCACTATCAATGAAGATGGTATGATAATTGATAACCAATTTTGTGACACTGATGCGGAAGTGGTGGACCTCAAAGACAGTATTGTCACTCCCGGCTTTATCGAATTGCAAATCAATGGTGCTTTGGGTTTCCATTTTGCAAATTATGTCGATCCTATCAGTTATCATGATGGTGTACAAAGGTTATCGCAATATCTCCCAAGCACAGGAGTGACTGCGTTCTACCCCACAGTACCTACTGTCCGACCTGATGTTTTTCACAACGTCCTACCATTTCTGAGACCGTCCGATTCATCTACCGGTGCCAGCGTATTGGGTGCACACGTTGAAGGACCCTTCCTTACTCCGAGTAAGAAAGGTGCCCACAATGCCGGAAATCTGCTTGTTCCTGAAACTTCGACTCTTGAAGATGTCTATGGAAGAAACAATCTCTTAAATACGATTCGAATTGTGACAATGGCTCCAGAGCTACCAGGGGCATTGGATCATATCCAAAAACTGAGAGAGGAGTACACAATTTCAGTGAGTATGGGACATAGTGCGGCCACCTATGAGCAAGGATTGAAGGGTATGGACGCCGGCGCATCTCTATTGACTCACACCTTTAATGCTATGAATCCTTTGCATCACAGGGAGCCAGGCCTAGTTGGTAAGCTTAACTAAAGTTCGAGGGGTTTCCAACGGTCCGGTGTGCAGTCGAACGATCAGAGGCTCTCAATGTTTGGCAGCAATATAATTTCCCAAATGGCTCTGGCGTTTTCAATCATTTGAAATCCCCAAATGGATCCAGACATTGAGAATTCTGATTGTTAGGCTACAGTTGAGACTGAAGTACACCCTGGACTGAATTGGGCTGAAAACCAAGCTAAGCGTTCATAGGTCTAATATCTAGTCCAAAAGCTGGAGACCGATGGAAACCGTCTTTCTCATTAATTGCCGACTCTATTCAGTGAGTAAACTATTTAGCTCACATGCATTTGAACCTGAATCGAGATATGTGGTAGTTCAAATCCGTCGTCTTCAAACTCACTTTATTGCGTTAAATTTTTACTTCTCCATGGGGATAGTGGCAGCAAAATTTACGGCTAGGCTTTGGAATGCTGGATTGTTCCGCCCTGCCCCTTGCCCTATCACAATTTTCTTTGCTTTCTTTCATTATCCCAATCATTTTTCTTTTTCCCTCCTGTGGTTTGCCTTCATGCTGACATCCAAAAGCCTTCATCCATCAATAGTATCCATGGCCTATCACGCCTCTCCACAAAAGGCTATCTTGGTAACCGATTCCGTCGAGCTTTCCGGTCTTCCAGATGGTATTTATCCTGGCCATTCCCAGATCCCGCATCCACAGCTCAAAGTAGGGAACAAAGTGACTATAGCTGGAACTGAAACCCTTGTTGGTACTTGTATTCCACTGGATCAGTGCGTCAGGAATCTGATGGAATGGGCAAACATACCAATCGAGAAGGCCGTGATGACTGTCACTGAGAACGTAGCAGCTCCGATGGGGTTGGTGGATAGAGGTGGCCTAGGATCCGGCTGCAGAGGGGATTTTGTGGTGATGGATACACAAGGGTATGTCAAAGAGACTTGGGTGCTAGGAAAGAAGGTATGGAGCAGCAGTTGAAAGGTTATAGCTCGAAGGTCCAATACACGTAGACCCCAGAGTGCTTTCGAAGTACTCGTACAAATCACTTCTTTCCCGTGGACAATTTTTATAATTTCTTTTAACCATCTTCTAAGCCAATACTTTCTCTCCATAGCAAGTGTCAACCAACGGACTTCGTAGCATTTGCAAGTAAGTTTGATGGCTGATGAATGATGAATATCACTTAGTCTACCGAGATTATCTTAATTCTCGATTTAAACATTATGGTGAAAAGAACAATTATCTTAAAAGTCTTTCTTGTTCGTGGAAATAGTTAAGCTTCAACAGTCTACATCTTACGGATGACTCAGCATAATGGCACTAACCACACCCTTTGCAACCCACTTACTTTATTGTCAAGGAAACATCAGATGGAGAAAAAGAATGAAAACATGAACCTTAATTCGGCCTCTAAGACTCAAGCAATTAACCGTGTATTCTCGAAAGATTTTGCGGGTTCCAAACTTCCAAACACCCACTTCTTCCGCGAACAGACATCTTGTCAAAATTAATGCGATGACATTCCAGGGGGTTCTTGTTATCCGAAGATATCAGCCACTTATTATATTCTTATGGAATGGATGTCACTTATTTTGAATCGAGTTAGGTTTATTGAGAAATACACGGGCATTGCCATGTATCGAGAGCACTGCCAATTTTCTTTCAGATACGAAACATTTTTCTACGCGACATCTTTATCAAAATCAAGAAGATTCGTGTAGCACTGGGAGAATGTCATACTTGTGCCCTCGGTCAGTCTTGTCAGAATGATATACTGTCGATATAAGGTTAAATATCGAAAGAGGTAGCCGAGTCCTCTCTCACAACGACAAGGAGAAGTCTGAGATTCTTTAGTGGAGCATCCCATTAGCCCATGTGGATTCCGGCAATTCATAGGGATGACGAGTCCGATCGCTTGGCAATTAAGGGCATGCGACGACAACCCCGCTCTCCTCCAATAATACTTCAGAATTTTGGGGTTTTATGCTTAAATGTTTAAGAGAGAAGCGAACCTAGATTTGTTCTACAACGTTGGCTTGTGGAATTGCATATGGAGATTTGTACAAGCATACGACGCATTGGATGGTAAACTTACTTTGCGTTGGATCTGCTTCGTGGACACAAGGGATTGTTGGGGCTAGAACTAGTGTTCCCTTGCGATTTGATCATCAGTATTGCAAAGAGTAAGACTTGGTTTATTGAGCCTCATCCATGATTCAAGTTCTATGACCTTGTTGTGGCATTCGCGTGATGGTATTTTGGGTATAGATTATCGTAATTTGCTTATTTACTTCATGGAAGAGGCCGGAAGCTGGATTGGATTTTGACTAAGTTTTGAACAATACATACCTTAGAGGGCTCAAAGCATTGTTGGCCCTCTTCCCTAGTCAGCTTTAGGACGGCAAATCGTAGTGGTACTTCACAAGCTTATAGTTAAGACTCTCCCTACGGAGAATACTTGCGCGTCCTACCGTTATGACCAGCTCAGGGACCAAGGATTGATATTTGTTATACAGTCATATTCATTGGTTCTTCAGTGAGTTGTAATCCATCATGAAACCTTACGACATTATTGATGGGCAATTCTCCATATCATAGTCCGTAATGAGCAACAAGAACACGGTGAACGGTGCACTTTATTGGAAGTGGCTTGGACCAATAATGAATGAGATGTTTCGAAACAAATGGATTGACTTCAACTGAAGCTTACTCAATTCATTGCGAAGACAGCAGGGACCTTATATTTGCCAAGACTGAATGTACCACTGACCTTGCTGGTGATGGTGGATATCAGTGACATTCATGGTGACGACTTGCTAACATGATGGCGGTGTTGATGGATGGAGAATATATTGTAGGGAGTATAGGTTCATTACAAACAACTAATACTTTCAGGAACATAAATAGGTTCTCTAAATCTCTCTTTCTTATGACCATCATCCTCTTCATCTTCACTTCCACTTCACTCTTTAAATCTGTACTCAATGCACTCGTTTGGATTTCCGTTCTTAGATATTCAAGATTGTTCAAATCTCTAAACTTGCATTTGCTCTTTCGGCAGCTTGCCTTACACCTGTCATTGCCCATCCTGGAGAACACCATGATCACCATGCTATCAAGCGAGAAATAATTGCTCGTGACCAAATGGCTTCCGCTGCCAAAAGATCTCTTGATTCTTGCTCTGGGTCCTTGAAGCATCCTCAAATCAACGCACGATCCGTTGCTCGTCGTGCAGAAGCTGCTCGTTCTCTCCGTGCCAAGCGCAATATCAAGACCAGTGAGTAGTACCTACCAATTCCCAGGACTTCGATTCCATTCGAAAGACTATATAGTATGCGACAATTTTATAGAAACATCAATACTAATATAAATCTACAGTGCCCAAAAAGTTCCGTCGTGAGCTTGCCACCCTTGAAGTCTACGAAGCTATCAACCACAATCAAACCGGTGTTCTCGACTACAGCGCCAACAGCACAGAATCCACCATCTTTGCTGCTAGCACCTCTTGCATCTTGACTCCTGCCAATACCGACGGTCCCTACTACGTTCTCGGTGAAACTATCCGTCAAGACGTTACTGAAGGACAAGCTGGTGCCCCTCTCCATCTTGAGGTTCAATAAATCGACATCACAACATGCGAGCCCGTTCCCGAGGTCTACGTCGATATTTGGAACGCTAACGCCACTGGTGTCTATGGTGGTATCAATGTCACCGGAAATACCGCCGATGGTGGCTACGATTCTACCTTCTTGAGAGGCATTCAAGCTACCGACTCTGACGGAGTCGCTACCTTCGATACCATCTTCCCAGGTCATTATGAAAGACGTGCTACACATACCCATCTCCTCGCTCACTCCAACGTTACCGTCCTTGCAAACAACACTATTCAAGGAGGAGCCGTTACCCACATCGGCCAACTTTTCTGGAAAGAAGTTCTCCGCAGCGCAGTCGAAGCCACATACCCATACAATACAAACACTCAAGCCGTTACCTCCAATGCTGACGATATGTGGTCCATCGTCCAAGCCGAGAACGACTTCGATCCTTTCCCGGAATTCATATATTTGAGCGACGATATCACCGATGGATTATTGGCCTGGATTCAAATCGGTATCAACACGACTGCTGTTGGCTCACCGCATGTTAGATTATTCGTTTCAAATATACCTTCTTGGCCTACCTTGGCATTTATCAAGAACGGATACTTACTTCACTTGAAAGTGATGATTTGGTCATCATTATGGTAAATACTGAAGTGGCTACTAATCTAAATGCCAAGATTGAGCCCCTTCATGATGATTATTTTGGCGAGGCTACAGAACACTCATTTGACCGTGCAACTTCGTGTTTGTTCTAAGCTTCATTTAAAGTGCTGTTTTTCCAATACATTAAGGTGAGACTTGTCTTTTTCTTCGAGTTAAATAATAATTTCGATTGAATCTTCACTTTTCCTGTTGTCAATTTATTGAAAATGGTGGGAAAGCACTTGATGTTCAACTCTAAAACATTTCTTAATCCTATGAATGTCCCAAATTCATACTCTAATTACCTTGCCAAATACAGTTCGGTGATAGTTTCCGTTTCTTTGCTTCGAAAAGTTCGATGTCTTAGTATTTACTGCTGATCAATTCCATGGATTGCCTTGTAAACCAATCCATATTCATTGTTTATACCTATGCGCCGATCTTTATTTCACTGTGGCTGAGGGTAACGCGAGTGGCTGCATTTCAACCACCATCTTGAACACAACTTCAAACAATTAAACTTAATCGTCTTCAAAAAATAAACCTCATAAGTTCAAAGGTGACCATGAAACTCACTAGCGCATACCAAGCTCTCTTCCTCGCGACATCTTCCCTTCCGGCTCTCACCACCGCCACATCCACAACCCCCGCCGACCCAGCATCCACATGCTACACCTCTCCACTCCCCACCCTCTGTCCCTCGCTCTCTAATATCACACGCTCTATCCCCTGGGGCAGCCCTTCATTCCTCCTTCCAAATGGCACACTCTGCTGCGATTCTCTTACCCAAATACGCGCCGGTATTGACGACATAGACACGCAGCTCCTCAGCCTCCTAGCTCAAAGAGCGGCATATGTAAGAGAAGCGACAAGATTCAAAGCGACATTGGCTACGGTGGATGTGCCGAGTAGAGATCAGGAGGTTATTGAAGGTGCGGTTGCCAGGGCCAATGAGACGGTACCGAGGTTGCCGGAGGTGATTGCGAGAAGTGTTTTTGAGGCGATTATTAATGGGAGTGTGCCGTTTGAGGAATGTGTTTGGGGGAGTTTTGAAGGGCTGGTGTAAAAGTGGTTTTGGTATGTGTGTGGTGGTGAGTGTGGGTGTAGATGTCAAATTGGACGGAGTTTGGAATAGAGACGAATCTAGACACACAAAATTCGAATCCGTGGACCAACTACTTGGACATACCATTTCCTGGATTGGATTTATCTGGGAGGCTTAGGATATCTGTGTTATAAAGTTTTGGGATGTAGACGCTGGGATCTTTAAAGGGGATGAGCTGTAGAATTCAGCAAATTGTAAGGGGCTGGGGAGTGTGGACATCCATGGATTGTAGATTTCCAATATCAATTACCTCGCGGTACTAATCAAAGGTTGTATAAAAAATGAAGTATTCTTGAGAGATTGAATGATACCAAGAAAATCCCAAAATGATGGGTGAGCAGACGCTAAAATTTGATGGCTTGGACCTCGATATATACGGTCATCATCTCCACTATCTACAAGCCTCTAAAGCCCATACTTCCTCATATGTATCTAAAAACATATTTGTAGCACTAATCTTGGGCTTAGAAACTTCTACAAAACACAACTTCATCGAGCTAAAGAATATTATGGCATGTACTTTGTCAAAAAGATGCATGGTGGAATAGACCCAATGCAAGCATATACTACTAGTATATGCTACAGACCCAAGAGCTATGTCAAAAATCATGCTTATCATCTCAAAAACTGTCCCGTCGATTCGATTCGAAACAATGGTTCCTATTGTGTACAAGAAGACCATAGGACAAACTTTGATGAAGGGAAGCTCATCGAATCACGTGGTGGATTCGAGTCTGCATGTTGTGGTTATGGCGTTCATGTTCTTGAACGACACGATGTTTGAGAACATCTACAAATCTGGGTCTTTAATCCGACTATGAAGCGAAATAGCACATCAACAAGCGCCCTGTCTAACTTCAGTCATACGGCGGTATGATATGATCTCTTGACTTGGACTTTCTCCTCACTCTTCGGTACGTATTCAAGAAATAAGCTCTGAATTTGGCTTCAAGTTCAGAAAAGACGAGGCTGCTTAGATTTATATAGCTATATATAGTACATCGCTTAAAGTACCAGAGATTCAAAAATACATGGATAACGCAAACGTTCCTCCATGAGCTTCTTTGGTGGGGATATTTTCAAAAAGTGTGAAGCACTTTCCTGCAACACACAATGCTACTATGGCCATTGAGTTTGGAGTTCAATGTAGCTATGATAGTAATCTTGCGGAATTTTGTGCCTGGAGCTTCGGCTATCTTCGGTTGACAATTAGGAACGGCTTGGGGAAATTCACTGGAGATAGCTTTGATGGGAATGTTTCAAGTGAATCAAGTGAAATATTTAGATGCATTTTTCGGGCCCACATGTTGACTGATCCTTACAGGACTCTCAAAATGAGTATCAGCCGGAAGAAAAAGAAAGATGTTTTACTTGGGCGTGTTTTTGTTAAATCTTGCAGTGGGAACTTTTTTGTGCACAAAGCTCATACTGCTTGGATGAGTTTATCTTTCTTCAGGCTAGCCATTGGCTTTTGAGCGATAGTCCATTGATGGATTATGATGAAAATTCGCGCAGGCTTAGTTTAATGCTTCGGAAGACTTCTCTGGTATTTCGTTATGCCTTTGCTTTCTAATTACTATACTAAAAACTTTTCACTCAGTACAATCCCAGACAGACCATTTTTTTTAGCTGTGATATGCTTGTGTTAGGTCAGTTAATGTATTGAGTACTGGGATCACTTGTACTCATGCACTTTTAATCAGAACAAAGTCGTTGCATCACTGGAGCAGCTCGACCTTCAAGTCCAACTGATCAACGAACACTATATCACTTAATGAGTCTCATAATAGTAGATTTACTTTACATATCAACACATAGTCGCAACTAACATGCAAACATGTTTCTTTTTCAGGGCTGACTACCTAAGTAAGAAAATATAAATAGTAACCCCACAACGTGACAAACATAAGTCAGAACATAAATTTATAACTTTAGGAAACGGAACCTAACACAAGTGTGCTCTTTTTGTGGGACATAATCACACAGAAATGCAACAGCCTGAATTACACAATTGTAGGAAACACAAGTCAGCAGAAATATGCTACATGTTGTGAAATTCAATCCAGACAGGATGATACAACCATGGTAAATGATTCTTTACCGAGATCCAGTGATCATCGTCAGAAGTAGGAGCACCAAACTTCACAAAGCATCTTTGATCTTTCAAAGATGCTTGTATTAGATTATGAGCGTAAGTACGCCGCATATTTGTAACCTGCCTTCTATGAACAAGTGCTCTTTTGAAGGAGCTGGCCTTAAAATTAGTAAAGAGTGCATGGGTACCTACCACTTGAATGGCGCAAACATATAAGAATAGGGCCGTCACTCACCACACCTTTCATCTTTCAAAGCCACATTCATCGTATTTTTGGTATTCAATTGTATTCAATTGATCTGTTTGGTCTTTCTGTCTAACTAGTCTTTCCTAAGATGCATTGCTACTTTCAAGTACTTCTTTTACTTCATTATCTCCTGAGAACTTTGTGCGAGGTCCGACGACGAGAGTGTAACGTGACTCTTCATAGTCAATGGATATTTTTATACACTGAAAGTTATGAAATATCCTTGGCTGTGTGAGGCTGACGATATGATATTAGGAAAATGATAATCAAAGAGCCTTGTGGGCTCAGCTAGCCACTGCTTAATTCCCAGTATCATCATCGCTGTTCTCATCCGTGATATCCTCATCTTCCTCAGGTTCCTCATCTTCCTCCTCCTCGGAGTCGCTGGCCTCTCCATCTTTATCTTGTTTTTGTGCATACCCACTATCCCTATCGTCATTATCACCATCGCTGCCCGATGATTTGTTGCCCAGATACTTTTCTTGGCGATTAAGGGTGCCAGCTTCAACCATGGTCTGCAACTTCAGACCCTCCCATTCCTCCTTATTCTGGTACAACCAGATTGGAAGATTGGGGACTTTCCTTGCTATATAACCCTCAGATTTTGCTTTAGCATCTGCAATCCTTTGGTCCGCGTATGCTTCCGAGATCTTCTTAAAGGTCGGCAGAGCCTTATAATTGGTCTGTATTCTGCGGCGTTTCTCCTGCAACATGTCTAACCTGGCATCTCCTTCTTTCCATTCAACGAGCTTGAGCTGGCGGTTCTCATTGATATCGCTCTTGGTTGTATAGATGGCAATTTCTCTGAAACTCAAGGTCCAGTTGTCGATGTTGCTGAGTCTGTAGTAGGCCGCCCAAGGACTGTAGATGGCTGGTTCGTGCGAACAGTCACTCACTGCAACTTTGGTAACCTTAGTAGCTTGCATGACGTTGCACATGGTAATGAAAGCCTCATCGCTCCAATTTCCCTCGAGGATAGGGCAAATGCGATCAACCAGTGGATCGAACCAAAGATTCTTGAGTGGCTTTATTGGTCCGATGTAGCCGCCAATTTGCGCAAGGGAAGCTACGTTACGTCGCTCGTTGCGATATTGGTCCTTGAACCACTGTCTAGATTGTCGGCAAACGCGCAATGCTATGGAATATGGCTCATTACTCCATAGTTCGAAGCTTTCTCCCAATTTCTTACATCTGACTGTAACGTTCTGTGGTTCTACGACATCTGTATAGCTCCAGATGAGATCCAATATTTCGTTCGGAAGATGAATGTGCGGCCGGCTAGAGGTGTGGGAGCTGTGACAGACTACAAGTTGATTGCTAATTCGAGATTCTTCAAGGTTGGTAATTCTGTTAATCTCACTGGATGGGTTCGGCTCTCCGATGTTCGATGACATTGAGTTGTCCATCGTCTCGTTGGGTATTGGATGGTTCAAGTTTAAATTTGCCTTTAAATTTGATAGTAGATAGGATGACGTGGAAAGTTCTTCCTTGTAAACTGTTATTCAAAGTAGTATTGAGAGATGAGATATATTAATTGAAGTCTTGAAAGTGTCCAGGATGATGTTTTGGGAAGAGGAATAATGTAGCCTTTATAGAAAAGTACCAGCCAGTGATTAATAGAATTTTCTGAATCATCTGCTCAACAGCGCGACAGCGCGACAGCGCGACAGCGCGACAGCGCGAGCTGTTCACGCTATCGCACTATTCGTGTGGACCACGAGGTGAAAAACGCCGTACCTAGAGATATCTTGATATCTTGATATCTTGATATCTTGATCTTATCCTTATTATATACAGTATAAGCAAAGTTCTTTCTTTGTTCTTTCCCTGGTCACGAAGACTCCACGTTCTCTTGTACTGCTATGTTTAGCTTTTGAATTCACTTGATCACTTAGCATTTATTCAAGCTGACTTCATTCTTAAGAGGAGAAAAGGAATAATAGTTTTGGCTGCGTGTTTAACAGTGAGGATAGCAAAGATAGAGGAAATCTATTGAGTAGTTGATTATTATGACCAGAAAAAGTTTCATTCTTGTATTGTGGCGAGATTGATTTCAAATTCCATATCTCATGTTTTTGATTGTATAGCAATTTTGCTTTACCCTGCACTCTGAGCGTTTATCTGAGAGTTTTTGGGAAATGGTAAGCTAGCTAGCTGTTTAACTTTACAATACATCTCCTGAGCTCATACCTACCAGAGAATATATCTCAGCCCAATAACTGGTTTCTTGGTCGCACCTACTTAAGAGAGGGTTTATGCACATCAAAATCTGGCCTCACAATGAGTAGTGTATCGATCAAGTTTCTATCTAATACACCTTGCTATTCAATTTTATGTGTTTGCTTAAAACGTATTTAACATCGTCACACCTTTCTCTACGCTTTTCCCGGCTTATGTTGCTAGTCGTGGAGCATTTGGGCAAATCCCGTAATGTAATTTAGCTTCAAATGTATTTATAAATCAAGGATGAAATTGAAAGCGGTAGATAATCTTCTGTACGTGTA
Source organism: Botryotinia globosa (assembly GCA_014898425.1). Lineage (NCBI taxonomy): Eukaryota > Fungi > Ascomycota > Leotiomycetes > Helotiales > Sclerotiniaceae > Botryotinia > Botryotinia globosa. The sequence continues at coordinate 1,521,490 of RCSZ01000014.1, read as the reverse complement.
ATGAATCGCCATCAACGATCGTGTGTCTAAATGGCCTTTGAATTTGACAGGATATAGGAAGTTTGTGATAGTTGATGTGCCGATAAGCCCCAAATTCAAGAAATTAAGTTTTCACTGTAATGAGTGATGCAATGAAGTCAAAATATCTATTATATGGATTTAGGTTTACTATTCTACCTCAATTACTCAATCGACGAAGTCTTTATCACTGTTTTATCTTAGATGCCCTCGTCTGGCTCTGGCTCTTCGTCTTCATCCTTGTCACTGTCTCCATGCTTCTCGTCGCCACTATTGCCATCTCCACCACTTCCATCTCGTGCGTCACCAGGCTGCCCATTCTCCCTACTCTTGGGATAGGTATCGGCATTGGACTTGAAAGCGGTTCTCTCATCAATTTTGTGGGATTCTGATCATCGTTTTCGACAAATTAATCCGCAGGATCGAGCGAGCCCACTTCGACCATCGGCATCAAGTTGAAGTCACGTCCAGTGCGACCAACTTCAAATAACCAGGTGGGTACCCCATCCTGTTTTGTTCTCGGGAGTTCTCTGCTTTTTGCAACATCGTCTGCCGCATTTTGCTTCTTCTCTGCTACCTGAAGTTTCCGGGTTGCAAGTCGAGCCTTCAATCTCTGCCCTTCGCGAGTTCGTTGTTCGCGATGGCCCAGAGTGACCGCAGCTCCATTCCAGTCGACAAATTTTATTCCTTGATGCACATCAAGATCAATCTTTGTCGTGTACATCAACGTCTCTGTGAAATTAGAGCTCCAGTTCTCAATACTGGACCACCAGTAGAAGGAAGCCCAATGTCCTCGAGCATTGTTGTCTATGCCAAGCGTATGAGAGCAATCACTAACAGCAATGCGCTTGGCTCCGATGGCTTTCATAACCCAGTAAAAAAACTTAACGGCTTCTCTTGACCATTGTGACTCGTTGATTGGGCAGATTCGGTCACGTCTAGGATCAAGATAGAGCGATTTGACCTGAGTATGAGTTCCCCTGTGTCCCATTTTTCGCAAAAGCCTTGCTACATTGTTCTCTGTGTTGGCCCATTGCCTTGATCGTCGATGAACGCCCAATGCTGTGATATTGGATCTTGCTTCTGTACTAAAGATCTCAAAGCTGTTACCAACATGTCTGCAGCTAACAGGGACGTTCCGACTCAATCCAGTATCTGCCATCTCCCAGATCCTTTCGAACAACTCTTGTGGGATATTTTCCATGGTAGTTCGATTAAATCTCATTTTTCCTTGAGACGTAGAAGACGTAGAAACAATTTGAGTTGAGCTTTGAGACATGGCGGTCGATATTGATGTTGATTCTTGTTGCTAATTGATAGAAGGGAGGTGATCTGAGAAGTAAAATTGGTCTAATGGCCTGCTGTCTCTGATAGATATCGATATTTTTTAATCAATATTTCGTGGAAGATTCAAGTATCAGTAAGAACTAAGAGAGAAAATGTTTTGGGAAGAGAATCTCAGCATTTCTAAAAACTATTTACGCACTTTTCGCCCATCAAGAACGCGACCGCGCGAACACGCGAATAAAGAAATGTAAATGTTACGCCGTATTATAAGGTAACACGAGGTTATATTCATTATATATTTGCGCCAGATTGAGAACTCCGACTCCTGAGAATTAAGCGAGGCATTTCCTAAACCTGCGCAATTCGCTTCCCCGCATCTCACCTCACCGTAATATGTAGTGCTAAACAATAACTTCATCTTCTAAAAATAGAATTTACTGAGTGATATGAATTTTAACCGTAACCTCAAGCCTGTCGAATCAATATACATTTCTGATACAGTGACATATCTTATAAAGTGGGGCCTAAGCTAGCAATAATGGACTGGCGCAGTCGCCAATTTGTACCGTCTATACCGCCTATTAAGATGTAGAACTAAAGTATGGATTATTCACTTCTAATGAAGTTGATTGTGTGTAAGTACGCTCGGCCGTATTTCATGTGGTATAAATATATTTATTTTTTCAAAATTAAATTGTTAAAATCTTTTCAATACACAAATTCTTTCGAAAAACACATTTGTTATTGTACTTTCATTTCTCAATAACAACCCCTTTTAATAAAATGACAAAGCAAAGAAACCCCATTAAACGTTTAGGACGAGCAGGGCCAAGTGTCCAACACCCTCTACCAGATGTTATCTCTAATGCGACGCCAGCCCTTGAAGCTTCTACAAATTTGACGCAATCAACTCCTAGTTCGACACAAAATGTCGGATACGATAGTTTACCAAACGTCACCGAGCAAATTTTGAGCGCTAATCACCCCACCCAATTTTCACCAATTCCGCCAAATGGCCACGTCTTAGCTCCCGTCCCCTCTCGACGAGTAGTGCTAGATGAATGCACATCTTTCAGAAGCCTTCCAAGAGAGATCCAACTTATGATTTGGAAAAAAGCTGTCGATATAAATCCGCGAAATGTTCCAGTTGGAATTATGCCACAATTAGGCCCAGGAGGATTCAAGTTTCGAACCGATATTCCCATTCCAGAGGGCTTCATGGCGTGTAAAGATTATTACGAGGCGGCCAGAAAACGCTACAGTCTATTGGATAACCGCCTGAAGGCTAACGACATTTCCATGGTGCAACATCTTTCATCTAACTTCTGGTTCAATCCCGCGATCGATAGATTTTGTCCCGTTCAGGAGTGGAACACTCACAACTTTGAAGTTGGTCTCAAACTCTTCTTCCAAATCCTTCAAGTCTCGAGGATTGCAATTAATGATTACGCAACCGATGATGCACACCATAATGGTGAGACATGGCAGAAATTTTTTCATAAGGAAGGAATCTCAAATTGGAGCCCATATGTCAAGGATATATTTTACTACATCACATATCAACGTTTGAATACAGATGTAGAACTCTCCTTCGTACCTAACGACGAACCTTCAGACGAACCATGGAGATTCCATTTCCACAGATTCCATCAATTTGACAAGCATTGGAACCAGATACTCGATGCTAAAAGGGGATACAGGAGGCTGGCCCGACTTCAGGCAAACCAGAAGTGGCAAGATGAATCGTCCGAAAGAGAGGGTAAAGCTAGAGTCAAGCTCACTGATGTTCCTCAATGGCTGTTTGATGTTGAGAGCGATTGGTCAGTTGCACAACCCAGATTGATGATCGAGACACGTGCCTCCGAAACTCGGTTTCCCTCAGTTCTCAGCATGTCTATGCCACAATGGTGATAGTTACTAGCACAATAGCTATGGTTGGACCTTTTTGATGTTGGTACTGTTGGAGAATTTGAATCGGTATTACGCGATTGATTCATATTCTGGAGATTGTGTTTTTCATACGCGGCTGGCTGTACATAAGACCTAGTCGTTAAGTTCTATTACCATACAACTCTGTTTCCTCTAGTCTTGGGTCTATTTGAGCTGGATATTGAGGATAGGATATTTTCAGAGCTTTTGAATGAGATTCTGCGAGTCCATCGAGACGGATATGGTATGGGGATATTTGGTTGGGGAATATAGCAGCGCATGACTCGTGATAGGAAAAGTCATGCGGGAAAGTCTCAAGAAGGGAGCACTTCCAATTTAGTGTTGAATAATTACAATGATAAAGACTCATTCAAGACTTTTCTAGACTGAGAGTTACATGAGTGAAAAATTAGTCCGAGCAAATCGTACGAATATTGATATTCGAAAATTGAAAATTTCCATCATACTGTGAAAATAACCCGGCTTTGTATGTGATAAAATTTAAATAGACTATAATAAGTATGGCGCTTGTGAGGTTGGCTTATTTCTTAGATTGTCCTACGGCGATTAGATGAGTATAAACAGAGTACCCATAAGGGATATACTTGAATCTTGTCTTTAGTCTATAGAGCTATATATTCATATACTCCGCTACTTAGACGAGTTGAAAGTGCCTCTCGTCTGTTGAAAGTAAAGGTAAAACATTTCGTAACAGAAATGTGTTGAATACTATGTACTCAACAGGGAATGAGAAAGTTATGAAACTTCTCAGTTCAGAAACATGGGTTGCCAAATGGGTGTTATTTCTTACACTTATAATCATTTCTTGAAATTGCAACTACACATCCAGCACAAGCAAGTTTCCACGTGAACTTTTGTATGAGTGACATAATACCGACATGTGATTTGATGTCAGAGTCTATTCTGTTTTACATCGATGTGAATGCAGAAAGCGCGAGCTCCACCGCATAGTTGTTTCGGGGACTTAAGGATTTTCTTGATCACTAGGCTTTGATTTGGGATTATTAGATGAAGATGAGACTTGGTTTGCCAGTTTTTATCAGTCACATTCGTTCTTATAATAGTGGGTCGTCACCACTTGTTGTATTTAGCCACACTTTTATTGTAGAAGTCACTATTAATCATTTGAAATTGATGTTCTGTCTTGATTGCCTTAAAAAAAATCCAGAAATGCGTGAGACTTCAAAGATTCCACAGGTTTGACTGTTCTGCACCCCTCAGAATTGTATTCTGACATTAGCCGTATCAAATCACTGAGCTACCACATAATTACCATGCTTCCCAACCTCAGATACTCTTGAAGTCGCCATATTCACGATTATCAATTTCTAAAAGTACAATTTACTTGCTGCTAATAAATTCAAGAGCTCAATATGCATTGTGCTATAGTTATTCTCGAACGGAAAGAATGGTTACACACGTCACTCGGTCATTTCTCGAGAGATGAGTAAACTTTTCAGAAAGCCTGCCAAAATTATCAGCTAATGATATAGAGTACTAATCACTACGACTTTCCTTATTATGTTAATTTGCTAGGTAGCGATGGATCATTAGTTATAAAACTTCCCTTGTGTGATCCCTCATTTTCGCTAATTTGGCCAATCAGCGCATGCCACAACCGTGTGTTAGCAAAGTGAATATTCGAAACGAAAAGAAATTTAATATAAATTCTCATACAAATATTATATATATATTATAATATTAATAATATATTCGTTATTAACAATATGTTTTATTTATCAATAATAAATCGAATCAGTACTTTTTATAGTCTATTTCATATTAACTTTTAATAGAAAAAAAATAAAAGCTTTAAAAGGCCTTATAGATTTTCAGATCTCCGCATATTAGACTTATAAGAAAGATGAATAGAAAGAAGCAAATATATAAATTAAAAAAAGATTAAAGAGATAAATTAAAACTAAAAAGAAGAGAAGGGGAAACAAATGTAAAAGCTAAAGAATAAATAAATATTAACTGAAAATTTAAAGAGAAAACAATCTCTACTCCTTACTACTTAATTTCAATTTATTTTTTAATCAAAAGCTTTATTAATATATCACATAATATAGAATATATTAAATAAACAAAAAAGTGATTTTTGAATAAAAATAAATATTTCAATTTAAAGTGATTACCTCAAATCATTAAAATTTAATAGCTTTTCAAACTCAAAAAATTTCATCAAAACCCTATTAATTAAAATAACCTTTATGTAATATAGATTTTCAAATAAATATATTAATTCATTAAAAACAATTCTTTCAATATATAATTGAAACCCTAAGATTTTATTATGATTAACAAAGTAATGGGTTTGTTAATCACGGATTCTACTATCATAGAGCAAACTCACCCCGCACTAGCACATTATGAATTACCAGCACGGAGACATGTTATGTTAAGATTAATAATTTATTTAGTGATGATATATTATGATAGAATTGCTAAACTAATACATTTCCGGTGTTTTCCACCCTCTAACCCAAAGCCTAGGATTTCCCGAAATGATTTCCCGTCAATCCTCCAGCCCATTCCTCTCCGGAAACAACCTATCTCCCAAAAGTCGTGACAGAATTGACAGGATTTGCTACCATATCTCTTTGCTCTGGTCTAGTCCATTTTCCACGGCAGTCAAACAACCACTGTGGACAAGCAGCAAGCTTGGCACACTCAAGTCCGTACTTCTTATTCTTCTCATCTTCAAGAAGCTGTTGCTTCAAGATCTTTTGAAGATTCCCAAAAGATATATTTTGTCGACGCGAAATCTCCATCTTCGACTTCATCATCTTGGGAGGAAATGCAGCCCTACGATCGAACTTGGAAAACTCGATGTTGTCATCAGGTTGAACCAAATATCGGGAGGTGTAGATTGTGACCTCTCTGATATTCTCGTGCATCCAGAAAGGAACCGTTAGGGTCGAGAATGAGCCCCATTTATCGCAAGGAATCGATTCGGATCTCTGGAATGCACAGTCATTCAAAGCAATGCGTTCAACCTTCACATCGGACATCTTCTCGGCCAAAGCGTCGCACTGGTTATTTGTCATGGATGTCATAGGGCAGATGAGATCAGTTGATGGGTTGATCCAGATTGATGAGGCTGTTCCAGTACCCAATGTAGTAACAAGTGGGAATTCTTTTCGAGTATCAAAGACGGGTAAATAGAACTTCATGGCGATAAATCTGGATTCGCTGTTTGTGTGGAGGACCCCCGGAATTGAATTGCGACTTCTGAAGGTATAGAATGGTAAGTTGCCATGACCTTGAGAGAATTTTGCATCCAAAACCCTATCACTCGAGAAAACTGTGACAGTGCGCTCATCTCGGCAAGCTTCTTTCCAGATCATCAGTCGCAGTTCTGTTGGCAAGCGGGCAAATGGGTGAAAGGTGCTCAAGTGCTTTTCCAAGAAGCCGAAGGACTTCTGTTGCGAGCTATTGACGCCCTGTGAAGTTGTTTTAAACATGATTCTATCTTAAAAGGTTGAAAGCTGTGGTTCTCTGATATGATGATGTGCGTTCGTAGCAAAGCTCGTGGACTTCAGATCTCAGAAATCTGGTTGGAAGAGGAGATTTGTATGTGAAATCGAGTTTTATCTGAAGTCGATTTGATGTTCTTCTGAAATTGGATTTGGCTGATGTAGTAAAGAAGAGGAGATAAAAAAAATCAGAAATTGGAACGGGAAATTAAAAGGCTTTTAAGGGAATGGGAACAAGCCAGATACAACCAAGCTAAGCGACTAAGACCGTAGCAAGAAATCGCGGGTTATTGAACATTGTATTCATAATCAGATGAGTCAAAAATGCCGTAAATGAGTTGATACATACTGGGTACGACAGCTCGCTTATCAATACGGTGCAACAGCGCTAGGAAGTCTGTAGAGGTGCAATTGTATGAATCTTTGAGTGTAGCTGATGCGCGAGTTTAAGGAATCTAGGCATCCAGGCTAGTACTAGCGTAAGACGTGTTTTAACAAAAATACCGAAATTTTTCAAATCTCATACAGATAACAATGTAGATTATTAGAATCTACTGAAGAGTTGCAGATATAATTCATTAAGACCTAGGTACTTAAAGGTGGAAGATCTAGAGAGAAGAGTGATAACATCAATAATACAGTACGTGCTAAAGTACATCTAACTTAGAGCTCATAAAAGCTGCCCATTGCTTGCCAGAAATTGCAGCCCCCAAACACCCTTTCCTTTCTCTCAGAAAACAAATAAAATTCTCGTGACCACTTGGATATCACGCATCCAAATTCTATTCCCACAAGACAATTCTCCGAACTTGCTTGTAAATCAGAAGCAACCACAATGACCACTAAATAATTTTGATAGATAATCCTTGAGAACTCTGAGACTTTCCTATAATCCATGATTCTTGAACATAAAATTTGAGTTAAATTTGCGAGGATGTCCTCATTCTCGATGAAAAAAAGGCTGAAGAAGTATCATTCATACAAGACTCCCCCTCCAGAATTTCTAAACTCCTTACTAGATTTAATGCCATCGAAGCAAGAACTTGCTCCTCGGTCTCTGCCAGTTGCCTGATTTTCCGAAGAGTTGTTCTGGGCATTCAAGTAACCTCTGTGCCTGGGTTCCTTCATTGCCCTTATCATGATCCGTTCTGACTTGTAGTGAATGAGTTGCGGCGAGTCTCCTAGCAAAATTATCGGTACGTTTCATCGCATCACAGCAATAAAATAATGCGAATTGTGACGAGCCACAGAATATGCTTATATCTGTCCTATGAAAGCGCTCTATAGGTTGATCATGAAGCCAAAGACTTATAGACCCATTGTCTCTTTTGACCCAGTCAGCTTTATGGGAATTGTTTCTTGGGCAGATAGCATAGTTGAAAGGCCCTCTGAAAATATTGAGAGGAGGTAAGATGTCCATGGCAACCTTCTCTACCTTCAAATCTTTCAAGCATTTCACAAAATAGCGATACCGTTTGCCTACTGGGCAAACAATATCAGAAGTTGGATTTAGATAGATGCGATGATTTTCTATCTCTGGTGGGTCTACCTTGTTGAAATCCTGTTGGATGGTGAAACCGGTTTTGTAATGACGTAAAGCTATCTCCCGAGCATTTGCGTTGACGTGCATGATAGCTGGAACCGGTTCATTACTTCGAAAGCGAGAACACCACATGATTTCTGAGTATCCCCTACCAGTTGCGACAAAATACGACTCGCGTATCCATACAATACGTTTGTTATAACAGGCTTCCTCAAATATCATTGACTCAATGTCTGCTGGGAATCTCCGACTGAAGCGAATATCTATATTGGATGGGGTATCGTGGGTTTTGAAAATCCCGTTGTTTATAGACATATTGACACCGTTTGTAGATTTTTCTTTGGAACTCACTGAATGCGCCTTTTGTCTCAACAGATCTGACCGAGATAGATAGATTGAATGTTGAAGATTTGAAGATCGATCCCAATTTTGATATCAAAAGAATGCTAGTCAAAATAAAGTCAGTCAGTAGCAGCAAAGTGTTGCAAACAGATTCAGGTGTGAATTATTAGCGGCAAGGAATTGGACTCACGTTGTCACGTGTTTGTAATATTATTAGAAAGTTGGCGTGTCACCAATCGATGTGATCTTGATGGAGTCAAATAATTATCATCGAGTATGCGTCTTGATATTCATAAGATTTGCTATGAAAATCGAACTCAATCTTGTCATGATCTTTGTCGAGTTCATTTGAGGTAGAGATATAGTGATTCTTAAATAGCAAAATGACTTCATTTCGCTTGTGTATAATGACGCTAGTATCTCGCTAATTTATTAACAACGTTTTGACAAGCACTCCGTGAATTTATATATTCAATAGATAGCTGAATAAAACAGGTGCCTGTACTCTATTCCACGTGGTTTTCTAATTCACTCGACTTATTGATAGGAAGATTTGTTTCATGTGTCATTGTAGTTATTAGAGGTTCCAAGGTTGCTTATATACTAATAAGAATAATAATTATTATAATAATACTAGAAAATCTAGTCAATTTAAGCTTAGGGATAAATCGAATATATATAAGAGTTGAATTGAAGTCAATTTATAAGAGCTAGGCTTGATTGAAAGAAATTGCTTACTTTTTCTAGGTTTTCTTTAAAGAATATCCTAGGTTTATACAGTTTATAATGAAATTCTATTATTTTCTATGCTTATAAAGAAGATCGATTTAAATCAAATATCATAGAATCAAATTGTATAATTAAAAGAAAGTAATCTTACAACCAATCAAATTTAATCAATTTAATAATAATCTTCTATATGCTTTCATTTGCGTTTATTCCATTCTATTCCATTATAAATCAATTTGATAAGAGATACCATCATATAACTATATAATAATATAATTCTTAGTATAAATTCATATTATATATATATCAGTCATCAAAATATCTCTTTATTAGTAAGATATTGATAAGTGATTTAGTAGACTTATTATGAATTGTCAGCGAAGGACACGATTAGTCAGCTGGATAATCATGATACTACTAAGGGCCGATCACTTGGCAATTAATGGGAAGTTGATATTAATAAAATCTAATCCCAGAATTATTAGTTTGATTTACAATAAATTTATAATTAATGATATTATAAAAAGAAATATTAATAAAATTATAATATTAGAGTTCTGGAAAAATAAATTATAAATAACTAGGTATGCTCTAAATAGATTAGAATATAAGATTAATTTCGAATAGAATCCAATATACCGTTTTATATAATCTCTTATTAAGATTACCGGACCCTTTCCAGTATACTCCCTATTACCGAGCCCTGATATGAATCTTCACAGTAGTACGTCTAGAATTAGCAAGTCTCAACAACATAATTATGAGATCTACTCAAATTTCGCAGCTGCATATATAATTATTGCAATATGAGTAGATATGCACGAATGAGCGCGCACCAGGACATGAACGCGTTGCGCAGAAGTAGCTCTCCTAGCTCTTAACCTAGAATAGAATACAAAGAACTAGCTATTTGGAAGACGTCATAATCACCAATCATGATAAAATCATGCTTAAATGTCTTAAATCCTAGCACTTTGAATAATTTAAATTTTAGAGAGCTTCAGATATCTTAATCAATGATAACATTACTATGACAAACATGGGGGCTCATGATCTGACATTTCTATACTTTATATCTGTGACGCGCACCGAAAATGTAAAATCTGCAGGAGCTGATGAAATGAAGTCAAGAGATACAGTTAGAGCCCGTTCAGATCGATTTTTTAGGTGATATTGATAACAAATATAGTCTAAATGAGTGTTCGCTGAATATTAATATAATCAATAAAATTATCTATAATTTAATTGTTAATAAAATGAGTTAATTGAATACTAATATTGGGTATAAAAAGCTATAAAATCTTGATTAACAAAATTGAAAATTTGTATGATAACTTCGTTAAATTTATAACGGAGTTTCAACCAATGTTTACTAATATATTATCAATTCATATTTTGTAAACTTATAAATATAATTTTATATTAATAAAATAAGTCGAATACCCCACTTTCGGGCCACCCTTTTACACCAAAAATCACTTTTTTGATTTATCAATATAAATCAAAAAAGTGATTTTTGGTGTAAAAGGGTGGCCCGAAAGAGGGGTGGCCCGAAAGTAGGGTAGTCGACTTATAGATTAAATTATTAGTCAACAAATCTACTAAACTCATTTTGGCAATAAAAAAACGATCCGAACGGGTCATGAGGACTTAGGGTCATAATTTTATAGTTTAGTTAACTAATTATAATTACCACTGATATTTTCACTTTGATTTGTCTGTAAAGATTGGATGTTTCATTTATACGTTGATCACAAAGTATATGGTCACGGGATACACGAGGAAGGCACAAGATCCATGATGAATCAATTAGTATGATTCTATTGGAAGTCGTCAGAATTAATGCACAATTTATCTAGCTAAAATACTGTAAAGATAAAAGGATACCCAGCGAAGAACTGAAGGTTTCCTGTGATCAACCGAAGAACTAGGAGAATACTGAAACGATATCCATCACCCAGATTCCTATGGCCATGCACCTTTTCGTGAGATCTCAGAGATTGCATTGGCAGACCCTCATTCATTATTGCAAAGAAGCAGCCACATCCCACGGAATGCGCTTTTGCGACAACTTATAAAATTAGCCAGCACTACCTGTATCCCCCAGCGAGTACATTGTATCGGTCAACAGTGTCCCGACAGAACCAATATGCAACATCCACCCTAAAAGTCCTGCCTAGCTCAAGCCTACAAGGCCGCGCAGCGCATGAGCTCTGGCTGAGTCCATGTCTTCCGATTGTTATAGAGCCAGGTAGGCATATGAACTAATCTTTCGCCCGTCGTCTTATCCAGCTCATTCTGAGCCCTTTGGAAAGAACTAAGATTCCCCATCAAATCTTCCAGTTCCTCGAATCTGCTGTCCGCCTCCATAGAATGCATCATGACTTCCTCGGAGTCTTGTTCGAGATTGAGCTTGGTAGAATTGACGATTCTGAGGGGCTGACGACGGATATTGATGGGATGCAATGGGCTGTATGCCATAATCTGGCGAAGATTATGATTCATCCACTTTGGAATGACGACAAAAGTATGCAAATTGTCTGTCAACTGGGAAGATTGGAACTCAAAAGCATCAATACATAAGCGTTCGATGTTGAAGCGATTTATCATCTGGCTGAATTTCAAGAACTGGAAAACGGTCCAGATGGCATTGCCATTGCGTACAGGGCAGATGATATCGATGCTAGGCTTCAACCAGATACGTGGGAGTGGCGATGGAGTATCAGAAGTTGGTGCATAGATGTTAAGCTTTTGTGATTCTCTCCGAGCTTCGTGACAGACTTGCATGATGGCAGGGGTCTCGGATGCAAATCGGAATTCGACATCATCGTTTTTTCGGTCGGTGCAGACGGGCCAAATAGGGACTGCTCTTGGTTCCAGAGATGCAAATTCGTATATCTTGATTCGAAGTTCCAGTGGAAGGTCCTTGAACTTATGGAATGTGTCTAGATGGGGTTTACGTGACTGCTCTTCGAGATCAATGGTTGAGGGAACGATTGAGAAGTTTGGTCGGGGAGGTAGAGGAGACTGTAGGCATTCTTTCTTTGCCGGAGACTCTTGGGTGATTGGTGAATCAGGGAAGTCTTCTTGTAGCTCCTTTAAGAACGAAGAGATATCAGTTCCAGTGGCCGATGGCATTAAGCTTCTCTTGTGAGTTATAGCGCCTGCAGAGTGATTGAAGAACGAGTAAGACATCTTTTGTGATGATGATGCTACTAGGGTTCGATAAATTTAAGATTTAATGGTGAGACTGTTGTATTTCGATGGTGGAGAGATAAACAGTAAGTTGGTTTCAGTCGACTTTGATGTTGACAAAATGAGAATGAAGGAGTTGATCGGGGAGGGGGGGAAGCTCACTTTAAGTAAGTATCCCAAAGCATTGAATACTTTTACTTACGGTCATGATTTGTCAGATTTACTTACGGTATCGCGAACGCGATGAGTTTATTTTGCATACTCATACAGCCATACGGCTTCTTAAGAACATAAACGCTTACCGTGAACATATATCTAGGCACTAACAATTCTTATTCTGATGAAGATTGCTAAGCGAAGAGGCAAAGGTTATTTTCAAGGTTCGCGTCATTCACATGGTACTGTTTCTCTAAACTTAATCTTGTACGTAACCATATCTGCGGCCCTTTCCCGAGGAACAGGGAACTACGCTACAATAGATATACAATACAGCCATGTTTTTATAACAACCGTAAGTGCGATGTAGAAAAAAATATATTGTGGAATGACATCGTAATGAGAAAACCATTCAATGATCGAGAATGGAAATTTATGAAGCTTGTCGATCATGAAAGATTAAGTATCATAATTTTTCTCGCTCAGCGGGATTATAATTGAGCAGACATATTAACACTGAAAGACTATCAAGACTTGCATAGCCACAGCATTCATCGTCTCGCTTATATCTTTCGCCCACATAAGTCCTTTTCGGTCCGCTAACCCATCGAGAGATTGACTCAAAACAGAACAAGTAAAACAAAAAACTTCATACCACTATTCGATTTCTCCATGCGCATTTGACATTTAAAAAGGCTCACAAGCGTTGGGCCTTCTTTTTTAGATCGTATAGATGGTCCTTTTAGCAGTGCCAAGTATGCTGTCAAGAAGTGTTAGTACTATCGACCAGCTATCTGACTAACGAAGGACTATCTTGAAATAAACTAGGTCTGGAATATATCCAAAATTTCTCGAAACCCATCCAGCAGTCCCAATCATCTTACCTGACTTGCCTATAAACTTGCTCTCAATTAAAAGAATAGTCATATCGAATCAGAAATATCATTTTTTTTTGTCCAGTCACAGTCCTTGACCATATTTTGCTCGCAGTTTTCTATCTTCCATAGCACGCAACCCGCTTGAACTTCCTAATCTCTTTGCATTCCAATTGTAGGCTGTCCAGAATTCAAAATGATGGATGAGGCACTCGAGTTTCCAACCCTTAAATATGAATTGAAATCTTAGGACAGAACTTTCCGGATGAGTGGTAAAATCTCTTCATCTAGTCGTAACCAATTTTTTGGGCGTGTCAACTGACCTCAATGGAGCCCAGCCGGCGTGAGTCCAAATTTCATTCTCGCTACCAGGATCACTCCTCCTTCCATATGTTACCATCCGCCCCAGTTTCACTGTCGGCTTTTTCCAAGATCCAACAATGTGATTTTTGAGTCTCGCAGGGACCGGTTCACCTTCTGCCAACGCTCGTGTAACTTCTTCATCATACCGTCTTTCGTCCCCCTCAATGTCTGCAATATGCGCATCCAACGCCTCTTTCTCTTTATTACAAATTAAATCAACCCCAGTAATCGGCTCAAATTCAATCGTTATATTCCTCGATTTGAGTCTATCATAGAACACAAAAGGATCGTAAAAAATCAATATTTCATGGAAACGACGCCCTAGAGATTTTGATAATCCGGGGTCATAGTGATCAGCACGAAGGGCAACTTTATGCAACTTTGTGCCACATGGACGTCCTTCTGCATTAATCATGTTGCTGAAGGCACCATACCCATGTTGATTTGTCTGCAAAGCAACAATTCTGTCTCTATCCCAATTGACATATATCCTCGGCTCACTTGTAATGTTCATTCCATAATATGTTGGGATTTTGACTCCGAAATCCAATTGATAGAATTTGAGGCCGATGGTACGAGATTCTCGAGATACATGCAAAATTGAGGGTACGGCACTAAGAGTTACCCAGCGCGTCACCTGACAGGCGAACTGTCCTCGTTCCTCTTCAAAATATCCGAGACGTCGGTACCAAATGTCAAGGTTGCGTGGTTGATTGGCAACGAGTTCCCAGATTTGATTGCGTATTTCAATGGGTAGTTTGAGGAATCCAATGAAATTGAGAGCGACGGGCTTAGGAACAGACGGGGCTTTGATGGTTTGATCCATGGTAGATTGAATACTGATCAGTGTCTGATGTATAAGGCTAGCGGATTAAATATGATTCCAAGGATTTGAATATGTTCCGAGTCGATCCAGATATATAAAGTACTCTCCTACAAAACTGCAGCTTCAACTATTGAGAAGCCTAATCGACGTAAAATCGAATGAGAGTCTTAGATGATGTCGGCCCCCTGATGCATTGAAGAGCCCTTAGACAGGTGCGACCGAATGAAGTACTATCCCCTCACTGTCTTTGGTTATATGTCGAGGATAAGAAGTTGAGGTATTAGTCCTGTCGATTTAATAGTCTAGAGAAGAACGATTCGTTCTCAAGCAGAAACTTTTCGAAGCCAGGTAGCAGTGCCAAGAGGTGATGTCAAGATAGATATCGATAGCCGGGCTGACACACACACTTGACCAATCGGAGGTTCGGAGGACCTAGAGCCACTCATCGCTGACCCCACATTCACAACCTCCATTCTACCTACTTGAGTATATTCTTATAAAATACTATGAAGTATTTGAGCATGAGCATTCATAGAAGAAGAGACCAGGTAATTTTCATTTGTAGATCAAGTCCGAAGTATTCCATTGGGTACTTGGGATCACTTCACTACTTCCTGTAATCTGACATTTAGCACCTCTTATTCCACATCGTCGTCGATTCACTTCCTATGATACCCGTCATGACTCTCTCCTCATCTTCCTCAATTCTCAACTCCATCCATGCCCCCAATTCCCATGCAAGACCTTTCCTCCACCAAAAATCCATCATCGATCACCCCATTCTCTCTCCAAGCTCTCTGTCCCTCCCCCAGGATAAAAACCAGAGAAACAACTTTAAAATCCTCCAATTCAAATCAGGGTAGGCCTCCTCGATCTTCATCCAAAGATAAATAAACACAGGCATCCAAACCACACCCCAAAGAAACGTCTTGAAGAGAAACATCCACCCCGAAAAGAAAAACGTGAAAAACGGCGACATCCAAACAAGCATCGGTGACATCCCAAGAAGTATTGTGTATAAGATATGAAGCATCAGCAATATCATACATATGAACGTAAGGGGGCCCGTGGAATCGGAAAGCAGGGTCATGATGGATAGTTGATGAGTGTATATTGATCGTGAAGTTGATGGGCGGGCTGAGGTTCCAGAGTGGTGTTGATTAGAAGAATCGGGAAGACCTGTGACAAAATCGATTTTTCAACATTGTTGTTTTGCTGTGCTACAGAGGTGCGTATGTGTATATGCAATGCTACACTATTCACGTGATACCTCTCAAAATACTCTCCACCACCCTTGAAGTAGATAAAATTTTAGATATCGAAGCATGCTGGCAATACAATGTGCGTAAACAATATAGCAAGATGTATAATACGTAAAAAATACTTCAAAATGAATATTCATCACTGCTTAACAGTTCCACAGACTGAAATATTTTCATAATAATATTTATTGAGTTGTCAATCTATCTATCCCCGCCCCCATCCTCCAAAGCCAAAGCTAACCCGCAAAAGTCTTCGCCTAAATCCCTCGCACATTCTCTCTCCACCAAACTAAATGACCCGAGTAAATATGACACTTCCACCTCCACCCCTATTCTCACCCCCGGCCTCCTTCCCCCTCGCTCTCCCTCTCCCTCCCCATCCAACAAACACACCCTCACTCCACACTCTCCATCCACGTACAATTCTGACACCCCTCAACCCCACAATCCCAAACCTCAAACGGATTCTTCGATTTCATAATCCCACTAAGCGACTTCGGAATCGCATGCATCAACAAGCTCAACCTGGGAGGCGTCCACAATTCCAAAACCTGCGTCTCGAGATGATGAAAAACCGGTAATCTAGCCAACAATTGATGTGTGGGCGGGTCCATAAGAGCCTTTTCAACATCATGGCGATCCTTCACCATTTTCGGAACGAGGTCTCGATATCTCGTGATCGATCGATGGAGATCTGTAATTGCAACGCCGAGTGCACATTGATCTGCCTTTAGGATGGTATCCCAATCCACGGACGAGATGGTGTGGGGAAAGCTTCGAGATCCATCTGTGTGTGGGGGTTTGTAGTTTGCTCCCGAGTAGAGAGTGATTGATTTCAAGGCGTGAGGAGGACGCACGATGCTGGTTAGCCATTGATCGAGATAGGCTGGTCCGTTGATCTCAGTGACTAGCCCACCCCATTGTGATTCGTCGAGTGCGATGCTCTGACACTGGACTTTGTGCATCGCGGCTACGAGCATAAATGTGATATCTCCGAAGAAGTCGCCGACGGGACAAATGACATCGCAGTGGGGATTGATGTAGAATCGGGGTATGAGACTGATGGAAAAGAATCTGAAGTTGTGTTCGGCTACGAGGGCTCTCTTGTAGTATCTCTTGGCTTCTAGTCTTGAGTCTCGGCAAACACTAAATAGTGTGGGAATGGGAGTATCGGATCGAAATCTGGCAAGTTGCTTAGTTTCATCTTCTCCGGTGACTTGCTTGCTGAGAGGATGGTATCCCTTTGCAGCCACGGGTACATGGCGACGTTCAAAAGAAGCGAATTTCCACACCAAGCGTCGAAGCTCAAGGGGTAGTTCACGAAACTTCGTGAAGGATTTGGGACGGCTGCGTGAAGATAACATGATATTGTTGAGTGATGTTTTGATGATGAGTATCGACAATGTGTTGGATTTCCAAAGTGGAAAAAAGATGGCAAATTTCTTCAAGTAGCTATTTCGTAGGTATCTTGTAGGTATTGCTTTGGTTGTTTTTGTATCGAACTGTGTTCCGATAAGGGATTAGGATTCCTCGGAGGACTGTAGAACTTATATGAGCTACCTCATTCATCGTTCATACAGCCAAGACGCCGTAAGTTCATTAACACGGCACAGTAAAGTGTACCTCTACTGTATTAGCATCATCAGACCCGTATTATTTCATCCCACTTCATCCAAAGAAGGAGTTCCTGTCAGAATTGCCGTACACCGTATCCCATTTGAAAAATACAACCCTAGAATTCCGAATCAAACTTCTCACCCATTTCCACCATACCGTACTAGAATCATCGCCATCACCATAACGCCGTACCTCTATCAGTCTGTTGACAAAAGTTCCTGATTAAGTTTCCGAGTACCGTACCATCTACCACAAACAACACACCGAATCATGACCCTAAAATCCAAACCCAAAGCCCGCATTCCCATTCCCCGTACCTCCCATTCCAACACCCCCAATCCAATCCCCCGCATTCAACCAATCAACTTGTCCCCACATCTCTTCCATGCCTATCCCTTCTAACGATTCTAATCCCGTATTGAAATCTGAATTTGCCGTAAACTCATCATCAAAAACCGTCTGCCCGATGTGCACAGGCTGCGGTATGAAATCAACACCTGCGTTGTCCCATACTTGTGATCCCTCAGCTCTTGTTCCATTTTCAATCCCTATGTTGTTTGTAAATTCTTGAGTCTGAACTTGTGTTGGATCAATTGTGTTTTGAGCCACCTTGGAAGGATCTTCTTGGCTAGAGTTGCTTTTCTCCTTCTCCCTTTCCATCTCCCTATCAAAATCTCCCCCATCAAGAACCCACTTCAAAACGCGTCCCACCACTCCCCTCACCCTTCTCAACAATGCATAATTCCCATCCGTATCTCTCACCCAATCCAGAAACGCGCCAAAGAGTGTCAACTTTTGAATCACTACACTTTTGGGAAACCTCGCCATTGTTTTCTCTTGAGTTCCCATCTTCCTTGTTTCAGAGCCCGAAGCAGAGGTGGAATTTCCACTCATTCTTTTTAGCAACTCCACACAGATTACACCTGCCGCCGGGATTCCATAGCTCGTAATAAACCAATCGAAACAAAATTCGAATCCAACCAACACATCCCTCTTCTCCCACATCATAATGACCTTTTCCAACATTTCCATTGCTGTATCCAGTAACCCCTGGAAATAATTCCCTTCTAGGTGATTTGCTACTGCAAGTTTATATAATAAAAAAGTGTTTTGCAGCGCTTCAAATGACATGATTGATTGTACAAATAGTAATCTCCCTGTCGATGTTGGATTAAATTGAAACTGCGGTGGTCGACTCAGAGATAGGGAGGCATTACGAGAAAGAAGGGAATCTATGCGTTCACGACTAACCTCCACATCCACACCTAAAGCTCCCTCCAATATCTCTTCTTTGATCATGTAGAGTTGTAATTGAGCTCTATAACAAGTACTACAATAAATTTCACCTTTCCGATTCCATCCTTGCTCATCGCATGCAGCTATTGCTTGTTGCATTTGGGCACGGGGAAGGAAAAGTTCTGTTTCCGAGAGATCGGAAGGCATTTGGAGACGGCAGTAGAGACGAGAAATACCAGGCGGTGTGCCGTTCAGAGCCGAGGAACATTTGTCCATGTAGTAAACTGTAGCGAATAATCGACGCTTGTATTCGGCGGCTGTGGTTAGGAGGTGTGGAGGGATATGGGGGAGACGGTGGAGTCCAATAGCACACGCTGATGTTACCATACTTCCATGTCGGTTGAGATTACTGTAACCTTAATGTTTGAGTGTTATGTTAGCTCATCTTCTCAAAAGGGCATGATCCTGATTGAGTACTTCGAATCGAAGAGAAAAGAAACGTACTCTCATCCCCCACCACTGAACTCTCCAACACGTAAATAGACACCCGAAATGCAACCACAATCTCATTTACCGTATCCGTGCAATCACACATTTTCCCCATGACATCCGCACACTCGTTCATTCTCCAACTTGTTTGTCTTCTATTCCTTGCATGATTTTCCTCTTCTAGAAACAATGGATTCCCATCCACCAGACTCTGATATGCTCTTCCTATAAAGCAGAACAAAAGCCCCATAGATTCAAATCGAACGTTGGGCCCACAAAAAGTATCGAGCCATGCGATACCATCGTCCGGGGATGAGGGTAACGGTGTTTCTTCATTTCTGAGCAATGTTTCAACGAAAGGTACAAACTTCTCCTTGCTACGAGGTTCAGCTAGGATTGAGCCAAATGTATCATAGATACTCGAAATCAGATACTTGATCATGAATTCGGGCAGGACTGAGAATTCGAGAAGATCGTGATACCGCTCTAGAAGTTTATCACAGCTTGAAAGTGAAGGTATGTTCCAGAGTGCTTTAGTGATCATTTCACAACGAATTGTGTAAGACGTCGGTCTATTCCTTCCTAGCTTTGAGAAGGTTAAATTTCCAGAGGTAGAAATGAGATGATATATGGGGACTCACAAGCGGCGGACCAAAAGGCCACGAACTAGGATTTTTCCTTCCATCCTCTCCAATATCCAGAATTCCTCCTATTCCACCTACTAACGTATCTCTCCTCATCCCACTATGATCGCTTTCTCCACTCTCTCTTTCCGCGTCCAATTCCTTCCCCTCTCCATTCCCATCACCATTCCTAAAAACAGCCCCGAAACTTGTGGGGCCCCAGAACCGCCTGCTCCTCTTGTAACTTGCCCCGTTCCAATTATTTTGCATCGATGGTTTTCCAGGCATTGGATTTATAGAGTTTGGAAACGAAGATTTATGTGATTGAAGATTTGGGGTTGCCGACCTACATCCGCGTGAAGAAAGGTAGACATTGTTTGTGGGTTTTGTGGCTTGAGGGGTCACCTCGGTTGTGAGCATACCAAGAGAATTGTTCTGGGGAGTGGTTGACTTGTAGATGTTGTGGGAGAGACTTGGATTTGTCGAGGGAGCTCCTCTGCTCTCCCCGCCGCATTCTTCTCTCTCTACATCTCTCATGACCGCAGCATGGGCCAAACTGTCCAACCCCCCTCTTTCCCTTCCTCCATTTCCATCAACCCGCTCCTCCCCATTCTTACCTCTCTCCTTAACTCGCTCTCCAACTCGCCTGCGTTTGACGTTTCCCCCATCTCCACTTTCTTCCCCGCCTTCCTCAGTTCTTCCTCTCTCCCCATCCACCCTGCCGCGACTCATAGGCGCAGGATGATACCAACACTTTCCCTCTAATCCCCTCTTCACACATCTTCCGCAATGTGGCTGTTCATGCCCACAAGCCAATTTCCCAATCCTACACGGTTCACACGAAGGACGCTTGCCGTTTCTGCGCAGATTAGGTGCTGAAGACATAATCTTGTCTCTTATCGAGCAAAATGCCGAGTTCGTTAGAAAAATGTATCCCGGAGTAATATAAAACCGTAACTCCTTATCTCTCCAAATTACGTCCAGAAACAGGATAAGAATCAGGGGAGATCACGAGTCTCAGTGCTTTTTGACAAAACCAATTCCAATAACCACGCGTGTAAATAAATCAATCGTGTTTCCGCAAACCTGTAACTGCACTGTGGTGGCTAATTCCTTTACTCTCGCAACTCTATTCAATTCAATTTACAAAACAACCATACCGTCACAAAGGATCAAGTTGAGTTGATTGAGTATGAAACGCCTCATGGTGAAGTGAAAACAGCGATTAAAAATCAAAGGAAAGCTACATTCTCGGATGTTGCCTGTGTACGTGCAGTACGTGCACGTGCCAACACCATCCCAAATAGATTTGACCCTTGCGAGACGAGCCAGTCTACTGGGTTCATTGATATCACGGGGTGGATGTCCAAGTAAACGTGACAAAAAAAGAGTCAGTGATATGAAAAAGGAAGGCAGTGATAGAAAGCAGATTGTAGAAGGAATGAATATTGCAAGTTGGCCATAGTCAAGGGTCATCACATCACATCACATCACAGTCATGTAATTACCCGTTTATATTCGTGTAATAATTTTTTTATTGAGATTGGTATGATCAAACTACCTATGACTTCTCACTCATCCCGCATGGAGAAGTGGGTGAATAGATGGGGGTATTCATGTTTTCCCAATCATCCTTTCATTTTTACTCGATTCGCTGATCTGATGTTCCGTTTAATGACTCCTCTCCTAGCATTCATCTGATCAGATTTGATTTCCTTCGCTCGCCTGACCACTTGCGTTCTTCACCAAATAATTCATTTCTTGCTTGCACATTCGCAAAACGAACCTACCCACCCCATCTCTGATATCATACACTTCATCCCAATCACCCCCCCTCAATTATGCTTTCCTTCCACCACCCCCTTCCATCACTCGCCATAACAATGAATCAAAGTGCGCGAGGTAATCAAGCAGCTAAATCAAGGTCATCCCACCAAAAAAAAAAAAAAAAAAAAAAAAAAGAAGAAGAAAAAAAAAGAGAGAGTAAATTGACCAACGACCAATCGAGGTTCATTATCAGCACGCATGAAAGCGGTACTAGCAGCATGTGTAAATCAAAAAGTATAACTCAATTACCGTCCTCCAATCCTTCGTCTCATCTCAAATTTTCCCCCAATTCCCCATGTCACGAATATTTTGAAGAATGCAGAAAGCATATGCTCCATCAACTGATCCTATTTGAGTTTTCGAGGCAGTTCAAATACCAGATTCTCAAGGGTGGAAAACTCGAATAACAATTATCAGTCGATGGATGAAAAGCATGATGTCAAATGGGATGTCAATGAGTTTTTGAAAATTTTGGTATTGTACAACGTGCCCGTAAGTGTGTAAGGGAAAGATAATGTACAATTTGAAAGGCCATTTTCTCAAGAGTTGCCGCAACACATCCGGAGATTTGGCAGTGAAGTACGAGCTCCCAAGTTTGCAACC
The DNA here is from genome assembly GCA_014898425.1 of Botryotinia globosa. NCBI lineage: Eukaryota > Fungi > Ascomycota > Leotiomycetes > Helotiales > Sclerotiniaceae > Botryotinia > Botryotinia globosa. Next base: position 1,499,070 of record RCSZ01000014.1, on the reverse strand, counting down.
AGGATGGAGGTCCGTTCAAGATAAGATTACTCTTCTTCAGAATCTGAAGACTCATCACCACTTGATTCGTCTTGTGTATGTTGCTCGACGCTCTCAATGGGTTCTTGAGAAGCTGATCCTGGTCCTTTCTTGAAATCTTGAACCTTTTCTCTGAGCAATGCAATTTTTCGTTCTTGCTCAGTCTTTGTCATGGGCTTGTTCTTCTTCCTCGGAACAGGTTTCGTCATCGCACGAGGCTCTTCCTTTTTATCCTGATACTGCGCTTTAACATTGACGACAGTTTCTGGTGAATGAATGGCGACGCTATCATAAATCTTCCAGAGAAGATGTACTTGGAGTGATTCAATCTCCATTTCAATAGTGCCATCTTCCTCAACCTAAATAACAAGGTTAGCCAATCTATAATCATTGAACACATAAATGTGTTACCTACCACCATCTCTGGATGCGCTTCTTTGACCAGCTCCATGATTTCCGCAGTAATGTTATCAGGTAACTGGCCAATTCCTTGGGAGATCACTTCCTTCTCGAGAACTCCCAGGTATCGTTCTTTGCGAACTCCTCCAGATTTCTTTGGGGGTCCAGTAGTGCTCTTTTTCGTTGGGTTAACCTTTTTAGATGGTTTAGAGGGCTTTGATTTCTTGCTCGGCTTCTTGGCCATTGCCGCCGCCTTTTCTTTTTCGACGGTTTCTTGAATGAAAGTAAGAATTTTCCTCTGCAAGGCAATGGCATCTGGGGATTCCGGTTTGGAGAGCATATCAATAAGCTTGGCTTGTTCGGAAAGAAGTCGGGCCGTCGCAGCACCCTGTAGTGCTTCTTGAACGGGCTCTGGCTCATCTTCACTCTCCTCTTCCTCCTCGCTCTCTTCATCCCTATCGGGAGTCACAGCAACGGGTTGATGATCAGCGATCCATCGATCCTTCCTAGCTAGTAGTCCATTGAATACCTCCTCAAACTGCTGACCCATGACACGGACGGGATTGCCTTCTGGATTGAACTTGTAACAATTGTGAAAAATGAGTTTCACATCTTGTTCAAACTCCTTCGCTCTTGTGTAGGCGCCGTTTTGGAGCTTTTCAGAGACCGTGGAGATATCCATGGGCGATTTAATAACAGTAAAGTAATTGGGGATTTGCAATGCGACGGGGTCAACAGGATCCATGAAAGCATTAGAAAACGCCAAGTATTTTGGCTTCTTCAGTTCATTCAGTGTCTCTTCACACCACTTGAGCTCGACAGAATATTTCTTGCTCTTAGGTCTTGCGGAAGAGTAAGGTAAATCTTTGTTCTTTGGTGGATGGATTTCACGCTTTGGCCTGCCGTCTTTTGTTGAGTCACGACGAATCAACGGTGTGCTGGTGACTGGATCAAGAGCAAACGTTGGGGCCGGAGCACTCATGGGCACAGCAGCGCCGGCAGATCCGCGAGACGGTCTTCTAGCAGTGGGCGTACGAGCAGCAGTATCAAGAGAAGGCGTGGGTCGCTTGGGTTTCTTGACTTGAGCTTTGGCGACATGAGCTGGCGGCTCTGGTGGTAGACTTCCCAGTTTAGTGATAATCGATGTCTTCACATCATTGGCAGCGGCCGTGATGGGATTATCAAGACCATTGAAAGCAATGGCGTTTTCGTAGAGAAGCACGGCATCATCCTTGATAGCTTGAATCGAAGGGTATTCGCCACTTTTGATCTTCTTCTCCATGGTACTCAGATCAACCTCATTCTTGACTTTTTGCGCATAAGCATCTGCGAAGCCAGGCCAAAGAATTGCGACTGGAGCTCTAAAATTCTTTCCAGCAGCAGTCTTGATGACATTTTTGATGATTTTAATGATCTCTTTGGTCTCATGTTGCGTGATTGAGCGTGACATATTGCCATTAGAAGACGAAACACCATTTGTAGTTACGCCGTTCTGCGCAGGAGCTGGGGTCCCGACGTGCGAAGGGATTCGAGGCTCCTCACTTTCCTCAGTCTTGGTGCGTTTGGCAGATGGTTCTTCTTCGCCATCATCCTCTCGCTCACGAGCAACTTTTGTGACCGGTGGTTGTGCGGGCGCATCTGTCATATCAACATCACTTGTACCACGGTTGGCAGCCGCGGATTCTTGAGTGGAGTTCGCAGTTGCTTGCTCCGGCTTTGGAGAGAGATCCATGTCAACTGAAGGTGGGGCATTGTTGGGAGATGATGGGGGTAGATCGGGTCGGGGCGCATCGAAGCTGAGGTTCATACCGTCAACACTTTCGGCTTTCGTCTCTTGAGCTGGTGCAGAAGTATCTCGTCCCAAGCTCAATGACTCTGCCTTGTTCTCTGAAGCTGGCAATGAGGGGTTTCGTGTGGCTTCCGGTACTTGAGTAAGTGGCGATACTTCATCCCTCATATCGGACACAGGAGCGTCGACAATAGGTGGAACTGCAGTAGGTGCGAAAGTATCGTTTGCAGCCTCGGGCACTGAATCAGCTGGTGTAGGTAGATCGGATACAGTACGGTCTGGTTCATCGGTTGCTTTTGGAGGATCGTTGGAAACAGTTGTTGTGTTCGAGTCTTGAAGTTGAGATACGTTTTGACTCTCGGGAGAATCTTGCGCATGCGATTCAGCTACAGTGGACTGAGGAATGGAGTTGTTTATGGCATGCGATTCTACATTCAAATCCGCATCTGATTTCAACGTAGAGGTGATTTCAGCAGATTCAGAATTGGTGACTTCGGGCGCGGGAGATTTTTTCAATTCAAAATCAGATGTTGTTTGTTGTTCTTCAGTTTTGGTATCATCTCGAGTAGAAGATCTATAATTTTTCATTGATAAATATAAGTGTACAGAAAGATGACGGAAGAAAAAAAAAAGGAAAATGAATATGGAAATCAAGGCAGAGAAGACTTACCCGTTGATATCAAGATCCAAAGCCATCGTATCAGATGATGGAACGGGTATTGCCTTTTGCTCCAAAGCTACATCTTCTGAGTGCTGGGTGGTCATGACGGCCATCAACAAACAGAGATCCTCTATTCACAGAGGGATTGCTTGCGACAAAATTGATGCAAAGATAGCTCTGGGCTAGTAGTTGAAGTTGGAGAAAAGGGAAGAAAAGCAATGCGACCAGATCGAATTTATCGGTTCTTTGAAAATGGTATGGTTTCCGATAGTCTTAACTTTTGGTTGTAAGATGGATGGATTTGTTGCGACAAGAGGGATTATTTAAGTTGAGGTGGTTGAGGAATACTGTTGAGTAAATCAGTTAGATTGCGCCCGAAAGACCACGCGACTTGAAGGTAGTGAATAAGAGAAAAGAGAAAAGAGTATTGACTGCAAAACTGAAGTGTACCCAGCAGCAAAATAATATGGAATAATGTATGAAGCTATTCAGCTAAGGTGGCGGGATATGTGAATGCTCTTCCTAGACATGCCTTTATTTTAATCCTCGGCGCAGCCTCGTCGATATACGACAAAGAATTTGAGTTGCAGCCTTGCGATTTCAAAGGTACGGAAGGTTCAAAGGTTCAATCAATATTTGGCCACTTGCACTCTTGGTTGATGTCCACTTTGACAAGCTTGACTTACTTCCACCCAAAACAAAGTGAATAGAATCTGTTGCTTGGAAAAGTACAATCGCGAAATGGGAATTATTTTGATTTGTGGATGTGTTGGTAGGAAGCTGGGAGCTGGAAGCTGTAGTTGCGAGGTCTCTCTTTTTGTGCTATTGTTTTGATAGACGACGACACGCGACTTTCATACGGAATTCAGGATTCCCTTGGAAAAATTCAATTGAAAGTATGGTGAAAGCAGTGAATCGTCAATTGTGATATGAATTGATTGATGATTGCGATGTAGAGGTTGAAATTAGGTATATTGCAATCAATCCCGTTGTTGGAATGGGAATCGCGTCAAATCGCACGGAGAGAGAGAGAGAGAGAGGTTGAGAGAGTGGGTGAGATGAAGCGCGACGCGATTTATCGTGAAAAGGTGCAACTAGCGAAAGAGACCTCCCCTCCCCAAAATCGAGATTGTAAACAAGGCCGACCTAGCGTGAACTAGTGGGTGTATGTAACGTGTGAGAGTTTTGATACGACGGGAATCTCTTCACTCTCCAAAAATGGTGTTGATGAATGAATATTCGGAATGAATGAGTGAATGAATGTAAGGATTAATAAGAGAGATGAATTCGTTTTCGTCGTTCCAAGTGAATCCGATGCGCGCAACCAACCAACCAACCACAAAGGATAAATGAAATGAAAATGGAATTCGATCAGCCCCGGTCGTTCTCGGCAAGAACGTTCTTCCTTTCCTTTCCTTTCCTTTCCTTCCAGGTTTGCTTCACTCACTTCACGCCACCAAAAAAAGGAAAGGGGAAAACACCCTGCAGAGAGAGAAGAGAGTAGAGAAGAGAAGAGAAGAGAAGAGAGAACTATTAACCTTTTGCGATTGCTCTTGTCCTCTTCTATGTGTGGTCGACCAGAATATCAACAAGTACCTTAGGTATATCCTCAAAACATAAATCAAATTTTGTAGTAAACAAAGAGTCGCGAGAAACGATTAAAATAAGATAAAGGCAAACAAAACAAAACAATATAAAACACTCCAATCACAATAATACAAGTGAAGAATGAATTTATTTCTCGAGGTTAGTCGTGGGAGTGGATTGCGTGGTGTTTGTGGGTATGGATATGGAATCGATAAGGAAAATCGTTATCGTCCTTCTTCGTCTTCTTTCTTCTTTTGATTATTTTGACATCGGCAAAATAATAAGAATGGTTGCGGTGAAGGTCACGTGTCGTGGTGAGGTGAGGTGAGGTGAGGTCAAGTAAAGTGAGGTCAAGTAAAGTGAGGTCAAGTAAAGTAAAGTAAAGTAAAATGAGGTTTTGGCTGTTGATCAATCGGGGGTGGTCGGTGCTCTCCAGTCCGTTGGACGAATGAGAAGGCTGTCGCAAAATCAACCTTTAAAAAATTTGGTTGCAAGACGAGAACTTTCGGGGGGACATGCGATTAACATATTTAAACGATAGCAAGTGATGACCCATGAAGCTAAACCGAATCCACGATTAGTAAACTTATTAACACCTTGTGCTTAATCTGCAGGCTGCCTCACAGTACCCAATCACATCGCTTCTTCTTCTCCCTCAGCCCCACATAAAGTAAGGAAAGGGAAGGCTCGGCAAGGATGGTCAAAGGTTAAAGTGGATCAATCCAATACACGAGAAGGATATTTATATTTATTGAACCAATCATTCATCGTAGGGAGGTAGGTAGGTACCTAACATCAACAACAGGATTAAGCCACATTTCCATCCTCGGATCCACCTTATTATTATCTGGCCCCGCCCGCATCAACACTTTGGTGCTCACGATAGCCACTCCACGTGATCAAGATTTATTTTTTCTATCTTGGGTAAAAAAAAAAAGTTTCCTGAAGTTTTGGTTTGATAGCTTCAATGGTAGAGATTAGGTATACCTCAACTCATTCAGCACCACCGCCATTGGAAACTATATTGTATTGATTTCGTATAATCTCAATTGGGTCATCACGTCCAACTCACATTCGTCTTTTTCAATTAATTCTCTTTCGGAACATTGTTCATTGATTGTCCGCCAATTCCTCACTTCGAAATAATCTACCCAATTTTCGTCATATTCAAAATTTCCACCCTCTTTCTTACATCGCACAATCAACAATCAAACAAAATGTCAACCAAGAGAAAGCTCCCGACCAAGCTTGGTCAACCAATGGTGAAGCAAGGTGTCAAATCGCTTGGAACTGGTCACTTGGATGAATCGAAAACGGTGGTATCGGGTGGAGGAGCGGCAAGCAAGGTGAAGACCAATGGAGCGAAGAAAAACGAAGTGGTTGAAATATCCAGCGACGAGGAAGAACAAAGTGACGATGATATGGAGGAGGTTGAGGAGGATGGAAGTGATATCGAAGAAGATGGCAATGCCAACGCAGATGTGACAATGGGAGACGAGGGAGCTGAAGCTGCCGAGGAAGATGGAGAACCAACATTCGGAGATCTCGTTCGAGCAAACGCCTCGGAACCTATCGATGTTGCCGCCGCTTTCGCAGATTCCAAATCTCAAACCCTTTCATACCCTCAAAATTCAATCCAGGCTCCTTCCGGCGCATCCCTCGGAACAGTTCTTACTCAAGCACTCAAGACAAACGACGTCGCCTTGTTGGAATCTTGCTTACATACTACGGATCTAAGTACGATCAGAGCTACCATTCAGAGACTCGAATCTCCTCTCGCCGCAATTTTACTACAAAAGTTGGCAGAGAGATTACACCGAAGACCTGGTAGAGCTGGCAGTCTCATGGTTTGGGTTCAATGGTCAATGATTACACACGGCGGTTACTTGGCAACTCAAAGGGGTCTCATCAAGAAGTTGTCCGAGGTAAACCGAGTTCTCGATGAGAGATCAAAAGCTTTACAACATCTTTTATCTTTGAAGGGTAAATTGGATATGTTGGACGCACAAATCGAATTACGAAGAGGCATGCAAAACCGATCAGGATTGGACAGCGAGGATAACGATGAGGGTGTCATCTACGTTGAGGGTCAAAGTGATGACGAGGAGGAAGTGATCGTGAATGGATTACCTCAAAGACTTGCCAAGAACGGAGATCTCGAAGAGAACTCGGATTCTGAGATGGAAGAGGAAATGCTTAATGGCATGGTGGCGGAATCTGATGAAGAGGAAGAAGATAGTGAGGATGATTTAATAGATGATGAGGCTGAGGAAACCGATGCGGATTCTGGAGATGAGGATGAAGTTGATCACGATGATATTGACGAGCAAGGAGAAGATGATGAAAGTGATGATGCTGAACAAGGACCACCACGATCCAAGATGCAAAAATTAACCGGCAATCGTTTCCAAAATAGAAGATAATCAAGAGAGTTTTGACTGTTCAATGCATCTTGGGCGTTTGCATGGGTTGGCGTTCTTTTACATGCTTTCTTTTTTTTCTTTCTCAGGTGTGGTGTAGGGGATCTCAAAAAGAAGACTTTTTTTTTGTTTTGTAGGAGGATATTCCCGTTTTTTCATGGTATTGTATCTAACGGCTATGGATACAAGCATATGATATCTGGATTATATATGCTTTTTTCTTCATAGGCGAATCGATAAATATTTGGCTGAGCTTCAAGCTTGGATACATAATAAGTATCAATAGGACTAGATATCAATATGGACATGATGGAATTTGCATTTTGTAGTAATACATACCTAGTATGGCTTTCCTTGTGAGCAGCAAGCATGTAGATGTGCTTTTGTGAGATTTCAATTCCTCGGATGTGTTTTGAAATGCTACTTGCTTGCTTGCTTGCGCTAGGAGACTAGGTAGGAGGAGGTAGGAGGAGGTAGGTACCGAGAGTAGGGGATTGTTGTGGTAGATCACGTGATTGGCTTGTTTGATTATGTGCATGGGATTGATGGGATGGGATTGATGTGGTAGGGTAGAATTGATAGGATAGGATAGGATAGGATTGGATTGGATTAATCGAGATTTGATTTGGAACATGATGTGTTTCATCAGATTATTAGTCGTGTTTGGGAATGGATTTGGTCATGTGATTTGGTGTGGTTTGATTTGATTTGATGGGCTGGGATTGGATTGATGGGAGGGGATGCTGTTTAGAAGGGTAGGATTTATTTGCTGGTGTGCTTGCTTATATGGCAGTGTAGTATAGTGTAGTGTCCTGTGGTGACAAAGTGAATATTCAAAGCGAAGAGAAATTTCATATAAATTTCTATATAAATTTTCTATATATATATTGTCATGTCAATATAAATTTGGTATTAATAAATAAAATATACAATATCGATATAAATTTGTTATTAATAAATAAAATATCAAATATAGTATTGATAATAAATAAAAGATAAAAAATATTATTGATAATTAATAAATAAAATCTGCATTTTTTGTAAATATTCAATCAATGTTATAATTCGATTAATCTAAAACTTGAAAGGAGGGACAAATTCGTTTGTTTTTTAGTATCAATCAATTCGTACTAGATCATTATCACATCACCAGCCATCGGGGTTTTCGGATGATTTCCAAGTTTCTATTCTATCATCCATTCATCCATCAATCATTGGTATACCATGCATCCGAACATTCAATTCCAGGTTTATTGTCACCAACTTGCATGTGTATATTACCTAGTAGGAATTCAACTGACCAAGTATTATGGAGTAGGTACCAATAGGTATGTCCATGTTATCTATGTTTATTTCCTTTCATTTCATTGCATCTCAGGGTTAATCCCCAACATGACGAGATATTCAACAACTATCACTCTATCCATCGACTCAATCCCTCATTCCATTCCCTCACCCATCCCATGAATCGAGACCTTCCCTCGACCTTCCATCCCATCCATCCATCATGATTCATGCATGCTTCATCTAATGATCATCTGGACCTTTTCCTTCCCACCACCACTCGACAAGGGCCAACATGTTGAGGATCCGCTTAACCGTTGCACCAAGAGGAAAAGCTTACGAGTCCTGGTTGCGTGTCGATGCAAGCTCATGGGTTATGCAGTCTCGCAGACTTGGTGACACTCTCATTCTCAATTACGACCATGTCTCGAGCATCTCCCCCATACACTTACTCATAATTACTGTGCAAGAGGTGGTAGCACTGGTAGGGCTACAGAATTCAACTGGACTGGGAAGGAAGTGCTAAGATCTTAGATTATCTTAGATTATCTTATGATTATCTTATGATTATCTTATGATTATCATTATCATTATCATTATCATTATCATCATCATTATCATCATTTCATTCCCCAGTCGCCAGGTCCCGCGAGCTCTCTGATTCGCATGTTCGTAGCTATGATTCGTACCTTGATCTCGCTTTGATTATCTTTTCTACTTTCGACTCTCTTTTATATTGCCCTGCAGCCTCTGCTTCATTTATTCTTTCTCTCTTCCAAGGTTCCCGTCAACGTCTCGTATCTTGAGGTCATAAGCAAGTTTTGTTCTTCGTATTTGTGGCTGCAATCTGTACTTTGCGATCATCATATACTCATTCTTTGGGGGTCACTGTTTACGTTTGATGTTTCTTCCTTCTTTTATTTATGTTGAACGCAAAGAGAGAGCGCCTCCTAAAGTATATTTATTTATACACTTTCTTCATTGAACATTCAGCACAAAAGAGAAGGTCATAACACATCCGCTCTTGGCGTACGCAACGCCAGCATTCTTGGCAGCATCATAATCCCACCATTTTCAGGAACAAAGTTAACAAGGCTGAATTCTATCAGAAATACGAAACCTTTGTGTATTTACGAGTGCTTGATTTCAGCTTTGTGGCATCTTCTTTGGCTGCGATCGCGGTTGAAGGGGAAGGGAGGAGATTATTGAATTGACCCGGGGTTTTGGTGGTTGGACTCGCGACTATGCGCGCCTTTACGAGATTGGGTGCATCGGTGTTTGCGATGGTTCTATCGTTAATGACCATCTTGGCTTTATTACCTCAATCGAGATACACCGAACACTTGAGGAAGATTGAGATAGGTGGGACGAGTATTAATGATGTGACGGATGGATTATGGGATTGGGCAAGTGGAGATGATGATGGAGGGGATGGAGAAGGAGGAGGTGTGAGATTGGTGGTTTTTGGAGATAGTTGGGTTGATGATACGATTGAAGAGAATGGGGATGGAAAGGGTCGAAGTTGGACGGACGTTCTTTGTGAAGAGGTACGTTTTCTGTTTTCTCTTTCTTCTGACTGTTGATTCATGGGTTTGACCGATTGACGTCTGACAATTGGCACATTTACTAATTGATGGTTTTCAGCTCTCGTGTACGTCCAAAATCAATCTAGCAGTCTCTCAACCTGCATCTTCATATCCATCATCACCACCCACGGGTGCCTTTTCATCCAACAAAGTCTACCTTTCTTCCATCGAAAACACCGCAGGACAAAACAATAATGAAACGAAAATAACTCCCGAATCTATGCTCCCTGATCTTGCAGCTCAAGTTAAATCCTTTATCGCTCTTCCTCTGCCAAAAAAGAAACTTCGGGAAACGATCTTCGTCGTCTCATTCGGCACATGGGATGTATGGCACTACGCATCTCTCGATTATGCCAAAGCTCAAGAGGCTCAAAAAAAAGCTGTTACAGAAATGTTCGCACAACTCGATAATTTATACGCACATCATAGGGAAACTTTGGGTGCTACTCATCTTGTCGAAATACCACACAATAAATCGCATGTTGTGCCCAAACCACAATTCAGAATTGTCATCCAAAAGCTTTTCGATCCTACAATGTTGCCTGGTTGGATAAGTCAGAGACCTATTCCATCGAGACCTAGTTCTGTGGCGGAACACCAGAAGAATGCTGTTTCATTGGTGAGAGATTGGGATAACAGTGTGGAAAACTCTATCAAACCTTGGTTTGCTAGTACACCAGAAGCCACCACTACTTCTGAATGGGCTGAACCAGCACCGGAAGAACACGGATCTGGAGATGCGGTTCCAGAAACATTCAACCAGAACGAGGGACAGCAACCACAATCACAAGCAAAGCGTGAGTCGAACGGCGTTGTTGAGGCGGAAGATAAACCGGAAATTCCTCCACCACAAAAAGATATCTATTACTATGATCTGAATAGATTTCTTACGGAAATCATTATTGAACATCAATTGGAAGATGAAGGATTATCTGATGCGAGTGGACTCGGCACAAAAGAAAGTTCATATGTTTCCGTATATGATCCTTGCGTACGGGCAGGAGATAACGGCGCAAGCAAGAAAAGAGCACCCGGGGAGAAGCGAAAGTCGGGGAAAATCAACAATGGAAGTGAGAAGAGAGGGAAAATGAAAGATACAAAGTCATTGCCAGATATTAATGGATTACTGATCTGTGAACAACCGGATGAGTATCTTTTCTGGGATGATTTTAATATGGGGGGACAGGCGAAGGAGACAGTGGGGAAGGAAATCGCAAAGATGGTTAGAGAGGGGAAGACTTTGAGGAAGAGTTGGGGGGATGGGACGGTGCCGGGGGCGTGAGTGAGTGAGTGTGAGGTTGTGGGAAGAGGGGGAAGTTATTTTTACGAACAAAGCATTTCTGGAGCTCTGAAGTGGAAAGAAGCGTGCATTGCATAGCATGGCATGGGATGGAATGGCGTTTGGGTATGGTTTGTGATTGCAATGGATACTCTTTTTGCGGAGTGGGTTTTATATTTGTATATACTTTTTGGGGGTCTTTGGATGTCGGGGGGTGGAGGGAGAGGGAAAGGATGAGGGGTGGAGGCGGGTTCGGTTATATAGTCTTATAGGATCTATCTCTATATACCCACGCGATTTTCTTTTGTGGATATAATGAATGTGGAGGATAGGGAGATGATGTATATACCTGGGCACAGTTGGAAGGCGGGAAGTAGAAATTAGAATTTTAGTTATGGTTATGCGTAAATGTCTGTGTGCTTGCTTGGTGATGATGGTGATGGTGATGATGATATGGAATAATGAGAATTTGTGGTGGAATTTGGAGGGAAATTCGGGGGGGGGGGTTTGGGGTAGATGGAGTGAAGAGTGTGAGAGAGGATGTCTAGGGATGAGGATGAGGATGAGGAGGATGAGGATGAGGATGAGGATGAGGATGAGGATGAGGATGAGGATGAGGATGAGGGTGAAGATGAAGATGAGGATGAGGATGAGGATGAGGATGAGGATAAAGTTGAGAATGAGTGAAAATGAGAATGAGAAATTGTATTGTATTGTATTATATTGTATTGTATGGATTTATTTGAGGGGAAGGGCGGAAGGGAGGAAGGGCGGAGGTGGATAGGGAGGAAGGGAGGGAGGGCGGAGGTGGATATGGAAGGGAAGGGGGTGATGATCAATGGGGATGCGGAAGAGGAGGGGGAAGGAGAAGGAGGGGGGGAAGGAGAAGGAGGGGGGGAAGGAGAAGGAGGGGGGGAAGGAGAAGGGACGGATAAAAGATGAAAAGAAAGGGAAAAGGTGGAGGAGAAAGGGGAGGGGTTTGGGATGAGAATTTGAGTTGGAAGGTTGGAAGGTTGGAAGGTTGGATTGGGGATTTGGAACTTGGAACTTGGAACTTTGAAGAAAACAGGGAATCGATTATAAAACAAAGGTAAAGGGGAGAGGAAGGAAAGGTAAAGGGTGAGGGAAGAAAAATGATGGGCTAAAGTAGAATAATTGGATCAAGTAAAACTACTAGCGATGAAAGGAATGAATTGATGAAAGAGCAACGTCTTTTTTACTTCTTGAGCAAGGGAGAAACAGGCATCGAAGCTGGACTGGAAGGATGTATTGTGTGTGTTGGATTTTGCATGCTGGATCTTGTGTTATTTGAGGATTATACAGTATGTATATGGAAAGAGTCTTGTATAGAAAAAGCAATGTTGGTATCAACTTGACTGATGAGTGTAAAGTACTTTAGTCTGGTATGATTGGAATCGTTCTTGATTGTTATTACTAGATATTGATGGGAGGCTGGTGTTTATAGAAGGAAGCTGGGGTCTTGATAGCTATAAAGTGCCCTGTATGATGACATGGTTTATATCCTGATAGGTATTGTATGGATGGGATATAGCGAACTTCGGTTAGTGTGTTGGCATCAATGTGTTTCTTGAGTCTGAGGTGGGTTTGGGTGGATGAGGTGGTGGGTTGAGAGTTGATTGGATTGGATTTGAAATGAGTTTGTATTTTTGGTTGTTGCTTGGTTTTGGTGAATTGTGTTTAGTTTTTTTCGGTTAATTTGAGTCTCGTTGGATTGATTTAATTTGTTGTGTGTCATGAGAGGGTTGAGGGATAATCAAGGGAGCGTTGAGGGAGAACTTGAGGGTTGAGGTAAGCTCGCCCGCGAGAACAGAAGGAGGCGAAAGAAGAAGTGGATAAGAATAATTGGGGTTTCTTATCGGTTTAATTTGGAATTGAGACTGAGTCGACAGTGGGTAGTTAGTTTGATAGGGGGGAGGTAGGATGGAGAGACGAGAGGTCAGAAGTTAATAAGTGATGTATGAAAATGTCGCAAAGTAAGGGGTAAAGATTCAAGAGAGGAATACCTTTCAAAGGCGTAAATAGGCGAATAGAAAAGTAGAGCTAACTTTCAAGCAGTGGAGAATAGAATTTTGAAGTGGGAAGCGTGAGATTGGTGTTTATGTATGTATCGTTTGTGGAGAATGAGAGGTAGAGAGTAGAAAGTTGAGTTGAAGTGGAAGAACTGAAGAACTAAAGAGGAGAAAAGGATTTAGAACTTGGGGAGTGAGAGGCATGAGGGAAACTCACCGGCTATCTAGCAACTGTTGACTCATATATATCAATTTCGTTGATTTTGATGTTGATGTTGGGATTTGTGCCAAGCGGGAATCTGTCTTTGCGGACGTAAAGCGAAAATTAGGGGAGCAAAGTTGAAGCGTAGATTGTAATGAGAATTGAGAGGTTACAAGTACTTGTAGATTCGTTATTGGGAATTGAAGAGTACTTTGGGATAGAAACTTCAAAGGAGATGAGCCAGATTGAGAGAGTGGAGGTGTAGGAAGCATTTTGTTGTTTGTTTTTTTGGAAGTAACTGATATCAGGTTTGTGATTTCGATGTTGATATGTTCGAGAATCGACGGGATTGAGAATTTACAGTAATGAGTTCCTAGTTATGAATATATCCTGGGAATTGGTTGAGGGGTACTCAGTACTAGTATTCTTGGAATTTGGAAGATCATGAGTGAAGATGTGTTCTTCGATCTCCTGGTATCTAACTGGATCAGCCTGCATGGTAGGAATAAGGCATTCAAGTAGGATATCTACTTCTCCATAAAGATGCGAAAGACAGAGAGCAAGGAAGTAAATCGATTCACGTGCGTCTCTAAAAAATTAGTCTTTTGGAAAGGGAAGCGAGTTCGGGCTTGACATTGATTATTAATCGAATTCAACAAATAAACTTTCAACTTTCAAAATCCAAGAAACTTCACTAAATCCCTTCAAAATAAAATTCTTTTATTTAATACGAAAAAAGAATTGATCTTATTAACATTTTAAAAACGATTTTCTTAATATATAAATGAATACATAAGATTTTATGATGATTGACGAATCAGCAAGTTCGTCAACCACGGAATCTGCCACCACAGGGTGGTTGCATGGTTGAATTATGAAGATGATAGCATGGTTCAAGCGCTAGAGAACTCACTATCATCAGTTTATAAGTGCTTTCAATATATAATCTGGCTCAAGAGTTATATCTATGGCTCAAAGCTATCGTTAAGTAGCGAAAAGTTGGCATTAATTCTTGCTGAACTCTATTTAGCTCCCCTCCAGAGAATTGTTGGAGAAAGTGAAGAGATCAATGGCACAGATAATCGCATCCACATTGCTTTGGAGAGAGCTATACTGTGTGAGGTTATTGATTATGTCAAAGCACTGTCCAAGAATAGATGGAACCCGGAAAGCACATGTAGTTGCGGGTGCACAATTCTTTCAGCGGTCCTCCATGATGGGCTGCTCGAACTTGCAGATCATTTTGTTGATGCTGGTGTGATAGTTAAAGGCGCTATAATGGAATCTTGCGCCGCAACAACTCTCACAGAGCCTTTCCCTCCAGGGCTCCCACAACGAGGCAGTATAGTCGTTGAAACTCTCAAATCCCAACAATCTCTGGAAGGTTCCACATCGCTTGATCTTGCCACCGGCTTTGGAGACTCTAAACTTGTACAAAGGATCTTGCATAGAAGTCAGCCCTCCAGTCCCCAAATATTACGTGCATTGCATACGGCGGTATGGAATAACCATATGGGATGTGTTAGAATCCTTCTTCCTCAGCTAGCTGTCCAAAGTCGTAACAAGAATTGCCTCGAGGCCGAGCATAAAGTGATCACTCACCCTGAGTATCTCTCGGCACCTTTACTTTGTATAGAGCACAATGGCAGTCTCAGAGTTAGGCACGAGACTCTAGCTACTGCACTAAACTCAGCGGCAAACTGTTCAAATGACTCCTTTCGGGTCATGCATGAGCTTCTCCCACATGGTGCAGATCTAGAAGCTCGTGATCAATATGGAGACACAGCGCTTCATCATGCTTTGCTCAATGCAAATTTAGGAGTAGCTATGACATTGATATTTGCTGGGGCAAACGTCAACTCTTTAAGCGGCGGAAAGCAAGTCCAATCCAATTGACCGTGGCGCATTGTGCGCCAAATACAGTTGTCCTTTTGCACAAGTTTGGAGCAAGCCTAGAGACTGATCTATACAACAGAGGAGATCTACTGTCAGTTGCTATCCAAAGATCTAGCCCTGAAATGGTACATACTTTGATGGAATTGGGTATGGATTTGAAAATGGAAGACCATACAGGAGTACCAGTCTTACTTAAAGCTTTGAAACATCTCGAAGAAGACTTCATTCTCGCACGTATACCTGAAAGTGATGTTATTCGACATCCAAGGTTGGGTACTACGCTAAGCCAGGCTTCAGCCCAAAGCTTGTCAAAAACAGTCTCTGAGTATGTTTTTTTGTTCTTATCAGTTATTGACAGTTACGTTTGGCCCAGCGTTAAAGAACTAACAGTGAACTTTTAGTCTGCTCAGCCGAGAATTCAAGGTTTCAGGAGACGGAGAAAAATACGTGAACCACGCTGGAGAAGATGGCGCGCCGCTCTATCAAGCAGCAATTGGAGAGAAAATTAATTCAAGAGTGGAATGCATGGAACTTCTAATCCGGCATGGTGCTGGGATAAATCTTGTCAGTGGTCCTCACGGAACTTCCCTCATGGCCGCGTGTTATTATGGTGCATATGATTCCGTGGTGTATCTATTGAAGCATGGGGCAAGCACCACGTGTAAAAAACTCGACGGAATCGAAACCACTGCCATACAGGCAGCCTACTTGCACAATGATATAATGATATTGCTGCAAAGCTTCCAAGATAACGGGCCAAAGGCTTTGGAAAAGCCAGGAAGGGTCATGAATGCAAATGTTCCAATGCTTGAGTTGTGTATGTTGTGTATGTTGAGATTGGAGAATGATGAGAAGGAAGCGGAACGAGAAAATCACTTAAGTCTGTTTGAGGAGGTTTCTTCTCAGCCTTTGTGGAGTGAAGATATAGATACAGATGAGAACTAGGACACAAGCTATCACAAAATTGAGAATCTGGAATCAAATTTATTGATGCATTGTTACTTTGGAGTTATCAATTTATAGCACTTATTCATCTAGCGGGAAGCCCTGTAGTGGCAGAATCCGTGAGTAACAAAACAATCATTTTGCTATCTATAATAAAATTATAGACTTTCAATTATATATTAAAAAAATGTTCTCAAGAAATTTATATAATTAATTTAGAAATCTATATTATATACTATGAAGTTTATTTTAATTAATAAAATCTTAATAAAATTTCTTAAATTTTGAATTTGAAAAGCCAATTTTAAATTTTAACTTTAAATAACTAGTTTTAATGGAAAATAATTTACTTATATTCAAATCAAAAAGTTTTTTGTTCATTTAATATATTTTGTATTATGTAATATAATAATAAAGTGTTTGATTAAAAAATAGATTGAAAATGTATAGTAAGAAATAAAGATCTTTTTCTTTGTAAATTTTCGATTCATATATTTAGAAATTCTCATGTCACTCAATCAGATATCGAATATGTGTAATAAATGTATTACTTTGATAGCTTCATGACTAGTGTAAAAACAAGATAGTAAGGCTTGCTTATAGAGTTGAGCTTGACATTATATTCCCAACTTTTTTTTGTAACTATCTATAAGTTGTTTTAGAGCTAATTTGAATGTACAAATCCATACTAAATCCACTGAATATTTCATACTTTTTGAAAATAGATTTTGAATTTATATTTGAATATTAAATTGTAGATTCTATCGAATAATTTATATTTTAATAAATTTAGTATATTTTGAAATGAAGAAATAATGAATGATTTTAAAATAATATCAAATAATCTATATTTTTCAATAAATTTATATAAAAAAATAAAAATACAAATAGAAATAAAAACTAAAAAAAGCTGGCTTTGTTTTTAATCCAATAAATGATTCACATTTTTATAGATTTCTATAAACTTCAAAGTCTAAAACTTTAATATATAAAATCTAAAGTTATTAAATTCATTTTAAATTAGAATTTATAATTATATATAAATCTAAATAAAGCTATCCCTATGTTCGTTTATTTAATTATTTAAGTAGTAATAGTATATTGAAAATTCGAATTACTCTATTTAATTTATATATATTATATATATATTCCATTTCCTTTTATTTCGATAAATTTTATAGTGGATTCAATATACAAATCATAAAACCATAAATTAATAATCTATTCTTTTTGAAGCGAATTGTTATTACTACAAAATTCATGATAACATAAAGAGTGGATTATTTCAGTGGATTTAGCACGGATTTTGCAATCAAACAAGCCCTTACCGTGATTGTTGTAGACGAGAATGCTTTCTCTCATGGGTTCTACAAAATGAATATAGAGGTTAGTATTACAACAACTTCCAGCTCATGATTCTAAATAGAGTACTTGGGAATCTATCCGACTTCGGTTTCTTGTGCAACCGAGTTTTCGGGCTCTTCCTCCGAAGATTTCATTCAATCGGGCTCGCTAGCAGCACACCTGTTTGTGATTCGCATGGAATTGAATGCCCATTACAAATCTTGGGGTTTCACCGATAAACAACTCACTTTTAATTTTTATGCATGTCTTACTTAGATATGTAGTGACACACCGGTTTCCTCCTTCTAGTAAAACCAACCGTTGGTATATCTTGAGCTTACCAAAAAAGATTGCTGAGCCTCAGCTATGACCATCGAGATTCTATCACCTCATGTTACTCCCCATCTTAATCTTGATGGGAACGTTGATTGTCATTTGATTGATACTCGATTTGTTAGCGGAGCTTTCCAGATGTTCTTGATTCATAATTGAGGGCTATTGATTGTCAGTGATAACTGATAAATTGGTTGCCAGTCTAGCCGGATACCTACTGCGGCGTCTTTCACGAGTGGAACGACCAATGCTATTGTAATTTATTAAGCGAAGAAACTCTCTACGATTATTTTCCTTCCTAATTGCCATTAAGACAGCTTGCTCTTCACACTCAACTCTATTATATCTGTTGCAGAGCCGAAGGAAAATATCAAACGCTTGTCGATAAACTTATCAGCTTACTAAAAGGCGTTCACTTTCCATATTCTCGGGTTTGGATTTGTACAACGTCATAAAGTGGAGCTTCACGGGATCAATCAATGGACGAGAAATCGAGCCCAGGTAGTTCAAGTATCTTTAATGTTCCTCTTTCCCCTCCTTTGACTCGGGCTCCTGATATCAGTCGCCGTCAAGGAGGCCAGGGCCGCGTTAGTTGTGGATACTACTATGGAGATGCCCAATCTCCTCTGTATATGGGAACAGACTCAACCTGTACAACTGCATATCCTCTGGGAATTTGGGGTTCCTGTATCTATAGTAGCAACGTTCCAGTTTGTTCGCTTTATGGTGCTTGTGTAGATGATACTGGGTGCACTGGCAGATGTACGCCCAATGTCAATTCCAATATAAATGCTATCACAGTAACTTTATCTTGGTAGGCTCTTTCACAATTTGAAGTGGATGAAATGGACTAATAGATACATAGTTCCACAGATTACTGCCAAAGCTACTTGCTGTCTGATCAATCAAGCCCCAGTCTTGGCACTCAGACTTCATATACGTGCAACAGTACCTCACAAACAGCACCAGTACTCATTTTTGCATCAGCACTAGACACTCCAATGAGCGTGTTAGCCAGAACGACATCAGTTTCTGACATGTTGCTTACCTCATCGTTGAAATCTGGATTTATTGCAGCTTCAACATTTTCTGGTCCACGATCAACTTCAAGTCCTTCTACTTCATTGACTACCTCCTCATCAAGCTCCAGCTCCAGCTCCAGTTCAACGCAAAGTACATCCCAACAAACAACAAGCGTAGCCTCAAATCAAGTCAATTCTTCTCATAATAATACTGGCACAATAGTAGGGGTGACTATCGGTGGCCTTGCTTTTATTACCCTAATAATTCTCACAATATGGCTCTTCCGTAGACATGGAAAAAGACAGGCTGTACTATCAAAAACTGAACCACGTTTCGATGTGAGAGATCCTAGTGATCACGTACACGAGTTAATGGAGAAAAGCGGAAATACACCTGAGATCGGGGGAGAAATGCTCAGAGCAGAGATGGAAAGTCCGAGAATGAATATGGAACCGGCTGAGATAGAAAGTCCTACACTAAATAGAGAAAGGTTTGAGATGGGGGCATAGGGATTATAATTGAAGGGTGGGATTTGCTACTTGTCTGTTTGGTTTGCCTTTTGAGAAAGATTCAAAGCGAATTTAAGAATCAAGCTTAGGAACTCTACCACTAGTTCTTTCAAGAAAAGATAATATTCCAGCAAGTCATTTAATTTCTAGCCAAAGATTGCGCAGTAAGAACAGGTCCTGTATCAGCACCACGGTCTCTCTCTGTATTCGGTACAGCAGACTTATCTGAGACAATATCTTGAGAATGTTAAATGGTGAATTTCACTACTTTTCTAATCATCGTCTGATATGGAGCAGCGCCCTCAGACAACTTTCACCTGAATAGAGCAGCGAGGCCGAAAAGCTGTTCGCGTTCGTCTTAGAAACCAAGTATTAGATCGATCAACATCAGACGATTATTGGTACTCCGTGGCTGAGTTTGATACCCAACAAATTGGTGAATTGTTTAAATCAGAATTTTTACTAAGCGGAACTTGAGTTTCCGGTTCAAGAATTTTTTGTTTCTGGCTCTCAACTCTCCCTGCATCCATCTTCATGCTTCTTGAAAGGTTAGCCCTGCGAATTGTTCTAGGAAGTTTTTGGTCAGTCTAGCTAACTGTGACAGATGGCGATTCGTTACTTATTCAGAAAGGCTTTTACTAGTACGGATACTGATGGTGAAAGATTGTCTGATGGTCAGGATGTCAGTTCTGGGTATACATTTGTACCAGAGATTCCAACAGATATATTCGACCCATACCAGTGCGGAATCAAACGTTTAAGAAGACTCATCACAATCACGCACACCTCAACAATCATCGTCCCCTCCTCAACGCTTGGTGTTGTACCGACGAGAACACCTACGGGACCAACGGTAACTCATATCGTACCATCTACCACTAGAGCCTTGACTTCCATCGCACAACCCACAATACCACCCAGTGGAATAACTGCAATTGCTCTTAGTGAGATCTCTATTTGGAACTCAATTGCCGCAACCGCGACAGATCCAATATTGAAAGGTGCATTGAAATCGGCCATTAGCCAAGAGAGTCGTGCTGCCAACTTAACTCCCGGTGCTTACACTGCTGTTATCACAATCTCACCCGCGGAACAAACTGCTATAGACAAGGCAGATAAAGACAGCGCTCGTCATCTACATAACACCACTATAATCTTGAGTGTTTCCGCTGTTGTGCTATTCCTATTATGTATCTACATGCTCGGCTGGTACTTTCTGCGAAAGCATCGTCAACGAAGAGGAAGAAGAATGCCACCACTTACCGAATATATTCCTCCCAATTTGGGTTCTTTAGGCGGTTTAATGACCGAGATGGGTCGAGAAAATGTTGTTGAGCGAGAGGAACACGACAGTAGAGCTGATGGGATTCATAGGGTTCCGAGGGTTCCGAAGCCTCCAAGAGTTCATAGTACTTTGCAAGAACTAGAGATTCCAGAAGGGTTTGCAGAGCTACCTGGCTCAGTTCCAGAGATAGAAGCAGTAAGACGTACGGGACTACAGCATGAAGGCGAAGGGGTAGCAAATTCAGAGAAAATCCTCCATGGAGTTTGAGAGAAATATCCTAGTGATGGCTTTCAAACTTGATATTCGGGCGTTTTTGGGCTGAGGGTATAGAAGTTGCACTCGGGGATGTTGCAAATGTTATCTCATTTACTTTTGATACTCTTTTGGTCTAGATCTAGATCTTGAAAATACTCTAGGGATATGCAAACTCTGATGGGAGGTTAATTCAGATGAAATTTTTTGCATTTCTCAACTAGGATTACAATTGACTCAACGCTTTACACCTTTTTATGTGCATATATGATAAATTAGATCAGCAATGACAGTTGCGGATGTGACATGAGAGTTGGTAATAGACAAAGCTTAAAGATACATGTGCGTGGTCTAATAAAGACTCCGTTTAATTCACTAACAGATTATACCTACTTATATGATGCCTACATGACTTCTAAACTCAAAACTTTATGAAGCTCATCTTGCTAACGTATAGAAATCTTTGAAACCTCACCTTCGTAGACAAAAATCGATTTTGTCCTCGAAACACATCCTATCACGAATGTAATGCATACAGTGAGATTAAATTGATTGATTATGTACAGCTTAAAGTATCTTTTTTCAACCCACCTCCAACCCACCAAGGAAAACATAGGTCTCCTTGTTATTCTCTACCATGCAAAGAGCAAGCCAAAGCTTGATAGTTGAACCCAAACCATCTAGTCTAAATACCTACCATCTTGCATGCAGCTTGCTCTTTAGCAAAGCTCTAGCAGACCTTCATGATTAACAAAAATTCTTCCCAGGATACTGACGATATTTATATTCTAGAGAAGAATTCCCGATAGAGAGCTTCCATCGCTCGCGCACACTCCTGGGGTATCTCAAATTCGTACACCGTTTCTCGTCAATCCAACGATTCTGACTCTTGGACCTCCAAGACGTCCTATTCTAGCCTTGCTCGTACCTTCGTAACGATGGAGCTTTTGGTATTGGATATCTACCGCGTCGCAAAGTTTGATGAACTCTCCTAAATATCTCTCATAGCAGACCCGAGTTTCGTCTTTGTTTAGTTCCATCAATTCCCAGTGCTCATAAGATGTGCATTCTGTCGGACCACGGTTGATTCTAACAACGAATAGGACTTCTTCGATGGCGTCACATTCCCTAATCAAATCGTAGATAAATGCAAAGTGTTCCCACAAGGTCGCATCAGTTACATCAAAAGCAATGCTGTGCGCAGGCTTAAAGATATCTCTCATGTTTCCAATGGCAGGCATGAAACTGCAAATTCCACCCGTTCTAGAACTCCGCATAATATACCGCCTGTCATAATAGATCGTGTCTGCTTGGAGGTTTGCATGGATGAGGAGCTCACCAATATTAGGATTTGTCTCATTGTAAGTTTCTCGTACTTTATGAAAGTATTTTTGGGATCCAAAAGAATGCCTGTAATATTTCAAAGTCTCTGTACGAGATTCATGATTAATTTTCAGTACACTGGCAACCGCGTTTATCGTTCGTAGATATACTTTTTCCTTGCCGGTTGAATCTAAAACAAACTCTTCTTGCAAGGCAACAACATGAGGCATAAAGGCCATAGTTCTCCAGATTCTCAAGCGCAATTCTGCAGTGAGACGCGGAAAACAAGTAAATGTATCAAGTTTTGTGCCATTGCCAACATTCAAAGAACCCGAAGACTTTTTTTGACTTGCAGACATCAAGCATTTATTGGTGGATGGTGCACGGTCGAAGAAGTCGCCCGCCGTCATCTCATATTCTGCCTCGTCGTGCCATGACAGATCAGCAATTTGATGTTCTCTTGTATATGTTTCGGGCCAGCTGCAGATTCTTTCCAACTCAGAATCATCGGCGTAACGGACAGGCTTGGCTCTTTTCAACCTATCTCGAGAAGTTCGATAAAGAGGTATATGCTTAACTAGGCTCGTGAATGAAACTTCGTTATTGGTACCTTCTTCGGCAGCTGCTGTGACATCTTGGAGAGGTGCGAGGAAGTGATTCGCGTTGTAATTGCGGATTATGCCGTCCTTATCCATTGTATTGAAAGGAAAGGTTGATGATCGAGGTTACTATTGGTGAACAGAAAGATTGATGTGAACCAGGTGTGCAGGTTGCAGGTCGTAGATCGTAGGTTGCAGGTCGCAGGTTGCAGATTGGAAAGTTGAGTTAAAGTCTTGAGCTAAATAGCAGAAATTAAGTGGAACAAAAATGAAACTTTGGAGTGAATTTTCAATTGAGGCTGAGTATATATTAGACGAATACTCTCATATTTGATTTCCATCTGTGAGAAACCGAATTCTATATCATTATATGTATCTCAAAACACAATGGTAACATCATCTTGAGATTGGCAGAACAAGTATCATCAAAGAGTGGAGTCCATTTCATGATACTGTTTTTTCTTACATACAAGATAATTTCTGTCATCTGGCTTTGTGATATCTAGTTTCTCTTTAAGGAACTGATCATTTCTCCACTGCATGAATGTAGAAAAGCGACGATAGCTGCCTTCTCGACGAACAGTATTGTCGGAATTTCGGTTCAAGGCTTCAGCATTAATCACACCACACTTATTATCAGACTTTACCTCAAGTTAATCTCCCATTGCACAAGAGACCCCTCACTAACCATGATTCTCAGTTTCAGTCCTAGACCTGCTCCACACTGAAGGAAGATCACTTCGAATTGGGTAGAAACTATTCATACTTGGATAAAGCATCACCGGTGAATATAAGTACAAAGAATCTATATGATAAGCCAGGCATGATAGACAAATTGTATAATCTTGATCTTAAATTCGACATTGTATAAAATTTAAGACAAGGGCCAACTCGGAACATAATGTGACACTTGTATCCGTTGACATTCTTGGCTTTATGACCTTGGAAGTTTGTGCCATACAACCACTCATATTCTTTCTATCCCGGAGAACCCCGGACCTTTTCTCTTTCCTCCTTCGGACCTATTTCCAACAAAGGCCAATTATCTCACCCAGTGCAAATCTCTCAAGTAGGTTGACTCATAATATCCTGACTGCACAGCACAGCCTGCCTTTTCTCCAGGAAAGATATCCAATAATGGTATGGAATATCTCTTCGCATGAACGGCTTGTGACTATAACGTTAATATTATAGGTTCCCCAAAAAGGCATCGTACAACAATCTTGGCTGAAAAATAGGTTGTAATTGCTTTTCTAAGACCTATTTGAGTAGATGATTCTGCCCTTCTTGCATAGCCATCGCTCGGGATACAAGTAGCGCCAAAAAAACTCGCATAGATAATGTATATTTCGATCGATGAATGATTGTCGGTAGTTCGAGTAGGCTAAATACACAATATTGAATATTGAGAATAATGCAAGCGGAAGACGCCACCACATGGAGTAAACAGTAAATTCACTGTCTGATTTCGACTTGGGGTTGGAAGAGGCCGGACTATCATTGACTGAACCCGCGTTAAGCAATGGGGGTCTGATATAGCTTCCAATTATCTTGCAGATGATAATCAATATAAGATTTACAGGAATATCAACAATAAGGCTTGCGATTAAGCTCCATGTCGCGGATGGCACTTTTAGCCCACTTTGTCCAGGATATGCGGAGTCAAGGATGCAGATTGAGTTCGTCTGAGTCCTCAAGATCCATCGAGTAAACTCATCTATTCAGTCCATCATAGATGTTCAAGAAACATCAATGGGAAAGGGGTCGGTGAAGTTCATCGTATTGTTCGTTTGAGGCACTGGGATGACGTTCAGTGTACGACAAGGCGATGGTCGTGAAATCGAGGTATTGAGGTATTGGATGTCTTTTAGATGAGTGAAACAAAAATTTCTGAGTTACTTTGATCATTTCCTACGGGGAGCATTTGTGCGAACGCTTTGTTGGTTTGGCTTGGTTTCCAAACTATGCACCTTCTTTGACTAAGCATGACTTCTAGCCGGAAGTCCGATTTACGGGCCACGTATTTGTTCGAAAAATGGTTTATTGACTTGGAGATTATGCTGTTTATTCACGACCGGGAGAATCTTCGAGTCACACTATTGATGTCCACCGTCGTCGTCTTCGCTTAGGTCATTCCGAAAAGGAGAGACTGGCCCACATGACAATGCAACGTCACATGATATGACTTTTCCGGATTATCTCTCGACCGAGCATGTAACTTCATGCGTTCCACCAATTCAAGAACAACACACAGCAGCCGTCGGTATTATTAGCTATCATGTTGTGATAGGGTGATAGGCGCTCTTGTAGCACATCACGGAAACAACAAGCTTGCATCTTCACCTCTACTGAACACGTCCATATACCTGGGCGCACCGCTCTCCAGATATCATTCCATGAAACGGGACAAATTTCTGTCGAAATATCATTCTTTATACAATCCAATGTATTCCATATCATGTGAATCAGAGTTGACGGGTCTGGGAAGGAATTTTCGTTGGCGTTTCACGGTGTCCAAACCTGACACATCGATTTCTGTCATCTTATTTGCGCTATTCGTCGTCATTGCTATCTTGTTTATCATAGGGAAGCTTTAAAAGTTTGAAGTTTTTTCAAAAATTCAGTGTTTGTAATTATAGATGGACCAGGCAGGGGGTTCAATTGAATGTTTCGAAGCTACATGTCCGTGATGAATTATCAATCTCCACCCGAAATACTCGGGGCATTTATGTCTTTACTATCTTCTTTGTTCTAGTGATTGTTTTATTGAAAGCTCTTACTCATTCCATCGGCCACCGTTGTCATAACGACAGGAACCCTTTTTTATCAAGTCTGCCAGTTCACATACTCGTTACTCGTCTTTAGGATCCCGATGCCGCCTTGATTATTTCCTCGATATCCTCTAGCCGACAACTCCAACTAGCCCCAACAGCATAGCTCACTGGAAACCTCTTCGCAATACCATCTTCATGAAAACTACCTGCTCTAAAAGCTTCAGGAAGTCTTGTGGGAGAAACCGTACACGACTGCAACAGACTCCCACAAGCCCCTGACTACTCTCAAGGCACTATCCTTACGCGAAGATCTGGGCTTCTGGCGAAGATTTGTCTCTAAAACAACGAATCCTATCTATATTCAACTGCGGATGGTGTGCGAAAGATTCTGTCATGTGAATTTCTGGATGAATTCTGGAGACATGGCAAAATGGAAAATCTCACATAGATTAAGGCTTCGCTTGTCTGATCCGACTACTACTGGTTTAACAAGTAATTACTTTCTAGAACACCTTCTTTAAAGCCGTATGTCTGACTATTTCGGATACAGAAACGACTCCTTCAAAACCTGGCTAGACATTAAGGGGAACATCACAATGAGAAGTGATAAGAGATGGACACAGAGCTTCCAAACTTACGCCTTAACTCGAATACCTCACGTACAGATCAACGTCAAGTTCTTACGTTGAAACCCCCTCTTTTCCCCGGACAACATTATCTCAACAAGCAGAATCGACACACCTTCCAGCCTAGCTTCAAACTCAGAGCCTACAAATAATTAACCCTATTTTCAACATCATAACCATCAACATACCTCACAAAAGCGCCGCATTCTTGCAGAAGTCTACTGCTCCTATGCTTTGTCCTGCCAAAATACGAACAACTCTCCCTTCACGGCTTCTCGAAGCTCTCAGTTACATATCCACAGAAGCCGGCATTCATTCATTCCAGAAGTGATTGCCAATAGAAAAACATCTACGAAGCATTCCACGATATCATTACCCCCATCTTCTACCGAATAAATCCATGCTTCACTCGAAAACACATGTCAAGAAACGCAGGTACTGTTCCGCAGGGTGGATATAGTGTCATAGTATAGAGACACAGTAACCTTGACACGGCTGTAAACAACAATGGGTCAATGGAGCACGATACGCATGACACGCTTGAAAAGCAACTTGAAGGACCAAAAAGAAATTCGATAGACGAATCGAGGGTTTGACAGTGGAATACCACATGGCGCACCTGGATTCGAGACACAAGACTCGTCATGTTTCTAGAACAGGGCTACCCCTGAATCTCAATTATACGAATCCACAGAGTAGATATTTTTTCTTTCTAGGTATCTTCTCGAATCCTATGCTTTCCAAATATTCGCTTGATTCCGGTGATTTTCACTCATGACTTTGATCGCCATTTCCTACTTGAGGGTTTTTGTTTTGCGTGTATGCTTCACCAGCAGTACATATAGGCTCGGAATGATCTAGGTACAAACGATGAAAAACAAATGGCGGAAGTATTAAACTTAAACTCTTTCTCGTTCGTAGAAAAGTGACCAGTACGATGTTAAATTGCTACCTAATAAGTAGTTAGATCACCATTAGCACCCAGTCAGACATAGCCTGCCACTCATTCTTCGACGCTTTTTGTGCCTGTCTGTTTGTCTATCCATGCATAAGCTTCTCATCAATTCCCTCACCGAGGACGATATATATAGACATAGGATTTTGAATCCCGTGAGAAAGATAGCAACGCCCAACGCCACGCTCAAACACAAATCCGAACCCATGATTCCCATTTCCATGCATGCAAGCTTCACACTACACTGCACAGTCGCACAGGTTTCCTATTCCAATAAACGCACTTCACACCCATAAGCATAACCACAACCACAACTAACCCTACTTAACCCTTGCCATAATCGTCTCCCCCCCTCTCTCCAAGTCTCCCATAACATTCCCCCACCTCTCCTTCACACCCTTAAGCATACTCCTATCAAAATCATCTCTCGCTCTCAAAACCGCCTCCACCCAGCCAAGCTGCAAATCCCAGTATTCCCTCTTGAACCCCTCTACCATATCCTGCACCGCTCCCTTCTCGCACTCTAGAATCTCGAGGAAACTTTGCGTTACCGCCCATTTACCTACGATAATATTCCTTACGTCTTCCGTGAGATATGTATTACTATTGAAGAATTCAAAGGCTGTCGAGACATCATTGAAGATTTTGTCTTTGAATGGATCCGCCCTCTTGAACTTCGCACCTTTGTTGCGGACGCAGCCGAGGTATTGAATGAGAAGTTCGATGGCGAGTTCTTCGATAAAGATATCCAGTAGGGACTGATGAAGGACATTCTTATAATCATTGATATATTCTTCGAATGTGACAATCATTTGCTTCATAGCTGTATTTGTATACCATTTTGGTGTGAAGAAATCCGGCATGACGGTTTTGAAATCGACGGCGAAGATCAAGGTTGCGAATTTGGATATGCAATGCGTACTTAGATCAACATATCCATCGTTAAGACTAGTAATCTCGACATCTACTCGTTCGAGGTATGTAGTCGAAACGAGCGGTTCGAATTTTTGTCTAAAGCTCGTAAGGTATCCGAATCGTCCCTCATCTTCATTATCATCAATACAAGCGATTTGATCGTTAGCAGTAGCAACAAGCCAATCCTGTAAAGCTTGGAAACCCTCCAGTTCAGTAGTTGCATTGAAGTATTTCGCGGCTTCAATATCGAGCATCTCTTGCCATGTTTGTTGGCGAGTCTTCAAACGCACGATCATGATATCAACCACCCCTTCAACGATATCCATTCTCTGACTAGCACTCGCGGCATCAATTTGTTCACGTAACATACGCCACATATCGACCAAGTTCTTCGTTCGAAAGTATCCGTATTCGTCCTGATCCAAATTCGAACCATCCACATTCCTCCCATCGAAATCTTTCTTTTCTGTTGCGAAAATTCGATCAAGCCATTCATCCAAGTACTTGATAATGATCTGTTCGAAATTTCTGATCATTTCCTGTTCCCTTCCGTCTATGACATGCGGCTTCAATTCGTCCTTCTTAAACCCCAGCTTATTCATTTTCGTATAGTACTTTTCCGGCCAGTTCAATATCGCCAAATTATTCGCCTGGGTCGTCTCTTTATCGTCGATCATGTCAATGAGAAAATCATGCATCAATTGATGATAAATATTTCCGTATGTCTTGAGGATTTTCCATTTCTTCGGCATCAATGGTACCATTCCCTGTTTGACCGCATTCAAATCGTTGAAGAACCATCTCAAACCCTTCTCCAATTTCGAGGGGTCCTCCAAAAATGTCTGTTTGGTTCCTTCAATGTCCGCTTCGGCCTTAAGCTTAATAGCCATCAAAAACTTCTCTTTATACCCTCTCGTACTCTTCGCCCCATCCGTGATACTCTTAAATCTCGCCGCCATCTCCTTATGATCCTTCAACGCCTCCTGCAGCGCCATAACCCTCTTGTCACTCTTCTCCTCGGCCTCAATAACCACCGCCAATCTCACCACCAAGCTGCTATTCCCCTGCACAACCACCTCTATCAGATTCATAGCCACCTTTCCAATATGTTCATCAAACCAATCAATCGTATCATCTAGCCTCGCGAAGTAATCCTCCAACGTCCCCTGCAATCCCGCATCATCAGCCCTCAATATCTGCTCCATAGCATCATCCCTAATATTCCTCAACTGCGTCAATTCATAATGAATCGCGAGCAAATTCCCCATATTATCTTCATCCGCATCATCCTCTCTCAAAAGCCCCTCCACCTTCGTTAACCTCTCATTAAAATCTACCAAATTCCTACGCATCGTTTCTACCGCCATGAAATTCCTATGCGTCTGGCTCACCAGATTAATGTTTGGAAAATCCTTAATCATATTCTGCGCCTCGGCGCATAGCTTATCAATCTTCATCATCTCATCCTTGATCAACTGAACCGTTCTTTGGCCATCGGTAATCCCATGCATACCCGCCTGAGTAACTTCGAGTTGTTCTTTCAGACCAGAACGCAGTTGCGAATCGACAGCGGATTTCTTGCGCGTGTATTCGAGTTTCAGGGCGGGGATTTTGTCGAGGTCATCGGGGTGGTGGAGGAGATCGGAGAGCTTGATGGAGGAGACATCCATGGTCATTTTTGCGGTGGTTTGGGAGCTACAGGAGCTCAAGAAGGAGGGGAGTAGGGGTTATGCGCGCAGATCTTATTCGAGACCAAGTGGAAAAGTATAGCTCTCGCAGAGCTTTATTGGCAATTCTAAATTGCCAGGAAACAGTTTACAGAAATGAAATCATGAATCTGTGCAATCAATTGAAAGATCAATAGTGTATGAGACATTATGTGCATAATCCCAAAACGAGGACTAGCGTGGCATGTAACGGTGGAAAGAATTCCCGACTCCCGAGAATCCTGGTTTGATATTTACAATATATTTCTCTCGTTTGAACATTCGATATACTGGCAACGGCGACATTTACAGTGCGGGACAAGCCATTGAAATTTGTGCTGGTATTTACAAGGTGCATTATTTCATTTAGTTCTTGATGCTTTTATGTGCATTGTGATTTACAATCTCTACTCCTCGCATTCACTTCTTCCTCTCCCTCATCTCAGAACAACCCCTCTAACCTCTTTCACAGACACCCAAAACAACCAAAACCACGTAACCACCACCCGCAATGTCCACCACTACCGCGGCCCCTCTCGCCCGCGCCATCCGTTCATCCAAACCTCTCCCCTCCACTCTCCACCAAATCAGCAAAAACGCACCCAAAGCCATCTCCCAAACCTCTCCATCCACCACTCCCTCCTCTTCATCCCCAACCAAAGTCTTCCACCAAAAGCCCTGGCAGAAATCTCCTCCTCCCACACCAACATCCTATTTCCGCATTACCCTCACCCGATCTGCTATTGGACTCCCGAAGAAATCCTCGCGTGTGTTGAAGTTCTTGGGATTGCATAAAAGAACGAGTAGTGTGTATCATCCTGTTTCTTCCGATATTGCAGGACAGATTATGAAGGTCAAGGAATTGGTTGAGGTAGAGGAAACGAAGGAGAGGAGGAGTAAGAGGCAAGAGAGGGAGAGCAGGAGGCCTGAGAGTGGGTTCGTTGTTGAGAAGGAGTTGGAAACAAGTGTGGTTTGAGGGGTTGAGGAAGCGAGGAACGGAGGGATGGAGTGCATGGGACTAGGAGTAGAGATAGCATGAAAGAGAAAAGAAAGGAAGATTAGAATGGAGGGCTGGGTGGAGACCCTGGGGATTGAGAGGGCGATACCATGTATAAATCTGTACATTCGATTTGGGGATGGGACATAGTTGGTCTGCATTATAATTGCGATTAAGATTGGAATAATTTCCAATGCGTACGAGGAACCAGGGAGACTTTCAGTGCAGAAAAGATACGCATTACTCGCGATGACAAGCAGTCAAACTCAGCACCGTCCACTCTCTCCCTTCCAAGATAGACTGCTACATCATTCGCCCTCCGCCTTCCACCTTCTCCCTCCCTGTAACCCACCTCACATTACCTGCCCAGCATCACCCTCACACACTTCGCTCAAGCCGCTCTCACATAGCTGGAGTTCTGGGTCTTTCTGCACACAAGACATACGCATGTACTATAAAAGCATATTTAGCTATTTGCCAAAGAAAAACCACATGAGGGTGGCGAGGATGTGAAATCGCACTTAAAATCTGAGACCTTCAATTCTAATATCAATACCCCTACAGATTGCAGATGAAATTCTCACATGTACCCTGGAATTGTGGACTGCTTTGTCTTCATCTTAAGCAAATTCGACATGCATATCACTGAGAGGATTTGCATGCACTGATTGATGTCCATACATCTGCAAGGCAAGTTCAAACACAACTAAAAAAAGACTGAGATGAGAAGTCATGTAATCTGTAATCCGTAATCACAATGCTAAACTACAAGCTCGAGACCAAAGTCAAGGGTTGAACCCAACACAATCGAATATCTACCATGCCAACAATACTGCCCAATAGAATCTACCATGATCCATCCATCAATCGATTTAAATAAGATTCTTTCACATGTCTGCTCTCTTAATCTATCTAACTGTCCTGCCACGCCAGATGCTGGTTCGTCAAAATCTTCCTTTCCCATTGCTATTGCAGAAACAAATAGCAGTGATAGCAGAAACCTGCCAAACAATTTCCTTTCCTTCCCCAGATTCAACTTTCGATTGAATCTTCCCTTGATTCACCTTTAATACAAGATTCAATTCTTCCCCTGAAAACAAAAGCCAGAAAAACAGCAAGCGCCATTCTCCATTCCATGCTATTATACATCTCCAAATCCACCTGTCCATTCACTTTTGCATGTTTGCACCTTTCCATCTCCCATGCAAAACATTACTCTCTAATTGGGGTTTCGAGCCTTGTCAACATATTCTGCGCCAGGTGTCTCGTATTCAGTGACAAAGTAATCTTTAGCATTCTTGCCGATCCAATTGGTCAACTTGCCAAGTTCCTCCCGGAGACGATTAACAGATTGTAAATCCATATTGGTTTGAGCAATGAGTTCAGGCAGAGTGACTATACATCATCAGTGATGTAGTTTTAAGGAATGGAATGTCAGTCTTACCCAAAAGACGGCATAAGTGCTCAGCACCATAGGTATCACATGCGGAGCTATGTGGGTATGAGTCATCATCCCATAATTCACGGAAGTCCATGTGCTGTTGACGTTCAAACCTATGTGTAATCGGTTAGAGACAAGTAGAGGTATCCTCAGAATGAACACACCTGTACAGAAGAATGCGAGGAAGGCATCTCTCGAAATACTCCTTCAAACCAGCGACAATCTCTTCCAGGATGTCCGCCTGGGCACTGCCAACGGGTCTCTTTGGTTTCTCAAATTCGAGCCAATCATTCAAGATTTGATCGACAGATTTATGGTGGGGTAATGGTACAAGTTGTTGATTCTTAGTGACATTCTCCCAGTCATCAACAAGAATTGCTTTGATATGATCGGGGATGACAAGGTTGATGGATGGTCGATTATGAAAGTTTTCCTCCTGTAAATAGTTAAAATCACGTCTTTCCATGACAATATTTGAGTTCAAAATGCGTGGTAACATCTTCTTGGTGGTTTTGATAAGACGTTCTCCTCTGACTTCAGAAGCACTCTTCGTTTCCTTTTCAAATTTCACTTTCTTCTCAATCTCTGCGCTAGCAGCTGTGCCATTGTTTTTTGGAGAAGCCTTTTGAGCGGTCTTTGAGACGGCCTTTCCAGCAGTCTTCTTTAGGGCAGGTTTATTTAACCCATTGTTAAGAATGAGCCTAGGTTTCTTTGGAGGAGGCTTCATGATCTCTTCTATGCGCTCTTCACTGTATGATAGAGGAAAAAGTCTCTTTCGTTTTAGTTGTGGGGGAGGTAATTGATTATCATCAAATAATCGACCAGCGATAGGATTGATTTGACCAGGCTCGTAATCTGCATACCACTGCCGCAAAGGTTTGGTGTCGGTGCCCTTTTTGATATGAGCTTGAAGCTTAGGATGAACTGGAGCCGATTTCTCTTTTGGTTTGTAAACGTAGTTAGATTTATCTGGTCGATATGTTTCAGGATTTCGAATGGAGTTGTTGGAGATGAACTGAAAATCCTTGGGTGGTCTTGCATCCAAATTTGTTTTTGGGACCATAGAGTCGTTTTTGAGAAATTTATCAACATTCCAATGCTCGCTCTTAGGATTAGCCCAATCTGGGTTCTTTCCATTCATTACTGGCTTTGGTTTGGTAACCATTAAGTTGCCAGAATCAATGACTGAGGAATCATATGGTTGTGCTGGACATTTCTCTCTCGCACTTCTCCGTACATTAACTGGTGGTGCAGCCAAATTATTGACTGCCTTCACAACTGCCTTTGTGACCGCCTTGACCTTGGCCTTTGCCTTGGTCTTCTCATTTACCTAAAACAGTCATGAGTGATTGAATTAATGAAGGAGCGGAGGGCGACTTACATTGGTCACTTGCGGTTTCTGGATTTTATTTTGAGAGGATGAAATGCCGATTTTCTTCGCAAGACGATTCGCACGAGCTTTAATAGCTGGTACAATAGGAGGACCCATCTTTGAAGAGTTCTCAAGAGAAGGTTTGAAGTAATATTTGAAGTTGTTGTTGTGGTTGATTGAAGTTTGAGAAATTGAATACTTTGAGACTGTGATTCAAAAAGGCGCAGTAACAGAATTTTGTCAAATGTTGGTAGCGATCGAAAGCAAAAGAAAAGCTTTGAATGCCCAGCAATCTGATATTTTTCTTATTGCGTTGTATTGTGTTCCTGAAATGATTGTATTGATGGGGCATCAATTTATATTGTTGTTTGGCGACAACTTTAACAATAAGAAGAAGAGAGAAGATGTTACGATTTTCCAAATTTGGCAAGCGAGAACCCAAAATTTGAGAGAAGGTCAAACTAATCATTCTGGAAACACTTCTCGTATCTCTTATACCACCTCTCGAGGTAAATTGATGTAATTATAAGGAAAAATGAATAAAACGATATGGGAGGGGAGGAATTGGGATTTTCAGCATTTCAGAATCATAATATCAGAGTATCAGAGTATCAGGAATCAAAGGAATCAATAGAAATAAACAAAACTTACTTGTTCCAAATCATAATCACGATTTCTTCTTGGACCACCTCTTCCACCTCCTTGAGCTGCTACGCTGGCATGTCTTTCTTCACTGCCACGACCCGAACCAAAGTCCGATCCATTTGTTCGTCCACCAATCTTCTTACCACCTGCTGAAGTTGCGGACTTGGGCTTCTGGCTCATCTTCTTCATCTCTTGATGAAGTTGAGCGGCAAGCTCTTTGTTATCGTCATTGAACTTCATTACTCGATCTTGAGGTACCCAATCATCCCAACTGTTTTCGTTATCGTGGTTAGATTCTGCTTGATTTCTTGTTCGGGGCAAATTGCCATCCAATTCTTTCAAAGTACGAATACGAGGTCGAAGTGATCGTGATGGCTTTGGAGGGGAAGTTTGGGACATGTTGATACAGAGAATGAATGAACTTTGGGGGAAAGGGGGGAATTGAGATCGAGTTGAATATGGATATGATTTTAGTTGTCTGAACCGTACAATTTGATATGATATAATACGATATCATAGGACACGATACAATAGAATACCATGCCATACGATGGAACTCGACAAAGTATATCGTTATCAGTATCGGGAATGAAAGTTTTGAAGCTTGAATATGGATGTTCCAAGACTTCTGCACTGGGATTACAAGGAAGGTAGGAGGAGGTAGGTATACGGTATACTCAACTGTTCAACCATCTCGCTACATATCATCCAGCTTTGGAAAGTAGCTCAAAGACGAGTAGAAGTGCGTTCTTTCTCTTTCTTCTCTCCAATCGTCTTTTTTCATCGAGATAATGAGTGAGAGTGAGACAGATGACCCAGAAGATTCGAACGATTCCCATGAATTCAGATTTAAATTTAACTCACGTTGCTTTCCATCTATTCGAGAAAGATTATGTTAACACGTCTTCTCCTTACAAAAAGCTAATAGTACATATGTCCATATGTCCATATATACCTAGGTAGCTAGGTAGCTAGGTAGCTAGCTATATATCGAGATTTAGAGAGAATTTCTTACCCCTTATAATGAATCTTGCATTGCCAGCTGGAGCCATCTTCTGTTGGTCTCGTGTCTAGAACCTTGGCTTCATACAACAAATCATGATGAAAGCAGAGAACTTTTTCATCTTTCGCATAAGGAGCGACAGGTGGTCCAGATTTTGATGGTGCCATGATTTCTAATGAGGGATTTTGATGAATGTAAAAAGTATTCGATAAAGTGTTTGGGTTGTAATGCTAATGAGGTATAAGATATGACAGCAAAGCTATATCTAAATACTACCAAAGTTTGGAAGTGAAGTTATTGGGGATTAGAAGATTGTCGTGTGCAAATGATGATTATGTTGTTGAAGAAAGGGAGTTGGATAAGATTAGAAAATCCGTTTCCATTTCTGTCTGCATCTTATAAGACAACCTGGTGAACCGAGAAGCAGCAAAGCAAGCGCGTCTTTGACAAAAATCTAAGTCTTACGTGTCACGCGTGTTTTTAATTAATGTACCCCAGGTTTATTGTATGATGTGTGAGGGTTCAATAATTTATCCATGTTCCTAAGTGATATCCTTCCAGAAGAGTTTAGTTTTCTGAGGATTTGAGTCTTTGAGTATAACCTCATTTTCGTCTGTTTCCTTTCCTAATCCCGAGCTCTCTGGCCATTTCCATTGCAACAATACATCAATGCTTCTTACCCCTTGACCCTCAATTGAATTCTACCAAAGTCCAGATCAACTCTCTGAAATCTGCCACTAGAAACACGATATTTCAACTCTCCTCAATCTCCCAATCATCGCAATGCCACCCACCGAACAAAAAATCCTCACCACCTTCCTCCTTCCTCCGTCCTCCCTCCCCCAGATCATCTCCCTCGCCTCCTTCACTCTCCTCTTCCCGCGCGCTGTCCAATCATCTCCTGCTATCCGAACTCTCTACCGAGACCTCCAGCATCAGCGCGCACAAATAATTGACAATGTCTCCACAGCAATCGAGCGAGAAGTACGAAGAGGAAGTGCGATGGAGAGAGCTGTTGTGAGGAGGAGGAGAGGAGATGAGAGAGTTATAGAGGATGATGAGGTGGGGGTAGAACGAGCTGTTAGTTGTTTTATTTTCTCTTTTCTATCTCTTAAGCGATTGCCATCCCCTCTACCTGCCCATCTGCCTCCAGCCAAATACAATTAACGCAGCTAACACAACCCCAGCTTTCCAACTCAGTTCAAATATCCAACCTCCCATCTTCCCATCCCCACTCCCTCCATTCCATCCTCCCTCCCCTCGAAGCAGCAATCGAAGACCTCGAAGACGAAATCGCGCGACTAGATGCGGAAACGGAAGAATTATTAAACGAGATGAAGAATACAGTCGGGGGATTGAGTGATCTTAGGTATGGACGGCTCGCGAATCCGGGGATAAGGGGACAAGTTTTGGAAGGTTTGGAGAGAGTCGAGGAGGCTGCTGCGATAGCAGGCGGAAAGTGATTGGTATAAATGGGACATGGATAGATATTACCAGTGAAAAGTTCTGGAGGGGAAATACAAGGCGATATGGTCAATGAGGGTAATGAAAGTTTGCAGCGTTTTAGGACGACCAGCGACGAGACACAAGGCTGGCGCATTAGGATTGAGGATTCGGTATCAAACAGCCAAGTGCGTTCACACCGGCGCAAAGTTCGCAGTGATGCATCACTACCAAGAGTGAAGATATATAGGTGGACACACTTTGGACGTTGCGATCTATATACCCCTTCCTTAGAGTCTGGCTCCCAGAGGGCCGGAGCGTCATTCACAGGCACAGTAGACACGGCAAGGATTTGGCAAGGCGTAAGGTTTGACAATTATGATACCCATTTCTCCATTCATTAAATTTGTTTACATAAGCTACGTAAATTGCATTCCGGCCACCCGTCGCTTTGAAAACATGTATAGTATGTGGGAATTAGATCCCCCACTGCAGTCTTCCCCAAATTTATAATCATGGCAAACGTTTCTTAGTAGGTAACTCCATCTCCAGCTGGAGCAGCGCGTGGGCGAGCTCCAGCTGCTGCTGCAGGTCCTTGTGGACCGAGAGTTCGCTTGCTCCTAGAATTTTTATTAGCGGGATGCTTAGAATGCAAAAGTGAGAGGAAACTTACATGATGGTTCTGCTAAAGAAAGAAATACCAATCATGAACATCCAACTGGGAACGACTCCGAAGAACCAAATTACGTATCCAACGGGAACTGCGGCACCGTATTGCGCAAGTTCACCATCAAAAGGGTGGAACCAACCCTCATAAGGTGCCTTCTTCTTGTACGATTTACTAGAGTGCAAATCCGTGAATGTAGTGACGGTTGTGGAAGTAGTGTTCAATGGAACTGTGATGATAGGAACTGGGGATCCTGGAGCTCCGACTTCCATAGTCCACAAGTGTGGTGGTCCTGCGCCCCACGAATTGCAAAGAACGGGCTGTTCGTCGCAATTCAACATTGCCATGTGAGGAGCTGTGGGGTCGACAGCGAAAAGGGCAGCGGATTCATTGAAGCCCTTTTCGATTTTGCCGCAAAGACCAAAACAGGTTTTGTTTCCGCCAGTAGCTAGAACCCACCATTCTTGTGGGAGCGACGACTCGGGAGTGACGCTTCCGCGGATAGTTTCTTGCCAGGTATCGAGGGTAAGATGGTGGATTTTTGCTTCACCTACTTTGGCAGTTGCGGCTTCGAGGGGAGATTCGGAGGCTGGAGAGGGGATATAGGATTGAAGTTTGCCGAACCAGTATTGAGCTTGAGCTCTAGCTTGGTCGAGAGGAGATTCTTGGGCCGCAACCAGGAGGGGGAGGGCAAGGACAGAAACGGTAGGAATGCGCATTTCGACGATCTGTTATGGAATGGATGATTGAGGAGGGGTGAAAGCTGTCAGAATTGAGGGGGATCGAGAGACTATATAAGCAGGTTTCTGATTAGGAAACTTTCTGCGATTAGGCTGGAGATCTGCGCTGATTGGCAATAGCTAATTGAATGCGCCGCGATAACACTTTTCGCGAGAGAGCTGATCAATTTAAAGATTGAATTTGAGGAAAGGAAAGACGAGATATATATGATGATATGAAATGGTGAATTTACAAAGATCGTAAATGAATATCACCGAATCTATGAATCGTTTATCATGAAGCTCTCCAATTTGCGGGATGATGAGGCCAGATGGTTTTTAATGGAAATATTAATATTAATGGAGACCCGTCCTCGAGATACCTGGAAGTACCTACAGTACCCTTTCACTCAAAAGAAGCTCCACTACATCTTTTCGAGGGGGGATGGGACGGACGTGAAAGGAGGAAGAACCAATCAACAGTTTGAATGACCCCAGCTTTGCTTACTTTGCTTACCACTAAGCCCTCTTAGTATTAGCTCCTCTTAAAGTGGATGCCATCTCTATCTCTGTCGCTATTCGCTATTCGCTAGCTACGGTAAGCCTTACATTACACTTTTGGTCTGATCGCTATCGATTATCAGAAACTTTTTTTTATCAGAAGCATTTTTCGATTTTTTATTGCGGCAGTGAAGGCGCAAAGAGTAATTACGAAAGGTCTTTCACAATGTCTTTACAGGAAAAGCTCGACAAGATACGCTCGCCGAAGCTTCAAAATCAAAAGCAGGTATGTCTGAAGAATTGCAATTCTGGAAATGCCTCTGGTGATATTGTCAAGTTTACTGACTGATATCAACGTCTAGACTGCAATTGTATTGTCTGCTGTTGAAGATACACTTAAAGATCAAAAAACAGAAGCCACTCCAACTGGATATTTCGCCGCATTATTGGCACTCTTAAGACAGGCTTGTCCTCAAGATGGAGAAGTTAATAAAGATTTAACAACTTCGGTTGTATATTTACTCGACATCATTACACCTTTTGCCCCGCAACCACTTCTCCGATCCAAATTTACTCAAATTCTCACAAATCTCGGTCCCGCCCTTATATTACCAGAAGCAGATGCCCCTCTCCTCAGGCCTTCGATAGGATGTCTCGAATCATTATTACTCGCACAAGATTCCACGGCATGGGAATTGGAAGTCATGGCAATTGGGCCCAGAAGGGCGATTGCTGGATTATTAAATTTCGCCGTGGATCACAGACCTAAGATTCGAAAGCGTGCGCAAGAAGCTTTGGCAAATATTTTGAAGAACCCTCCACCCAGCCCTTCTCTCGATCATCCTGCGGCGGATATGTGTGCGGAAACTGCTTTGAGAAGTTTGAGTGATTTGGCGGCCCAATCGCATCAAGCTAGGAAACAGAGAAAGGCCAGCGCAACTGCAGAACATGAACCAGCTTTGATTCACGCATTACAATTAGTTAAGACTGTTGCAGGAGCATCTGGGGGATGGCCAAGCAAGAAGATTGAGGCATTGTGCGAAGTCTTGTTGAATATTTCGAAATCGAGCAATGAATATTTGGCGATGACTTCGTTCGAAGTATTCGAGATGATATTTGAGGGTATGGCAAACGAAACCGCGACCTCGAAGTTACCTCGACTTTTAGAAGTGATCTCTGAATTGAGACCTTCTCAAAACGATTCTCAACTTTTACCTCCTTGGATTGCTGTGTTATCACGGGGTTATGATGTTTCTGCTCAATTGGAGCCAGAGGAGACATTTGCAAAATTACCCGAACTTTTCACAATGATCTCTGGATTTATGTCATCTTCATCACACAGTATTCGCGTATCTGCATCTGAATGTTTGATTTCTTTAATGGCAAATTGTGTCCCAGATTCAGTTATTGCAGAGCCTTCGATTTTTGATGAGAAAGTCCTCGAGAAGTTGGCAAAGTGTGCAATTGATCTCTTGAGTGTTAAATATCAAGCTGCTTGGATGGAAACTTTCAATGTCATGGGTTCCATGTTTGACGCTTTGAGATGGAGAGCAGACCCAATTTTATCCGAAGTCGTTCGCGCAATTGGCGAGCTCAGAGGTAGCGAGTCTTTCGCTGGCAAAAAGGAAGCGGATGAAATCCTTGGAAAAGCTATCAGAGCTATGGGTCCAGAGAGAGTTCTTAGCATTTTACCTCTTAACCTCATCAAACCAGTAGCTGGACAACCTGGACGCGCCTGGATGTTGCCCATTCTACGAGACTATGTCAGTAACACGAATCTTCAACATTTCCGAACCGAACTCGAGCCATTGAGCCAAGCAATGCTACAAAGAGTTAGTGATCACGGAGCTGCTGAAAAGACAATGGATATCAAGATCTTCGAAACTATTGTCAAACAGATATGGGCTGTTCTTCCTGGTTATTGCGATTTGCCATTGGATCTTACTGAATCTTTTGATATTAAATTCGCGGAAATACTCGTCAACATTTTATATGGACAAGTTGATCTACGCTCAGATATTTGCAAAGCTCTCCAAACTTTGATTGAGTCTAACCAAGCAATTATCGCCATCGAAGGAGAGGAAGACTTACTCCTGCAGAGCCGTGTTTCAAAGGCCGTTGCGCAAAAGAACATTGAGCACTTAGCCACTTTCGCCAGCAATATGCTTTCTGTTTTGTTCAACGTCTACAATGAGACATTACCACAATACAGAGGTTTCATTTTGCAATGTATCAACGCATTTCTTAGCATCACCCCTACCCAAGAGCTTATGGAGACATTCGAACGGGTTAGTCAGGCATTAGGAACATCGCTCGCTGAAGCTGGTGCCCAAACTCAAGCAGAGAAGCAAAAGCAAAGACAACAAAATGCGGCTAACAAGATGCCACCCACGAGTCACAGTCTTATGGATTTGGTCATTACAATCTCCATCTACTTACCAAGAGATAGTTTCAGC
This sequence comes from Botryotinia globosa, assembly GCA_014898425.1. Classification (NCBI taxonomy): domain Eukaryota; kingdom Fungi; phylum Ascomycota; class Leotiomycetes; order Helotiales; family Sclerotiniaceae; genus Botryotinia; species Botryotinia globosa. Next base: position 1,458,086 of record RCSZ01000014.1, on the reverse strand, counting down.
ACTCTTTTCAATATGGCAGCTCTTATCATTGTCAAGGATGACGACCCTCAACTTCAGAAGAAGGCTTATAAGCTCATTCCTCGTCTTGCTGAGTCGGAGACTGGAAATGCCGCATTACAAGAACGTAGCACTGATCTTCAGGAGCTCCTTTTGAACAGTTCCGAGAAGGTATCCACACCAGCAAAGCGTGATCGTCTTGCTGCTATTTCCGTCCTTATTCCTTTCCTCCCTGCCGACTCTCTTCACTTCATCCCAGCAATCTTATCCGAGGTCGTCATCTCATGCAAGGAGACAAATGAGCGTGCTCGAACTACAGCTTTTGATCTCCTCATTCTGATGGGAGAGAAGATTGCTTCATCCTCTGGCGCCATTATCGACAATAGCAAGGTATCTCACATGCCCGACGATGCACCATCTGTAACTGCAACCCTCGAGGAATACTTCACCATGGTCAGTGCTGGTCTTGCTGGTAGCACACCTCACATGGTATCTGCTTCTATAACTGCTCTCACCCGTATCCTCTACAACTTCCGTGAATCTCTATCCCCTGAAACTGTTAGCGATCTCGTCCAAACTATGGACCTTTTTCTCACATCAAACAATCGTGAAATTGTCCGCAGTGTCCTTGGCTTTGTCAAAGTCTGTGTCATTTCTCTGCCTTCTTCTCTTGTGCTTCCACGTCTTGAAAGTCTCATTCCTAATCTCATGGTCTGGAGTCATGAGCATAAAGCTCATTTCAAGGCAAAGGTTAAGCACATTCTCGAACGTATGATTCGTCGTTTTGGTGTTGAGATTGTCAACAAGTATTGTCCAGAAGAAGACAAAAAGCTCATTACCAATATCCGCAAGACTCGTGAGAGAAGGAAGAGGAATAAGGATGCCGCCAAGGAAGCGGGCGAAGATAGTGACGAGGAGGAAACTGGTGGAAAGAGAAGAAACAGATTCGAGAATGAATATGATGAGGCTCTTCACGGAAGTGATTCGGAATCTTCTGGCTCTGATGTTTCAGATGATGAAGTCCTCGGCAAATCAAGAAAGAAGGGCGGTAAGAAGGCTGCTGGCGGGAACCAATATATCGTGGAAGATGATGATGAGCCACTTGATTTGCTTGACCGCAAAGCACTTGGTAGCATTTCAACCACCAAACCTGTAAAAGCGCGAACGATCACGAGAACAAAGGCAAAAGTGGACTTGGACGGAAAGTTGTTGCTCGGAGGTAACGATAGTGATGATGATGATCAAATGGTTATCGATACTCCAGCAGAGGAAGATGGTGGTGTGGGCGCTTATGTTCATGCATTGAAGGGTAGAGATGCGCCGAAGAAGGGTCGAGGTGGAAGACTTAAGTTCAGTAACAGAAAGGGACAGGATGAGGATGATGAGATGGATGTTGATGAGGATGAAGTGAAGGCTGTTAAGAAGAGCATTGGTGGGGATAGGGAGAGGGGAAGGGGCGGAAGAGGAGGTGATAGAGGACGGGGTGGCAGAGGTGGTGGCAGAGGAGGCTTCAATGCTGGGAGGAGAGGTTTGGGTGAAGAGAAGAGATCAGGTGGGGGTGGTGGAGATCGTAGTGGAAGGGTTATGAAGAGTCCTAGGGGTAGAGGAAGGGGAAATGGTCATCCAAGGAGATAAACGGATCTTGAGTAGCATGATTAAATAAGGAGATGAGGAAGAGTAATGACTTATCAAATAGCATTTGTTTGGAGTTATGGATATGGAATGAATCAAAATGGTCTTTATATACTCATTTGTTCAGTCAATAAGTATGCCTGCTTCCCTAAGTGTTGTTTGATATGTTATCGAGAAAAAATCTACATTCGATACATTCGATATGAAAGAGAATACAAACTCAAGCAGAATAAAACAGATAGTGAATAGCGAATCAACTCATGCCATGCCACCCCTATACAGATCTCTTGACCCGACTCGATCGTGTGAGTGAATGCCTCATCATATTCACTTTCTTCCACACTCGATGTCACGTCCAACAAGGTTAAAAAAATCCTCAGATCATCCGTGCGCTTTTTATGTACGCGATTCAGTGTCTCGACGCGATTTTGCTCGTGTTCAATCGAAAACACCTCGAAGAATTGATAACCCAATTCTCGGTCAAAACCTCCGGGACAATTTTTTGTAAGATTACTATAATAGTGGACTGTTGAGACAACTTCGGATACATTATGCTTAATATTCTTGTTTTATATATAACATTCTTATCTTTTATATAATCTTTATATTCAATATCTAATAATTTATTTTTCAAATTATGAAAACAATTTCAAATATTTAATATATATTAATCTTATTTTAGAATATGATTAATATAATTATATATTTTAAAAATTAAAAATCCCTAAGTCGACCACCCTACTTTCGGGCCACCCCTGTTTCGGGCTACCCTTTTACATCAAAAATCACTTTTTTGGCCTATCAATATCTCTATTAATATTGAATATAATTTAATAAAAATTTAGATTTATATTATTTAAGCTATTCTAAGTTTATATTAAAATTTTTAGAATTTTAGAATTTTTTTGAATCGATTTTTAGAGCTTTAAAATATCGATTTTTAATTTACATATAAATCATATATAAATTTAAAATTTTATAAAATCTTTAATAGCTTTTTAATAATAATTATTAAAAGAAGATTGTATATTTTTTTGAAAATTTCAAATCTAAATCTATATAGAAATTCAAAAAAAAAATCAAAAAAATGAATAAATATAGAGATATAGTATATAGTGAGTTAAGAGTAGTATAAATGTAAGGACTGTAAACTAGAAAGGAGTTGTTTTAATGGTTTAGTTATTGATAAAGATCTAAGAGGAAATTGGAAGCGAGGCTTCCAATTTATATTTGAAAGGATTAATTAAAATGGCTAGTATAGCTGGTTATATATAAAAAAAATCTATATATCCTTATAATCACCCCTGTTTTGTAAATGAGCCCCTAATCATTTCATTAACAATGGAAAATTAATATTAAAAAAGAAAAAGGATTACGAAAAACCTTATTAATCAGATTCTAAATTGTTACTATAATTATAATACTTTATATTCCAAATTGCCTTTATTATTTATAATAATTGTGAATTTGCTATTATCGATATTATTATATTAATAATTATTCAATGAAAACCAAGATTTGATTGTAAATAAAACAAAAGAAATTCGTTAATTGGTTGGGAAAGGACTCTATATATTGTTTAGGTTTTTTCTAATCATTATTTAAAGTTCATTTAATATTAAACTTTGTATTATTGATTCTTAATAATAATAATAATAAATTCTTTTTTTTATTAGATAATAATCTTCATTTCTATTGATATTATTTAAGATTTGGTTTTTTGATTGAATAATTAATATATTAATATTATATTTATTATTTTGTAACAATAAGCTGAATATTATAATATAAGTTTAAAAAGATTCGATTGATTCAAAACCCTTCTCCTTTTCTAATAAATAGTATATAACTTTTTTATTTAATTAAACTATATTCTACAATTGATATTAATTGTATAAACAATTCCGAGCTAATTATATTATAATCTTTATATTAATTACTCTACAAAAGTTTATATTATTTGCATTATAATTTATTAATACTTTCTATATATAATCTCTATAAATAAATAGATTATTTATAATCATCAAATTATTCTATATAAATTTCTATAATTTATTAATAAAATTTATATACAGAACTATTTTATCTAAACAGATCTTAATAAAGATCAAGGCTTCTTATTATAAATCTTTATAATATAATTTAAAGCCTATAGTTTCTGGAATTTTCTTTATTTACTTTACTAATTTTCTTTCCTTTTATATATACAAATCTATCTATAAATATCTATAGATTATATTTATATTACTACTAATTCTTTTTAATTTGCTTAATTTTAAATCAAATCTATATACAATATTCTATTAATAAAAAATTTATTATAAAAAATCTTACTCTGTTTTTTCATTACATTATTATATTAATTAGCATAAATTATTAATTCTACTATAAAAATACTTAATATTATTTTCAATTAATTCTTCTACAAATTTCAATACAAATCATTTAAATTTGTTATTCAAATATTAATAATTTAGATTGTTTCTTTTTATAGTTATACCCTAATCCTCCAATATAATATTATCTATCTCCTAATTTTCTATAATATTATAAATATAATTATTATTGGTTTTACAAAGTAATTCTAAATTATTTCTAAGTTCTATCTCAATATTACCTTTATCTAATAATTACTCTTATTATTATTTAATTTAAATAATTTTTATAAATCCTTCTAATTTATTAAAAATTAATAAAATAAATCCTTGATATTTGATATACTCCTTATATATTTTATAAATTGTTATTCGATTATATTCTAGAAATATTCTTATTACTATATTTTGATCTTCCTGATTCTTCTAATTAAATTCCTTATATCCAAATTCAAATAAATTAAGGATTACTACCAATATTTATATTTATTTATAATTATTCGATTAAAAATTTAATTGAAATCAAACCCATATTTTCCCATATATCTTAATAATTATTTGCTTTATTTTTTTTCAATATTCCTTGTTTTTTTTTTGAAACTTACAACAAATAAATATTCGATTTCTTCTCCCCATACTCCGATTTAAGTTTAAAATATATACAATAAAATTAGATCTGTTTTTATTTTTAAAATAATATCAAGTTTATTTAGATTAATTATATTTATTATTTTATTTTTATATTGATTTTTGTTTTTAAATAAATAATAATAATAGTTTGAGTTATAATAAAAAAGCTATTTAATAATTCGTTTTTTTATTTGTAATTTGTTGTATTATGATATCGATCAGAAAATATGGTTTTTTTTTTAATAAAACTTCAAATTCGTAAGTTAACAACAATAATCGAGGGTTTATTTTTTTCATTTGATTACACTAAAAAGAAAATTGCAGTTTTTTTATTTTATTTTATTTGAAAATAAGATTTACTCTACATATTCTTATCTATATCATAAACTCTACCCTAATATTTGTTAATTATTTCATATCCCTTATCTTAGAATATATAATCGATATTCATTTTCGACTTAAACAAATTTGAAATTTTTTTGATAAGCAATTATATTATCAAATCTAAATTATAATTATCAATTAACAAATAATTATAATCTAATATTCATAATATATTTTATAAAATAAGAATTAATTATAATTCTTTCAAATTCTATTAGATTTTTCTTTTTAAAAAAATAAAAATAAAATCAATATAATTATTTTTCTATAATCCCATCTAAAACAAAAGGTTTTCTTTTATAAAATTCTATAATCTTTCTTTTAAAATTCTTCAGATTTTCTAATGATTATTAACTATCCTTATTCTAAAAATAATCTTTTTAATACATTTGATATTACAGTTTTCTTTAGTATCTATATATTCTTAAATTTAGAATTCTCTTTATTTTTTATTTTAATATCTCATCTCTATAAACCTTGTTTATAACTATTTCTACTGCAAATAATTCCAATATATCTTCAAATTTATTCATTCTTTTTATTGTTTTATATAATATCAATAAATTTATATAGAAAATATTATAATATTTGTAAAACATTGAAAATTTGATTCAATAGCTCTACAAATCAATACTTTCGAATATTTTGAAAAATCCTAATTTTTTGGATTCTAGCTTTTTATATTTTTAGTTCATTATTAGATTTTTATAGAATAATTATGTTTGATTTTTAGCATTAAATAATAATAAATAATATTTTATATTGTAATATTTTGCTTATATATTTTATATATATATTAAATTTTCTATTAATTGTTAATATAATTTTTTTAATTTTTTTATTAATTGTTTTATATCTTTTAATCTTTTATTTATAATTATAATAATTTGAAATAATAAAATGTTTTTCCTATTTGCTTTGAAAAATAATAACTTAATATTTAAAATAGAAATCGAATTATATATATATTCTATCAAATATAATAGGTTTATCTAATTATTTTGTTTATAATTAATATATATTCTAAAATACACTTTTATAATTTGATTTAATCTTTCAATTAAACTATTTATTTATAAATAGAATATTATAAACAATTTTTGGATTATATCTAAATACTTTGTAAATATTATTCAGAATATATTTATAAACAAACCTATTTTATTTGTAATAATAGAATTTGATATTTTATATTCTATAAATATCTTTTTTAAAAAAAATATAAGCAAATTGAATTAATATTATATCCTTTCTATATAATAGGAATTTTGTCTTTTTTATTATTTTATAAATTATATTTAATATAATATCATAAATAAAGTATAATTATATATTTCCTTTTTTCTTATTATTGAAATCTACTTTGAATCTTGATATTAATAAATCTATAATTAGATTTAATATTATATCTCCTTATAATCTATTTGGAATAGATATTGAAGTTAATTCTTCAATAGTTATTATATATAATGATTTATTACATTAACAAATTAGATATAAGTATATATAATCTTCAATATCCACATTTATTCTTTATTAATATAATATTCTTTTTATTATTCTGATTGTTTTATTTTTATTGAAATATTCTATAGTTGAGGAGTTGTAGAATTTCTTTATTAGATCTTTTTATAATATTTTATTCATTGAAATAAATAATCTTATTCTATTGTAATATTATAATTCTTTTTTCAAATTGAATTGAATTCCTATTAGGTTGAGGTGTGATTATTGATATTATCGAATTGAATCAATGAAATCTAATTGTTGCTTTAAGCTTTTCTAGATATTATTTAGGTTTTCTTTTGATATCTTTTTAATCTAAAGTATAATAAGGATTTCGGTTTTTTTTATATTGATATAATTCTTATTTATTTCTTGTAATTTTTTAAGTGTATATAATATACCTTCCTCGATTTCTCTTTTTATAATATTTTTAATTAGATATAATATATTAGATTGATTGTTTAATAATAGCAATAAATCTATAATTTGTTTTTATAATTTCAAAAAAGATATTAGTTCTATTACCTTGCATTAATAGTTTGCTTTTCTTGAAGAATTATTAACAGGGTTTCTTTTCCTCAATTTATATATAATAATATAATCGATTGTTAATAATATTATTGTTTATTTAGTTTATTTTTTTATAAAGGTTTTAGAGATTATAAAATGCTTTAGATTATTATAATCGAAGATAATAATTACTTGATATTAAACTTCTTTTAGAAAATAATACTAATATTTAATAAATTCTATTATTATAAATAATTCTTAATCGAATATTATATAATTCATTTTTATTGATATTAACTTTCAGAAATAAAATACAATCGAATATTTATATATATCTTTTTGAATTTGTGATAATATTTTGTATAATATTTTGATAAATATATTCGTTTTCAAAAAACAAACTAATATTACAATAAAATGATATAATAATAAGGTTTTGATAAAAACGGTTTTGAATATACTAAAAGCTTTTTTGTAATCTTTAGTTTATTCGAACTTTTTTCTTTTTTTTGTATTGTTTGTTATTGATAATATAATATTGTTATAACTGAATATAAACTGTTTATAAAAATTACAAAACTCTAGAAATAATAGTACTTTTTATATCGATTTTAGTATTAGCTATTTTGTAATTAAATCAATCTTAGTTTGATTTATAGCAATTCTTTTATTTGAAATAATATAATCTAGAAATTCCATTTTTTTTATATTAAATTAATATTTTTTGAGTTTGTAAAATAATCTTTATTCCAATAGTTTTTTTAAGATTTATTTTATATAAAATTTATAATCTTTTTTATTTTTCAAATAGATTAAAATATTATTCAAATATATAATAATCGATTTATTAACAAATTCTTGTAAGTATTGATTAATATATATTTAAAAAATGATTGGAGTATTATACAAATCGAATAATAATACTAAATATTCGAATAATTCGAAATATATATGGAAAGCTGTTTTTTATTTATTATTTAAATGAATTCTTATTAAATTGTAAATTTTATATAGATTAAGTTTTGTAAATACCTTTGTTTTTTTAAAATAATTCAGTATTTCTAAGATAAATAAAATGGGATATTGATTTAATATTATATTATTATTTATATCTTTAAAATCTATATATAAATATAATTCCTTGATATTTTTTTTGTATACAAATAAAAGCAATACTTTTGTTTCTAATTTTAATAGTTTTATAAATCCTAATGCAAATATTTTTATAATATATTTCCTAAACACTTTAAATTTATATTCGAATAGATTATATAGCAATCTAAATTTTAATTGATAATCTTCTCAGAAAACAATCTTATAATTAATTCCAAATTTATAAAATAATAATTTTTTTATTTTTTTTTATTAAATAATAAAAAGTATTTTGAATATATATCTAAGATTTTCCTAAATACTTTCTAAATAATTATATAATTTATTTTATTATTATTTATAAATATTAGAAATAATAGTGTTATTATAATTATATCCTTTTTTAATATAATCTCTACTTTCTTAGTTATATTATATATAAAATTCAAAAAATCAAATATATTTAATATAACCTATAATTCTGAATTATTGTTATTGAATATTTTGCCTAATCTTCAATTTATTTTCAAATTATATTATTAAAATTATAAAAGTTTGAATATAATATTATCTATTTTTAATAATATAATTTTGAATTTTGATAATATATTGCTTTTAATCAATAAATATTCAAAATTGATTTCCTTACAAATTAAAATAAATACTGATTTTAAAATATTCTTATTTATATTTCTGATTGATAAATAATATATATTTAATTCTTTATATTAAATCTATTTTATTATTTCTAAAAAAATAAAATTCGTTATTACAACAAAATCGATAATTATTATAAATGATATCTTATCTTCATTTTTATTTAAATAAGTGATAATTATTGTTTGAAAAAGGTTTTCTATATTCAATAATTAAAGGAAATCTATAATATTCTTGTAATTATAATATTAATATAATTGATTCTTTATTTTTATTGATAATCTTATATTATGTAATTCTAATACTACTAATTATTGTGATTCCTTTTTTTGTATTAAAATTAATATTAATAATGTTTTTTTAATTCAATCTGAATATATTGATTGTATAACACTAGGTATTTGATATTAGATTATTGTTTTTTATATTAGATTCGATAATCAATAGTTATATAAATCTTTATTCTTTTTTATAATAATAATCAGGAATCTTTCTAGATTTCTTTTTAATTTAATATAGTTTTCTTTGAAATGATTACCCCCCTTTTATTCTAATACTTCTATTATTAAAAAAAACTATTGTTTTCCAATTATTTATTTTCTTTTTTATTAATTAATTAATTTTTATAATTATTAATTTAATAATCTATTTCTTTATATTTAAAATACATTTTGTTTTTTTTATATCTCTTTCTTTATTCCATTAAAATTTTGGGGAATTTTATTTCTTTTCTCTTTTTTCTATATAAATCATTATTGAATTTAATTGAATTGAAAATATTATATTGTATATCCTTATTTAGTTTTTTTCCTCTTTCAAATCTTATTTATCCCTAACATACAGGATTTAAAACACGGTTTATAACTGGAAGCTGATTGGTCTAGAAAGTACGTAAGGTCTGTGCAGCGAATATCAAAATCCTAATCTAGATTAGATATTATTATTAATAGGTACAGTAGTTATAAATGATTTATGAAATATAATTAATTGATATTTTTATATTCTTTGAATTAATAGCTTTTAAATGGTATTATTTTTATATAAAGAAAAAGAGTTGTTATTAATATATTAATTGTTTAATTGATTTTGTAATAAAAAGTTCGATAAAAAGTTGCTAATACGATTCTGATTGGTTCAGATTTGATTAGTAATAAGAGAGATAAGAGAAAAGATTAAAAAGAAAAGGGAAGGGATTAGATTTATTAGATTTATTAGATTTATTAGATTTATTAGATTTATTAGAGAAAAAAGAATAGAAAAAAAGAATAGAAAGATAGAAATTAGAAAGATAGAAATTAGAAAGATGGAAATTAGAAAGATGGAAATTAGAAAGATGGAAATTAGAAAGATAGAAATTAGAAAGATAGAAATTAGAAAGAAAGATAGAAATTAGAAAAATAATTAAAAAGAGAATTAAAAAGAGAATTAAAAAAAGAAATAAAAAGAAATAAAAAGAAAAAAAAAGAAATAAAAAGAAAAAAAATAAAAATAAAAAATAGAAAAAAAATAAATAGAAAAAAAATAAAAGAAAAGAATCAAGAAAAGAAGAATTTAAAAAAATAATTAAAAAGAAAAATAAAGAAAGAATTAGAAAAAGAATTAGAAAAAGAATTAGAAAAAAAATTAGAAAAAGAATTAGAAAAAGAATTAGAAAAAGAATTAGAAAAAGAATTAGAAAAAGAATTAGAAAAAGATTTATAAGGTTTTGAGGTTTATTTATATCTTTAATATTTTTATATATTATTATTATTATTATTATTATTATTATTATTATTATTATTATTATTATTATTATTATTATTATTATTATTATTATTATTATTATTATTATTATTATTATTATTATTATTATTATTATTATTATTATTATTATTATTATTATTATTATTATTATTATTATTATTATTATTATTATAGTGAATATACCCCACCTAGACCGATGCACAGACCATCACCTCAAAAGCTTACAATCTCTGAATAGCTTCAAAATTCACATTTTAATAAAAAATATAAAAATATTAATCTTATTTATTTTTAGAATTCTAAAAGCTATATAATATAGATATAAATATAGGTCCTAAAGAGTGTAAAAAATAACTACAGAAAGCGTTAACAAGCCCATTGTTATTTTTAGCCCCGAAGGGCCGAAAAAAGCTCGTTTATTATTAATTGAAAACAATTGCTTTTATATATATAGAAAATTCTCTATATTTTGTATTATTATTTTCAATCCTTTGAATATTATAAATAATATTTTATTATAATTTATATAAATATATAAGAAAATAAATTTAATCAATTTTATGAAATAATATATAATCATTACTTAATCCTTATACATTTACAAAATATCTCAAAAAATTGATTCGAAATAATTATTGAAGTTTTGTATCGTTTGTTTTTCGAATATAATAGTTTTTATTATTTGGAAATTAGCTTTTAGATCTATATCGATAGGATTATATTAATTAAACAATTAATTTTTTAAAAAATTCCAGTTCTCGAATTTTATAATGATTAAGAAATCGCTATATAATTATATTAATATAATTCGCTTTTTAATATCTTTATTAATATAATTTCTTATTAGTACTATTTATTATATAATATCAAAGATGCTTTTTAATATAAAATAATCTTTTAACTCTATGATTTATAGTTTAATATCAATTTTCTTTTCTTCAAAAAATAAAAATACTTTGGTTCTAGATTTGTTTCAAAAGGATTCTATAAATAATATAAGTGGAATATTAGCATTAATAATAATTAGTATATTTCGAATACTTAGTAATAATAATCTATTTGATTTAATATTCATAGGGATTCTTTTATTTACAAAGAATTGTAGATTATTAGATCTCACAATATTATTAATCGAAATATTATATATAGATATTGTTAATTAATATTCTATTATTATTATTCTTATTTCTCTTTTTTTATTTTTTTTAGTTTATTTTTTCAATTATTTCTTTTGTTAGGTTATAATCTTTTATAATTCTTTCAATATATTTAAATGAGATGAGGAATCCTTTTATTTTATAGCAGCTTAATTATTTATATCTTTTTGTAAATTAATTTAATGATAACAATTAATAATAATTGATGAATAAGAATATATTGAAATAAAGATTTCAGATTTATTTATTTCAAATAATAAGAAACTTTTAATTTGATTTCCTCTTTGAGAACTTATATTAACTCTTTCCTCGAATTGAATTCGAAGATTTAAATAATTTATTTTTTGAGGATTTATATTAATTGTTTTCTTGAATCAAATTCAAAGGTTTGAATAATTCATTTTTTTCTTGTTTTAATCTATATTTATTTCTAATTGTTTTTTTTATTTAATAGCTTCTTTTATATATACTTTTTCGATTATTGTTTATTTTAATTAAAAAGTTTTATTTTATTTAGAGAATAATAAATTGGGTGATACTTTTGATTCTATTAATTCTTGTAATCTCATATTCCTAATAGTTATTTTTTATTAGTTTAATCTTGTTGTATAAAACCTACAAATAATTTAGGATTTGTTTAAATAATATTATAGATTATTGTAATTTTTTTTTTAAAAACAATTCCGATTTATTTCGTATATACTCTATATACAAATAATTTCTATCTAATTTAAAGAGTAATTAATAATTCTATAAGGATTATAAATTAAAAAAAATTGTTTTAATGGTTTAGTTATTGATAAAGATCTAAGAGAAAATTGGAAGCGAGGCTTCCAATTTATACTTGAAAGGACTAGCTAAAATGGCTAGTATAGCCGGTCACGTGCAGAGAGGGTCTGTGCGCCCTCACAATAAATAATCCCTGTAATTTTGAGGGTATCTTTTTAAATATTTATTTATAAGAAATTTTTCATTTTTTTAAGATTTTTTAGATTAAATCTTTTATAAATTTATAATAAAAATTTATAATTTATTTTTAACTATTTTTCCTTAAAAGTCATTATAGATTTTATGAAATTTTAGATTTATATATAATTTGTATATAATTAAAAATCGATATTTCGAAACTTTAGAAATCGATCTAGAAAAATCCTAAAAATCTAAAAATTTCAAAACAGATTTGAAATGATTTGAATTATATAGATTTAAATTTTTATTGAATTATATTCAATATTAATAGAGATATCAATAGATTAAAAAAGTGATTTTTGGTGTAAAAGAGTGGCCCGAAACAGGAGTGGCCCGAAAGTAGGATGGTTGACTTATTTTTATAATTGATTTTTTATTAAAATGAATGATACTATATTTTAATGAATCTTTCAAAACAAAATATTATAAAGGAGATTTATTTTTAATATATAATTTTTATATATAAAAGTTTATTTCATAGTTCTATTACTAGTTTTAAAATATAATATGTTAGATTGACTTATTAGTAAGAGGGTGTATTGAGTTCAATAGTATTATAATTTATATCTGTCCCCTTCGTACGAAGGGGGCATTGCTAAGCTATATTAGTAAGTGGGGGAGAACGTGACACGCTCTCAGTCACGTGTTCCAACATTTTTTTTATAATAATAATCGTTTTAGTTTAAGTTAGTTTTGAATTAAAATATTATATAATATTCATTACAAAAAATTATAATATTTATATAAATAAATATTTAAATTGAATTAATATAAAAAATAGATTTGAATATTTGAAATCAAAGATTTTATATATTAAACATAAAGATCATATATAAAATAAGGATATTATATATAAGATAAGGATGTTATACATGATGTATCCGAAGTTGTTCTAATAGGCCGCTATAATCGCGCAATCTTCCTCTTTCGATTTCTGGTCTAAAAACTGTAGATCTGCAGAAGCCCCATGTCTGTTTGTGTAACCAGACGTGCAACAAGAGGTTTTGAAGTGCGAAGAAGCGAGGTGATTGGTTCGCAGAGCTGCATGGGTTGAGGGGAAGGGAAAGTTGAAGGGCGAAGAACACCACGATCACAGCACAACAATAACACGATACGCTACCGATATCAATATGGCAGAAGAAGGAAAGCGTAGGAGGACAAGGCCATCGAATTGGTGGGAGGTGCAGGATAATGAAAATGATAACGGGGATGGGGAAGTGGGTGTTAGCAGTCAAAGTACGGCAAACGCGCAAAGTCAAAGTCCAAATATAAATACAGTGGGTGGAGGAATTGCAAAGAAGAAGGCAAGACCTTGGGTTCCGGCGGGAATGAGTGTGTCTAGTGAGAAGAAGAGAGGAAGATCTTCTTTAGGAACGGGTTCTGGGATCGCGAAACAAAACGTGGAGAACAATGAGGAACATGGTCATATTGAGGTCGAGGCTGAAGATGACAATACAAGGACGAGAACAGGAAGAAAAAATACGAATAGCACAGGAGAAATGTTGAGTGGCCATAGCAATACTGATGTTCTTGAAACGGTAACTGCGGTCAGTTCCCTGGCGCCGCAGAAGAAGAGAGGCAGACCTGCTGTGGGAGTTGTTGATCATGCAGCGAGTAATGGACCATCAAAAAACGCGGCGGTGGGAAGCCAAGCAAAGGGTGAATCGAAGGCGTCGCATATGGGTGTAGAGGAAAGAAAGCGCGGAAGACCTGCGAATGGAAATATGGGTACTACAAACAATAGAGAGAGAAAGAGTAATGGGGATCATGTTGAGCCCGAAAAGAGCAAGTCATCGCGATCACAAAAGCGCCATCAGACAGAGCCAGAATCATCAGCACCAGAACGTACAATGAAGAAGGCCTCTAAGAATATCGAAGAAACATCTGAGAAGCAATCGCAGCTATCGAAGTCGAAGAAGCATGTTAGAATATCAGATGTATCACAAACCAATGAACCGGAAGCTGGAAAGCCAAAACCCAAGAAAGCTGGACCTCCAGATAATTCCGAGTTCACAAGGAAGCGAAAGGATCCGAATACTGATGAACAGCAACCACAACAACAAACTAAACGTCGCCGTGTGGAAGATTCACAAGATAATCGGGCCGAGCAGGAACAGCCAAAGCCGCCTTCGTATCAACATCTAGCAGCTGTTACTCGGCGTGTGACGCACGAAACTATCAAGACGAAATGGGAACCTCTACCACCGGGATGCTTGGACAAGATTTCTGATTTATTGATCGATTTACAAAGACCAGTTGTCTTACAGATTCGCGATGAGCGTAAGAAGACTCAAGCCAGTACAGCGATACAAATGATAAGCCGTCGACTTTTGAATAGAGTTCGAAAGGGCATGCCATTTCCTAAAGGGACAAGAACCAATCCAGAAGACGATTTTGATTTTGAAAAGATACTGGATTACAACCGAGCTTTAGAGAATAAACTCACACCGATTTTGCATTCAAATGACCTTTTGGAGGCCGAATTGAGGAAAGAGGAGATATTACTTGAGAGTGAGGAGAGATATCTTGCAGAACTGGAGGCAAATGCAAAGGATGAAGCGACAAGTAGAAGACAAGCCGCTCGAAAATCTCACCCATTGCTTCAATTCGAGGTTGATAGCACTCAAAAGGTACTCGATGATAATATTGGTATAGATGAGAACGCAGCTACTTCCTCTATAACTCTCAACGTAAGTTTCTATTGTTTCTAAATCTCATACACAGCTAATTTCATTTCCAGGCCTCGAAATATGAAGATCTTGGAGGCATTGTTAAAAGTATAGATGGTCACGTGGACAGTATCAAGGGCAATTTACAACAGATTGAAGGTATCACCGATGCTATGGCTAAGAGTAAAGCTTCTGTACAAGCTGCTCTCTTCACTCATCTCGATCTCGAACAGTACAATGACGTTGTTCTGGGTTAAAGACATAAAAACGGTTATTGATGCAAGACACAACGATTTTGGTGGAAGGAAAGTGGGATTACATGTTTAAGTTGGGGAGGAACCTTCCACAGGAATATTTTTGTGTTGTGCGGCTATTAGTTTTATAGTTATTGTATTAGATACCCAAAATTTGCTCCTGGATCATTGATACGTATGTAGTTATGATGATCTACAATTCATTTGTTCTTTGTACCAAAGTATCTTTTAGACCTAGACCACCCTTGATCAACCTCGCTTCACGATGAAATTTGCAGCAGCAGCCGTCGCCCCGCGTTCTACACGTCAATCCAATAATCCCATTAACCCAAATCTTGCAACACAAATTAACCCAACCTGTTAGATAAGTAATTTATTACTATAATAATCAATTAATGCAAGGTGAATTGTGGACTCTCGTGTGATGGGTAGTGAATTGAGCTGACAAGCTGAAAGGATCCTTTCAATTCATAATTTTACCAACTGTCAAAAGCTTCGTTCACCCCTTCAATAACGACCAGCGCAACGTCGCAATCCAATGGAACCCTATGAAACTTAGGCTCTGATGCCATGGAACAAAATGGAGCCAACAATGGGCAGGATGCGAAGCCACCGGCATCATCTGCAGCTGCTGGCGCAAACAAGAGCCCGAAGAAGAGGCGTAAAGTAAATCATGGTATGCAGAAGTTTCCCAAGGGAACCAACGACTTCCAAATTTGAATTACATGATCTGAAACATTGGCTAATCGTAGAACGTCTTGTGCAGCTTGTGTATACTGTCGGCGATCTGTGAGTACTCGATTGGGTTATACTACCAGGGGGGTTGGACGGGTGTTTGCATACCGTTATGCGTGACATTGAAATGTCAGTGGCCAACAGCTAATTCGGTATTGTCCCTGAGCAGCACATGACATGCGATTTAGTACGACCTTGCGCGAGGTGTACAAAGCGTGGAATTGGGCATCTCTGTCATGATGAGCCCCGCGAACCGGAGTCGTCCACGAAGAAGGCAGCGGCGAAAAGTCAGCAGCATCACCATAACAACAACGCTACAGCAGGAACAGCGGAGGAGCTGGGAGGGACACCGCCAGGTCTTAAGCTCGAAAATTCTCTTGACAATAGTCTAAATAACTCGTTCGTCACGGCAGAGCAACAAGGTCAAGATCAAGTTCAGGAAAACAAATTGAGTCTTGGAGCACCAGCAATATCCCGCGGTGTCCCTCTTCAGCTGGTCCAGCCTGCGCCGGTTTCTGGGATACAAGCGAATGCTCTCAATAGTAGCAGCAACAATCAATGTATGATGCTTTATATTCCCCTAGTTTTCCTCATGTCTCCGAGATGACTCTGAAATATTGGGCACGTATTAATCCTTTTTCGTTATAGTTCTTGGGTATCCGAATGACTGGCTTGGGTCGCAAAACCAATTTCAAGATATGCATAACTACCATCCATCGTACATGTTCAACGCACCGGAAGTCACCAACGAGTACAATCTTCTGAACGATTTCCTCAATAATAGTCTTATAGACGACGGAGCTCTAGGTACGGAAGGCACATCAAATTTTTATCCTGATCAAGCTGGTTCAATGTTGTCAGGAGGCAATTCCAACACGCTCACATCAGGAGCGCAACAAGCTTCAGGTAGTGGTCCATCAACAGGACTGAATCCACCAGGAAATTCGATTTCTAGACCAGCGAGTGTCATACCAATTGATAAAGCCCGCGAGTACTACCTTCAGGCGGCCGATCCCACTGGTAATGATGTCCCCGAAGTTAGAATGCAACTATTGTTGAGGGCAAAGTACGACGCCGGAATGCTGAAGCCTTTCAATTATGTTAAGGGGTATGCGAGACTTTCGGCTTATATGGATGGACATATGCAACCAGCTTCAAAGCAAAAAATACTCCGGCAATTGGATCGTTTCCGACCGAAATTTAGGGAAAAGGTGCAAGCATTGACAGATATCGAACTCATCTACGTGGAAATGTGGTTTGAAAGGAGTTTGATGGAATATGATCGAGTTTTTGCAAGTATGGCCATTCCAGCTTGTTGTTGGAGGAGAACGGGAGAGATTTTTAGGGGAAACAAGGAAATGGCTGAGTTAATACATGTTCCTATTGAGAAATTACGGGATGTAAGTTATTTTGAAGATTTTCATTCTCGTCCACACTCGCACTCAAACGTTCTTGGCAAAGACCAATATGGAAGATGCTACAACTGTGGCTGGTACTATCTTCCGAGTCCTATCTATTGTTCAAACGACTGATACTTTTCTATGAATAGGGAAAAATAGCGCTCCACGAAATCCTGACGGAGGAATCGCTAGTCAATTATTGGGAGAAATTCGGAGCTATAGCTTTTGATTTGAATCAGAAAGCACTTTTGACGAGTTGTTCGTTAAAGAATCCGGATGATAAGAGTAAAGACCCAACGATTAAATGTTGCTTTTCGTTTAATGTGAGAAGGGATGATCATAAGATGTGAGTTTGATTCTTTTCCTTCTTTGGGGGCCCTTGATGTGGAGGGTAGAGGGGATTGAAGATGGGGATGTCAGCAAAAAGGAAATGTGGTTGAGATGGACAGTATTTCAAGACCAAGAACTAACAATAAATACCAATAGCCCATCTCTAATTGTTGGAAACTTCTTACCTCAAGATCCTGTTAAGCGGTGATATAACTAAGTTATGTTATGGCAACATGAATGAAAGACGGAGAGTAAAGAAGTAGAAATGAAGAAATTTCATCCCTTTTTGGTATTTATTAGATGAGGACGTACATAAGAAAAGGGGGTGGGGATAGCAACACAGAGGTTTCGTGGATTGATGGTTGATGGTTGGATCAAATGGACTTGATAAGGGGACGGCGGGGAGTTCTGGAGGTGGGAATGTTCGGGTAAATAGTAGGTATGGTAAATTGCTACCTACTATTGGGTACCCACCTAGAATGGATGTAAGTCCACACAGCAGAGCAAAGCAAAGCATGAAAGAGCTTCGCCTTTCAACCTTTTATGAACAACCTTTTTTAAGAAAACAAAACAATGTCATTATGAGTGTCTCGAAATCGGAAAAGAATGCTGCCAAGTAGCGGTGCGGATGCGTGATTCTACTGTTTTCTTTTCTACTTTTAATGAGCAGAGAAGGGGAGTGGTGATATCTTTCTTCTCTTTTTAATCCTTTAGGTCTTTAAATAAACAAGGTGCTGTGGAGAGCAATCCATCTGAGATTCCTCGAATAAGATTCAAGAAATTTGAGACATTAAGAGAAGTCAAGAGAAGACGAAAACGAATAACCAGGCATTAAGAAGGCGGTACGAGAAGGGAGCACGAGAAGATATGATGGGTATGGCGGCAGATAAGAGGGCTGGGGCTGGCGTTGCACGGCAGGAGGGGGGCAGTGGAGGAAATGGGAAAGGGATGGGAAAGGGGGGTGATGAGGTGGATGGGATGGGGATTGAGAAGGTGAAGGTGAAGGACAAAAGGTTGAGGGGTTTATTTGGTGAGTTTTGTGTGCTCTGTGTGCTCTGTGTGCTTTTTTTTATTCTTTTTTTTGTTCTGCTTTATTTGTGGATGGGGTGGAACTTAAGGACCTGGAGATTTGAAAGGCTAAGGGGTGAGTATGAGGGTATGAAGATACTGAAATGACCTTTTTTTTCGAGCGCAGCGAGCTATGAGGGTTTGGGGGAAGCCCCCTAGATAGTATTGATCTTTCTGATTATGTTAAGACAGCGCTACAGAGGCTTCAGCGTCGTCTGTGGGTGAAGGAGGTGGCGGCAGATTTTCTGTCTTTCGATTGATAGACGGTCCGCTGGCCCTCAGAGGGCCACTGCTGTGGGTTTAGTCTATTTGGAAAGAACACTCTCTTGCTTTTCTCTAGTTTCAATTTTAACACACTAACCTCTAACTCACAGTATTCGCACAAAAACTCGAAAACGATCTCAATTCCTTAGACACAAGCCCCAGTCGGGATGTATTCAACTTCACATTTACAACTATTGATGGAAACGGCACATTTAAAGAATTGGAGAACAGTATTGCGACATTTCCGACGAAATTGAGTTCGAGTGCGAAAGATAAAGCACAAGAACTGGATGATAAGGCGACAGCTATTTGGAATATTGCGACGAGGTTGAAGAGAAGTCTCCCTGCGGAGAATGATGTAGATGAGGATGAAGGATCGAAGACTTGGGATAAAAGGAATGAGCTCGGACCTGTGCTGGTTATGGTTAGAATGTTCGCTTTCCTGGTATTGGATTGTGCGAATGAGTGTGGGAATTCTGTTGCTCACATACAAGCTGGTACTGGCGGAGATGAAGAGAAGGAGATACGGGAGAAGTCCAGGGGAAACTTGTTAAGGTTGATGAGAGTGGGAATTAAGACGGGGAGAGACTGCTTGAGTATGTACGCCTGCCTTCGTTGATCTTCGAGGGAAAGAGCCAGACTGCGAATTTTTTGCTAATACTTCAGTGCGAAATAGATGATCTGAAAATCGATTATGCCGTCAAAGTCTTGGAGAAACTTGCAGGGTATACGGGATACAGTGAAGAACTTCTACGTACCTACGAATCATCTGGTATATCAGAAGAAAGGGCAGCGTGCGCAAGATTTACTGCTGAGTATTTTGTTCTCAGAACTTTATTGGTAAGATCATACAACTTCTGCATATCATCTGCTAACATATTCGATAGGCATGGCGACAGGATGATATGCAACTCGCTGAACATATGTTTAATAAATCTATGTCCTCCAAAGAACTTTTTGATCATGCTACCACCGAAAGTCTCTCGGATACTTTATATGAGATGGGAAAGGCACTATTTGAGAAGGAACAGCATGCTTTGTCTGTCAAGTGGCTGGAGCGTGCTTATGAAGTTCTAAGTGGTGATGAGTTGGACAAATTGAGCGCCGATGCCACAGAATTACGAATATCCATTATTCAAACACTGATCAAGGCACTCTTGGAGACTAAAACAACAGAATCGATACGACGGGCACGGGACTTGATTGACCTTCTCGAGTGCGAACTTGGAGATAAATTGGTAGTTCTATTATTAAAACTAGAACTTCTGGCGGGAATTCCGCACGAAACTTTTGATGGTTTGACATATAGTGCTATTCTCAACAAGATGATTCGAACTCTTGTTTTTAACCCGGCGAATCTGCGGTTGTTCATGTTTCATGTTAGAAAACTTCATGAAAAGGCGCCGAGTTTGGCATGTGGAGTTCTGGATGAGATGATTAGATTACGAGTTAAAGAGTTAGTAACTATGACAGAATGGTTAGAGAAGGCTCTTCTTACGAGAATCTGGATGGGAGTTAGTGGGAGAGAAACTGAAGAATTGTTTGTTGCTATTGATGGGTTTCTTACCATGATTGCGAAGAACATTGAGAAATCGATCGGTGTCGAGGCTACTATGGCTGCTCATACAGTTTGTGACCTTGTGGCCATTGAACAGACAAAGGACTAATTTGATATAGTTATTCTGGAAGAAGATAGAGGCAAACTATGGTCTAAAGCAGTATGAAGTAACTGAGAAATGGTGTCGTCTTGCAATTCATGGACTGTTCAAGATACCTGGAGAGGCCAACATGGCTAAGATATCTCGGTTTGTTCCCGTTCTTTAATGAGTGTTCATATCTAATATATTGACAGGAAGCTTCTTCTCTGCTCTCTAAATCGAGGGGACATCAATTCCGCCCGCAATATCTTCGTCGCTATGTCCGATTCAGCAAGAGAAGAGCCTTTGACACGCTTTCTTATGTACAAAATAGCAATCAGAAGTGAGAAGGTCGAAATGGCAGCAGAATGTCTTCAAAAGGTTGCTTCGTGTTCCGAGGATTCCTCCCTGCTTTTCGCTTGCGTTCTTGATGCACAGCAAGTTGGCAATAAGAAGCATGTTCTAGATGCTCTTTGGTTGGTACTAGACAAGTGTGGATATGCTGCACAAGAGAATTTGCGTCTTCCATCGATTATTAGGATGATTATTGTTCTGCTTATTGGTATGATTGATGCCGAGAATACACCAAGTAGTTACGCTAGGGAGAACATTGAGAAATTGTGTACAATGTTCGAAAAAGGTAACATTTCTGTGCAAAATCCTTTAAAAACGCTGTGCTGACTATTGAATCACAGCACTCAACGCCATTCAAAAATCCCTCGATCAAGATACATGGACAATCCTCGAACTCGAATGGTTTTCCCGAAACTCCTACAACCTATCCCTCAAATATCTTTCCGTTTGGGAACCCCAACAATCTCTCAGAATACTCGCTTGCTGTATCGGTTTTATTGATCGATATCCTCCTGATATCGGCGAAGATGCTCATGAAGACGTTACACTTCGAAAAATGTTCTGCAACTTCTGCGCTGCGACTATTTTCGTTTCTATCGCAAGAGCCGAACAGAATGTTGAATCACAATTACAGTTCTATCTTAATTTGAGGAAGCATGTAGCGAGTTTTGATCTCATTTTACAGGGAAAGCTGGAGAAGTTGGAAGTGGAGATTACCGAAGATTTGTTGAAGAAATTGTCTGTTCTACTTGCGTTTGATTTTGAGGCCGCGTGTAGATTGAAAGATTGGGATGGACTTGGAGAGATTATATTCAAGGCAGATATTTGCAAGAGTATGAGGGTCTATGAATTGATGGCAGATTGTATCTTGTGTTGTGAGGCTCCTACTCAAGGTTCGTCCTTCTCGCTTCATTGTTATCTCCCCTTTCTCTCCGTTTCCCTTGCCGCTTTTTCTCCTATATTCGGCGGTATTTCTCTATAAAGAAAACGCATATACTAACATATCTTTCTTTTTAATCACAGTCCTAATCATGACCCTCAAAAAAATCACCAACAAAACTTGGGAAATGGAAGAATTTGATACCATCAAACTGTCAAAATACATGCGCTGTTTATTCCAAGCAGCTATGGGATCGGATGATAAGATTGCAGAAGGACTTATCGATCAGGTTTGTATGCTTGCTGCTGATGCTGCCGAGGTACGTCTTTGAATTACTCCCTCTTCCCTTCTTCTCCTTCTTCATTCTGTGTTTTTTTCTCTTCCTATTCTCTGTAGTCATCCAAACATCTTCTGTCACTTGCAACTCCCGTCTTGGGGGAGGAACCAACAAGTTAACCTCCACCCCAAAACTCAGACACAAATCCCTTACCCGACCCAAGAACTCGATTGGCTAGCAACTAAATCGTTCAACCATGCCATCGATCTTTTCAGCACAGATCAAGATGAAGCGTGTAAACGATGGGCTGATAAATCAATACTGATTGCGGGATATTGCGATGATGCTGGAAGCTTGAAGAGGCATTTGATCCAGAAGTTTGGGGGGTTGAATTTCGATTGTTAGTGTTTGCGTGGATGATGTGATGGAGACAGGGTGGTTATGCGATGTGTTAGGTTGGCTTTACATAAGGTGCTAGAAGATCGAGTATTGCACCGATGAAAGATATTTCTTGTGCTTTGCTAGGCATTTCGCTGTGTTTAGATCACCTGCAGGTTATCTTCATACAAAGCAGATCATTAGGATTTTCAAACAAGTAGGCTACAGACTGTTTGCAGACAATCTGTAAATTGTTTATAGGTGGTAATCTGTGAATAAATGAATAATCCGAAAGAATATCTAACTTCTTCAAATTTTGAAGCTATTCCCGAATTCTGAGGTGATTTAGTTTTGGTATCGTAAATTAATACTGGAATTGTATGATATATTTATATAATATTAATGCACATAGATTATTTTAGAGGCCTCACAGATAGTGTGCAAAGTAGGTAGGACTTTCTGGATCAACTGTAGAGTTGTAGAGTAGACTATCGGCAGATAATCTTCAGGTACGGATTATTTCTGCGTAAAGTATATATACATACATACATACATACATACATACATACATACATACGTACATACATACATACATACATACATACATACATACATACATACATACATACATACATACACAGAGAGAGATGCATACCTTATAACGAACTCGAATTAAATTCATGGAGAAAATTTTCTTGTGGTAATCAATTTCCCAACACGTAAGAGTACATACATAACTCAAAATCACTGTTGGAGCAATTCTTCTCCTCTCAAAAACTTCCTAGAATTTGTTGCTGGGAGGAAGCTACAATTATTCAAACAGATATATGGTACGCGAGTCATAGAAATTGGACGAACGATCACTAGATTGAGAGGGAGAGTAGTAGAATAAGATAAGACAAGAAGTGACCAGCACATATAATAATTTCAAGTAGCTTCTTATGCCAACCCCAAGAGAAGTAAATAAAGGAGCGTCAAAATAGTTGACTTCCCAGCAGTCAACTCAAAATCCCATGTACACCAGCTTTTAAGTTCCGATATAAGCTCTACTTATCATTGTCCAATCATCCACAACATCCCTTTTACAATCCGCGGAAACCCTCGATAGGGAATCTAAAGTTGACGTGATGACTTTCCACACCACTGAGCACCACAACCTTACTCTCCTTCGCCTTCTCGCTCGCTTCTAAACTTTCCCATCCCACGGCCGCTACGAAGACTTTTCCCTTTCCGTCCACATCATCTTTGGAAAGACCAGATGCGACCCCGGTACAGCCGTCTAGATCCTTAAACTTGGTGACTTGAGCGCGGAGATCTTCTTCGGAGGAGGCGCCTTGCTCCATGGTGAGCATTTGGACAAAGTGCGCGTCGATTACTTCTTTGGGGGCATAGGGTTTGAATTCGATGATGATGAGGTTTGGGGGGGCGGTGAGGTTTGGTTTTACTTGGGCGAGCATTTCTCGGAAAGCGGGGGTTGCTGTTGTGGAGAGTTAGATGGATGTTTGTGGTTGAGATATGTAATCGGGGTAGAACAATGGGGGAAAGTTACTTTGAAATTTAGTGAAAGCTTCAACAGATTCCCAACCGATGAGAAGTTCGAGTTTCTGTTGATCTTCGCTGTGGGGTCCCCAGCTTTTGTGCTTGTTAGAGATGCGTCGTGAATGAGTGGTGAAGAGAGGGGCATACCGAGTGCGAAGATAACCATCTTGAGTCTTCAATGTTTGAAGCATGAATTTGAGACCATCCTTCCATTCTTCAACTTCTCCGCTAACAGATAAGATAACTCTTTCAGTGATGGCCATTTTGAGATTTGCGGTTGTATGTGCTGATAATTTTGAGTTGAGAAGTCTTTTAGAATTATGTGTTGTTGAGATTGTGCCGGCCAATTACTTTGAGAGATGAGCTGAATGTGATGATATGATGTTGTAAACCTGGTGGTTATTCGTCGTCCTTATATACATTGTCTGCTGTCAACCTACATGGATGTAAATATTGAGCAATCTCCATGAGCCCATGACAGAAATTCAGCTAAGGAGGCGTTCGCAACTCATTGTTACGGCCAATTGATTTACAACATTGAAGCATTAAAGTGCATCCCTATCCGAAAGTACTCACAACACATCCGGCACGTGATTGTAATCTTGCGAACGGTACGCGGGAGCTTGTATTTACTCTTCTCATTGGCTAGCTCATACGGTAGAAATTTGATTAATGCCTCTAGATCAGCTATTTTGGGGAAGCTTGAATTTGAAAGGCTATTTCATGAGATGCACGCTCGGGGTTTGGATACCATCGCTACTCGAAACAAAGATGTTTGCACTGATCGCGAGTGGGGCATTGCGATGGGATGTGACAGGTGGCAGATGTCAACCCTTTCAAAGAGTTACTTCAGACGATCCTGTTGCTGTGAGTTCGCATTCTTTGAGCAAAACAGATTTGTGCGCACGGTATACGAGTCTGTAATGCGGTTCGCATCGCGCAGGGATTATGCATTGAAAGTGGCTAACTTTGAGTCCGAAAGCTGAACGGCTGAGGGATTTGAAATCATATTCCGGACATCCAGAACACTATCAAAGTATCAAACACTCCGTTAGAGTTGCACTTGCATGTTTCTAGATTCACCAAAAGAATCGTACACCTCAATCATGACGACTTGACAAGGATGATAGCTATGTGAATGCAAGTGATCAAGAAAAGTGTTCATCTCAAGAAAGCATAAGGATTTGTGGTAGTCCGTAAGCTTATCAAGATGGGAAATTGCCGTTGATATCATATAAGAAAGGACTTCGAATTTAAAATTTCTTGCAAATGCACACAATCACAACACGAAAGAACTACCTAGTATTGCAATGATGGGGATTGAATTGCTAACGTCGAGAATATTATTTGAAACATCTTATAATAACCGTCAACAGTAGCTTGACTTCTTAAAGTGTGGTTGATAGTCACTGCTTGTTGAAGGAGAAAGATACAGTTGGGAGGTTGGTTTTTCCTAGCACCTGCATTCGAACAAGATGGATATCACGAATGCCATAGCTGGAAGTGTGATTGTCAATGTCCTCGTAGATGTTGAATGATAGGTGAGTGCAGTGTTGATATTGCTGTCGTTGACGAAGTATGGAAAAGATACCAAGGTTGAGCCAATTGCATATGAGATTATGTAATGAGCCATGACTAAGCACCTATCTCCAGGCGATATCCGAAGTTTGATGTTTGGCTAAGCTTCAACCTCCGAGTGTTCAATCCCACTATCCTCCGAAAGTTACTACTAAAGCATCCTCGCATATCAAGTTTGAGTTAATTACCCAACGAATGAAGGTAATGAGATGGTAAGCACCATTCAAGGTGTTTACTTACCTGCCAATTTTGGGGGAACAAGTCCTAATCCTGTCATATTTATTGGGAATATCTTATAGACAATGAATACTTGTACATACCTAGGTGTACCTGCTTGGGAGATATTGCCACTTCATATCAATTCAACCCCGCCTTTACTCACTCGCTGAAACGTCCATAAGATTGGTCTAGAGTGTTAGTCTGATATCCCATCGGAGACCTCCATCGGCCTAAGTTGCAAGATAAGAAGCAAGCCCAATATACCATTATTTCCCTCTTAAAGAAAGATACATTCTTTGAATATTCTGTTCTTTTCCTTTTGGTTTTCTCCTTCCAAATATCTCACCTATTTAAGAGAACTAACTTTCAAGAAGCACTGAAAGATCCTTGTGGCAGGAAGCATATCTTGAAAGGGGCGTTGGCGACCTATACTTCTAGATAATTAACCTTCGAGAGGTATCACTCTCACAACTCACAATGGCACCCATTGCTGTTTCCCCGAATTCTTCACCGGAACCTACAGTGTCACTTGCCTCCAGACACTCCCTCTCTTCCGTAACAACCTCTTACGATGATACCCTTCGCTTCTATCTCAATGGCACACGAGTTGTCCTCGATAACATGGATCCCGAGATCACTCTTCTTGAATATCTTCGTGGAATCGGCCTCACAGGCACAAAGCTAGGATGTGCAGAAGGAGGATGTGGAGCTTGCACAGTTGTTGTGTCTCAATACAATCCAACCACTAAGAAAATATATCACGCAAGCGTGAACGCATGCTTAGCGCCACTGGTCAGTGTTGACGGAAAGCATGTTATCACAATAGAGGGGATTGGAAATACAAAGAGGCCGCATGCTACGCAAGAGAGAATTGCTAAAGGAAATGGTAGTCAGTGTGGATTCTGCACGCCAGGTATAGTTATGAGCTTGTATGCACTTTTACGGAATGATTCGAACCCTTCGGAGCATGATGTCGAAGAAGCGTTCGATGGAAACCTTTGCAGGTGTACGGGATATCGTCCAATTCTGGATGCAGCTCAAACTTTCAGTTCTGGAGCTGCATGTGGGAAGTCTAAATCAAATGGTGGAGGTGGGTGTTGCATGGACAATGGCGGAGGTAGTGGTGGTTGCTGTAAGAACGAATTAAAGGATGATCAACCTATCAAACGCTTTACACCTCCTGGATTTATCGAATACAACCCGGACACTGAGCTTATATTTCCCCCGCCACTCATGAGGCATGAATTCAAACCTCTAGCTTTTGGAAACAAGAAAAAGAAGTGGTATCGTCCTGTGACTATGGAACAGTTATTAGAGATAAAGAGCGTTTATCCATCGGCAAAAATAATTGGTGGAAGTACAGAAACGCAAATCGAGATTAAATTCAAGGCTATGCAATACACAGCTTCGGTTTTCGTCGGGGACATTCCTGAATTAAGACAATTTTCATTCAAGGATGACCATTTAGAGATCGGTGGTAATGTTATCCTCACGGATTTGGAGTCGATTGTCCAACAGGCAGAGAAACATTACGGGCCCGAAAAGGGCCAAGTTTTCAAGTCAGTAGATCTATTTTTCTCGGAATTCTTCATATCTTTGTCTTTGATGCTTTCATGTTTATCGTTGAATCTTCTTATATTTTTCTTTCGGGTGACGTGAGGATACACAAGCCTCAAACAACAAAACTAAGGTTGCATTTAACAATTTTCTAAACTAACAATATTTACAGAGCCATCCATAAGCAGTTGAAATATTTCGCAGGCCGACAGATTAGAAATGTTGGTACCCCGGCAGGAAATTTAGCTACTGCTTCTCCTATCTCCGATCTCAATCCTGTATTTGTTGCATCAAACGCTATTCTGGTCGCAAGGTCTCTGGATAAGGAGACAGAAATCCCCATGTCTGAATTCTTCAAAGGTTACAGATTGACCGCACTCGCTCCTGATGCAATTATTGCTAGCATTCGTATCCCAGTGACTCAAAAGGGAGAGTACTTAAGAGCATACAAGCAGTCGAAACGTAAGGATGATGATATTGCCATCGTCAATGCAGCTCTTAGGGTTGCCATCGACGATTCGCATATTGTGACTAGTGCAAGTCTAGTATACGGAGGAATGGCTCCGACCACAATCGCGGCTACAAAGGCTGGTGCTTATTTGTTAGGCAAAAAGTTTTCAGATCCCGCGACTTTGGAAGGCACCATGAATGCCTTGGAAGAGGACTTCAATCTTAGTTTCAGCGTTCCTGGAGGAATGGCGACTTACCGCAAATCGCTTGCATTCGGCTTCTTCTATCGCTTCTACCATGAAATTTTATCCAGCTTCGAGATCAAAGATTTGGAAGTTGATGCACAAGTTGTACCAGAGATTGAACGTATAATATCTTTTGGTAAAGAGGATAGAGAGGCCACTGTTGCCTACCAACAGAATGTCCTCGGGAAAGCAAGTCCACACGTAGCGGCCCTCAAGCAAACATGTGGAGAAGCACAATATACCGACGACATACCCGTCCAAAAGAACGAGTTATATGGATGCTTAGTTTTGTCAACAAAGGCACATGCTAAGATCATAAGCGTCAATTCAGATCCTGCAATGGATTTACCAGGTGTGGTTGACTATGTTGACCATACAGATATGCCAAGTCCAGAAGCCAACTTTTGGGGAGCACCAGTTTGTGACGAACCATTCTTTGCTGTTGATGAAGTATTTACAACAGGCCAACCGATTGGTATAGTTCTTGCTGATAGCGCAGCACATGCAAGTGCAGGAGCACGAGCTGTCAAAGTCGAGTATGAAGAGTTACCAGCAATTTTCACAATGGAAGAAGCCATTGAAAAGGAAAGTTTCTTTGATCATTACAGGTACATAAAGAAAGGAGAACCAGAGAAAGCATTTGAAGAGGCAGATCATGTCTTTACCGGTGTTTCTAGAATGGGTGGACAAGAGCACTTTTACCTGGAAACCAATGCTTGTGTGGCAATACCTAAAATCGAGGATGGGGAAATGGAAATCTGGTCTGGAACTCAAAATCCAACAGAAACGTAAGTAAAATCGGGATGCAGTAATGTTCTTCTGCTAACAATCCATCAGCCAAACTTATGTAGCGCAAGTTTGTGACGTTGCTGCAAACAAAGTTGTGAGTAAGGTCAAGAGACTTGGAGGTGGTTTCGGTGGAAAAGAGACTCGTTCCATACAATTGTGTGGCATCGTAGCTCTTGCAGCCAAAAAGACTGGTAAACCAGTCCGTTGCATGCTCAATCGTGATGAAGATATGATCACATCTGGTCAAAGACATCCTTTCTTATCTAGATGGAAAGTTGCCATCAATAAAGACGGCAAAATCCAAGCACTGGATTTGGATATGTTCTGCAATGGAGGTTGGACGCAAGATCTTTCTGGTGCTGTATTGGATCGATCATTATCACATTCTGATAATTGCTACATGATCCCCAATATTCATGTCCGAGGTCGTGTTTGCAAGACGAATACCATGTCCAATACTGCATTCCGAGGATTTGGTGGACCTCAAGGCTTATATATGGCGGAGTCATATATCGAAGAAGTCGCAGACCGTCTCGGTATGCCTGCAGAGAAGCTCAGAGAGATTAATTTTTATAAGGCAAACGAGAAAACTCATTTCAACCAAGCTCTTAAGGATTGGCATGTGCCATTGATGTATAAGCAGGTTCAGGAAGAATCGAATTATGCCGCAAGGCGAGAGGCAATCACCAAATTCAACGCAGAGCACAAGTGGAAAAAAAGAGGACTCGCAATTGTACCTACAAAGTTTGGTATCTCTTTCACAGCACTTTTTCTCAATCAGGCTGGAGCATTGGTTCATATCTATCACGATGGATCTGTTCTTGTAGCTCATGGTGGTACCGAAATGGGCCAAGGTCTTCATACGAAAATGATGATGGTTGCAGCTGAAGCACTTGGCGTTCCCTTGGATAATGTATTCATCTCGGAGACTGCCACTAACACGGTAGCTAATACCTCTTCTACTGCTGCATCGGCTTCTTCCGATCTGAATGGATATGCTATCTTTAATGCCTGCGCTCAAATCAATGAACGACTTGCTCCATACAGAGAGAAGTTCGGCCCTGATGCCACAATGAAACAGCTAGCACATGCCGCCTACTTTGATCGTGTCAATCTCTCTGCAAATGGATTCTACAAGACTCCAGATATTGGTTATACATGGGGGCCTAACACCGGACAGATGTTCTTCTACTTCACCCAAGGAGTCACAGCCTCTGAAGTCGAGATTGATACTCTAACCGGTGATTGGACATGTCTACGTTCTGATATCAAAATGGATGTTGGTCGTTCTATTAATCCATCAATTGATTATGGACAAATTGAAGGTGCTTTCGTACAAGGAATGGGATTGTTTACTACGGAAGAATCTCTCTGGTTCCGTGCAGGACCAATGGCTGGACAGCTTGCTACTCGTGGGCCGGGTGCATATAAAATCCCTGGATTTAGAGATATTCCTCAAGAGTTCAATGTGTCTCTACTCAAAGGCGTAGAATGGGAAGATCTTAAAACTATTCAGAGAAGTAGAGGAGTGGGTGAACCACCGCTTTTCATGGGAAGTGCAGTATTCTTTGCAATTAGAGATGCGTTGAAGGCTGCTAGGAAGGAATATGGTGTCGAGGCTGAAATTGGAGAGGATGTTAAGGGTGGCGGATTACTGGTATTGGAAAGTCCCGCAACACCAGAAAGGATTAGGGTTAGCTGTGCGGATCCGATTTTGAAGAGAGCGGAGGTGAAACCAAGAGAGGGAGAGAAGAGTTTCTTTATGAGTATTTAGTATGATATGATGATGGTGAAATAATGAGGGTCACGGCAAAATTGGCTCTTGGTGGGAGTTTTGGGATTGTGCGATGATTTCTTGAAGATATGCGGAGCATTTTTGTGGTTTAGCATGGTTGGGATATCAAATGTACAAATTCTGACTGACTTCTTTTTTTGAGATATTTTCATTTTTGCATATGAGAGAGAAATGCGAATTTAAAGAGTACAGGAATTATTCTCATACACTTATGGACAATGGATTTTCCTCGCCTCGTCTGATATACGATCTCTACCTGCCTGCTGAGAATTATAATTCAATTGTACCCCGTCATGAATAAAGCTCTAGAACTGGTATCGAACGAACTCCAATGTGATGAACAACATGTCTTTATTGGGTATAGAGTACCTACCATCGGAGATATTTACAAAATAAAAATAGAGATGGCTAACATAAGGAATAAACTGAACAAGGTAGGTAGGATGTCGATGTCTTCCGAATATGATGAGACAACATAAGTCCCTCAAGTACCTTGCTTGGTAGGTAGGTAGGTATATTTGGATATGTATGCATGATTTGGTAACCAATCAATTGAGTTTATGTTCTTGTGACTACCTATCAGGTAGGTAGGTAGATAGATCTAATTAATGATTGTTTGTTTTCACTTTGAGATTTGGGATTTGGGATTTGGTAAGGAAGTGATATCAACCATTCGATCTACATCCATCTTTGTATGGGTAGGTATGCATATATACACATGAAATGAGAATTGTTTTTCTACAGCACAAAGTATATTTGTATCTGGATTGATAGAAAAGAGTAGAGTAGAGTAGAGCAGGGGTGAATGAATACTTGTAGATAGGTAGATAGAAGTTTCAATGTCTTGTCTTGTCTTGCCTTTCCTCGTCTTATCTTATGTCAATTCTCTCTCCTATTGTTCCTCTCTTTCTTCTTTTCTTCCTTCTTTTCTTCCCTCCTACTTTCTTCTTCCTCTATTCTTCTCGCGTTCTTCTTTGATCCTTATTCTCATCCGCATTCTCCTACCCTACACCTACCCAAACATCACATCCATCTTCAATTCGACTCCACAATCGAAGGAATGGAATCCCCGTCACCTACTCATACACATGTCTTCCGAAATGATGACTTGTCAAGTATGGCATCCACAAGTATGGCATCCACAAGTATGGCATCCACGAGTATGGCATCCACAAGTTCCCCGGGTGATCATTGATCTTCCGGTTCCCTCCATCCATGGGCGGTATTTATTAGTTAGTATGCCTGTCAAAAGACCTATTTGGCTTCTAGAAGTTGGGTGGTTGGGGTTCCATCATCCATGAGAAATAAATTGTTTGTCTGTGCGAGGTGAGACAAGATGGGATAGGATAGGCAGCATGTATACTAGACATGTACATAGATATTTATAGGATGCGATATGCGGGTACCTAGATGCTTCTGGGGAGTAAATTTTGTGTACAGTGGTTATTTACTATGGTGCGCTAGCTATAGCTACCTATGGGGTATGCAATGAGATGAGATGGGTATCTTGTTCTAGCCTTTGAAGTTATGTATGGCATTCCACTCTCCCGGGTCTGTTATGTCTTTGTTCTTCCCTGCGCATGCCCACTCCTGCTCATACATAGTAATGATGGTAATGACAAGTCATCAATTCATTCCAAATGATCCCACATCATGATTGATACTTTCAATCCCCCTCCCAGTTGTGGAAGCGTTCATGAGCTGGCATTGCGAAAGCGGGCATCATCGCACCACATACATGACAGATTTCCCGATGATCCATTTCCTCCTCCTCATCCTCTACATTCCAAAAATCGAGTTCGTCCACCGTATCTTGTGACCGAACTATGTCTTCTGAGCCCATAGTATACTCTGTCTCAACGCGATCACTGGAAGGATGCTTCTTTGCAGGAAGCTGATTCCTATCTGCCACGAAATCAGGTGGGGTGTCTCTATCCTGCACCTTCCACTCTTTAAGCCTCGCTTCTTGTCCCTTGAACATGCTGCCTATATTTCTACCCACGCCGCCTGAAGATCCGTCTTCACTAGCTGCTTCGATCATATTCGTGACTCCGATATTGACCAGACTCAGGTTCCAATCCGCTTTCTGGGGGTGTAATCTTCGAAACATGGGTATCAAAGATTCTTGGATGAGTCTTTCGACAATGCTATCTTTACCATCTTTTAAATTGAAAACAAAATTGGGTAGGGGTCCGGACCTGGAGATTCGATTGAAACTTCGGGTTCTGGTGCCATCCGCGTTCAAGGGTGGACGGGGACGGGTCGACAAACGGAGTGTTTTTGGATAAGCTATCCATCGTTTTGATGGTGTGTCAGATTTTTCATCGTCTTCAAGCAAGTCTTGATGCATTCTATTCAAGAGACTTGTTGCAAGCATTCGAAGCTCTTTTATTAGTTGTGGCATAGTATCAAGCTTGATATATGAATCCTCGATTGAAATTTGGGATGGTACCTTTCGGATATCCTTGACAACTGAATCATCGCGACCATTGATCAATGCCCAAGCCTTACCTCCGATACCTCTCTCTGCCCCAGATCCTCCAAGCAGCTTTTCAAGTATCTCAGGGCCAATTCCGGGGAAGAGACGAACATCACGGACTGTAACAGATTCTTTGGTACCTCCATAAATTAACCCACTTTCAAAATCGGCTGGACGTGATAGAACATGGTTCCGAATACGTTGAGACATTTTGAACCCAATGCCAGGTATTTTGCCAATATCATGGCTATCAATGAATGTTGTGACATTACTTTGTAGTCCATCATCACTGGGTAACACTTCATAAGGTGGGAGAAGAGTTGTTTGACCCTTTGGTTTGTGACGGTTGCCTGCCAACTTACTCAAAAGTTTGTTCGTGGATATACCAACGGTTGAAGTGTAGCCTTTTTCTTCTTCCAGGCTTAATCTTAAATGCTGGGCAAGATGTGAACCCAAAATCAACCGAGTAAGTAGTCCGATATCATTATTCGGCGACCCCGAATTCAGTGTATATTGAGGGGATACTTCGCCGCACGGCAGCAAATCGGGATAGCCATGACCAGCAATCTTCGTCGCATCAAAGGCAAACCCGACGGTAGGATCATTACGGTCCATTTGAAGGAAGGAGTGGATCAAATCATTTGGATTGAGAAGTTTCTGATTATAGTCGACAATATCTGTGACGTCCACGAATACTTCATCAAATCCTAACCGTTCGACCTTTCCCGACCAACTGAACTGTTCCAAATGTTTATATAACATTTTGGAGGCATCACGGAATCGACCCAGCTCTTCTCCCAAGACAATAACAACATCCGGACAGATTTTCTTGGCTTCATGGATTAATTGTAATTTGCTCAAACCACGACGTCGAGCTTCATAATTGCATGTGACGATGATTTGTTTCTAAAATGATGACTTAGAATTCGGATATACATAGGTCTGTAGGGTTTGTACTGTTTCGAGTTGAATGTGACAATCGGAGAAAGTCTTACCTGTTGTACAGCCTACTTATTACATCAGCCATGTCTCATAGATCAGAGGAAGGCAGAGGAAGGCAGAGGAAGGCAGAGAGAGAGAGAGAGAGAGAGAGAGAGAGGGGGGGAGAGAGAGAAAGTCAGATGTAAATATTTACCAAAGGCACTGATTTTAGAGCGGGATTCTCATTTTCAAAGACAGACGCGTAGAAACAGTCATAATCCTACAAACTCCGAATATCAGAATAGATACTTTTGGGAAGTGACGTGTTTGTTTACGAAATAGTGACGAATATAGAAATCCTAATGGGGCTGACTAACAAAATGTATGATTATCCTATGATCCTTTCTTGCCATTATGATTTATTATTAGCTCAGTGATATTTTGAGTTTGCTGGCGACGATGAGACAGGTGGACGTGAAGATTTTGGTCCCATTTTTTCTTTTGAAGTCAAATTATCGTATTGTGTTGTATCGTATCGTATTATCGTATTCTATCATATCGTATTGTATCGTATCGTGACATTGAACCTTACCTAGGTAGTCTTTGTCTTGGTCCGAGTGAATAGAGTCTCATCCGAAAGAAGAATCTGGGAGGAAGAAAAGGTGCCAAGTTTGACAGCAAAGAGAAGGATTTGGATTGTTGTCAATGATACTCTACCTAGGTATACCTAGGTAAATCCATCCGTTTGGATATCAGGATGTATGGATGTATAGTGTAACAAGTCGACGTCAAACACATCAAGTTATCATCGGATGTAATCTTACCTTTGCTTTGATCTAAAAATGTAAGATGGAGTGGAGCTTATCGATAAGCAATAGTCAGTAGTCAGTAGTAGTTATTAGTAGTCAGTAGTTATTATTAATAGTCAATAGTCAATAGTCAATAGTCAGTAGTCAGTAGTCAGTAGTCAGTAGTTAGTAGTCAGTAGTCAGTAGTCAGTAGTCAGTAGTCAGTAGTCAGTAGTCAGTAGTCAATAGTCAATACTCAATAGTTGGTAGTCAGTAGTAGTTAGTAGTTAATATGTACCTTAGGGCCCGTTCGGATCGATTTTATTTTTATTTGATGAAATCTCTAATAATAATAAAATAGCAAGGATAATTAAAATATTAAAGCTAATATATATTAAGTATATTTAATTGAGATTAATATATTTGAAATAATATTGAAATATATAAATTTGAATTGAAAATAAAAGAGATATTGTATTTTTTTAATATATTCATTTTATAATATTTAATTGTTATTAGTTATTATATAAAAAAAGTTAGGAAAAGTTGATATATTTATTATTTTAAGATTAATAGATTTAATATTTTATTAGATTTAATATTATATTTATTTCAAAAATATTTAAAGATTTTTAATTATATATTAGATCCAATATATATTCAATTCAATATTGTATTCAGTAAATACAATATTAAATCTAATATAATTAATATATCGATTCTAATATTAAAAATAGATCGATCCGAACGAGCCCTTAGTCGACAAGATTGATCCAGACTGCCAGACTGCCAGAATCAAAAGATACCATTCTTAGAACTTTGTGCGGAAATTTGTTTCCAAGACACGTTTACATGTCCATGTCTAATCATGTCTAAACATATCTAATGGTGGACTCAAAGTGGAGTTTGGAGATCATCTTGCTTTTCTAGAATTCTATTTTGAGATACATCTATCTAAAAAGTCACGCGTTTGATGTGGAGAGTTGCCAAGAAAATACTTTCCACTGTAGGCGTACTCAGTGGGTACATACAGTACGAGTACGAAGTAAACTTTGCTGTATTATCGCCATCGCCGTCGCCATCGCCCCTATTGCCTTCGTAGCCCCTTCATTGCCTTCGCCACCAGGAAGTGGTTCTCGGAATTCCAAACTCAATACTTTCGAATACGATCAACTAGGGAAAATTAAAAGATAGTTAACTTTATGTAACAACTGAATTGTATTCAAGTCAACAATGCGCTGAAGTTAAGATTTTACCCCATAGATCTCATTCCAATCGTGTTGTTTCCTTGTCATTATCACCCATTCAATAAGCGATACTAACGCCAAAGAGCGTCTCAGCTATCGGTCTCTCAACAACGGATGGAGTTATTATTTCACAGGGCTACAAGGCTATTGTAGAGGGAGGTTCTAGATATACCTAGGTATTCTATTGATCTATCATGAAATATTGGTTGAAAGAACATAAATAGCATATGGGATCAGTTACTTAAGGAGGACTAAAGGGGCGAAATCAATTATTAAAAGTAACGGTTGAGATTGCAAGAATTCCTATAATAAGATCAAGCCACCACACTTACTGGTCCCATTCCCCTTGAAACAACCAATCGTCTTGAATAGTCTTGATCTTCCAAAGTTCCAAGTCAAAAATCTATTCGCTCAAGCGGTGTGATATTCAAAAAGAACCCTTGCATAGGCGCCACTCACCCATGGACCCATCCACTCCGATAGTCCGAGATCCTAGATTCAGCCCAAATCTGCTCCTCCATCTCCGTTCACTACTCCAATTTGCTAATCCAACCACTGCTACTCCCTTGACTATGTATCATAGAAACGTCCTACTCGAGTATTGCTGGCCATCGCTCCGTAAACCAAGCCAAGGTAACCAGCTTCTCATACTTCTATTATTCAACCTCTCGGGAAATCCTTCCACAGCGCTTCAAGGAGCCACAACAACCATTGAATC
Source organism: Botryotinia globosa (assembly GCA_014898425.1). Lineage (NCBI taxonomy): Eukaryota > Fungi > Ascomycota > Leotiomycetes > Helotiales > Sclerotiniaceae > Botryotinia > Botryotinia globosa. The sequence continues at coordinate 1,420,860 of RCSZ01000014.1, read as the reverse complement.
CTTATATGGGTCTATGAGATGAGCCTAGTCTGGTGGTTTGATGACCATCCCGAATGCTTGTCAACCTGTAGTGCGTGGAAATCAATGAAATATTTCTATTTGCTTGGTTCATTATTCGAACCTGCACTGCAAGCCCCTCGTCACATCATTTCTATAAACATCGCGCCTATTCCCATACCTCACAAGCATAAGCATTTCAAACTTAATTAGCAGATGCATGACAGGTGACAAGACTGTGCTTAAACTCTAATCTCCCCCATCAGAACTTCTCCCCAGTTTTGTTTTATTCATCTATTTCTTGGCCTAGGTAGGCAAAGGTCGATGGCGATATACATATAGCTGCGGCACGGTCACTGTTGGTTTCAACTGAGGGGCAGTTACTCATATCTTTTCTCTCTCTCTTCCTACTCATTCGTCTTACGCCTTACGAAATTACGAAATCATTTGACGAACTTTACGACGGCGCCTTGTTATCGTATCGGTACATTAGATACATTATATCTAAGATACTAGGCCACCTGCGACTTTTTTCTGACCCAAATCAAAGTCTCGATTCTTAGACGGACACTCAACATTCAAATATATACTCTCGTACCACGGACCAGAATACAGTCGAGGAAGACTTTATTAAGGATCCTACCAAATCTCCGATTATGATGCTGGCACCTGTTCAAGAGTGCTCCTCTATAGTTATGTCTTTCCCTCCTCGGCATTCGTCACCACCAAAGAGACCGAAGTTGTCTTTACAGATCAAGACCCCATCTGCCCCACAAACCATTGGAAAATCCTCCACAGCGTTAAAATCAGACATCAATCCATCATCGCCCACTGCATTTAATACACTTTCAAATGCATACGCAACAGCAATTGAAAATGCCTCGCCGCAAATATCGAAGCCGGCAAGCCTTGAAGCTAGACCTTCCTTGAGAATTCAACCCATGCCTTCACGACTTCAGACGACACGACTTCAAACAAATATAAAAGCAGAGGATGGATATATACATCCATCAGAGCGCACTGCGACTCCTGGGCCATTTGCGATATCATATCCTGATACCCCAACTTCGGCTCACCCTGATTCAGCTCACCCCAAAGATTCCCTAAACTTCACATTTACCCCGCCACATTCAGCTGGCTCATCCGATAAAAAGATATTCACCTTTACATCGCAAGCTTCGAATAGTGCATCGCCGCGAAGTATGAGACGACTTACTCCATATACACATCCCAAATCTCTCCATAGTATCCTTCGGAACTCACCACTTCCACCTCCAAGCGCCGTCGCACCTGCAACACCAAATACTGCAAGTCGACTCGCAACGCGATTAGCAAACAAAGGCACGAAGAAAGTAGAATACGATGACCCTTTAACTCAAACCATCACCACTAATAAATATGTAAAATCGCACATCGATCTTCTATCCGAAGACTCTCCTCATTCCGCTACCGATCCCGAATTCGCAACTTTGGACTCTCTCGACACAACCATGCAATACACTGGCGATGAGACACGCGATGGAGGACAGACCCCGGGACCATTTGAAGAAATGCGAAGAAGAATGGCAGAGAGTGGATTAGAAACTCCCGGGTTACGAAAACGTAAGCGCAAGGACAAGAAGAGAAAGTGGAGATGGACAATAGGAGATGGAGAGGAAAGTGATGCGCAAACCACTCCTACGACTGCGTTGGAGAGAACTCCGATCACATCGATTTGGATGGGTGGAGAAACGACAAATGGGGATTCAATAATGTTTGGGAATGGAAATGGGAATGGGGACATTGAACAAGATACCGTTTCGAAAGACAGAAATAATGTTTCATCGGATGAAACGCTTATCAGGATGAGTCGAAAGAGAATTTCTTTGGGGAATTTTGAAGGAGACAGAATAGATGAGGGTAATGATGATCGTGATAGGCGAACACAGTCTGTGGAACTATTTACCGATTCGGATATGTCAGAAGAGGGTAGTGAAAGACCTGGGACATCACATTCTCTCTAGTTTATAGTTTTACGACAAATGATTTTATCACTTACAAAGGTTATTTTATAAGCATTCAGTATAAGCTCGCTCACCTGTCTTGATACATCAGACTGGTTATATGTAAAGAGTATGAAGAAGTCGTATTGTTTGGTATGACTTCCAAGGTTGGTAGATGACTCGACTATTCGACTCTACACATATGGACCGATGAGATAGAATAAGACGAGGTATAGTTTCTAATTATATCATTTTGTTTCTAGTATTCTCTCATATGTATTAGATATATGGTTGATATTTGACAGAATAAGTTGTAAATATAAGCAAAATAAATCACACACAATAAATAAACAAATAGCTGATTTTTTCAGACTCCTATCTGAAATACCCGACTTTACCACATCTGCTCGTACATCCATCAAGCACACTTTCTTACCACATTTTGCTTGAAATACGTGAAATGGAAACAGAGAATAAAAATGCCTTGCTACTTAAATGTATCTTTCCACCCATCTCAATTCAATAGGTAACATCCCGACTTGGTCCATCCGATCTTGCTGGATGGTGGAATCGATATACCTACCTAGTTAGGTATTTATTACAATGTAAGATTACCGATTTCTATCTACTACCTGCTGAAATACTCTTTAATCTAGTTCTAAAGAATATTGATTTACAAGACACGATTTCAACCAACAATCTCTTTCTGTTCTTCTCTCTTAGCATTCTCCTAACTTAACATTGTGATATTGCAATCCCATCGGTCGGTAGATCATAGGACAAGTGCTCACGAGATCAAGAAGTCATCTTGATCACTTCCGACCAATGAGGAAGAGCGATAATCACAAAACACGAGAGGAAACTTTTTTATAAACTTTGAGAGGTACTGTCGTTTGTCATGAGTATTTATGGGAAAGAGAGAGTTTCTAGAGAGTTGCTTCGTGATGTTGGTGGGTGGGAGAGAGGAGGAAGAGGAAAGGGTCATTTGGTGCTACATCTCAGGCGCGAAGGAGGATGTGAAAATATAAAGGGGCGGAGATGGGCGTTTCGTTTAGAAGAATCATTCTCGCAGAGTTCTCGAGTATCTTCAGACTTTTGGATTCTGGAAGATTCTCATCCTATTTGCGTTTTCGTTTCTGGTGCTGTATTTCTTCTGCCTTCGTTTTCTTCAATCTCTAGATGCTTGTGCACAAGCAAAATTCTCTTAAGATCATTTATACTCTGTTCTTGAGATCGATCACGTAGTCTGTTCGTACCCTATCATCATGTCCTACGATATAGAAGACGGTGCTCCCACCACCCTTAGCCTCTCATCAATAAACAGCACCAGCACCCCTCCCTCTCAATCCCTCGTCTCTAGTTCAGCCTCCCGCCACACCAACTTCTCAACAAGCACCCATCAATTCCCCAATTCACCTACCCTTGGACCCGTCCCCGCCGTCATCAAATCCTCCAACGGGAATCTCTTCTGGGCCGACGAATCCTGTGCTCGTCGCGTGGGACTCACTTGCAACGAAGCTCGTCTCTTCCTACAATTGCAATCTGGTAACTACACTTACTCGGAATATTCTCCCATGTTTCATGCTTTTGGAGAGGAGAAGAAGAATCTCCAGCGCAAACTCAGGGAATTGAAATGGTGGCAGGTGGAACGGAGAAAGGAGTGGGAACAGAGAGTAGAGTGGTTGAGCAAGATGGAAGAACCGAGACTTTGGCTGCTTTATTTGATGGCGAGAAAAAGGAGAATTTTGTGGGTGGCTTGTAGAAGGGTTCTGGATAGATTGAGGTATAAGAGGGAGGAAAGGGAGGAAAGAAAGAGGAATTCTCAAATAGGAATTGAGGCTTTGGAAGAATCTACTACGGGGGAGAATTCAAGTCCATTGGATTCCGAAAACACGCAATCGGGTGATGGCGAGCAATCGGTAACTGAATTGACTACAGATACACTCACTCAACTGGTTCCCGCCCATCAATCTACCTCTCACCCAGCAAGCACACACTCTGATGAATCCTCCACACACTCTCATTCTCATTCCTGCTTACACAAACTCACCAGTAGAATGAGACAGCCCGAGAAGTCCCACCCCGACGCATCCTCCAATTCCTGTCCAATCTTCAGTCGTCCCTTATCCGCCACCACTTCCTCTCTCCAAGCCCTCACCATTCTTCTCCTCCCCCCTCAATCCCCCTACCTAGTCCTCGGCTACTTCCCCACCTCCTCTCTCGATCCCCACGAAACCTACATCTCCCTCTCCGACCCCGCTACTCTCTTCTCCTCTCTCCATCACGCAGAGCGCTCTCTCCGGGGCGCTCGACGCTTTTTCTCCCTCAAATCGCTCGCGGGTTTTGGTCTGTATAAATGCGATATCGAGCGCGGTGCGCATACGAAGATTGGGTTGCGGGAAGAGGAGAAAATGGTGTTGAGGAAGTTTTATGCGGCGTACAAGGTGAAGAGAAGGAGTATCCCGTGGTTTGGGAGGGGAGAGTGGGATGAGGATGTTGGGAGGGCGTGGTTGGGCTGGGTGGAGAAGAGTTTGAATGAGGGGAGTCATAGGAAGGATGGGAAGGGGGATGGTGGAGAGAGGGCTAAAGGACCGTTGGAGGGGAGGTGGAGTTTGGAGTTGGTATATGATTGGTTAGTTGAGCTCTCTTTTTCTCCTTTGGTCTCTGCTTTTGATGGAAATCGAGATGAACAATGTTATATGATGTGATAAATACTAACGTATGAGCAAATAAACAGGTGTCCATATCGACTCAGCGCTGTAGTCATCACCCCGCTCCTTCTCAGTCTCATAGTAGGAACCTGGTTCATGGCAGTAACCGGCGATGTGATCACCGCTTGGACATTAGCTTTATATATTGTAACGGCGGCTGCGGCTATCGTTGCACTGTTGGGTATTATTGGGAGTTTAAAGGATGTGTAAATTTCGATTTATACTGCGGGGATATTAATCTGGTGTATATGTAATATATAACTTTTTTTTGTTCTTGGATTGTTGTAATGGGAAACTTACATGGCTGGGGTTTGTATGGGGAGTATTTCATTTGGGAGATTTGGACTCGTAGAGTAATTATAATTAAGTTTGCTTCCTCTCGCAGAATGGAATCCCCTGAACCTCATCTCAATGACATTCAAACACTTCCAAATCCTCACATACAATGAAGCGTACACTTATCCAGATCCCACTCCAAACTGAGTTCCGACACACAGCTTCTCTCACACATTCATCCACTTGGTGAATTCCATCATTCTCTCGAATCCATGTGGATTTAGAAATACCTAGTATTGTACCATAAGATAATAGTTAATCCTCCACTACTGAAAAGTTACACTCAATATCCTCTCCTCAACTCCTCTAACATCACCATCGTAAATCGCACTATAGCCCAAGATGAACAAACTCGCTCGAAAAAATCTATCAAAATCGTCGATATCACTCACCAGACTCCATGAGGTTTCTCACAAATATGCAGAATCGAGAAGATATCGCCTTCGGTTAAGATTGTATAATTACAATTCCCTGAGGGTTATCAACCGAAAAAAAAAGAAAAGAAAAACTTGGAGATGATAATAACGATTAATCCTACCCCTTTCACACAATAATAAGTTTTCATTCACTTCACTGCACTACATACACTCTCTCCCATGTTCTATTTTCCTATGTACTCCCTCCCTTCACTCCCAGCATGCCCTCGAATTTTTTCAGAAAATCGAAATTAAAAAATTATGTAGCATGGATCTCTCCTTCCATCCAAAAGAGAAGGCGTCTTATTATTGACTCTCCACCCAATCCTCCTTTCCCACATAATAAAAAAGTGGCCAAAAAGAAAATTAAAATTACAGTTAGCAAGTCCCAGTTTCGATCTGGGGACCTCCGGGTTATGAGCCCGGCGCGCTTCCACTGCGCCAACTTGCTTGTTTGTGTTGCTTGATTTGTTGGGGGAGCGGCAGTTATTTATATATATATAAATATTTTTTGTCATGTGGGTGAAAGAGAGGAGTGGAGTGGGGTGGTGTTAGTCATAGATGCAGAGGCGGGACCGAGAGGAGGGGCATTTTCATTAGACGACTTTGGAATTAGATGAATGATTTTTATGTACGACAGATATTTGAGGGTTGATGTAAATTTATAAAAGGGAAGAAGACTTTCGAGATGAATCTAAAGAGTGTTGAAATAAGGTAAGGAATCATAATACCAAATACAGGTTATTCAGAATTCATTTCTTTTACACCTATCATTCTCAACGACTGAGATATATCTCGTTATTACCACGCAAATTTCCAATAAACACTGACTTCATAATTCATACCTCATTCTCTTCCTACTCTAATCATACTTCCCACTCAACTTTACCAATCCCTCCTTCTCATTCTCCTCCTTACTCTTCCTTGACCAAGCCGGAGCTTCATCCTTTCCTTCATCCTCCTCTTCATCACCTTGCTCCTTCGTTTCATGCACCGTAGTTGGCGCATGTTCTGCCGGCGAATAGATCGTGTACAGAATCAATGGTTCTTTCCCTGTGTTTACAAATTGATGTTGAGTACCCGCTGGTACGACCATTAAATCTCCTTTTCTAACCTCTTGGTTTTTACCATTGATGGTAGCGAGACCAGTGCCGGAAGTGAAGGTGAGAGCTTGGTCGACTGTGTGGACTTCGTCACCTATGTCACCGCCGACGGGGATGGTCATGAGCACGACTTGAGAGTAGAGGCCTGTGAACTGGGGGAGCGTTAGTCTAGGGTTTGGTGAGGCGATGATAGGGAGAGGATGAGGGAGAGAGTAAAAGGAGAGGAGCGGTATGTTGCATTGAGATGGACGGCATATAGCTAGATGAAGCAACGTTATGGGAAAGAGGAAATTCTGATGCACATACAAGTACTCTACGAAATTCATGGGAGGAAGCTGGAAGATCCGAGGTCATTTGAGGGAAATAGACCATATCATGAGAAGGGGGCGATGAATTGGGTTTCTTAGACGCCATATTGCGAATTTGTGTACTTAATGGAGTTGGATTCTTGAACGAAGTTGCCTTTCTATACGTGTAGAGTAGATGGGGAGTATATTTGGCGTTTTGACTTCCGTTAACAAGTAAATTGCGGATGGTTGGTGAAAGCATGATGAATTAGATCAAGGGACTGAGATGAGGAGTTTTGTATTGATCTTTGGAGGCAAATGGATGATTTCTTTATGATGAAATTTGTAACCCTTGAATTTGACTGAATTCATCTCTGTGCTCGGTCTTGATGTCATTGAATGATATCAGTTCAACTGCCAGGTGGTTCACCCCTCGTTCCTTTGTAATCAACTTGCAGAGGAAGGAGGAGATTCTTCATTTGACAATATCGAATATAATGTCATGATATGTTTGATACCAATAATCGGTGGTAAATCGGATATTTTCAGAAATTGAATCGTAAGGATAGATTTCATGCCTTGATCATTATTGTCTCAATATCCTAAGAGGATAGATACCTTGCTGTATTGCTGTACATCCATCATGATGGTGTCGTACATAGTAAACACATCCCGAGTGATAACCTTACCGGATAATTTCCCCAGATTTCGGGCTCGGATTATCTTCCTCATTCAAATCCCGATCATGATCCGATCCTAGTCAAGAATCTTTCTCAATCATTGATTCGATTTCATATCTACAGACAACTTTCCAATCACATAATGAATTCTATACCACGAATATCCAGAGCTCTGAGTAGCAAAAATGCTAATTGGATATGTACATCATGTGCGAAATCAAAACGAACAAACACACCATTTTTCAAACCTTCAATAAGCAGAAGTATTTCCAATAATTCAACCCCTCGAGGAAATGTAGCACCAACGATGGAACAATTGAGAGCGCCATTCTCACAGAAGAATAGTTCGACTATGTACTATACCCTCAGTATCATTCTAGGAACTGTAGCCTTCTCATATGGTTCTGTGCCAATGTATAAAATGGTATATTTCATCACACGCCACTTTACTACTATCTAGCTAACATATACTTCTCCAGATCTGCCAGACTACAGGATGGGGAGGGCAACCGATCAAAGCACCCGGACATGGCGGCAGTGGTGTAGAGGGAGAAGATCCATCGGAAAGACTCAGGCCCGTCACTTCTGCAAAACGTATACGAGTAACCTTTAATGGCTCTGTTTCAGATGTTCTACCATGGAAGTTCACACCACAGCAGAGAGAAGTTCGGGTTTTACCAGGAGAAACAGCATTGGCATTTTACACTGCTACGAATAAATCCGATGAGGATATAATTGGGGTGGCAACTTATAGTGTGACGCCTGGACAAGTGGCTCCTTATTTTAGCAAGATTCAATGTTTTTGTTTCGAGGAGCAAAGGTTGAATGCTGGGGAAACGGTTGATATGCCAGTATTCTTCTACATCGATCCAGATTTTGTTAATGATCCGAATATGAGAGGGATTGAGCAGGTTACTCTGAGTTATACATTTTTCAGTAAGTTATTTTCTGATTCGAATATGAGGGGCAGCAAGATATTAATATATTCAACAGAGGCTAGATATGATAAGAACGGGCATTTGAAAGCTATGCCTGTTGGTATGTAAAAGACGTATGGGATGTATTATATTCATTTGCATTGGGAGGAGTTAAAAGCTTGGAGTATATGGATTCGGGTTGTTTGTATTACTACGGTTTAAGTATTTGCTGTAGTTTTGACTACTTGGATATCTATTCAGCTGTTCTACGATGTATTACTATAGTACAAGTATCTACTATAGTTTAACTGTCTATTATCAGCAACACTTCTCTCTTTCCTGCCTTTCTAATTCTGGTTGACATTCTGTTTGACATCTTCCTTCCCCCTTCTAACTGACATTCTAGAACTACAGATTGTCTCTTGCAATATATGTGACGGGCATTGGCTGACCATACGTGATAATGAATTAGAGAAGCTTCATGGAAAAACGGATGTCTAGACATAAATATGAAAGTAAATGTATCTCGATGATTCAGATAGATAGGTCGGTAGGTAGGTTACTTATTGATCCTTTCAAGATATAAATTGTACCTAATAAGTACCACCTACTCGGTATACAAGCTACCAACCTAGATAGTTGAAGAATGAAGAGATTCATTCACTACTGTAATACTAATTTATAAGCAGATTTATTAACCAGTTAAACACATTTAAACAACAAATCAAGCTTTAATTGAACCTCCACCAGTCGCTTCATTAGCTCGCCCTTTCCTCGATTATATTATATTGACTACAGTAACCTAACCAGCTGTTTATTTATATTGAAATTGATAACAGCAACATCACTCTCCATATCCCTTTATCAGCATTCGTCTTCAATTTGGAATTCAGTCTGCACTCTCAGCCAGGTCAGTAATTTCTATGTCTGCCTATTTCTTGGGTGATTAAGAGCCTACGCTCACTCTCCACACAGCCAAGTAATCTTACCTTACCATTCACATAACGGTCACCTGATAATTGTCACTCAAAATCGTCATCCAAACGATGGCCACGAAAAAAACTGGTGAGGCTGGTGCAAACATCCGTCTTGATGATGATGATCAGAAAACACATATTCATCACATAACTCCTGCGCCATCTCGCCGTTCTTCTTCCTCTTCGAGTACATCTTTCAACATGGCTCACGCTCCAATTAGTGTGGTTCAGGAAGCTGGTTCAGATCTATTCGAGGAACGAAGTCATGTAGGATATTTGAGACCATTTGAGGAAGAGATTCTTAAAATGGTCTTTCCATTGGCACTAACCCCTGCAGTATCGCCTATATCTCCTCCTTACAGTGATGAGGACTCATCCATTTTGAAGGATAGACTAGAGTTGGTTGAGAAGAAGCATAAACCATTCATTACTACACCTCCAGAGATTATCATGGGAATCTTCAAGTATCTTAATCCTATCGATGCAGTGTGCTTCAGTCTCATGAAGTTTGTACTACCCAAAGTCCATCGTATGATCATTCATTAATCGTTCTATGTAGTAAATACATTCGCAACGTCTATCTGTCACATGGTCGTCATCAAATTCTTGATTTCAATCCACCTCTTGCGATGGGTCGACCGGAGAGTACATTTCCGGTCATACCTGGACCCCAACGTTCATGTCGTCACTGTTGTCCTGTCGCTTTCTTCCCAGCACATTGCGAATTACATTTTCATCTCACGAGTTTCATGCCATCACATCTTACCTTTTGTGCTGGACAATGTCAAATGTTCACGGAGCGTGAAGAATCGGATCCGAATTATTGTGGAAGCTGTGGGAGAAATTACAGGAAACAGTTTGAGAGGGGCAGGAGAATGATCGATGTAAAGAGAGAAGATGGCCATACTTTTAAATGGTATGAGCAGCCAAGATTCGACAGAGAGAGTCGAGCGAGACAGGAACGTCGAGCAGCAAGAAGAGCGCAACAAGTACCTTCCTCTAACTCGTAGAGTGAAAGCGACATTCGCCCTATAAACATAAAGAGAAACGCAACCTAGAGAAATGTAACGCACGACAGATAATATTCTTACTCATATCACCATTTCGTCATTGTCTCAAGTTGGTGTGGCGGCTTTAATGATTCAATTCGAATAGTTGGGTGATAGTACGCCGTGGGAATGTTACAACCGGATAGATTTCACTGAGCACGATTCAGGTTTACGAATACACGCATGACTATTATTTGGATGGAGTTTTGAGATGGTAAAATAGGATACAGTACTATTTCATTCCAGTTCATGGCACGCGTTTGAATTTTTACGGATTGGGATAACGGGTAAACAAATGGGATAGGGCAGGATATGACAGGATTCACGATACTTGCTTAAGGGTCCACGGAACGAATTTGCTTCATGAATGGAGTTCCGAAATGAGATGAGATGAGATGAGATGCAAGATGGGATTTTATGGCAGCGGGAAGTAAATGTTTTGAGGGATTTCATTTGTAATTGGATGGTATTGCCTAGGTATGAATGGATTATGGTTATAGGTATGGATATGGATATGGACTTTTTTTATGGACATGATGGGATGGGATAGTATGGTATGGCGTTGAAATGGAGTGTCGGTGGAGTGGAATGAAATGCTCGGAAGGTGGTGGAAAATTACCTAGGTCGAATTGTTGATGAACGTATGAATATTGGCTTGAGGTTAAATTGACGAGATATTTAGGGAGAGTAAGGGTTTGAGGATAAAGAGATCCTGACCTGTTACCTGTTAGCTAGTAGGATAGATAGGTAGTCGAATGTTAAATTTGATATTTGAATCGTAGGTGGATGATGAGATTTAACAAGGATGTGTTTGTACTTGTATTTGTGTTTGCATAGAGGAGTGGAGGGGAGTTACTTACTCATGAGTGAGTGACTGACTGAGTGGGATTCAGTTGAATCTAAAGATTTAAAAGGAATGGAATCACCAGCTAGCATGCATAGTACACGGAAAGAAATCTGAAAATAAATAAAATCTAATTATCATTATCTGTATCAATATAGTAGAATACCCATATATATTATATATATAAGATCTTATATCTGTTCATATATATATATACCTAGGTATTTACTATAGCATCTAATATCTAATATCTAATATCTAATATCTAATATCTAATATCCAATATCCAATATCCAACATCCAAACCATAATAATAATAATAATAATAAGAAACACTATAACACAGTTTTCCCCTCTCCTCTCCTCTCATCTTCTCATCTCATCCTCCCATCCCAAATTTCGAGCGCAGCGAGCAAAGGGGGTTTGGGGGCTTGCCCCCATTATCTTTCTTATTATTTTTATTCTTCTTGAGGTTTATGTTTATTTTTATGTTTATTCTTATGGATGGATGGATGGATGGATGGATGAATGTATTTACTATTTATTAGATGGGTGGGTGAGTGGGTGGTCGGTAGGTATTTATATATCTATATCTATATATTTAGTATATAGTATATAGTATACAGTATACATCTTGAGGATTGAGAAAGAGGGGGGGGGGTTATAGATTAAAGATTGTAGGTAAATTCCTATCTTCGTTTTCCATTTCATCTAAATATTCCTATAAAAAAAGAATCGAATGAATATCCTCGCTACCATGATTATAATAGAGAGATTCGTAAGCATATATATCACAAAGCAAGAGCAAGCAAGTACAGAAGAGTTACTAATATGGGATAATATAATATTGAGTCCCCTTTGGAGTGCATGATTATTTTGTTGTGTGGAGATTATATATACTATGCTATGCTACTATAAGACTATGTTACTATTTCAACAGAAACGACACTTCCATACCGTTTCTGATTCCTTGAACAATATAGTATTAATGTAATGTAAATGTTTATCTTAGAGCATCGCTATGAACCTAACAATGGTACTTTTCCCAATACTCCATACTCCTCATAAGCATCAAGCATATACAACTTTTCCTTTATTCTCTCAGGTCATCGAATGCTTTTCGATTCTTGGTAGCCTACTCATCCACAGCAACTCAAACAAATTTCTTCCTTTTGATATCCACTTGAGATTTACTTCTCTCAATAAGAAGGATTCTCTCCAGTACATTAACCACGAACCATTGAATAGCCAGAATAAAAATCCTCAAGACCAAACCACTCAATCCAAGTACAGGACGTTTACCTCGACTAAAGGTACTATCTTTAAACTCGAACGGAAGAGTAGCACCTAGATGATCCATTGCCACCTTGATTCCACTACTAAAGCCATCTTCATGAAATCCGTACTTGGTCCATGCTCCACAGTAAGATATGTTTCTTGTGTTTTGAATTTCCGGAAGTTGGGACTGAGACGTTATGGCACGTGTATTATAGAGCGGATGACGATATGTATATGTACTGTGAGTGAGTTCTGGTTTTGGTGGAAATAAAGGATTAAGTGTGACGAGAACATCGCCAAATTTGGAGGTCGGGATATGCTGGAGAATATTCATATTGTATGTTAGACAAACTTGGTCAACATTTCTAGATTTCGAGTTTGAAGAAGTAGAAGAAGCAGTGATATAATTCCAAGCTGACCAAGCTTCTCTATTTTGAGGCATGAGAGAAAGATCGGAGTGAAGGACAGCTGTGTTTTTTGAGGTTTGAAATCCAGTAAGAATACGTCGTTCGGTGGATGTGGAAGAGGATCGGACTAAATTATATGCGACATCTCCATGAGTAGCGATTATAACGTGATCGAATATCTCCTCCTTGCCATTCTCGAGACATAAGCGTATACGATTATCATCATCATTGCGTATTGATTCGACGGGTGTAGAAAGGAAGATGTGATTTGGTGGAAAGCCTTTCATCACGGCATCGATGTAGGACTTCGCCCCATTCTTTACCGTTAACCAGTCAGGGCGAGCAGCAACAGTACTTAATAGATGATGATTCCACCTAAGTTTGTTAGTAACGTTCAGAGAAACTTAGCCCTTAATTTCGACCTACATAAATCGGACCAAAGTGACGGCTGGGAATTCTAGAGAACACTTATCCGGACTTGTACTCCACACAGCTGCAGTCATCGGTATAAGATAATCATCTCGAAATGCATCCGAATATCCTTCCCTATCCAGATATTGGCCTATGGTTTCTTGTTTCTCTGCATGATGAATGTTCTTTGGATTTCCATTTCCATCTCCATTCACATACCCGTTCACATATTCCTCACTCTTCTCTTCCTCTTTCAATAAGTCCAAAGCAAATTGGTTGAAACGGATGATATCGAATATCATTCTCCACATCCTTAATGAGAAGAGGTTCTTTCGTTGTGCGAATACTGATGAGAGTGAGGTTCCTGACCATTCGAATAATCCTTTATCTCGAGACACCCCAAAGGTCATTTCAGTACGTACGGTAGGAACATTGAGGGTCTTCAGAAAAGCTATGAAATTCGCTATAAAATGTTTGTCAGCCTATGTGTTCTTGAATGTTATATGGCCATGGTTGTTTGATAGTTCAGACTGCAGTCCAACAATCAGATGCTTCCAAAGTCTCAATTTGATCAAGAGATCCAATTGATATGAAATACTGAGACTATTCCGAATATTGTTGACTTGCTTTCTGGCATTGAAAACTTGCATCCAATCTGCCAGTCAGGACTGTTTTTAAATCCTTCGTGTGGCGCGGGATTGTGTAAGTGAATAACTTACGATAAGTAGCAGTATTCAAGACTATGAACCCTGTATCAACTGGAGTCGTTTTGCCATTATGAGGATACTTGACAGTATTTGTATGACCTCCTAATCGATCCGCAGCTTCGTAAATGTAAACATCGTGGTGCGTTCGATTTAAAGCCCAAAGAGCCCCAATTCCAGCACAACCACTTCCGATGATCGCGACTTTCTTTCTAGGAAATCGATCAGTTAGGCCGGCGGACATGATGATGAAGGAGGATACAAGATAGACAAGGAAAGGTAAGAGATGGAGGGAAAAAATAGTCAATAATTATAAAAAGATGTAGAAGAATGGAATATTCACATGTCAGTACTAAGCGGCTTCTCTTGGGTGGTGGCGGGGGTAGCTGCAGGTGAAGCAGTAGTGGTATTGGTATTGGTATTGGTATTGGTATTGGTATTGGAAACAGTGTGCTCATAGCTTGGAGAACTAGTTGATGAAGGCATCGTTTGAATGATTTCTTTTGTGTGAGTGTTCAATTGGGTGTTCAATTGACTTTTTGGTTGAAGTTTACGACACGAGTACGGAGTACTACTTGAGTGGTTTATGATGAGGTTCGATATATATAGATATATATATAATAGATAGATGTAGATGTAGATGTAGATATAGATGTAGATGTAGATATAAATGTAGATATAGATGTAGATGTAGATATAAATGTAGATATAAATGTAGATATAAATGTAGATATAAATGTAGATATAAATGTAGATATAGATATAAATATAGACAGAAGGTTTAGGAAGGGAGAAGCAGAAGAGAGTAGATAGTCAAGTTTTTCCTTCCTTCCCTTTCTTCCTCTTCCTCTTCCTCTTCCTCTTCCTCTTCATCATTTTCAATCTTCTCTTCTCTCAAGCTAGTCCTCCTTCCTTCATCTGTGCTCAAGCTTCAGTTCACACGATTACGATGCTGAAACTTGGTGGGATGGATGTGAAGATCAGAAAAGTGTAGCAGGGGCTAATAAGGTTAAGCCAGATACAAGGACGAGGGACGAGGGCAGATATGGCATAGCTCATACTGGAGATAGATAGGCACGTGATAGGTAGGCTTTTACGGGCTTTTATTACTTGTAGCTTCAAAGGGGGGCGAACCTCGGATGATCGGATTTTATTAACGCCGATGAGGGAACAGAGCGGGACCTGAATACCTAGGTAGGTAAACTATGACATGTGGCACATGCATCACATCACATGATCCTCGAGCCACATTTCCTTATCTGAGCCACTCGGACAACTAAACTCCCCAAGGCTGACATTTATTAACTTGTGAACCTGGTCATGGATGTTGTTTTAGACGTCGCAACTTCCAGTTTCCCATTCCTTTCCCCTTCCTTGAATTGTCAATGCATTATCAACAATAATCAAAACACAACTGTACATTATACATTATTCAAGAGACAAACTATTGACCTATCATCTATCATAATTCCCCCCTCTCCATCTCATGGTTTTGTGATACATACATACTCTCATACTCTTTGACTTTGAACCGGGGAAGGAAGGAAGTATTGCGTTGCTTGTTCGGTGTTACATTACTGCATAACGACACCATCAGAAGGCACCGATCATCAATAATTATTCTTTGAAAATCATCCATATCTCCTTTTCAATACCCATCACATTCATACCCATTGATTCTATCACCTGCCGTTTTCAATCATGTCAAATCCTCTCGATACCGATGCAGGCTCGGAGCTCTTCAGCAGTTATGAAGCAGAGCTCAAACTCGTTCAAGCCGATTTAAATCAAAAGTTGGACCAAATCCCCGACCTTACTGGAGAACCTCGTAAAGCTGCCATAAGTCAAGCAGAGAGAGCATTAGAAGAGGCAAATGAATTGGTAGGCTCAAGAACAAAACGCTTGTTATCTATAGTACTTACTCTTATCTAGCTTGATCAAATGCGACTCGAGAAACAAAATATCCCTTCTGCAACTCGTACCAAAGTCAACCAACGATTTCGAAATCATGAATCAGATGTGGATGTATCAAAGAGGAAACTGAAGACTTTGCAAAACGACCGATCAGCTCTATTTGGTTCACGCTATTCCGATAATCCCAACGATGTCCAACTCGAACAAAGACAGCAACTTCTATCAGGAACAGACAGATTAGACCGAAGCTCGCAGAGACTAAAGGCCAGTCAAGCATTAGCAAATGAGACGGAGGCTATTGGTGCTAGCACGCTCGCAGATTTACACAGACAGAGAGAGACCATTCAACATACACATGACACATTGATACAGAGCGAGGGGTTCGTTGATAGAAGTGTAAAAACGTTGAGGGGGATGTCTCGTAGGTAAATCGTCCCTTGCTCCACTCATAACTGCCGAGGATGTCACGCTGACCACCCCCCTTTAGGATGGCTACCAACCGGATAATCACCGTGGCCATTATAACAGTCTTAGTTCTTCTTATCATTGCTGTTATTGTTAGCAAGTTCAGATAGACTTCTTGCATCTCGACGGGGGCGTTCTTTGGTGCTTGGTTCTCAATTACACTTTGCCATAGGCTGATTTCTAATATAACTTTGTATAATTGGTTTACATCAAATGGTTCCAAATAGCAATTCGTGTAAGGGTAGGTTGATTGATTTTAGTCAGGTTTCCGATGAGGAATTCCTAGTGCAATTCGGTAGCGGTCCGAGATACAATATCAATCGCGTGGTTCGGGCAAGTGCATGGCATGTAGTGAACCTCGCACCGGCGCTTCATGATGATACTTTCTTTGGCCACTTCCCAATCCATTCTTGCCAACTCATTTGCATATTTTGCTGCAGTCAGCGAGTTTGCCCTCTCTGTGCACATTCTTTCTACATATTATGCTGAGTCTCTATCGTTGCCGGGTGAGGTGAATACCGATGCAAATCTCCTCTGCATATCACGAGTCACAAACATATGATGTAACGAATACTGTGCTGTTAAGCATGTGCGGGCATCCATCCCAACTGTTCTGGGTGGGTACCAAATATCTGAGGATGAGAAATCATGGCACCACAGCTGCATATGTATCCTTGTTTCATGTGGTCTATCATACGAATTGGTATTGACAAAATGTCTTTACCCGTCATATTTTTCTTGCTACCGGTGGTGTGTTGCACAGACAGGTCCCAAAGAAGCACCGATAAGACTCCTCGCAACCATCTATGCATTTATGAGTACTACACACTTACCAGCCAAGTACTTGGCCTACGCAAGTCACTTGAACTTCTTATGATGCTAGACTGACGTCGGAATACAACACGCCCTGTAAGCTACAACATTTACGCAAATTTCAATTGGGCTGCTCGTGGTAAAACGTGGAGATCTGTAAGTCATTTGGAAACCCCGCTCTCTCTCCAAAAAAGGAAGGCCGCTAGCCTTTTCACAGGGGATAATGTCGATGCTTCAATTTGTTGAGGCCGCTGTCCTCCATGTGATTGTGACGATACTTAAACATGGTGTACAATATGGTGTGCAATCATGGCTTTATATCTCTTCCATTACCATCACTCTGCATTCCCCAATTCTTCTGCATTGCCATGCTCGAATTTTGATCGTTTGTCATTGATTCAATCCTTCTTTGAACATGCTGTCCTCTGATATCAGTCGGTTTGACGTGGTAGCTATTCTTGGAACCTCGATTCTTATTTACTGCATCTTGGGCATTATATATCGTCTTTACTTCCACCCGTTATCCAAATTTCCGGGTCCTATATTGCCTGCAGTCACCCTCTGGTCGGAATTTTATCATGAATGTATCCAACCAGGCCAGCACTTCCTTAAGATTGCACAATGGCACGAAAAATATGGTATGTTAATTGGATAGTCGATACTTCAAAAGACCAAGTAATATCATATTTAATACTCTCCTTAGGTCCAATTGTCCGGATCGGGCCAAATGAAATTCATATCAACGATCCCGATTACTACAATACCCTATTCTCTTATAATGGCGTGAGAAACAAAGATCCATTCTACACAGCCCAGTTTAATACGCCAGACACTGGATTCGGAGCCGAGGATCACTATATACATCGAATGAGAAGGTCTGCACTCAATCCATTCTTCTCAAAAGCTTCGATTGAACGCCTTTCCCCTATGTTAACTTTTATGGTAAGTCTGCTCTCCACTAGAACTGTCGAATCTTGAGCATTCATCTCCTCCTAGTGGCTGTTTATATGATCTCATCTCACACCAATATTAAGTGCTCCGGATTAGTCTTAACATCTCTATCTCTCTATAGGTCGAGAAACTCTCATCACGCCTCGAAGAGTTCCGTAACACGAATCAACCGCTCATTATTCGTCTTCCCTTTCAATGCTACACGGCCGATATTGTTACACTTTACGCAACCAACCGTTGTTGGAAACATCTCGATGTACATCTCACCCTTCTCGTTTGAAAACACTTCTAATAGAATTCTGTAGAGTCCAGATTTCAACCCCTCATGGGCACAAACCTTTGTTGCTCTATCTGTCATATCAAAATGGGCCAAATTTCTTCCAAGTGTTTATACCTTTATGGAACATACCCCGCGCTGGATACTGAACAAATTTGCTCCGAACGTCATTCTCACGCTTGATCATAACAATGTACTTTCGTCTTTTCTCTATCCTTTCTTCTAGTTCCTTCTCCTCAACAATTTCCAGCTAACACAGGTCCTCTCAGAAAATTCGCACCCAAATCGGCGAAATCCTTTCTGGCACCATCCTCCCGGTTGATGCCCCCATTGATGGCTTCCCCCGCACCATATTTCATAATTTTCTCACCTCTTCTTTGCCGGAAAGCGAAAAGAAGTTCTCTAATATGAGTCAGGAGGCTACTAATATCATTGGGGCGGGTACGGATACGACGGCTCATACGTTGATGATTTTGATATATTATCTAGCTAGTGACGCGGTGAGGTGTGAGAAGTTGAGGGAAGAATTGAGGGGTGTAGGATTGGAGAGGAGAGAGAATGGGGAGTCAAAGAACGTGGAGCTGGGGATGGTGGAGAGATTGGTTTATCTGGTGAGTGTATTAGGGATCATGAATGAGGAATGTACGGGACTGACTCGAGATCTAGAATGCTTGTGCTCTCGAAGGATTACGGTGAGTTTGATTTCATACGCAACCTGAAGAACAACTCGATAATAATGAGCAAAAGTCTTTCCTACGGCGTCTCAAGTCGACTAGCTCGCATCGCACCCAACGAGAACTTACGATATGGGAAATGGGAAATTCCAGCCGGTGTAAGTTCTTCTTTCTAACCTTCCTCCACTCTCTAACGTCTATCTAATACAACCCTCCTAATAGACACCTATCGGAATGAGCACAATGCTCCAACACCACAACGAACACATCTTCCCTTCCTCTCATCACTTTATCCCCGAACGATGGATTCTAGAAAACGGGAACATAAACCACGCTCTTGAAAAATATCTTGTTTCTTTTTCGCGAGGCTCAAGAAGTTGTATTGGTCAGGTGTATGTATATCCTTTCTCCTTCTGAATTCTCTCGATAACACACCCTAACACAACCTCATCCAACCTCTCTGTCCACATTCCTCCCTCCCCTTATCAATCTGCAGCATAAAACCCCACAGACGTTCTATTCCTTTATTCCATCCTTCGATCCACAACCACTCGCTAATAAGACCCACCCACGATCGTACAGTCTCGCAAAAGCAGAAATCCACCTCGCGCTCGCAGTCGTCATATCGCGTTTCGATATCCGTCTCTACGATACGGATTTCGAGAGAGATGTTAGGGTGAAGAGGGATTATTTTTTGCCCCAGCCCGGGTTGGATAGTAGGGGCGTGAGGGTTTTGTTGAAGTGAGTTGAGGTTTTGGGGGGAAGTTTTGTGAGGATTGGGATGGGGATTGGGATGGGGATTGGGATTGCGGGTGAGGTTATGAAGTTATGAGGTTATAGAGGTGGCAGAAGAGATATTGAGATGGTGTGGAATTGGAAGTTGATGGCAAGATTGATGAATCTTTTTTTAATCGTGGGTGTTTATTGTTTCTGTGGTCTATCTCCTAAATCCGATAGTGCAAAATTGACAAGTATATCTATCTATCTATCTACTAAGAGTCTTTTTTTATGATTGAGGACCTTGGGACTTAGCGCAATGCAGATACACAGTGAGATGGATTTCCATAGATATCCTATCCTGGCCCAATTACTTTACAGGTATTATGAGATTGCATTAACTATATCCACATCCATATCCATATCATTTAATAAGGATCAAGCGAATTACTATCTCCTATCATTTAAATTTCTTTTCATTCCATTCTTCTTCACTTACTCACTACACCATACTACATTAAATTTACCACAGTAAATAAATAACAAAACTCATAAAGCCCCACTCACCACCATCATCATTGCTCTGGGAAACATATTTTATCTTCTCATCTCCTAAGACTTTTTCCTCGTTAAGATTGTAGAACTGTTCCAAGGTTTGTCATTCAAGTCCAGTTTCCTTTCTCTATATCATTACTTCATTTTCCTTGTCCCCAGCGAAGTCATTTTCCCTTTCCCTTCCCCTTCCCCTTCCCCTTCCCCTTCCCCGTTGCAGTTGCAGTTGCACTTCCCAACACACTCCCACCCCTCTCCCCCACAACCTCCCCCATAACATCCAAATCCCTACTCTTCCCCATCCCCTTTCCCTGCACCACCACATTATCCGCCGCTTCTTGAACCGCTGCCGCGAAATCGCTTTCAACACTCTCTTGCTCCCCAATTCTCTCCCTGTCTACTATCTCCTCTCTCGTATTCATATCTCCCCCCTCCTTATTCTCCTTATTCTTTTCCTTCCCTCCCAATTTCATCTCTTTATCAGAGACAAAACCAGCACCAGTAGAAAGCACAGGTGCTCCCACCGCAGGCGCGATCGTTTCCTCACCGCTACTGAGAGGTTTGCGGCCGTAGACGATATACATGTTGCACCAATTGTGGACGCGAGGGTCTTTGAATTCGTTGCGGACGCCGGCGGCGAGGACTTGGTATCTGGGTTTGAGAGGGGTGGTTAGTTTGGGATGGTGAATTGTTTTGGAAGTTGGGGGATGTATCGAGGATGGGGTGTGAGTGAGAGGATGAAGTTGGGGTAAGAGGAGTTGAGCGCGGGGAATAAAGGGAGTGGGTGAATGTAAAGGGGAAAACTCACTCTTCCGGACTCCATCCTAATATCCGTGTGAAATGCGCCATTCCATACGCGACAGTTGCGTCTAACATGTTTTGTTGCATGTAAAGGCCAATTTCCTTGCTACGACGATCTCGAGCCCAAGGTGCCATGGGGAGCTAGATGGTGGTTAGCAGGTTCTATGAATATTGGAGACAATGGAATAATCGAGTTAATGTAGATATGAAAAGGAAAAGAGAAAAAAAAGTTTGTGGGCTATTCTCCGAAACATGGAGTTCTTCAAGTGGAAGTCATTCCTAGGACTCGTCCGATACTCGAGAGAGAGATACCCATTTGCACTCATTACTCTGCTACAAAATAGAGAATAAGACATACCCTCCAATGTCTCTCCACCACCGCTTCGAATCCAGCTTCTTCCAACCAAGTTTTAAATTTCATGGCGACATTCAAGTCTCGGCCGAATAATCTGGATGCTTCATCAAGGCCTGATTGCCATTTTTGGAACGATGGAGCTAGCTGTTGAGTGGTTAGTGAATATGAAAGATGCAACGTAGTCGGGCTTGGGATAATGCGTACCTCTCCTGTCCCATCGTCTGAGTATCCATGACTATGGTAGAAGTTTAGATTAGAATTGTTCAAGTGATGAGAGGCGCTCTAGGATGAAGATTCAAATAAGAGGGTAGAATGAAACTGAGACACACTATTCGAAATCTACAAGCTCGATAAAACCTCCCTCATTCAGATTATCACGAGCTTGGTCGAGAAGATGAGGCCTGGATATGAATAATTAGCATGATGTATTGTAGTACTGGATTGTCCTGTTACAGGTATAATCATAAAACATACCAAGAAGCTATAGAACCGCCCAAGGAGCGAATGTGTATAAAATCAAAATTCTGACTATAACGCCAGGTATCTTCGACATCATCGATCTAATCATGGTCAGTATTTCAATCTAGTAAGTCGATAGCACTAACATACTTCAAATTCAAGATTTGGTGGAATCCTACGAGCGACTTAGCCAACATTTGCACAAGGATAACATAAGACCATACCAGCCAGGTTGAATGGGAGATAAGTCACAGCCCACAACATGCGATGAAGGATATTGACTAGAAGCAAAGTTAGGAATCTCTTCTCCACTAAGCAGGTTTAAACATACTCGGCGAAATCAATTGCCCAAATTCCAGTACCAGTTCCAACATCAAGTACCCGTTGAGGGTTCTCAATCGGAGCCAAGTACAGCTTGCCATCTAAAACAAGATTGAAAACGTGATGAAGCTTTGGATATCCATCAGATCAGTTTTGACAGAATTGGAATGTTCATATACATACTAGATCCATGCGATCTTGCTCGTCATCATCGTTGGGCTTGGATTTTTAGTCCTGTTTTGTAGTGGGACGATTAATGTATCTTACCATTAGATATTTACCATCTCTATAAGCATGATATCTCCGACCATTCTAGAAGGTATAAGTATATTTGATCACTTCAAGTATACAAAAGCCGAACCATACCTCTTCCCTAGAATAGCTGAATTAGCTTACGTACTTCTATCAAGAATCATAGAAGTACTCACCTATATCGAGTAATTCCAGACGTTAACGATGTCTTACTCGTATTGCTCCTATGCTGATATTAGTCTACGTTTGATAACTTTAGTGATTACCTACGCTGTAGGTCCACCGAATGCGGAATCATTCTCGAGTGCCTCGTTGTCCTTCACTAGTAAGCTTTAATTTTGAAATAACTCTGGTAGGATCATTACATCAACTTCGATCGGATTGAAAATCGTATCATCTTGTGTATCTTGACGGCTTCCGCCAGCTGCATTGAAAGCGTCAATTGCTTCTTGCGATGTTGCCATATTGTCGTTTGAAGTTTAACCACATTCATAGAATCACTAAAGTATGGAAGAAATGCAAACATTCATACAGAAGAAGGAAACGTCGAATGAAATGAAAATAAGTAAAGAGAAAGTTATTCTATTATAAATCTATCCTCGTTCAACTGGTCATCTCCCCAACGCAATACTTTGTAATACCACATCTTTCGTGTCTTGCATACCAGTACATATTGCAGCTTATTCCGACAATCAAAGAAACCTCCAACAGTTTGGGTTTGACGACAGCGATGATTCCTGGCTATCTATGACTCGTCCCAAAGTGCCGGGCCCGTTTTGCTTGGACGGATGGACCAGATTCCGCCAAGGTGCTGCAAAATATGCAAGTAGCCGAAGGTATGCGAAAGGTAACTAACCATGATATATGGTCGGCGATCAAATATTGGCGCTATGGTGTTGCCATCACACACCTGTCATTGAATGTGGTGGATTTGAATGATAATGCAAAGAAATGAAAGTGTTGAAAAAGAAAGTAGAAGATTTGGTCATGAAACAATGGAAATGAGAAATTCAACGCTCGCTCGCTCAACGCACCCAATGCAAACAGGTGATATTATTTGCTTAGTACAGCGGGTAAAGAAGCCGTGTCACAATACTCAGCTGGATAAAAGGGACAGCCGGCTTACGCAAAGTCCCCGAGGAACTTTCTGTGCATTTGATTATAAGTTGAATGGCTGGGAAAATTGCCTAGATACCAGTAAATAATGACTAGAAACATTCACGGCCTTAGACGGTGGCCTGTTGTGATCACCAATTTGGCGTCATTTGAATGCACTGATGATCGTAAATATGTACGTCAACTTGACAGTTTCTCACCCGTTGAATAAAAAATAGTCCGAATTCGGGGAAAATGACAAGCCAATAATCTCCAATGCTATGTTAATATGAATTAGATGACCGGGTATCATGCATATCTTCCGTCGCTGTCACCATTTCTCCTAAAACGCCCCAGTAGCTCCATCGGGAGCTCACTTATTTTCTCCTCCCTCTGGAGCAAGGAACATAAGATGTGAGCACCTGCTTTTACAATCGAGGCAAAATATCACAGCCATCTCTCTCAAGATGCCTCTACTACTCCATTGAAATCCCTCTCAGACTCTGGCACTCTCGCATCGACAGATGTGAAGACATAAGATGAAAGTCCACCCAACAATTTCAAAAGCCAGCTCAACGATCTTAGCGTATCATGAGAGAACTTTTAGAAACCCAAATGTAATACTTAAGAGGAAGCCCGTGAAAACAGCAATTTGTCTTCTTGATGACAATATCCCAGGCTCTCTGAGTATCCATACAACACATCCAAGAGGCCATATAAATCCCATAATGTTGCCCCATAATAAGTCATCAAATCCACTACCCATACCATCGTCCCCGAAGTCAAAGCCACCCTCAACTCTACCTGCATCATTGCCTGCATTATTATCTATCCAAGAATCTTCCATCCGTAATAAGGTATCAGGGGACGGCATAGTATCTGGTGTATGTATGCTTGCTTGAATTGACTGGAATTGAAGTCGTAGTTGATTCACTTCAGCTGGGGAAAACCCAGCAGAGAGGAATCGGTTGAAACCACGCGGTGCAACTGTTGTGCTTGAAGTTGGTATGCCGAGACTTGTAGGAGCTGTATCTGGTAATTTATCCTTCTTTGCCTTGTTGAGTGCGGTAGTAGCTGCTAAAGTTTCTGCTTCGAGCTCGGAAGGGCTTAGATCATCATCACTGATTGAGCAGTTGATGTATACCCTGGGAGGTGGTAGTTCTACATCTTTTCCTTTTCCTTTTGCATCTACAGCCCGTGGAGGATGTGTCGGAACTTTAAGTATAGCTGTTAGGAAATCATCATCTCGTATAAACTTTCCCCCATATATAAATCGAAATCGACGTTGTGATGCTGGCGGTTCAAGCTTTGAACGGACCAAATGTTTCAATCCTACACCAGTAACATTGTTCTGAGTGGGGATGTCCAAAAGCAGGTCCGGGATTGAATCTGCGAATCGAATGGTAAGATGCAATGGCTTTGATAGTGTTGAAGCCGCAGAGCTTTGTTTTGAAGTCATTGTTGAATGAAGAGTTGAGAAAGGCGAAGGTGGGCGGGGTTCAAGTTCTATCTCAAGCTCGAGGCCAAGCAGTCTTATTGTCAATCTATAATCATTGTATCGATCGATACAAGGGCAGTCGACGAACTTTCTTGCAGTGATCTTGCGTTGATAACAGGTGATGGTTTTCGAATGGTAAAGTTCAATACTACCTACCTACTTGCTTCTCCTGCATCCCGACTCGTATCCCCATATTTTGATAAGACGGCCGCTAGTGTTGGAAGCTTCACGGGAGCTTCCACCTTCACCTTATCGTAATCTTTATGCCGAACTATTGCGACATTGCGACACCGGCATCCGACTAACCTTACCGAATCAGTAAATAAAGTAAAAGAACATGAGTAACCTATTCGTGAGTTGTATCAAAATCTTCAAGGGATTATTCATCATCGCTATCTTATCCCACCTTTCTTCCTTTCCATATCCCTTTCTCTTTCTCTCAAAGTACCGGTGATATCAATGATAGCTCGTAAATCTTCCTTTCTTTTGGCACCATCTTTGACAGGGCAACTTATCAAAACCTCTTCTATTACATCTCCCCGCTTCTTTCACCCAACCATGAGTAACAAATCTAAGCTTCAACCTGCTGCTCGGGTTGCTGCAAGAAAGCAAGATGTTTGGTATGTACAGTTTTGCCCTGTGCCTCATGGACGTTTGTCAACATTCATTACAAGTCCGCAAGTGCAAGGCACGGGAATCTCTGAACAATGACTCTAATAAGCCCATGGCTTTCTGCCAGTGTTATCACATCTCTAACATAATGCATTTGCAGGTCTATTGTCAATGAGGCTGCTGCCGCCTCTCCCAAGCAGCCTGTTGTAAATATGGGCCAAGGTTTCTTCGGATATAATCCTCCTAAATTTATCCTCGATGCCGCCAAGGCAGCTCTCGATAAGGTCGAATGCAATCAATACTCGCCAACCAAGGGTCGTCCACGTCTCAAGCAAGCAATTGCAGATTCATACTCTCCCTTATGGGGGAGAAAGCTGAACCCCGACACGGAGATTACTATTACGACCGGTGCAAATGAAGGTTAGAGGATACCACAAAGTTACGGAACAAACGCTTACCAAGTGCAGGCATGCTAAGTGCCTTCATGGGATTCATCGAAGAAGGGGACGAGGTTATAATATTCGAGCCATTCTTTGACCAGTAAGACGATACATCGAATATGAATTCACAAATACGATGCTGAATCTTCACAGATACATCAGCAACATAGAAATGCCGGGTGGAAAGATCCGCTACGTACCTTTACATCCACCCGAGAAGGGCGCAGCTCAGAATACTTCTGCGGGAGAATGGACAATAAACTTCGCCGAGCTCGAGGCAGCGATTACACCCAAGACAAAGATGATCGTTCTTAACACGCCTCACAACCCGGTCGGCAAGGTCTTTTCAAAGGATGAATTGCTCAAGATTGGAGAACTTTGCGTCAAGAACGAGATTATCATACTTTCCGACGAAGTGTACGACCGATTGTATTATACACCATTCACAAGAATGGCAACCTTATCCCCAGAAATCGAGAGACTTACACTTACAGTTGGATCCGCTGGAAAGAACTTCTACGCGACTGGGTGGCGTGTTGGATGGTTGATCGGACCACCACACTTGATTCAATATGTTGCAGCAGCACATACAAGAATCTGTTTTTCTTCTGTGTCACCCTTACAAGAAGCTGCGGCTGTTGGATTTGAAGAGGCCGATGCTAATGACTTCTGGAACTCAGCAGTAACTGAAATGAAGGGTAAAATGAATCTTTTCAACGAGATTTGGAAAGAACTGGACCTTCCATTCTCCGATCCTGAAGGTGGTTATTTTGTCTTGGTGAACATGAAGAAAGTCAAGATTCCAGCGGACTATCCATTTCCAGACCACGTTAAGGACCGCCCAAGAGACTTCAAGTTGAGTTGGTTCTTGATACAAGAGGTTGGCGTAGCTGCTATTCCTCCAACCGAGTTTTATACCGATGAGAATGCACATATTGGCGAAGACTGGTTACGATTTGCTGTATGCAAGGAAGATGAGGTACTTGAATCGGCGAAAGAGAGGTTACGAGGCCTTAAAAAGTACATTGAGGCATGAATGTAAGATGATAAACGGCGCTTTCAACATGCAGGGTCCATATTCAACTAGGGAGTACTAGCCAGTAAATAATTACCAATTGCGAAACCAAGATTCGTAGGGTTGTCTTACAATCGATGCTATTAAGCAGGAATTTTGTGTCTCACTGAGTATGTGATCCGGCTCCAATGAGAGCCTTGGAGCTCACCGAGATGAGAAGTGAATACTTATCATGCAAGTGCACATGTCGTAATGGTTTTTAACTAAGTGGCCCTCGGTATAGTTGACAACATGTACCCAATAGGTATACCTAGTAGGTAAGACACAAAGTGATGGCATAGGGAGCTGATTCTGATTTACCCCGCGGTATGATGTATGCCTCAACACTAGGACGTGGTGACATCATGACTATTAACTTCACCTACCTAGGTATATATAGATAGATCGAAGTTTTATACAACTTCCAAATCAACAGAGATCTCTCATAACTACCTACTAGTATCTAGTATATTAAATCGAATATTTCCCATCAAGGTTTTCTTTCTATATACAGATTCTCCTATCTCCAGTTTCGGAATCATGCAAGCAGTTAAGAACACAATTGCCGAAAACTTCGGTAGTGCGTATGTATCCATCATTCTCCCTAGATATTCGTTGTGTTAATTTTTTGTAGACACTCTCTTGCAAAACCAGAGCACCAGTTTTCCCTCGAGGATTGCCCTGATCAGAGTGGAAAGGTAGCAGTGATTACTGGTGGTAGCGAAGGTATTGGCTATGGTTGCGCACACACTCTGCTCAAAAACAACCTCGCCAAGCTATTCATTATTGCTGTATCCCAAGAAGTCTATGATGGTGCCGTAGAAGACATCTCAAAGACTATCTCACCCGAGGCAGCTCAAAAATGTACATTCCTTAAGTGTGATATGTCCGACTGGCCATCTGTATGCAAGGTTGCCCACACGATATCCGAAAGCACAGATAGAATTGATGTCTTATGCAATCTCGCTGCACGTGGAATCATGACCTATCAACTTACCGATTATGGTCTTGATAGGCACATGGCTGTCAATCATTTCGGCCACGTTATTCTCATCAGTCACTTGATGCCAATCCTCAAGAAAACAGCAGAGGCGGGGAATACGGTTAGAATCGTTAACATGGCATCGAATGCTCATCAAGCCACCCCAAGTGATTGCAAATTCGCAAACCAGGAAGAGTTGAATACGGATTTAGGACCAAATGGTCAATACGGACGATCAAAGTTGGCTGCTATGCTTTATTCTCGTTACTTAGCTCGTCATCTTACTCCCAAATATCCCAAAATCTTGGTCAATTCCGTGCATCCGGGATTTGTCGACACAAAGATGTCACAAGTTGATATTCATGAGCCATATCCAATACTCGGATATGGCATGTCTGTCTTGATGAAGCCGCTGAAGAAGGATCAATGGGACGGCTGTGTCAGTACCATTTACGCAAGTACTGCAGTGGAAGAAAGTGGATTATATATCTGTCCACCAGCAATCCCAGAGCCGGGAAGCTCTCTTTCACAGGATGAGGAGTTAGGCGAGCAATTGATGAAGTT
Organism: Botryotinia globosa; assembly: GCA_014898425.1. NCBI lineage: Eukaryota > Fungi > Ascomycota > Leotiomycetes > Helotiales > Sclerotiniaceae > Botryotinia > Botryotinia globosa. The sequence goes on along the minus strand of RCSZ01000014.1, from coordinate 1,391,965 downwards.
GACAAAGGAAATCATTGTGGAGAAAATGCCCAAAAAGAGCGTCGACCAGGGATGCCCGCTTGAGCTTTTCTAATTCGCAACGCGACATACTTTATCGAATATGGTAATATATTAATGAATGATTATTTACTTTACTATTCTAACTCTGATATCTATGTTGTCATTTCGAATCTGCCTCTTCCCTCTTTCATATGATTTCTTCTGCTTTGCTGAAACGCCTTTCACACCTTTCATACCCTCACTTCCCCAGAGCTCAAATTCTCTTTGCCGTTCACAATCACACACATTTCTTCTCCCCTTTTCGTCTTCATCTCCACAACTATTACAGCACTTGGCACCTTCACAGGCCTCGCATACCACTAACACTAACTCACACCCTTCAATACCACACTTTCCCATTCTGTCTTCCTCCCTCTCGCAGCCATGGCACTTTGCTACTTTCTTCCTTTCATTCTTATTACCTAAACCCAATGATCCTCTTCCATCAAAAACATATTCCCTTCCCTTCCATAAACACTCATCTTCTTTCTTCTTCCCAGCGATCATCTCTTCCTCAAACCATGCCATATAAGCCGATATGCCTCCCTTCAAGGTGTAGATTCTGTCTTGCGGGGCTTGATCTACATTCTCAGCAATCCACCTTGTAGCCTTTTCACAGCGAATGCCACCTGTACAGTACGAGAAAATCGTTCTGCCGGCACTGACCTGCTCCTTTTCGCTCTCGGGTGAAGAACGAGAGGTGAAATCAATGTGTTTCTTCACAAACGCTGGAAACTGCGAAAATCTCCTAACCTGTGGTTTCACAGTCTGGATACCCAATTCCTCCGGTGCCTCAAAATAACCAATCCGCGATTCGTAATGATTCCTTATATCGAGTAATATTCTTTCTCCTTCTTCATCTGCCGTAGTCGTGACCATATCATGAAACTCCGCAGGACTGAGATAAGAAACCGCGTTCCAATTTTTAGGCTCATAGTTTGTGATTCCTAACGGTGTGATTTCATCCGCAATGCGGGTATTCAGATCCATGAAAACACATGCACAACCTTTTGTAGGTTTGAAGAAGTCCTTAATACCCTTCTCATTGTCTAGAGATAGATCTAACCCAGCGAATGACCAATGAGATATACAAGATTCGATATACGAATGTACATCCGACGTCGTGCCGGCAACAGTGATATTAAAGCCTTCCTTCGCAACCCGAATTTTGCCAGTAAGACTCAGAGCTTCACATGTTGACTTCTGAAAGGTGTGCAAGTCTTTGAGGGTAGAAGGTGTGAGTGGGTAGTGTGGTGAAGGGAGTTGAGGCGGGGAGGTAAAGTAGCGATAAAAGAGAAGCACAAGACCTGGCTGATGGCAGGTACAAGTGTAAGTAAGTGGATCGGACGGCATCACTGTTCAGGTACACAGTGATAGGTACGTGAAGAAAAGGCCCAAATAGATGTGACGCAAAAAATCACGTGCAAACTGGCTTCAATCTTTCGTCCCGGCAATAATTCCTGCCAAAGCATGAACCACTCTTTGACAGCGATATTCACTTGACTCGAAACGGGGGAGATTTGAAGAGTTTAAGAAACTGCGTGGATGCCAAACTTGTAATTTTTCAATCATGCTGTACTAGGAAAATCATGATGAAGGGGATTTGATCGTACTCTGCTTAGTCATGCGAATTTCTCAAAAGTTTTATCTCACTCATCTCAATTCCCTTCTACATCAATATAACATTTTGTAGTCACATACTTCATGTAGCATCGACGAGGTATTGTTGAAGCCGGGTTCAGTAAAGGAGTTTCGAATATCCAGAAATTGTGGTCTATGAAATTGTTAGGACAATAAATCGATGTGATACGGCGTCGCCCATCGAATTCAATGCAGTGCAATCATGGGGTTGCAAATTCAGAGGTCCAGGACAAAGGTCCGCTGTTGTTAACGGCAACTTGACATATCAAGCGATGTGTTGATTTTCATTCTTTGAAATTGTCTTCTTCCTTATAAGTGCATTTTTAATCACTGCTAGATAAATGTATCATCCTCAAACACACATTCTGCAAACTACACATCACTGATTGAGATTCTGGACTGTACACAACAGGACAGATGCGCACAGCTAGCATAGCGACTCACCGTTTTGTTCTCGATGGCTGATAGATATGGATTGCAGGTCTAGTTTCCCTCGATTCAATTCTGAAGCGTTCGTCATTTCGTGGAACATGAGTTGAATCGCATTTCTTGGAAGCTGGGCTGGGATGGACTTCCCATTTCAAGCGAAAGACTTCAAAGGTCCACGGTTGGTATGTTACTTCATGAGCCCCAATCTTCAAGGGCACTCAAAAGTCAACTTGGGAAACCGTTTACCATGCATGGATTTCTCTTTCTGTCTTACAAGCACCGGATCAAAGCTCTGTACCGTTTCAAGTGGTGGCAATACTAGATCATAGAATTGCATTATCTGGGACGTCTCAATTATCGAACGTTCATATCTACCCAAGTGGCTCGGGGTTTTCGAATTTTGGCCTGCTTGATTTGTCTTCTGCCCTGAATGAAAATGGACAGGGTGTTGCTGCTTAGGATAGTTGCCAACAAAAATATTGACATGCTATATATATACAATTAACCAATTGACATGAAAAATGAAAGAGCACCTAAATCTGAACGATAGACCTTGCCATTACTATGATACTCAAAAGATAGAGAGAATTCAGGAATTGATTATCTTGCTTGCTATCATGGTTAGATAATCCGGAGGGCACAGTGAGGGTGAGAGCAGAGAAGACGGCGAGAACAATACACGAAGGAGCAATGCTAAATCTTCAAGTTCTTCTCGTAAGACTAGAGACAACAAGGGCTATAGTAATAACCACCCAGGACAATACTGGGATGGAAGAGAATGGGAACTTGATCCCATTCTGGACAAGAAAATCGAGAATCTTTATGATGATCTGGAAGCTGCCACCAGAAGTAAACGGGAATTGGAGGAATATATGAGTTGCATCGAATCTCCGCCAAGTGATGATCTTGAAGTAACAACAGCAATGTTTTGAGATTCTCAATTTTCATTTCCTCCTTTTGAAATCTTTTAAATACTTATTGGTTAATCATTATATTGATTTGATATCTCTATTATACTCTACTAACCTTGATGATTTCAACAAATTCAGCTCAGTCATAAACCTGAATCCTTCATTCCCATTACAATTTCCCCGATATCATCTCTCATCCTCACTTCGAATGTTTATTTCGTATATTATTCAAACAACTCTCACTTATCCACTGAGTATCCTGTTGCATATTCATTGCGTAACACTTAAATTCGGAAATCTCATTCTCTTCTAAGATGCATCGCAAAACTGCGAATCGAATTGGAAATCATCATCTCCAACGAAACTATTGATCTCCACAATCTTTTCCCGTCTTTCAAGTATCTCCACATAGCTATGCTGGGTATGGGCTAAAGATATAGCATCTTTACAAAGCTTAATGGAGAAATACACACATTTTCAAATGCGTAATAAATGAGAAAGCTTTTATCAGGCACCATATCACAGCACGAGTTCTAGCTTAGCTTTCTTTCGGACACTTCTTATACCTACTAGCTACGTCACATCTAATACAGGGTTGAACGGAATCGCTCATTCTCCTGTCCAGTTCAGCCGGCACAGCAGCTTACCGAAAGGTGGGTTGTAGTGTTTTTCAACGAAGAGCGATTGGGACTTTTTTTTGCAAATTATCACGATAGTCGACTACATTGATTTGGTTTTGAGGAGCGAATTCCCATTTTTCTCGGCGATCTTGTGATGAAATCTCTTTTGGGGCTTATACACACTGATTAAACCGTTCTCGTATGTCACGCTTCTATGGCTTCATATTCTCAAGATACTATGTACTAATTGTTATTATCGATACAGCAATATCAAGTGCATTTGTAGATATAGTCTTTTATATACAGCCGATGATATAAAATGTTGTCTCACTTAACTAGAATCAATAGTAGTATTCGGCATTATTAGTTTACCGATAAAGAATGAGAAGAGAATCTTGATATCAGAGATTAGATGTTATAAGCTTTTGCGTATAGTGATCAAGTAAAGTCGTAGATATAATACAAAATGGAGATATTTTAAGAGTTAGAATTTTACTTGTTATTGTTAGACGAGGTTAAGGAAATTACTAAGAGAAATGATTGTATTTATAAATTTGAAGTAAAAGAGATTATAGTGATCATGAAAATGGGGTGGCTAATCTACTGTTACAATGAAGAAAAGTTCCAAGGGGTCTAGGAGTGGGGCTTTAAGCGAATGACTTATCTTGATACAAATCTCTCACTCGAGAGAGTTGAATGCAAGACTTGTTTCTCGCTTGAGTCCGCAACAGAACATTTAAGAAAACTCGGCGCCAGCGCTTCGTCATTCCATACTCCAAAGCTTACTTTTTACCCTTCTCGTCCTTCTCAAACTTCGACATCAAAGCCTGCACCCGTAGACCAACTTTTCTACGACGAGGATGAGCAATGATTCGATCTCTGATTGCTTGAGCTTCGGCGATCTTATCAGCCTCAGCTTTCTCTCCTTGATCTTCCTCGCGATCTCTTCCTATTTTCAGTTTATTGAGTCTGCTGGTAAGTTCATTGACCTCTGGGGGTTGTGGTTCCTGCATCGTCGCTTCTGGCACATTGTATCCAGGGGTCATGGGCTTACTATAAGTAGGCGGAGGCGAAGACTCACTTGAGCTGTCTGAGACTTCAGACTTCTTCTGGGCCTCCTCGCCATCACTCTCGAGGGTGAGGGTTTCTAGCTTCTCAGTCACCGCGTCAACCTGTGGAGGTTGAGGTTCTTGCATAGTTGCTTCTACATTGTTAGACATCTTGGTGAAAGTTTATGAAGATTTATTATGCTGATTTCTATTAAGCTAGGGAATATAAACTGAGGGATTTGAGTTGAGATTTGAATGAGGACGGGAAGATGGGGATCAGATCTTGCTCTTATAGTTAAAGTCTGTCTTTTGTTCATGAAAAGCTAAAACGAACCGGAACAATGACTTAATGCTAGACAAAGATACCAAAACTCGTATTTCAATGATAGTTCTTTTGAAATTGTCTAGTTGTTCTCCGCTTCCTTTGTTATGTTAGTCTTCACCAAAGACTAGGTAATTAGAGTTCAAGAATAAAGAGTTGCGATCGGGTCAATGTAAGACCGCTTTTGAAGTACAGTCCTTGATATTCTAATAATCATGAGAAGCTGGAATTCTCAGGAGGAGCAGGAATCACTTTCGCAACTTGACTTAAAATGCAAGTGTTAAAGATCAAATTGGTCAGATCGACGAGCTGATCAAACGATCCATGGATAGATAGATACCTTACCTTATCACCGAGTATTCATACTAACTAGATACCTTGGGTATCTATAAAGAGTAATCGCATCATACGCTAACCTCATATGGCCGACTAAATCACCCAATAATAGTCTTTGTATCAATGGGTAGCCAGGGTCCATTGGCTAAGACTTACTCAGACTGTCCTACAGCTAATAGAATAGATCAGTAACAGCCACCATTCTTGTCTCTCACTGTAGCATCGAATTTACTAGATTAAATGGACATATCACCAATACCATCGCTAAAACTCAAATCTAGATGAATAGCTAGCATTTTTATCTTAAGTAACTTGGTACCATCATATTAGACATCGGGAGCCATTGAAGTGCAGTTTCAAGTTATACATATCACAGTTTCCTGGGATTTGAAATTAGCAAGTGAATGATTATTCACCCATTCACGGATATAATCTGAAAGTGGCTTGAAGCGTGCATATGGAGGATCCCTTGTCCGACAAGATACATGATAAATAATTGCAATATTTGCTTTGCAGCGAATGGCAGAATACGACGTCCATATGGATGGATACGATTGATGGATTGCGCCACAGTATGAAGTGAACCTTGGAAATGGATACTTATGAGTACCAATCCGCAGTCAATATCTCAATATCAGCTCCCAATCACTCATGCACAGCTAACATTTGAAGGCGGGGCATTTGTTTCAGCAGTTGCTAGTACATCAAGTGAATTATTGTTATTTCCTATTTGAAATTGCATTACACCACTTGCCTGTTAGCGAGATACCTAGCATATATATATAGCTCAACCTTTTGCTCTCCTCGGCCTGATATATTCTACACACAGTACTTCTCCTTTTCAGCTTGAAAGTCTTTTCTAAAGTATAATCTTTATTCGAAAAAAGCAATGGCATCCTCCTCAAAGTTACAAAATGGCATGCCTGATGGAACTTTCATAGAAGTAAGTTGCTGCCAATTCTACCCTTCCACCCTTCACCTGAATCTCTCTCCGCTTTAAGTTTCTGTGGAACAAATTGCTTGTGCTAGCATGGCCGATTACACTTGGGGTTGAGTTCCAAATCGCCATCTCAACTATTCTTATCGAAATTCACATAGCATAAGCTGACTGTATGCTAGGATAATATGAATGGTCTTGCTATTGATGAGTTGACTGTGTCTGACTCTGAATTGGCTTCAGCTGTTTGGAAGAGTGCTTCCAAGTGGCTTCCTTGTCGAAATGATGATTGCGACTTTTGGTGGCAGTCAACCGGTCCTCAACTTGGTGCCCTACTTTTTTATGCTGGATACAGTGTCACTCAACAGTATGAGGGCTTGCTCTTCCACTATCATGTTCTGTAAGCTCAATATTTTTGTGGGATTTTTTGTTTTCACTACTTGACCCTGTTCCCCAATGTTAATCTGAACCATTGTGTTTTTTAATGTACTCTCTCATCTTCCCCACAAAGTATCAATACCTTATTTTGCCCACTTCTCTTCAGACTCTAGTTCTTGGTAGGTGAAACTAACTGCTCAATCTTGCAGCGTACCACGCCTCGGTCCTCGCCCGGCACTTTCTTCTCTCTCTGAAGAGTCACCATACAAATGGAAGTCCTTTATGCAAGACGACTTTAAGCCAGTCGAATACAGTTGGAAATGGGACACTGGAAAATTGTTGTCGAATGGAAAAATGTCGAAGCCTGATCTCAGAATGGTCATTGAGGCAATTGGTCCGCTCACTGGAACAGCACAGGATCCTCTCAACCAGATAGCCACGGGAGAACTTCTTCGCGAACTAGACTCCGTGAACCCAAAAGTAGACTTAACTTGGTTTCACCAAGTTTCTCGTGCTATATTTGGAGAAGTGGATGTTACTGAAGCCAAGAACCATATCCAAGCAGCAGATTTGGCTGATGTGGGCAGCTCATCAATGTTTCTCGCTTTTCAATTCCTCAAAGGCGACCCCAAGAGCGATTCTCCCATCAAGGCTTACTTCATGCCACCAGGATGGGCAAAGCCGCGAGGAACTGACAATCAAGCCCACGAAAAAACCATAGCAGCCATTCGAAGCCTTGGACAGAAAGATAAGCATGAATGGACCACGCTAGATCAATTGTTGTCGTTTTTCAGTGACAACGAGAATGGTAGACAATTATCTACTCCTTTCATAGTCTCGACCGATTGCATGATATCTTCAGAATGCCGACTAAAGATATATGTTCGCACGCCCAGGGCTAGCTTCGATTCCGTTGTAGATATTCTCAGCATGGGAGGAAAACGAGCAGGATTCGAGAAGAACTTCCAGGAACTCAAGGACCTCTGGCGCTTAACCTTTGACCTTCCAGAAGGCTTCTCAACTTCGGAGGATCTACCTCTAAGAGAGCATGGTACCAGTGGCATGTGCTATCATTTTGAAATCCACCAAGCAAATGCGCTTCCAGACGTCAAGCTGTACATACCAACCAAGCACTATGGACAGTCAGACATGAAAGTTGCTAAAGGACTCATCAAGTTCCTTGAACTTTATGGGAGAGGAACTTATGCAGCTGACTACATGAAAGCACTTAAGCAATTAGCACCTCTTCATCAGCTTGAGTCCTCTTCTGGTGTTCAGTCATACATATCTTGTGCATTGGAGAAAGAAAGCTTGAGCCTCACGACCTACTTTAATCCTTACATTCCCTTGGGAAATTAAAGATGTTTTGTTGGTAAATTGGTTATATGCAGAGTGGAAGGTTGGTCGATAATGACAGCATTTTATTGATAAAAGGGCCATGCGACATATGATATATGATCGAATGCGCTAGATTGTTACTTACTCTACTTAGAGTAGAGGAATTAGATAGATCCTTTAGATCAGAGCGTCCTTCACGAAACTTAAATTCATCTATTTCAGATTACTGATCGATGTCTACTCCTTTTCCGGCTGATATATGTTCGTGATTGTATGATACCGTGATTGACGCCTTCGTTGCATGTTATATACCAAACAATCTTTGACGCATTAATTCGGATTAGATAATATGATATTTTGTTCACTATATAAGCACTATATAAGAGGAAAAGAAATTACAAAGAGTATAAGGAGGCGCTGATGCTATCTACTCGGCTTAAAAACAAACCGGAGATATCATCTAAAGAACGAGTCCAAGAAAGCATGCAGGTACAATTGATTGCACATCCTTGTTCGGGGGGATGAGGTATCAATGAAGCTGTTGTATTTATCTATCGAGACCCTCGGGGTGGTAGTGATGTATGTCGTTATTTTGAAACACCTGTTTGTCATTTCCATGTAGCGCTAGGTCGACCATCGTGGCGCCCAGTTCAACAATTCCAATCGACAAAGAGCTACCAAAAATGCACTGAAGTATGGTCGCACTTTTAGGTAGCACTCCTCCTGGCTTGACAAGATAAACCTTGAATGTACTCTGAATGCCATCCTCTGAAGTTTCCAAGACCCTTGCCTCTGCTGCACCTCTAATTCGCCGTGCAATGGGAAGGTACCACAGGGACCGTTCTTTCTGACCTTCTTCTGAAGGTGGTTCGGTGAATGCCCCGCCAAGTTGAACATATCGAAATTGCGGTGACCCAAGAGGCCGTGACTTTATGCAATTGATGAACGTGAGGGGAAATTCAATGTCGACTCTCTCGTCGCCATTATATGTGCCCAAACACCAAATCGCGGCATCGGCAGTTCTCAATTCGTTGACAGTAGATTCGTCATACGAGGTGAAATCGTTGACAACAAGCACTTTGACTTTGGGGGTTTCGGCCAGGGCCTCGAGATTCCGACGAGTGAGAAGTATAATAGAAGTGATGGATGGATGATTCAGGCATTGGGAAAGAACTTCACCCCCAATGTAGCCTGTACTACCAGAAAGAACCACTTTCATTTTGAAGTTTAGAATTTATAAATGGCGATAGACCGGGATGGTGTCTTGGTAGCACGCAATGTATTTTGACGAAGGAACTCGTTATACTAGCTTTGGTTGGTGCTTGATGAAATGAATGATGAAGAGGAAGTTGATCAAATTCTACTTAAGAAGGTGGTAATCAAGTAAATATATAGGTTTGAGATTCGATTGCCGAGATTCAATCCTTAGTGATGTTCGGTGGAAAATGGCGGTCGAAAGGCGTAGCCGAGAAATGAGACAACACCTACAATCCTTGGACGCCTATATATTCTCAGCAGGCCCCTCCCCCTCCCACCCTTTGTATTTTCCAGGATTCCCTTCCTTCAGTTCTCATGATCAACAGGAAGTCCTTGCTATTGAGAGAAAGATACATTTTCATGCAGAACACGTGAGAAAAACGAAGTATTTGCCTCTAATTTGGCCATGTGACTAGCGCAGAGTAACCTGGAAGTAGCAATACTCACCTCTTCGCTCACACTGACTGGCTGATAGGTTGGTTCAAGGAACGAGTAATGATTGGTACTGAAACTGCCGGCCTCAAAATATAGAAATTCACGACTGGTCTGGCATCGATGTTTATGAAGATGCTTGAGAATGAAATCAAATTAGAATAATTGGAAGGCCGGAAGGACCGCCTTTCATATTGAACCCAGGGTGGCATAGCAAGGCAGCTTTGCAAAAATAGGCGTAGCCGACGTTGAAATGTATTCCATCCATCATAGGGTTAATAGTTGTGAATATTGTGTTTATGCATTGTCTTTGTTACACAGATGCATCAAGAGTGGTAGTCCGATTCATTCCCCATCTGAAGTGAACAGTTCAACTTTAACCCCGTTGCGGCTCTCCATGGTCATTCTGACCGTCTCAACTTACTCCAAAACAGTATCTCTATTCTCAATACTAGCAAATCTTCTTGTCATTTTGACGAGCAGATATACAGACTGCGTAAGTACCTGTTGTTGGGCAGGACAGATACGAGGACCACCCAGAAAGGGAGTAAACTCCCGACCCATTCTTTTATCGTTAAATCTCTGTGGCTTAAATTCATCAACATCATCACCCTCTTTGTGTATTAGAATGTTAGTAGCTGTTTTTATTATAAATGGTCATAAGCAAATGAATCTCTTCGATAAAATTGAGAAAAGATGACACATGCGTTGTTAACAAAAACGAATATTAAGTGATACTTACAAATATTTTTATCATGATTAGGACCCCAGATATTTAAAGCAACCACATCTCCCTGCTCTACAAATATAGGGGATTTTCCGTCCGGGCCACCCCCTGCCGGAAGAATTGAGCTCTTGAGCGCTAGACGCTGTGAACGACCCGCAGGACCTTGAAGACGAAGTGTTTCCTGAAGAACATTTCTAAAAGAACGTAGTGATTTTAAGAGCTCAAAGGTGAGAGGTTGGTCACCGAGCCCAATACTTTCAGCTCGAAGTTGGGCCCATATCTCTGGATTTCTTGCAAGATAAACAATTCGCTATGAGTACAGAAGTTGTGTCGCGTCCAGGCATGAATACATCCATAATCTGATAGCGGAGTTGAAGAGGATCCTTGATCTGCCTGGCCATTTCATTCAGGAGAATATGTCGACGAACTGCATTTCCACTACTAGTACTTTTCTCCTCCGCTGGCCCCTTATCAAGCACTAGTTTGACATGCGCATCAACATACGCGTAAACCGTCCCGGTATCTCTCTTCCAGCTACTTTCGAAGGAATAGATAAATTGGAGCTTCCCAGCCAACCGCCTTTTCTCAACACCCGCAAGGGCGTCATTGAATGCCTTCAGTAATTTTTTTTAAAATTATTTGGGTCATCGGGCAGTGTGCATCGATGGATTGCCCAAATAGAAATTCGGTCGAGAGATCAAGAAACTGAATCATGTCCTGTTAATATCGTATTAATCAACTCGATATGTTTGTCCTTACCAAATTATGTAGTGGCTCTTGAAGATTGATTTCGCTTCCATCACTTGGGATGAGATCAAGAAATCTATCGACGTGGAAACCAAGGGTGTCCATATCGGAGACATCAGCCCTCGAGAATATATGCTTTACAATGTCCCTGGAGTGTTTCCACTAGTGAGTTTAATTAGCATCTACATGCAATGGGCATATTAGGTATAGGCAAACCTACCCCATTGCCATCTAGAGAGAGAACTCCATCACCTAGAAATGCCTTGAAGAAGTCCTGAGCTGGCTTTCCATAATCCTCAAAAGAAAGAGCACAAACTTGCTGTATATTGCGAACTTCTATTGTATTGATAACTCTGGTGCCAAAGAAATTTTCTTCGAAGGTTTTCCCGATCTCGTTGAAGTGTTTCATGAACAAGGCCATTTGACGACCTTCACTAACAGCCTTCACTCTCTTCTTCATCAAGTCGGTGCCCCATATTGAGTCCCGATAAGGGTATCTCGGAACTTTTTTACAGCCATGCTGCTTAGCAGCTGCCCTAAAAGCACGATAAGAGTTCCATCTTTGGGTAAAAAAAAATACACGTATACTGACACAGACAGTATATAGTAGAGCACTCGTTATGGGGTGCATGGCCACAGACGTTGAGAGGGACTCGAATATGAACGCAGACATGTTCAAGAGAAACAAGGAGAGAGAACTACTTTTCAAATCGAAAAAGTGGGAGATGATGTAAAGCAAAATGTATACCATTCCAACAATATGACCTTATGTATGTAGCATACTGCATAATCAGGATCGGCCTCCAACCCGGATTTAGAACATTTGCAATGTTAGCTTTTGTTAGTCTTCGTGTCTAGGCAAGTTTCCACTCGGACAGTCGATAATGGCATTAAATCTCTGCGAAGAAGTCGAATCGCTATAAAGACTTAAACACCTACGAATTTCAGATATAATTAAGGAGGATGAAAGTAATTCATGACTAGCCGACGTGATTGTGGTGTTGAAGTGTGAAATGCACAATATTTGAGAATATGTTAGAAACAGATATACATTTTGATGTGCTGGTATTACTAGATGATTCCAACAGAGGTCCAACAACAATAACAATACGTGCCCCACAGATAACACATTGTGTGTGTGTGTGATTGTCGGTTTCCTTCTGAAATCTTACAGTCAGCTTTGGACGTTCTAAATGTTTGAGTTGGTTTATGCATGTGTTGCAAAGGATGCGATTCATGAATATACAAACGGTGGGAGGGGGAAGGAGGGAAAGGGTTTCGGCTGGAGTGCGCAATTCCAAGTCAACAAAAACCAAGCGAACATCACTATCAATTTATACTGACAATCTTAAATAATGGACTGGATCTAATTTATGTAGGAAATGATCTCGTTGATATTCTTGAGATCAGAAAAAGAAGTGTGGCACTGGGTAGCGTTGACCAAGCATGAACTGCCAAAATATTCATGTAAGTCTTACAATTTAGCGTACTGCATATGTATATGTTCGGGTATAGACCAATTTAATACAACAGACATAGCAGGTGAGTAAGCCAGTCGGATTGAACGAGTAGAAACACGTTACTGATACTTAAATGCGAAAGCTGGTGAAAGTGATCTCTAGTAGGCCTAGACCTATAATATATGAACTCTTCATCTCCCTTACTTTTGAGTGTGATACGGGTGACGTGCGAATGGGGCACCACCCTTGACAAGGTTCAATTATACTACACTATGATCGGGACATGAAGGAGAGAGGGGAGTAGGGATGGATATGGAACCACTCGGAAAGTTGGGATGAGAGTATGATGTAAGAAAAGAACCTGAACTGTTTATGAATTGTATTTGACGCTAGACAACTGCAAGCAAACTGAATCTAACCATGCTTTGAGGGAGGCAACTATACCGCCACTTGATTTCATGACCACTCTTTGAATGAATGGAAGGAAGCAAGCTCATAGTTGAGTAGGAAATAATGAAGGGGATATACTACATACGAAGCAGAACGTAGTGCACTTTGTCCTGCGCAGAGGGGATATTATATTTTGCTAATTCCTAGTAGTACACAGAAGACCTATTTCCGGGGGTTCGTTTCATTCCATTCCATTTTGATCCCAATTGTCATAATCATCTCAAGCCAAGCAAAAACTTTCCACCACCCTCTTTGCCACCCTCACCACCGCCGGGTAAGTAAGTGACATTAGGATTGCTTGCTAAGGTCTGTGCAATCTCCCTGCTAGCCTCGATTCTTCTAATCATAATCAGACCATCTCCTGCCTTCGCAACAGCCTTGCTGATAGTGTCTGCACTCTCTGCTTCACCCTCTGCACGGATAACGTTGGCCTGTCTTTCTTGCTCTGCCTTCTCAACAATAAATCTCGCCCTTTCGGCATCTTGTTGAGCAATCTGCTTTTGTTCGACGGCGCGAGTGAATTCTTTACCGAATGTCATATGGGTGATTGAGACATCTTCAAGTGCAATATTAAATTCTTGAGCACGCTTGAGGAGATCTGATCGAATGCGGTTGCTGACGGCTTCACGCTGGGTGATGAGTTCAGCAGCATCAAACTGGGCGACGATAGATTTAAGGACTTCGTTTCCGATAGAGGGCAGAACTCTCTCATCATAGTCTTGACCCAAGTTCTGTGTGGATCAGTATGCCATCGGCTTAAGATGGTGAGAGGCGACAAACCTGGTAAATCTTGGGTAGCTGTTCGACCTCAGGTCTATGTAGAACTCTCAGTGTCAAGCTGACCATTTGCAAATCCTTACTTCCAGTGGTCGTTGAAATGTTTCTTGGTTTCGTGCGTACATCGTAGTGGATGCTTCTTTGTAACCAAGGAATCAAAAAATGTGTACCCTCATGGACGACTGTCTCCTTGACTCCGGATAAACGATCGAAAATAACTGCTCGAGAGCCACCCTTAACATCGTATATAGAGGACTGAACGGCCGCAGTTGCAATTCCCAAAGGAACGATGAACTTGTAGAGGTTGTTTAGAGATTGCGCCATCGTGAATATTGTCTATGGGTGGTGGAAATGGAGATGTGCGGGAGATACTTTTCGAAGGCGGGATATCTACAAGCTCAGTGCGGAGGGGAGGCTCACTGCAGCTTGACAATTTTGGAGGAATATCGCGCTAGTGATGATTGGGTGGGCAAGGCAGGGGTGTCGGATGAATGCTTGGCGATTATAATCCGATTGCCCGACTTCTATTTAGAATATTAGAACTTCTGCTCTGACGAATAATACCTAACAATTGAATCTGTTGGCACTTCGCACATTATTCAAAATGAGACCTACTTCAATTCTTAGATCTGGCGGTGATGGAGAGGTTGGAAAGTACGGAAAGTGAGTAATTCCCAACAAGATTCCCTCTGCGAAGGAAGAAGAATCTTCACGGGTCTTCACGGGTCTTCACGGGTGGCCAGACAATTACATGAGTGTGGGAGGGTTATGGTTTCCAAGATGTATGGCATGCTAATATTTATGTCACTTTACAGATATCTTGGTGGCTGGGGTAACTTGGGTGAGTTTGAAGAGCATCTTCTACCACTACTCGGCATTCTGGAATCCCCGCACAAATCACTCGATACACACAAATCTCGCGAGATGACGAAGGGGGGTGTAACGAGTAGAAGAGGATGAAGAGGGGATTACTCAAGCGCCGACAATACGAGATTGATCAGACGGTATCGACCAACGAGGAGGAACATTTGACTGATGTGGGATATACAGGCTCCCAACCCCAGAAGGGTGTCGCATCATATGCACTCAGTGCCAACCGACAACGTCCTCTCGCCGGCGCCTTGAACGCAGCTATCTTCAACACCTGGAGACGATTCCGTGGCCAAGTCCTTTATGTTGCACCACCATTTATTATCGCATACACTGCCATGGAATGGGCTATTGAGAGGTTTGTCCTACTGTCCGTAATATCGCCAACGTGCATTGCGTTCTAATTAGTTCTGGTAGAAACGAGTACTTGAACTCCAAGCCGGGAAGATTGGAGTTTAGTGGCGAGGAATAGAGCTTGGAAAGTACATGACCAGCATACTGAGCAGTATTTGGTCCTCCAAGCCGAAGAAGTTCGGTTGCTATGCGAGATTTGAAGAAGAAATTGGGGTGTAAAGTATTAGATTGGGATTTTGCAATGCATCATGGTTTCTAAAAAGTGTTTCTACGCAAATCACTAGGGTGTGACTTTGCTATTTGTGAAAGCATTATGATATAGCGATTTGGACATGAATGAAGCCGACAATAAAGGAGGACATGGTAATCCTTGAAATCCACATATCCGTGAAATGTTTTATATTGGCCAAAAAGTGTTATAACATCAATTTAGCCATACCATTCTACCAGGCGTGCCCAAATTACAGCTTTTTGAGAGATTTGGAGAGTTTTTATAGCAGCTCCCGATCTAGTTTAGTGCGAATTGACCCGCCGAACATTTTGTAAAAAAGTTCTGAACCTTCAAGCTCTGATTTCATCGCAAAACAACAAATTTGTCCAATTAACACCACCAACAATTTTGTATTGTACATTAAACATTCTTTCCAAAGCAAAAGTTTAGGATATTCAAAATGGGCAAAGATAAATCCGAGAAGCGCGACAAGAAGGAGAAGAAGGAGAAGAGAAGTGAAACCGATGGTGTTAAGAAATCTTCCAAGAAGGACAAGAAGGTCAAGCTCACTGAAGACAATGTCGCTGCTGCCATTGCCGAAGTTACTAAGGAGCCAGAGGATTCTGAGGTCATGGATATTGTGATTGAAGAGGATAAGGAAGGCGCAGCTGCCGAGATCAAACCAGTAGGAGCTTTGGTTCCGTTCGCAAACCCATTGGCCGATGAAAAGGTCGCAAAGAAGGTGCTCAAGAGTGTCAAGAAAGGTAAATCAATTCGCCCTTTCCTTTTTCCAAGTGTTGTGTGGTCTTCATTGTGGACGCATTTTTGGGGATGAAAAATACTGACTGTCGTTCGTAGCTGCCAAAAACAAGACTCTTAAGCGTGGTGTTAAGGAAGTCGTCAAAGCTCTCCGCAAATCTCCTCAAGGTGCCGGCAATACCGTTTTCCCAGGTGTCGTTATCCTTGCTGCAGACATTTCGCCAATGGATGTCATTTCTCACATCCCAATCTTGTGCGAAGATCACAACGTACCATACATCTTCGTTACCAGCAGAGCCGAGTTGGGAGCAGCAGGTAACACAAAGAGACCTACGAGTGTGGTAATGGTTACAGAGGCGAGATCGGGCGCAAAGAAGGCCGAGAAGATTGAGGGCGAGGAAGAATTCAAGGAAGTCTACAAGGATTTGGTCAAGGTTGTGGAGAAGGAGGCCAGGAATGTTAGAGTCTAAAAGAGTGGTGTTGGAGAAAAACAAAAAACTTTCTGCTTATGGGTTGGCTACAGATACACTTTTCGGCTGTATCATATTAAGAGCATATCTTACCGTGCTTGGACATTACAATGGCGTTTGTGAGTAAGGATAGGGCTAGGAATAAAGAAAACTTTCAATTTTAATTCAACCTTTGTGTAGAATGCATGCATGAAGAAATTTGGGTGCTGTCATCTGTTTGTTTTGCTAAAGTCCCGCAGCTTCATATTATCTACAGTACGTACTATTGCGCGATTCTCTGCACGCTCGAAATCCTCAAATTCAGTTTCTCTATCTCTGCCCTTGCTCCCGATCAGTTACCAGTGGATGGCGAGAGATTTTTATGTTCTTCTGCTGTATAGCCTGCCTTGGTAGTTCCCCCCTCGCCTGATGAACTTGGATGGACACCATCATAGCCACGAGTGTCTGAGCCAGTCACGCTGCCATCATTCCAACCTCCCAGTGGCAATCCTCCAACGGCTTGAGCTATTGCGGGGTCCACCACTTCGCCTGCATCTGTCTCCTCTGTTTCCCCATGCACACCTGTCTTCGCCTTTTGCTTCTCGTTCTCAATACTTTCTCCCTCTCCAAGCAACATTACAGAGGATTCTTCAATTGTCTGTATACGCTCCTTTCCTTTCGATGATGATGAGCATTCTGTACTTGTTTCCAATATTGCTTGCGTGTTCTTATGCGTTTCTTCACTTTGCGATCCCTCCTCCCAATCTCCATCATAACCACGATCGATTTCCGCCTCGGCTTCCCGCAGGTCCTCTGTCCATCCTTGCATCTTCTCGGTCTCTTCTTCTATCGCATCCAGAAATATTCCCACCGCGTCCATCTTCGAACCTATTGGTGTATCACTGTCTAGCTTATCCAGCAGGGTCTTTTTTATCTTCGCAGAATGTTGGAGTTCCTCTCTAAGTTGTGTCTCTCTTCTTGGTAAATCCAACAATACCTGTTCGGCTAAGCTTCGATTTTGTTGCTGTTTACTTTCTTCCGCTGCTCCCAGTTCTGCAGCGTCCAAAACCGCCAATCTTTTTCCTAGGTCAGCCAAATCAATACGGGTGTATGGTCGATTATTGCTTGTAATGTAACCGGAGTTAGAGTCTTCTATATCTTCTTCCTTGATAGTGCCTAGAAGTGTGTTATTATCGCGGTCAAGCCCTCCAACTCCAGAAGTCGACTCATTTTCGTCCTCGGCCTTGGTTCGTGGAAGAGACGAAATAGGTGCTGTTACGCCAGCTTCAATGGCATACGGTGTGTCAGACGACTTTCTTGCAGAATACCAGAATCTAGACTCTTCTAGTTCTCCAGGATCACTACCATGACCAATTGGACGTGGTTCTCGACCCCAATACCATGTTGTAGATTTGCCTGGTCGTACTAAAGTGGTATCTTCCCAGTCAGTAGCAAACATGTTTGTCTTGACTCGAGGTGCGATATTTTCATGTGTCCGATTATTAGAAGGTAGATCTGGAAGTCCTTGTTGTGCCGTGTTTTGTTCTACAAGATTAGTTCCAACTCTTGTATGAGAAGCAATTTCTGAGCCTGTAGTAATATCGCAATCAGTGAGACCTTGGGAAGTAAGTTCCTGTTGATCAGAAATTCCGTTTATAAGTATTCGAGGAGCAGGATGCTGATCAAGCGTATCTCGTTCAACCCGAAGGCTGCTTGGCTCTACATGTGAAGCAACTTTTGGGATAGCAGCGACTTGATATTGTCGCGAAATGCCATTCAAAAAAAGATCTGCACTCATTCGAATTTGCTCTGCTGTCACCTTCGAAATTCTTGGCTCCTGTGTTGGATAAATCCATTCTAGTTTGCCAGTCTGGGGCCAGAATACTAATCTTTCTGGTTCTCTGCCCTCTGCAACACCTGCATCTCGCAACAAATTGACATATTGTAGATCACAGTCAGAATTCTGACCTGCCTCTATCAACTTCAACGTGATATTCGACTTCGCGTCCCAAAGATCCATCATCAACTTCTCGATAACCCCTGTTCTCCAAATCTGTTCCAAATGTCCCCAACCGTCCTCATGCAAAACCCACTTTTTGGCTGTGCCCCAGCGCTGATCGAATTTGAGTTGCTCTTCGGCGACTCGCAACCAATAATTCAGCACTCCCGCACACTTCTTTACTTTTCCGAGCCACTCCTCTGTTTCGCTCTGCTGAGCACGAAGTTGTTCATCTTGCATGGAGACACTTCGTCCCGGTCCTGCCTTCATCAACCCATCAACCACCTTCACAACATCCATACAGCTATCCACGAAGAATTTCCGTGTTGAATGTGATCCATATGCAATCAGCAACCATCTCAAAGCCGTTGAAGAAGTTACCGTCTGGTATTCCAGCACTCTTCCGAGTTGATATCCTTCCTGCTGACCAAAAATAGTAGTGATGTGGCTAGCAACGCTTAGTGAAGAAATAAGACCGCGCTCCAGTGCTTTATCAACATTGTATTTGAATTCTGGATAATCTGTATTGAGAAATAGCTCTTCGATAAATATGTGATTGAGCCATGTTGTGTTGAGAGACTCTCCTTCGACTGGACCTGTCAAAAATGTTACCAAAAAGGTTGGGAGACGGGGTTAAAGTGCTTACCGAGCGTCGAAAAGGAGTTCTGATCTGTGGTAGGATTATTTTCCTCCATGACTACAAAGTTTCTGGAAGAAAAAGAAAAATTGTATGATAGGCTCGAGAACTTGTGATTTTGAAAGAGATCTGAAATATGCTTTGTAAAGTGATTTGTGTGGATATTTGTAAAGTGTAGGAATGGTGTTGACAAAGAGAGAGTGGTTTAAATACTGCGACCAGATTGATAAATTTTCCAGTACATGTAAATGTGATTGTTCAATAAATTCAAGTTCACACAAAATCATTACAATCATAGACTGTGTTTAAAGCTGTGAATAATTTTAATTATTTCGCTTGTAACAAAAACTCTCTTGAGTGAATGTTCGCTGTGTTTATCGACCATCTTCAAACAATTTTTAATGTCCGACAAACTATTTTGGTGCTTTAGTTTCTTTGAAATTACAATCCTTTCATCCACCACACCATATTGGACCTGATCACTTCTGCTTTTCAGATTTCCCATGAACAAGCCTCACAGTTTCTTTCCCTCTCCGCAGCCTCGTTGAAGAGTTCTTTTGCGAGTAGGCAATCAACAGGGTTTGCACAACCTTTGAGGCATTCCTTCCCTGCTTCATATTTCCTAGCTACTTTACGTGAAAGTGGAGGCCACGATGTGATCTCTATAAATACTGATTAGCAATCATGCCTCTAAAACCAATTGAACAGCGAGACAGATACTTACTTCTACCCTTGCAAGTATGACGAATATTAGAATCATATGCCTCCATGTTTTCCAATAAATTTGGGGAGCTTTCGGATCCAGCAGCAGAAAGCTTAGGAGAATCTGGCGAAGGGACGCTCTCGTTGTCAGGCTGCCCGTCGGTAAAAGCCATGGTCGCAGTCGATCAGGAGTCTTGTTTGACGAGAAATCTAGTCGACTGGATGCGTTCTAATGTATTTGAATCCTGCGCAATAGGAGAGGAGGGGCTCAAAAATGGGGTAGTCAAGCAGATAGACAGATACCCATAGAAAGACTAGTAACAATACAGTCTCGAATATTGGAAGGAGGTGAGGCCGGCGAGTCATTAAGGAGTCGCTGATATAGATCCAAAAAGATCATTAGATGTATATAAGCTATACGCTGGTAATATATGCTATATTGTAGATGATGTAGAGCAAAAGAAGAAAAAAGAGGAAGAGATCGCTTTTTAAACAAGCAAATACACATCGTGGTTTCCTTCTCTCATGGAGATGAATGATAGGATACTCTGGACGAGGCAGGAGCGGGTGTCGGAATCTGCATGAGAGGATGGGAAAGAGACGTAAGGTAAGAATGCACCTGGATAGCATGTTCTTTCCTCATACTTCTCATAGAATTGTACTGAGAATGTATGTTCGGATGGGTCTGGATTAAAGTCCGTGGAAAGAACTTTCTCTGTTTGAATCCAATTAACATATTCAAATGTGTCGAAATGATGAGTCCAGTTGGAATATTGGATTCGTCCAACCTACAAAATCGTTCTGAAATATAGAAACTCACATCAAATCTGCCAACTCACGCAATTAATCACACTGATTGAGAAGGCAAGTACAGTGATTAATTTTTCATTGACTATATTGTGAGGGGTATTTTAACATTGACGCCTGCTATGCTCATCCCATATCCCTCAAACCCCTGCTGCCCTCGCTCTAGCCTTCCTCAACTTCTCAAACCCTTTCATGCTACGCCTCGGTCTAGCTTTCGTTTTCGTGTGCGGCTTCGCATTGAACATCCATGCATTCATAGGTCTTCTGGCAGCGATGAATTTGCCCTCAGGAGTAAACACTTCTACTGATGGCCATGCTTTTTCGTCCGCTGCTTCCTCCTCATCTCCCCATCGCCAGGTGGTATCGTTTGCAGTATTGCTTTCGGCTGGGTGTATCTTCATGAGACGTCTTTTGCTAACTTGAGCAACCAGCTCAACCCATCCACACCCCTCGATTAAAATGTCTGTAGAAAGAATTTGAAACGGGAGTTCATCCACTTTGCCTTTATCAGTCAATACAGTGGAGCTTGACTTCAAACGCGCCTTCGTAACATCCCATTTTAGAGGGAAAACACCAGCCGAAGCGATCTTCTCTTCACTTCCAGCAATTGTAATGTTATCAATAAATGGCTCTTTGCCTTTACTTTGCATAAGGATGGCCTTTTCAGTAGACGTTAGATGAGCATCAGGTTTTATTGATGTGAAAGCATAAGCCATCATGATGATATCTGGATCTGTAGGTGTAATCCTGATAAGACCACCGCCTAGTACTAATGACTGGCCGGGTTTCATCACTTTCTGTTCTGGCTTTATCCGAGATTTCATTACTAACGAATTTCGATATTCTGGCTGAACATGAAGCTCAAGTTCACCTCGTGATATTCCGGGAAGATCGATGAGTTCTCCCTTTCCATTGCCGAATGGAACTCGAATTGGTGATGCGGTAGTGCCAGGAAGAGATGACACGAGTGGCATTGATGGGTACGCTGTTTCCTGTTGTGCTGGGGGAAGAAGAGACATCGTATCATTCGATTCATCATCAGGCAATTCATTCTCTGGCAATGCCTTATCCGCCTTTTCTGATTCTAACCCCATCGCTCTGAAGGTAACCATAGGTACATCAGCCTCACCGGTAATATTGTTATCAATATTTGCACCTATCGACGGAGATCCTCCGATAGTGGTTTGCTTCGCCTCTCTTCTATCTTCTAGGGCATCCACTGGAAGAGGTTCTCCAACAATGACCTCATTTCCCCCCCTTGCCTTCGGAAAGATCTCGTGGAAAAGCCGACTCTTTCCCACATTAACCTTCCCAACCATCCAGTTTCCCCCTCCCCTTTCAAAAACATCCTCCTTCAACTTCTTTGTCCACCACCCTCTTTCCGCACTAACACATCTAACATTCCCCAAGCGAGCCCTCCTTCCCGCTCTCCCTAACGCATCCCTCAACACACTCGTTAAATAAGGCATCATCCCATCAACCAGCGTTTTCGTTGGAGCCAGAAGATCCGACCGGGTAATCACAAAATCGACTTCCATCTTCCTATCACCGAAGAATTTCCCTGTTCTCGAGCGACGGTTGTGGGATCGCTGGGGCGTCAGGCTCAATGTCTTGTTTAGAGCGGGCATGAAAGACATGGGGAAGTCGGCGGCATCTATAACATGATAGATATGATTATATTTATAAGGAGATTCGTCGATCGTCTGCTGAAGTGCTCGTACGGAAGGATGGTATATAGAAACACCCGTTTGGTGATTTTTGAGATTGTGACATCGATCGCATACCGGCTGTTCTATGGATGTAGTCGCGGACGAAGGGGCTTCCATTCCCAAAGTCTCGAGAATCGTACTATCGACATTTTCCAGCGCCTTTTTGACTATCTCATCTTCTGCCGTGGCTTTTGTATTTCTCGCCGAGTGTGAAGTCCCCAGAAACTCCTTAACTGATCTCCTTGTCAACGAATAATAGCCCGCTTCATCTTCAACTGTCGTCTGTGATAATGCACCGCATCCGGAGCATTGTAAAGGCAGTCTTGCTACAGCTTGCACCGAAGCAACTGAAGAAGATTCCGGTGTATCTTGGACCCGAGTTTGAGCTTGCGACTGGACATATCTTCGCTGTATCCTAACACTCTTTCGCGGTTGATTACATACCAGCTTCGGGTATTGCAGATTTCGCGCAAGTAACAGGCAAAGAAAAGTAGGTATCTCAGCGACCGCACATTCCGCCTGCTTTGAGAATCTGAGGGCAAGTCTTCCATAATTAGAGAGTGGCATATCAATTATCGAACGGGCGCATGGTATTTAAAAATGATGGCGAATTCGCTGGACATTCATCCCACCAAAAAATAAATTTAGTCGGAGGTCGGAACTTTTTATCGACAGGGGGTCAAAATCCTAGTCTCAAAACCTCAGAAATATATTCACAAGTCAAGCTTCCCTCCAAACCACACCCCACGATCTTATACAGTATATTTCATTTATTGTATTGACCTTCACATATTCAAGATGGTTAACATACTAAAACGGATGGCCAAGCTTAACTCTGTAAGTAATCGTACGTTTCTATCGCAATGGTCGCAGATGCTAACAGAATTCGCAATATAGAAGGTAAAGATTTCCCCATAAACGGTATTCATTATTTGAAGATTCGAAATTGACTTTCCTGCTTCTGCGCAGTTACTCGGTATAAGATTAGGACCCGGCGCAGCGATCCTCCCACCAGAAGTTACCAGAATACACATGGACTTTGCTGTTGGACTGAATGGACATCTCGGACCAAAGTACATATCTCCCCCCCCTCCATCTGCTCCCCATCCGTCCCCCCACTCCCTTACCCCCGTCTCCCAGATATCAACCCCAAAAGCTAATCCTCACTCTCCCCAGGAAATTTTGGCGCAACTGCCTTCCCCGCCTGAAGTACCACAACCCCGCCGTGCCCATGACCGTCAACCGCAGCCATGACACCTCGCTCCCCGCAACCCTAACCATCCACTTCACCGACGCCTCCCACGCCTCATCTCCACCCCCCATAAACAGCACCGCCTCCAACCCCGCTGCCCCTTCCACCCCAGGCGCTCCCACAGCCTACACAAAAACCATTGAATGCAAGCACCGCGACGACAACGCCATCCTCTTTGATCTGATGGAATTAACGAAGGCCAAGAAAGTCCTACCTACCGCAGCCGAGAAACAAATGTTGAAGGATTTGGCCGCGATAAAATTGAAGAGTCAACAGGATTCGCTGTTGAGTGCGGCTGTCAATGAAAAGATTCGGGCTGAGAAGGCTATTTTGGATCAGGCGAGAGGTGAGGTCGCTGCTGCTTCTGCCGATAATTAGAGAAGGGAGCGAGATGACGACGAAAGATGGTTACGGGGCGTGTAGAGAAAAACAGGGGAACTACGGAAACGAATGGACATGGTTGTAGAATATGTTGTATATATACCAGGCGTTGAGGAGGAATACTCACATGATGGGAAAAAATCAAAATCAAAATGACTGGAAACAAGTAAGGTTTGATACATCACTGTACGTGGGAAAATATGGTTACAGTAATAGTCACGCAGACAAGGGATGAGAGAAGTGATATATGAATGATCATTAACGAAGAGATATTATCTCGTCTCATCTAATTTTGATGAATGGCTCTGCTTCTCATGTAAAAGGCATGCAATCTTTGCCAGGGTCCAAGTTCAGTCCAATTCCAAGACTCATGCAAATACCTACTCAATTGTCTAGTTCCTGAACGACAATCGAGTTACCAACGCCAATGCCGACACCAAAACCCTTGGGGCTCCATTGAATACAAAATAAAGACGCCCATCTCCACCAAACATTAGCATCACTAGCACTCTATCTAAAATGCTTTCCTTCTCTTCCTATTGTGATCGTTTCGCCACTCACGTAAACTACTTCCTCCAACACCTATCCCTCACTACTTCAATCCAAATCCCTCACTCTCATGGACAGCTCTCCAAAGTTTTTCCTCCAACTTTTCCCTCGTCGCATACCTCCACAAACTCAACGCATTAAAGCACGTCCTTGCCACCGGGAATCTCTCACTGTCGTCCCCCAAACAATTCAATTTAATAACCAAACTAGCTGCACCCATTGCCGGAATACAAGAACTGCCTGTAATAAAGCTCAAAAGCTTTCTCTGATCCTTTGGATCCGCTTTTTGAAAGGATTCCCAAAACCATTGAATGACGGGTTCGCGCTCTGCTGCATCTTTTGGCCCCCAATTTTCACACACTGAGACGGCGCGGAGAGAATTAATGTCTAGAGGCTCATCGGAGCCTCTAATGAGGAGTTCAATTTCTTCGGGTCGGAAAAGTGATAAAGCATTTCCTCCGCAAACGGTGAAGAATCCACGTTTGAAGGGTTCAAATTGTCGAGCTACTGCACTGTCTAAAAGATATCGCACGTAAAGATCCACAAATTCTCTTCGATTGGAGTTCGTCACCGGTTTCTTGTCGCCGTCAGGGCAGAGAGGTACTTGGACTGTTTGTCCATAGCGATCAATGTCTGCTACGAAATCGCGACAGAATATTTCCTCAACGTCTCCATCAAACTCGAGGAGTTGTCTCAGCCCATGAGCCAGAGCAGGTCTGAATTCAGCCAAGTCTTCCAGAGAATATGTCATAGAAGGCTTCGCATGTGATGTTGCACCGGGTGCTGCAGCTGGGGCAGCGGCGAGCAATTTTCGGAAAGCGAAAGGAGGCAGCGCCACATCGAGAATAGTTGAATTGTAGATAGCCAAACCAAGTACAGCCCCAACAAGAAAGTATTGATCGGTTGTTTCAAAGCTATTAGGATTAAAGTAACAAAAATGAGAGTCCTCATCGTATGAGAACATGCCTACTTATTGTTAGTTTACAATCTTAATCACATCGGAGGAGATACATACCATGATCAGGATTAAAAACTTCTCTAACAAGAAGAAGGAACCATTCTTTTCTCAAGCCACCAGCATCAATACCCTCTTCGCCCTTAAATTCTATCTTCAAACTCTTCTTGATCTCCTCACCACCAGTTCCCACAACCTCGCTAACCCCTTTCAAGCTATCCTCCACCAAGCACTCTCGTCTGACTTGCAAAAGAAGATTCTGACTGACTAGTTTACGTGTCATGATGCTATTAAAGAACGCCTCTCTCGCCTTCACTTCCATTTGACGACGAGCATCATGCTCCATGATTTGGATTTTTGCCCAAATGCTAAGAAAGAATGGATATTGGCAAAAAGCAAACTTGCTACGCTTGTTTTCCCATGCCTCAAAATCAGCGACAAGATCGGAATAATCGAGCAAGGTATTGTAAAAGTGGCTTGTCGGCAACATCTGTCCATGTGCGGCCAGAGCTCTAATCGGAGTTCCAATACTAGGTTCCGTACTTTTTGAAAGGTACTCAGCTGGCGATTGAACGCTACTGAGTAACTTGCCTTTTCTATGCAACCCACTATTGTTCGCTGAGAAAAGAAGTGCCATCACCCTAGCAGCCGCCCTGATCTGCCAATCATCACTATATACAACGGCTTTTTGTTTCGTCTCCCTTTTCTTATTAGTACTCTGCCCAGCTTGAAGAGCCGCGTGAAAAGCTGCAGCGTTATTATGGGATTCTCTAGAGCTCATGTGAGGGACTAAGCCAGAAGTAAGGTCGGGTCGATCAGCCTCGCGAGGTTTCCCATGCTGTCTGGTAAGTCTATAAGTGACAAAGCTGCCAACCAACTCTGTGGTACGTTGGAAATGACCCTCTGGATATCTAGCGAACCACGAAACTATATGATGATGGCATTCATTTGGAGTATTGGAAAGCAGTCCCACAATGCGTTTGATGATTCCTGAGTGTTGGCCGGACGCTCCTTTTGTAACATTCGGCGGTAGTTTAGAAGAAGACGAAGGTTGACCTCTAGTTTTAGTCACATTGAGATCACTAGCTTCCGGTCTCTGGTCATTCGGTGGCGCTCTCGGCCCTGCATTTCTTGAAGCGGTACCATTTCCAGGGTACAGAAGAGGATTGGCTAGAATTATCAAGAGAAATCGAAGATTATCAGGTTCCCGTAGAGGACGCCCGGGACGTTTCAATAGACTTTCTGTAGCCTTCAACAAAATTCTCTGAAGATGCAACTGAGCCTCTGTGATTGTATCTTCAATTTCGGCAAGCTCGCTATCAGTGGGCGCTTGAATGACCGGGCTGGATCGACGTGATATCAATTCATCCAGCTTGCGATGCCAAATTCTTCCCGGATGCG
The DNA here is from genome assembly GCA_014898425.1 of Botryotinia globosa. NCBI lineage: Eukaryota > Fungi > Ascomycota > Leotiomycetes > Helotiales > Sclerotiniaceae > Botryotinia > Botryotinia globosa. The sequence continues at coordinate 1,365,080 of RCSZ01000014.1, read as the reverse complement.
ATACGACATGATACCATTCATTGAGATCAGGCCAGTCAATACGAGGTGATTTCACTGTAGTAAGGTCGCAATGAGGATTCGCGCGTGTCGTTTCAACAGGTCGTTGCCCGCGAGTTTTTTCAGGGGTTTCTTTTTGATTTCCAGTCCACCAAGAACCATTCTCTGCAATATCTCCCAACATCAACATTCGGGGATCAAGTTCTTCCAAAGGAGTCTCTGCCTGCGGATCATTTTCGTCTGGAATAGTGGCCATAAAATTCTTCAAACCACTTTGACTTCCTGCCCTAGGATTGGGATGTTGTCGCATAGTACTAAACGAAGTATTGATACAATCGAACTGGCTAAATGATGCTGTAATATATTCTTCCAAGGGTCTAAAAAGGTTTCTGGTGACATTATCTTGTCTTCCGTGCATAGGTTCATCGAATTTTCCCGGTGGATGGGGAGGACTTCTACTTGGCGGTTGACTAGCCAATTGTTTGGAGTAAGTACCAGAGCCCATTCGATCACGTTTTTCCATATGGGCGCCAAGGAAACTGCCAGGGGATGAAGTTGAGTAGGGCATTGAACGCGAACCTGGCCGTCTTTGAGCGTCTATACTTGGGCGATCTCCAGAACTGTTTCCGCGTCCAGGAGGAGGGGGTCTAATGGGAAGTGCTTGTGAGCAAGGTTGATTGAAAGGTCTGGGATACTGATATTCTTGTGGGGATTCCGTCGTTTCAAATGTAGGTGACCTTGGCGAACTTGACAGCGTATTACAGGCATCGGTTTCGTCATGCTTTAGTCGGTTGATCAGGTAGGTAGTTATACATCGTTCCGCAATTCTTCGAGTTTTCTCCACAGATAATGGCGCCACTACAAAGGTCAGATATGAGATCTATAAGAGATCATTCCGCTCATAGCATACCTCTAGAGAATTGGGGTTTACTCAACCCAGAGTAAGTCGTAGATTTACCACCTCCCGCCACTCTGGGTCCATCATTCTGAGCTGGAGTGTATGGCTGGAGATCGTTCACTGTCATACAAACTTTGCATCGAAACGTATGGAGTTCTTTCGGCCAACTCACGCTCGAATTGCAAGTCATACACTTTCCCGTCAAAAAATCCTTGTCTGGCACCCTCGAAGACCTAGCCCCTGTGTGATGTTCCGGTGATATATCGTCGTCATCAAAAACCCCAATTCCAGGTGGTGTCGGCGCGGTCACCTTCTTCTTGCTATTAAACAGCGACGGGAAAGGGTGGCTCATGGATCTCCCATGGCTCGAAGTCTGTTTGGTGGAATTCGAGGAATTCGAACCCGAGGGACCTGGCCGACCGGCCGTGGTCAATGTCGGAATACCATAAGCATTATCCAAGATATCTGCCTCCGTAATCTTTGCTCTCCCTCTCATTTTCGTCGGCGAATCAGGTGCTGGTCCAACGGTAGCAATGCTCGAGCCAGAATCGATCCGTGCGCTCGAAGAAGCAAGTAGGCGGCTAGACCAAGGTGCCATTTTATTATTTTCAAACGAGGTCTGCGAAGTGCAGGCGTTCTAGTTTGACCATCGGGTCCTCCAAAAGTATTTTGCGAAATCAATTGTAAATGTTGTGCGAGGGCAGTAGCTCAGTTCCCTTCTCGTGTGGTATACCTAGGTACCCAGCTATCTTTTGTTTTCGTAATCGAGAGTCCGTCCGTTCGTTCGTGCTTGAACTTTAGGGGCAAGTGGTCTCGGGCTCTTTCCTAAAAGTACTCTCATGAAATTAACATCTAAAATTACGAAGTAGTGAATGTGCCAAATCTCCAAAGGGGGATCTTCTCTCGCAACAAACATGGGTTGGTTATTTACCGTTATCGTATAAATTTATATTGTTAATCTTGCATCTCAGTACATATTGGGATGGATGTGGGCTAAGGTAGGTTTCCCCACAAGAAATGCCTGGATTTGATGTACGACCTAGTAGTGGTGGTAGTGTCAAGATACCTAGTGTAGTGGTAGTTTATGCATAATTGGAATGGCTTGAAAACGGTAGTGTTATTCCTTTGCCAAGAAATGTGAAAATCTTCCCTGGTTGACAAGAAGAAATGGAGGAAGAATGAATACGAGACATGTTGAAACGACCTCGGAGTTTATCGAGAAGAAGTTATTAGGATTTGGAAGTGTGTTGTGTTACATTACATGTTCGTGATGAGGTTTTAAAATTTGTTGTGAAATATATATGGGGAAGAGAAGAATGTGTAGGGAAATAACTTAATCATTTCTTGGCTTCTCGAAAGAGCGAGATTGTATTAAATTTCATCACATGTATTCACATTTTCATTGGTCACAGAATAAGATATCCAAAGATCCATGGTACTTTCACATAGTAGAAGATTCGTAAATTCATAAAAGTTTTGGGTATGATGGGAAAGCTATGCATTTTTGCATTAACTACCAGTGCGCCATGAGGCCATAAAATAATCCATTCATTCCATTGCCCAAGCACGCAACAACACCTAACCAACCCCTGATTACATCTATCTGTATCTTTGCAACTTGAGGGTGTTGTGCTTCTTCCAGGTCTTTCTGCGGCCAGCGGTGGTCTTGTTGAATCCGTGACCCTTTCCGAGACCACGGGACTTCTTTCCGGTGGCGGTCAATCCACGAGACTCTCTGTGCTTGTGGACTGGGTTGACGATCCAGTTGATACGGGGATCGCGACGGATGGCCTTGTGTTGAGGGTCAACGAGGATGACCTCGAAGTATTTGTAGGTGGAGTCTTGGTTGATCCAGTAGGAGTTCAAAACTCTCAAGTTGGCGCAACGACGACCGACACGCTCCTCAGCGGTGGACTTGAGGGATCTTTGGTACTTGAGTTGGTTGACTCCCTGGTTGGTTGGCTTTCCTGTAATGCGAAATTTGGGTTAGTAAAAGCAGATTTTTGAAGAGAAAGCATCGTTTCCTTCTGTCGAATATAGGATAGAACGTACCGTAGGTGGCACCCTTTGGAACTGGGCGCTTGCGGCCACCACGACGAACACGGACACGGTAGATAACGTATCCTTGCTTGGCCTTGTAACCGAGACGGCGGGCCTTGTCTGGGCGGGATGGACGAGAAGCACGGTGAACGACGTTCAATTGTCGGAGCTATATTATGCACTCTCAGCTAAGTTCAACGAGTGTATAGCAGAGACATCAAAGATGTCCACAATATTCCAATTTGCTTGTCCGAAGACGAAATTTTCGAATAATTGAAGTCGATCGAGATCGTCTCTTGGGGTCGTTTTTATCTTACCTCCCAGCATCGGACACGGAGAAGGAATCGAAGCACATCAGATTGCTTCTTCTTCTGAATTTCCTCGAGATATTTAAGAGCACCCATCTATTTGCGGAGAATTGACGTTAGCAAAATTTCATGTGAGAACCATCAAAATCGAATTTGTGGTAGAGCTGCGAAGAAAAAATCGAAGAAAAAATCGAAGAAATCCAGTTCCGACGAACATCTGCAATTCTAGAAGTATATTCCTCGTCGCAGATGATTTATCTGAAATCTGTATTCGAACGAACTCGATTTACTAACCTTGATTGATCTTGGGAGTTGTCGGCGGCGTCGATTGTCGTGATGTCTAAAAGGAAAAAGTTCTTGAGAATCAATTTTGTGAAAATCAATGTGCGATTTTTTAGCGCGTTCGGGTAAATTTTCCTTCAAGCCTGAGGCAACATGTCAAAAATTTCCCCACTTCATTATCCACCAGCGGCCCCTCCACTCCAACGTCCAGTAGGACGAAAACCCTGTGATCTTAAAAATACATCCTCAACTTGGAATTCAAAGTCAAGTCAGACAGACAATCATTATCTTTAATCGAGACTTTTATAGATATATTCGGGAGCTTCTGTTGTACAATAAACTGTACATTGCTAGCATGCAAATCTACACTGATTACATCCGCACATTGAGATACAACGGGTCTCGATGCATAATCTGAGTGATTTGGTGTATCCCTCCAAACATTCCCTTCTCTCCATGCATCCCGTTCTCATCTCCTCCTCCCCTCAGCTCAAACCCCACTACCCAGATTCTTCACAGTAACCTCCTTCCCTCCTTCCCTCCTCTCCTCTCCTCTCCCCGTCTCCCCGTCTCCCTGTCTCCCCACCCCCATCCAATAATCTCAATCCTCCACTTAACCCCCCTCACCTCCCCTGACCTCACCTCCCCTCACCCCCCTCAGCCTACCTCGCTCCAAACAAATCAAGTCAACTAAAGGACTGTATACTCTGCAGTCACTACCAGTATCAAAATCAAAATTAACATCAACGTCACCAATCAACGAAAACTAGCACACGACAACAATCACTCACGTCATCTAAACCCAGCACCTCACACCATGTAACCGGCCACAAAGTACTCTACTCATTCCCCCAGCCCCTGTAAATCATCGCCTCCCTATTTCTGAATCCTCATCTCCTTTTGCAACTCGATCTGCCTCATCGTATCCACCACCTCAAGCAACACACCCCTCGATGAGATCTCGCTTACACTTCTTCATTATCCTCGGGATATCATAAGGTCTAGAGTAGTATTCCCTACACCAGCTAAGTATTCAGCTCAATTATCTTCACTCACGCCTGTATGATACTCGGAAAATTTCGCTAGGTGATACGTACAGCATTCATCTTAAGGCTAATAGACGATGATATCTCAAAGACAACAGAAGATAGAATAGTATACATACTATAATACAGCTACATATCCCACACCCAGGGTAGCAAAGTTTGAAAAGATATCAGCAAATTTTAGAACTCTCCCATCTCATTCCATTCCTTGATCCTCCTCGTACCACAACTCAACTCCTGCTCTCAAAAGCCTTAAGCAATTTCTTATGAGCCCTCTCATGTTTCTTTGCCTCCTTTCCCCAGCCAGTACTGCTTTCCTCTTCAACAACCGGAAAGAATTTCTTCGAAACTGCAAGTGCATCCGTCTCCAAGATCTCCGGTTTTGAAGCATTCACAATGTACTCGAATTTATTCAGCCCAACCATTTTCCCCAGTTCAAGCATCTTAGCAATCTCTTCATTCTCTTTGCTCCATTCGTTGCCAAACAATCCTGCCAACTCCTTTGCGATATCTTTCTTGGCCAAGTTATCAAATTGCGAACTCAACTCCAACGCCCGTGTAATCATGATTCGACCTCTTTTATGATTCAAAGAGAAATCGAAAGAAACAGTTTTGAATGGTGCCGACAAAGAATAAGCAGCATGAAAGCCTTCTAAAAAGTCCTTATTTTCGATCGAACTAGAAGAGTCAGTACGAAGTTCAAATTCTTAGCCAGGAAAGGTGTACTCACGTCTCTCTCTCCAATTCTGCCGCCGCTTCCTTAAAGTCCTTCACATCTCTCTCCACAGCCCCAATGAATTTCTCCATAAACTGCGCTTTCGCTCTCTCGGCGCTCTTCTTTTTCTTCCTCTCAAGATTGTCGAGCTCCAGAAAATCACTTTGTGAAATCAAGTCAGTACACACACTGCAACCAAATAAACATTTCAAACACTCCGCATACTTGCTAGCCTCATGTCCCGAATCCTCATCCCCATCATCCCCATCCTCATCCTCATCATCATCTGCCCTCTCTCCCAACCCCCCTCCACCGATCCTCGCAGGCTCCGACATTCTTCCTTTCTTCCTCTCCTTCTTTTTCTCCTTCCCATCTCTCCTCAAACTCTTCTTATCAAACTGATCCGTAATACCACTCATATCCTTTTTCTCCCTCCCATCCCACCTCACCCCCTTCTTATCAACCCAATCCGCAACCGCACCAAACCCCTCCTCTCGCTCCTCCCCATCCAATCCACTTCTATCTCCACCACTCTTTCTCGTCTTCACCCTCGAATTCGGCAAATCTCCTTCACCCGCAATAAAATTTCAAGTTAGACACTTCCTTCCACGTTCAATCCCCCAAAGAAAATAAGAATAAAAATAAAAATACCAAGACAAAAAATCCCAAGCATACAGAAATCAACAAGCATCTCACCTTCAGACTTGCGTTTTGATTTGCGCACCATCTTCGTTCTATAGATAGGTATGTGTAAGAAATTCAATGAATGGCGTGTCAACGAATCCGAATCACAAGCTCAAGAGCTTCAAACAAGAATCAAGATAGAGAAACGAAAGATAAACTCAGACAAGAGACAATCAATATCGAGGGAGTATTCAAGCATACATCAATCGAATCTTCCCAAATATATAAACATCAATTTTGAAATGAATTCAAGATCAAAGTCAAAGGTAAAGATGAAAGTGAAAGTGAAAGGGACACAAAGTGGGTCCCATCCATCATCCATCATCCATCATCCATCATCCGCTTCCTCCCCGCTCGCGAAACCTTTCCCCTCAGTCCCAAGTTCCTTCCCCAGCAAGGTAGTAGAAAAATCCGAAAAAAGAAAATCCGAAAAAAGAAGGACCTCTCAAGAAAACGAAATCTCTTTTGTTGTCTAATAAAAGAATTGACTTGCGCAACCATCTTACTGTATGTATATAAGAACCCAAAATCTCCATCCAAAGATCAGACTAGCAAAACCTTGCCGCCCCCTACTAGGGGCGGGAGGAGAAACCCCATGATGGGGGGTTTTTTAGAGGACCCGGTGTGACACTCCTAACCGCTACACCACGAGGTGCCGGTATGCTCTTCTCTTTCGATTTGGCGTGTTTGTCGACGAAAAGAGATGCGTATTTGGGTTTATACAGGAGAGAGGTTGTAAGTTTGAGGAATGGACAATAGGGATTATGCTGACTGCTTATATATTTTGGTTCAACCCGCTCATTTGTGCTGTGTTGTCATCGCAAGCATACATATCATATCACATCACACATTGACCACTTCAACTCAAAATAAACAGCCCAGTGTATGAATTCCATTCTTGCTACCGATTCCCTTATCCATAACCGTAATGCCTCAAAACGTTTCCATTCCATCTCATCGACGATTCGATTCTCCGTCTCCTTGAATCGTAGAAGAACAAAAGACTACAAAACAAAGGCAACAAATCAGGCCAGAAAAAGAATCAAAACCCACAAAGCAATGAAAAAACAAACATGCATCCATCCATTATCCTTTGCAAATTTACCCAATCTCTTTTTTCCCCACTTGACACCGCCGTATTTTGAAAGATCTATCTATCAATGGAGTTCTTGAAAATTGTTGTTTTTTACTCGTTAAGTCGTGGTAAGGCGTCAGGGTCCCGAAGACGCAAAGGTGCAGTCCTCCTGACTAACTGTGGAACAAAAATGGTATCGACGAATTGAAGAAGTAGAAAAGTATGTCCCGTGTGTTGTGTACGAATCCGATGCCTGTCTCCGATTATGTAGTAAATCCAGAAGTATCCCCACTCCGAATGAAACCTTCTCAATTAACCTCTATGATCAATTTGCAATAAAAGTGTAGTATTCCAGAAGACGTTGTTCCAGTACGTCTTCATAGTATTTAGTATCTCCCGACCCATAGAAACAGTGTGCTACCTGGTGCAACGCAATGTGAAAATGAAATAAATGAATGTGTAGATAGTATGTTCATCTAGAACATGTAGAGAATTAGGAAACAGGGCCGATGAGGAAGGGCATCTGTGGTATATTACAACAGAAAAATGTATCTAGTCTCCAGTTCTGTAGGAGGGTGCCGATGATAACTCGCCATCTGGAAATGAAAAAGGATATCAATACCAGAGGCAAGGGTTATGACTGTTATGGACTTGCTTGTGATTTGCCAAAGGAAAGGGTCGAAAACGTGCGTATGTTCTGATAGAAACCCATTTTTAACGAGTTCCCATAGACAAGCCCTGGAAAGCTCCGATCCAACCATCAGATTGACCAACGAGTCCAGTCTGTCGACCGTATTCGCTACCATCATGAGTTGGGGTAGTGCCATGAGGAGAGGGGAACCGTCCAGGGGCTTGATAGTCCGCTGTGTTTGCAAATCCAGAATATGGGTCAAGCATTGAAGTACCATAAGCGCTCGCAGCACCGACACTTCTGGTAGAACCAAATGGAGAATATCCATAAGTGTATCCTTGAGGCTGAAAGCCAGGAGCAGCTGCAGAACTTCTGTCCATAGCTGGCTGAAATGGTTGTGCAAAGACACCTTGGTAACCTCGGCCTGCTTGCGCTGTGTTGTATGTTTGTGGCTGCTCGGCCTGTTGTGGTCGACGCTCACTTTGTGGAGTTCTGTTTACACCTACAGCTCCAGGTCCGATACCGCTTGGTGCCTGCAAGCCAAGTGCGGGACTTGCGAAAGAAGCAGGATTGATCGCGGACATCCAGATTCTTGTCTTGTATACTTTGAATAAGTCCGTAACGAGGGAATTGAAGTTGATATAGGCATCAGCGAAGTAATAAAACGTAAGCTTCTTCCAATCCCTAAATTTGAATGTAAGCTTGTGTCATCGGAATGGCTGTTGTAAACGTTAGTTGACTTACATCTGAAATTCGGCATCTAGAATCTCCATGTGTAGACCATGCTCTTTCACCTTCTGCGTACAAACACGCTTGGCCTTTGCTTCATTTCCTTCCTTATCACGCAAAGCTTGAATTTCATGATTTTGAGCAAGGCGCTTGATGATCTTGGGCTTGATCTCTCCTGGGTTAGGTTCCTGCATGCCGTGCTGACTTGGTGGACCCATACCACCTACAGCACTTCCTTGCATACCATTTGCAGCAGCCATTAAACCAGCACCAGTTCCATCGGTATTACCTACAGCACCCTGGGAGTACATCATGAGCCACTTGTAGTGCTCTTCGGCATAATGCTCTTTGAGTTCCTTGGCAGTAGCCCAGTCCACGTTATCCTTAGCAACGGTGCCTAGATCGGTCCCTCGATCAGCTTCAACAATCACAAGATCTCCAGGCTTGACAGAGAGACCAGTGCCTTCTTGAACATAAAATACATCTGCGCGGGAACATTTGAACAACACAATATACAGTAGTTGATTGTGTCGAGGTTGTGGAACGCCATACATGCTTCGATGAGGTGATGCAGGGCGGCCAGTAGAGTATTGATTGACATTTCCGTAAGGGTATGCAGAAGCATTGAATGGGGAAGGACCTGGTTGAGTAAGATTTCCGAAGTATGAAGCTGCTGCGTTGAGTTAGTATAAGGATGTCAATTCATGCCTGCCTACAGCTCAAAGACACCCAAGGAATTTACGAATATTGCTTACCATGGTCATTAGTAGAGTAACCATTGTGCTCATTATACCGACCCACATTTGACGACAGGCTCTCGTGGATAGATGCATCGAGTTGGGACAACGACTCACCAACCGCCGAGCTAACAGAACCTTGTCGAGCAGGTATATCAGCGAAAGAGTGGCGCCTGCTCTGCGGGATATCGGACATTCCGCCGAATCCGAGTGAGCTTTGCCAATTGGCCTTCTTCACATTCTCCAGCTTTCTGTTTTCAAGAGTGTACGGCGAGGCTCTCTGGGCGCCAGCAATACCATACTCGCTCATTCTTCGGCCTAACATCGCCTTGGATGGATCTTGTAAATCGTTGAGCTCGTCGAGTTCGTCAATTGCATAATCTGACTCTTCAGGTAGAGGTTCTTCCTGCAAGCCATAACCATTACCAAGGCCAAAAGGATTGGAGGTTGAAGATCGTGGTCGGAGGCGCAGATTCTGATATTGTTGCTGTTGTCGTAACATTGCATTTTCTTTAGCTAAGAATTCTATAGTCTTGGCTTCTTGAGATTGAATTTGAACACCATGGGAAGAACTGTTGGTACTCTCATCATCATCATCCTCGACTTCCTTGACTTTTCCAAGACCGCCCTCGGTCACTTCGCTCAACATACTTGGCCGGGGTGGTCGATTTTGCAATCCGGAATGTCCAATTCTATGCCCTCGACTAGAAGCCGGAACAGCTGCTGGTGGTGGACCAGCACTTGTATCTGGGTCGAGCTGACCGACGGAGTACGATTGGGATCGGTATGTCTTAGGAGTGGGATGGAGAGGGATTGCGAATGGAATGGGTTGATTCGCTGAAGGGTCTCGTTGACTCATCATTTCATTAGGAAAGTATCCATTGCCAGCCGAGCCCGGTGGATGCATAGAGGTTGGAGATGGTAGTACTTCAGTCAATCTAGAGGGTGGCTCCTTACGCGACTCGCTGTTCCAAATAGCACTACCCCATGGGAATGAGCTTGTACTTGTATGTCCACGACCTGCTGCTGTTTGGGCATGAGAACCCCAGAGGTTGGACTCAGTCGAGGGTGTACTGGGATGTGAAGCTGTTGGAGACATGCTACTACTTGCGAACGAGCCCTTTCGTGGCTGAGTTCCAGCTTGAGGTGCGTCGTTCAACCATGAGGCACGACGTGCAGGTGGCTTTTGAGGTGGATTGACTGGCTGTTGGATGTCCTGTCTGTCAGGTTCATCATCGGAACTTGCCAAAGCCTCCGAGTCTGGTGTTGAGCGGCGCTCATTGAATTTGCCGAGGAGGAGAGAAGGATTACTTGATGTCATGGATGAAGGATTAGATTGGTTAGCCTTGCCACCGGCTCCGATCTTATTATTGCTTGAACTCATGGTGACTAAGTAGAAACTGTTAGTTCTCTGTAGAGGGAAAAGAAGAAAGCTGCTCTCAATTGAGATCTAAAGTAAAGAATTGTATGTTATGTAGGACTTGTGCTATTGCAACTTGCAAAGGCTGAACTTAAATGTTCAAAGTTGGAAACCATATACTCAAGTGAGTAGGGGAGCGAGCGAGTGAATCATATTGAAAAAGAGGGGTTGTCACAACGCAAAGAAAGCCACAGGAAAGAATCCCAGCAGCTTCTCATGCAGTCAATGTAAAATTGAATATGCGCAATAGATAGCGTCAAGCGGAAGACTATCGGATAGATCGAAGGACGAAAGAATAATACAGTGATAAAAACTTACCAAACCAATAAAGAGTCTTGCCTAGAATTCTAATCGGGTCTCGTATTGAAGTAATTTTTGAAAATGACCAAACTACTTGATAGAGTTTGCTTGGCAAAAGGGGGGTTAAGTCGACAGTAAGCGAATTTGTAGAATTTACCAAGAATGGGAAACTGGTCTGCTAGAAAACAGGGCGTGAATGTCTAGAGGTAAGAGCTGAAAGAGGCTGAAGTTTAGATGCGAACGTGAGTGAATTCTGGTGTGCCCCGCAAGGAGGAGATGCGGACCGACTTTCGATACTGACGCACAAGAAATGAACAACTGATCCTGTGGAATATCTTTGTCAGTAAGCAATAAGAACAGTATGTAGAAAGAAGAAGAAAGGAAAAATCGATTATAGAGTTGTCCAAGTCCGTGGCAATCGACAGAATCGAAAAACTTGTCAAGATCAGGCAGCATAATGTGACCAGGAATCAAGAAACCACGAGGCAGAAATTCGTCTGTTCTGTGCCGGATATCGACTTTCCAAGCTTGGTTGCGTCCATAGCCGGTAAGTGAATTAGAAAGTTCTGCCTAGGTGAGTTCCTCATTTGGCCGAGAGGCATATATCGGTATTGTTGTGAAATCCAACCTCAAGCACGTTCTTCCAGACGTCGCAATATGGTTTTGATATACGAGACACATGGCTCCTCGAATCCAGAATATCGTACACCACAACTAGACGTTGATATTTGGTTGCGCCAACCCCGAACAATTGTTGTCGTCGAATCCACACTTCGATCTGACCATTCGGATGCGAGAAGTACCCGGTCGGGCATCTCTGTTTCGATATAGAAAAAGTATAAACTCACCGGACGTGAGATACAGCCCACCAAAGAACCCAACTTTCAAAATACAAATATTATATGTTTATCTAGTAGATTGACATGTCAGCTCCAAATCTCGAGAGTCGCAACAGGAATGATTCTCCACCAGAGATCCCCGTCAAGGCTAGGGGTTGGAGGTGGAAGGATTTGGTATGGCAGGAACTCACCTACCTGCTTTAATGGCGGCTGTCGCGTGAAATGATGAAACTCTTCTAATGCCACTCTCTCTTTCTCAATTTATGAAACCCAAACTCAAATACCGTCTATTTCTCAATAATCGCTTGAACTAGCAGTTGTTGTAACAAACCGAAGATTGAATGTCAAAGCTTCGGCGCATATGCGTTCGGAATTTCGAATTCGTGAAGGCTTTGTGTCGCCCGGACTATGCGTAGCCCATTGTCGTGGGAAGGATACGGGCACGAAAGGCCAAAGCTCTCTCTTCTCTCTCTCTCTGAGTTTTCGAGATTGACCGATGAATCTCTGGGGGGGGGGAGAATGGGAAGAATATATATCTTGACGGTGCGACAGTATTAGTTGTCAAGATAATAAATTTATTATGTCTGATATCGTAATTTCGAAAAGAGTTGGGGGGGTTAGAGGTTGTCTTTAAAAGAAGGTGGGAGGTTCTAAGAAAGTTTTGAAGTTCTTCTGCGGCGAAGTAGGCTTGTAAATAGTCTCGAGGGATCGAAGATGAGCGAGGCGCAACCTTGATGCGGGGAAAGCTACCTTATGGTGGACACGCGAGAGACACTCTTCAAAGAACAAGAACAGTGGTCTCGCAAAAAATAGTTTAAAACAAAATGCTTGTACGTTTTCAATGTGCGACAATAGAGAACAAAATGATTGGTCTTTTTCTCCCTCTCTTCTCTTTTATTGGGGAAGATGACGAAATTCAATAGAAATGGAAGTGGAAATCTCCGTTGAAGATATATTCCCAATGAATGAATCTTTTTCTTTTCTTTTCTGTTCTTGAAGGGGTAGAAGAAGAAGTTGATGATGTGGATGATGTGGATGATGGAGGACAATTAAATTAATTGTATTTGGGGTAAAATATAAACAAGTGTGTATGTGTGTATGTGTATGTGTGTGCGTGTGTGTGTGTGTGTGTGTGCGTGTGTGTCTGTATGTATGTGTCTGTATATATGTGTCTGTATGTATGTTGTATGGATTGTGTCTATGAGTTGATAGGTGGGTATCTGGATAGGGAGAGGTATATGGATGGAACAACAAGATATGAAGCTTTCAAGAAGGGGGTATTTGTAAATGTAATATAATTAATTGTAAGGATCTCCTAAGGAAAGGCTGAATGACCGACGAATGGATCAAGATGCGAACTGATGGTCTCCTTAGCGTTACAATTGGCACAAGGGTCCGATGTTCGATATCCGAGGGGGGGCGTGGAGAGCCAGGAAAGTACTGTAAAAGCTTCTAAATGTAATCGAGAGGAAGATGTCATTGGTAGAAGGATGTCAAAAGAGCCACATATGAAGACAAGGGAGGGGCAATTAGCTCTGCATGAAAAGTGGAGGGCCACCACAAAAGTTCACGGACATGCGTCGACGGTTATGGATGGATGAATAGGACTGTATGTGGATGAATAATGGGGTAGAGTTGGATGTGGATGTGAATGTGGAGGTGCTAGTTAATTGAGGTGGTAATGCTAAATTGGGATGCTATTAATGGTAAGGAGAGAAGAAGCTGGCAGATGGTGCGAGGGAAAGGTGGTGTGGTGGTGGATGGCGAGAAGAGAGAGAGAGAGAGGGAGAGAGAGAGAGGGAGAGAGAGAGAGGGAGAGAGAGAGAGGGAGAGAGAGAGAGGGAGAGAGAGAGAGGGAGAGAGAGAGAGAGAGTGTGTGTGTGTGTGTGTGTGTGTGATACTGGTAGGAGATGTGTGAAGACGTCAAGGAGGAGAGTGGTAAGAGGAATTGGGCGAAGTGAACATGTGGAAGGGGGGGAGGAGGCAGGGGGGAAAGGAAAGAGAGATAATCAGATAGAGTGGCAAGGAAGAGATAATCAGATAGAGTGGCAATGAGGAATGATTCAAAACACGGGATATGTAAAGAAAGAGGAAAAAGCAAGAAGCAGTTCTTGACAGTGAGAACCTGGGCAAGAAGAAGAAGCAGAGAGGGAAAGTGATCAGGAGTGTACGACGCACTGTGAGAGAGAGAGTGAGTGAGAGTGAGAGAAGGGTAAAAACAAGGAGAGAGGGGAAAGAAAGCACTTGGGCCTGACATATTAATAAATCATAGAGCAGCATTGGATTTTCTCTTGAATATGCAAGTCAGAACAAATGGAGCTTCTTTTCAGATGGGAACCACTTAGGTGTAAAGAGACCTGAGTGTGAGAGAACCATCTATATGGATGGAGTACGTCTAATTGGGTATCCAAGTAATGAGTGGCTATGGAGATGGAGATGGAGATGGATATACATAGGGACTCGGGAGAGTAACAAAACAAACTACCACCATACTTACTGAAGTGCTTATTCAACCTGCCTACGTCTGGTGAGGAGAATGATCGACCATTTGCATGTCCGATGTTGTAATGTTGGTAGGTACACCAGTATTAATTGCCTTGGTAACGTAAAGTATATGTACGTCTGTCTGTCCGCCTGTCCGACTGTCCGCCTGTCTGTGTTGCAGTCTTGCAGCGAGCATCTGAGATACGAACCGGTAGAGAAAGCAACGCAACATACAAGATCATCAGATGCAAGAAATCATATCATATACCTACTACCTAGCTATCTTTTAACCATGATCCTAAAAACTACCAGGTGATCTTTCCGTGACAGATCCAGACCGACCGAAATAGGAGATGGCGACTCATTGGCGAGGCCTCGAATCCCTTCCCTCGGTAATGTATAAATTAATAAAACGTCGATCGATTTCAAATCCCCCGTGAGCTCAAGAGGTAGCTGAGGTAGCTGGGCTGGGCGAGCTGGGCTGGGTAGATGTCGCTTTTTCCTTTTCAACATTGCGTAGGACCAACTAATTGAAAAGAAGGAATCATCTGCTGCCGCTTCATGAACTCGAAAAAGTCACATTCAATTCATGCTCTACCTAGGTAGGTAGGGAAACCCGACGGATACTCTGCATCGATGTTGGCGATCCTACAAAGAGCGTTGGATACATTGGTGGATTGAATACCACGCATGATTACTACCTAGGTAGCTATCACACTCCATCTAATTGGAAAGGAAACCTCAAGTACCGGCATTGCAGATGTGAAAGACCGTAATTATCACTCTTCTGATCACAAATATTCATATGACAATAGGAAGACGAAAGAGATGGAAGTACGAGAAGTTAACGTTTATGTTGTGAGCCCATGCTGAAAGTTGCAACACATATATATATACATATATATATATATATCATACATACATATATACATACATACATACATACATACATACATCCATCAAATCACTGCAGCATAAAACGATACCCTCTCTTATGTATTTCGATTGCCTTCACCTTCTTCTCACAAACCTGTGCATCTTTCCAAAAGTTCAAACAGACTTTCGAGTCTCGACACGGCATATAATTAAACATACCTAAACAAAAATCATATCTTTGCCACAACGACGACGCCACCATCATCTCATTCAATGAAATGGATAACCTGGAACCTTGGAATTCCTCGACGTCATCCTCTTTTTGTCTCGACGCATGATGTTTCTTCTTCCCTTGACATGGTTACAAAGATCTATGGCGTATGTCGTAATGATATTAATCCTTTCTTTCAGTCGAGGAGAGGATCGAGATGGCGACATGTTACAAGATTTTTGAATTTCGGATGCATTTTTTCTGGCTTTCAAGCTACCCCGGATTCCTCTCCCGCATTCTCCTTCCCGCGCTCTGCTGATCTAGGTTTGGACCCTCGAACCTTGACTTGGTCCAACGTTGGGAAGGAAAGAGAAAGTAAAGGCAGGAGGAGAAAGTCTAAAGATCTAAAGAAATATCCGGCACGCTGTTGAAGAGTGGAATGTCCCGTAGAACAAAGAAGAACGGCATTGTCCTATCAGAGTCAAGTTGTTATTAAAGTAGATTCTTGCATGCAGTGAGATAAAAGCAAGCTAGTTGTTTCTGGATTGCTCCGTAGGTTCTACTGCAAATATCTACAGAAGAGATACAGACACCAATTGAACGAACTTCATCTATTCTAACATTCCTTTCCCCTCACCCTCTCAAAACCCCCCCCCCCCCAACCCCCGTCACCCAAAAGCGGCATCAACAACTCCCTCCTACTTTGTATTTCCCTGACAATTCAAATCGGCAAAAGTTCCCCTCTCAGTCTTCCACAAAAGCCCTTGACAATCGCGGGGAAATTAGAACTTACCATTCCATCCATACTGGTGCAACACCGACAAAGCCGAAAGCAACTTTACCTACAGCCGCTTCCGCATATACATCTCCAATCACCAAGAAGACAGCCCCTCATTGTCCCTCCATCGATACCATTCTATATCTTGTCAACGGCGCATATCCTCTCCAGCCTCGTCATTCGAGTAGAAAACCATACGATATCTATCAAGTTTCGTTGCCAGCCAAGGAATCCTGCAGCTCTGAGTGGTGACATTGGAAAGCCAAAACGCCCATTTCAACAACGCGTACTTGATTCGTCACCGGAATTTTTTGTTCACACACCCTGCTGTGGATGGAGGAGAGACCCGCAATTTTGATCCAATTAAATCATCACAGTTGATGCAGGGTGAGGGACATATGTACTTCGTAATTGGATTTGCATGAAGCAGCATCAGGGTGGGTGCGGGATGTCCAAATTTTTATTCAATGAGGGCGAATTCATATCACAGGAGCATCAAACCTGAAAAGTCTTTTGACTGTCGAATCTGAATTCAGACGTCCAAGTCAATTCGGTTGTCAAATTTGGATATTCGTAGGTAGATAGTCATGAAAGAAATTCAATCTTCAAAGATGAAATGAAACATAGAGGGGTGCTGTGAGGTGAGGCTTATTAGGCACGTTTGTTCGATTTTGATATGCAATTTATTCCGTCCATCGCGTGAATGGTAAAAATGCACAAAATTTCGTATGGGTATTGCCGACGCTGTGAAACAAAATTCTCTCCAGTGAGAAACATTAACAGACTCTTTGTACATCCGCGCTGCTGCCATGCGGGTAGATCCCAAAGTCATGCCTCCTTGACCAAGTACCGAGCTCAACCTGGAATAGAATCTAAGCTACTTGATGCAACTGCATCAGGACCTTTTTGTTGCTTCAACTTCTCCTCAAACTTTGCAAATTCTGCGAGAGCTATCTCTTCCTCCTCATCCAATACTTGTACAACTCCTTTCACTTCTTCAATCTGCACTTATTGTTAGCCCATTGTTGCATAAATGATCATCTGAGCATTGGATCCAAGAATGAAGGTTTTGGTACTTACATAATGCATAAGCATTCCCTCAATACCATTCTTCAACGTAACAGTACTTGAGTCGCAAGTTCGGCATGCACCTCGGAGCTTCAACTTGACCATGCCGTCCTCGAACCCGCGATAGTCAATGTCTCCACCATCTTCCTGGATCGCGGGCCGGATGCGGGTTTCAAGCAATTCCTTAATCATTCCGACAACCTCCGGATCATCCTCATTGTATGCTAGACTGTCTTCCTCCTCTGGTTCGCCACTTGCTCCCGTCCTCTCCGTGAGATTGACAATTTGTGCTCCAGAAGTTACTGCTTCCGTAATGAGACTGAAAACTTCTGGTTTGATGTGCGCCCAATTCGCATCCTCTACCTTGGTGACTGTAATGAAATTCGCGCCATAGAAAACGGACTTGACCCCGTCGATGTTCATCAACGATGCGGCGAGCGGGGATGGATATGGTGGCGCAAGCGTGGATCTGGGGTTGAGGTATTCTATGAAAGGCGAATTGACGTCTTGTGGTATGATTGGATGATTAGGAAGGAACTTCAGTGCATCCGGATTTGGGGTGTCTTCTGTTTGGATAAAGATGCTGCGAATGCCGCCGATCGCAGCGGGCTTTAACATGGTTGATGGTTGATGGAGTGGTTGAAGAGTTGGTCTCGTCCTTGAACTCGAAGCTGTCATGGCTGGTAATCTTGCACTTTGGTGCACATATCGCTGCGAGCTTCTAGGACAGATGGTAAATGATGACTTCCCCGGTCGAGATTTGGATAGCAATGTCTTTGCATCCTGAATAATTCTTTTTGATGCCATCGTGTGTTCCACCTGAGATCTCAATAATAAGATGAATATGATCAATGTATTGTGTTGTAGTATCCAACCTGAATATTGGGAAAAAAATATTAGGATATGGCGACAATGTTAGGTGTATTGGTAATATGGAGTGAAGATTGAAATGTGTTTCTCATATTATTCTCAAGGTTCTTTGTAAGCGTTTATATGACGCAGAATAGTACAGTATTACCTCGAATTTTATTGGCCGTTCTTATCGTTATCAACAATTTCTATCTCCGATAAGGACCAAAACTTTTTTTGTCGGCGGCCGTGCAAGGCTACGAGCTTGCAGCAGCGATGCATTTCTCAAATTATTCTCGTCCGAACTTACTTCTTCAGTTTTCACATACTATCGAAATTTCTAGCTCCCTTTTTCACCCTCTGTCTGGGAAAGTATAATCTCATCCGCATGTGAGTATTAACACATTCAGATGAATTGACGAGAACGGTTCATAGTCAATATTTCTTTCCTCTCGTCCGTCCCTTCGTCTGTCCAAAGAGCTTCAAGTACACGCAGGCCCCTATCGTTCTTTAACATTATGGATACTATGGAAATCTCTTTCGAAGGTGATCACTCATCTGAACCCGTCGATCTCAAGAATCAATTCAACGTTAGTGTAGCAGAGGCGCCGGTCGAAATTATCGATCTCACAAATCGGGTCTCTATGGAGAAGCCTTCCGTCAATACAAAACTCTGCAACCTATGCAAGGAGATTAATTACAAATACAATTGCAGATATTGTGATGTGCGATAGTAAGTGCCTTCTTGTATGCGCGAATAAAAAGTTTGCGCTGATTCTCAGAAAGCTGCTCTGTGAAATGTTCAAATATACATAAAGCCGATACCAACGACCACGAAGTAGAGAAAGAGAAACTTGCCTCTGCGCCTCCTCCTACTAAAGCCCCATCACCAATATCCAAAGCGAATTTCGCAGCGCGAGCAGGAACTCTAGCTGCAGCCAACGCTAAAGGACCATTTGAGCCTCTGGACAACTCGAAGGAGCTTGAAGAGCTATTCAAGAGATACCCAAATTTGCGTTCACATCTCGAAACAGTTGATGCAGCCACTCTCCGTCCGACAGGATTTAATTCACATAAATGGAACCAAGACCAGGGGTGGGAAAATGGCAGGAAAGCTTTACAGACCGCAAGAGGTTATTATGGAAAAGATGGCGAGGGCATCCGGGAGTACTGTGAACTTGTTTTGCGCCTTCTAGGTGATAGAGATGAGCAGGACGAAGAAGCGGCAGCGGAGATTTTACGAAAGGAGGCCTTGGTTGAAAGCACCAGGGTTGTTCGCGCATTACTGGAATCTGAGAAGAGAAGATGAAGAGATTATGAGATGCCAGTATTAGTTTACGCATTACAGAGACCTCACATTGGAAAGGAAATAATGGTATGACGGACACGCCACAAATATTTGCCTAGGCGAAAACGGTGAGCTCTCTGTTGATTGGCTTCATGTTTATGAGTCTAATATCGGTAATAGAGTATGGTCAATAATATTATCAAAGACTTCCTGGATCTATTTTGGGCAAACAGAAGATAAGATGAAGTTGTCATTCTGTCCCAATAGGATACCATGCACAACAAGCTTAGGAAGACGAGACAAAGTTAAGAGTTAGAAGTCAGCACGCTCTGGAAAGAAGATCAATAGATACCCTTGAATACAAATAAAATCAATTCATTAACTACCACTACCAGGAGAACTACGTTTGAATCTCCCAAAAAAGCTCACTCTAATCGGTGATCTCACCGACGACTTTGTCTTTAACCCCTCCCCCGACTCGAGCCCCTTCCCCTTCTTAAGTTTCAACGATAGTAACGGCCCCACCATCTCCTTCATCGATCTTCTCGTCTCCTCACTCTCATCCCGTTGCGTCCAATCGTGTCTATCATTCTTCTCCCTCTTCACTTCCTTCACCTCCTTCTCCTCCTTTTCTTCCCACGACAAATAATCTCCCATACTCATGGGTCGCATGACCGCGCGACTCTTATGCACCACAGGGACGTCCGAATGGAACGTTCTCCGCGGACATCGATACACATCCCTCTCGGCATCCAATTCCGCCGCGCGCTCCAGCGCCGCCGTCCACTGATACTGATTGCGATTTCTCAATCTCGTCTTGTCGACCATGGCATGATCGTCAATTTGCGTTTTCTGTAACAGCGTGCTGGGTTTCTGATACACGTATCCGGAGCCGCAGCCTCCGAGCCCGTCGCCCCCTTCGTCAATGGTCATGTAGCCGAGACTTTTCAGCGCGGGCTGGGAGAGTTTATGCACGTTGCGGAGTTTTTCGGCAGTGGCGGTGTGTTCGAAAGAGAGGGCGGCGACTTGCGGGGTGTGGTGGTAGGGATCTGTGGATGTGGATGTGGATGTGGAGGAGCGGGCTGAGCGGCGGTGGTCGGCGAGGGCTTTTTGTTGGGCGAGGTGGGCTCTGAGACGGCGGGAGAGGTCGTCGGGGTCGAGGGGTGCACCTTTTTTGGAGCGGGTCCGGGGAGCGGGGAGGGGATAGTGGTGGGATTGGGGACGTGGGGGGTAAGTCATTGTTCTGTAGGGTTTGGATTTCTAGGGTGTTGTTAGATTTTGTGTAATGTGTAGTTTGAGGTTGTACTCAAAAGATGGATATGACTTACCCAACACACTTCTTCATAAGTAGGAATGGGTTCTTCAGCGACTGATATATTCATTTTGAATCCTGACTCTGTTCTCTATATAGACAATATCACTTCTTGTGCTTCTTCAAACTGAGACACTTCTCGATTCGAACGGTCGCAAGTGTCTGTGTCAGTGATACCTCTCACAAGACCACAACCGAAGGCTTCGAGCAGATCGGAACACAGCGCGTAGCCGGAAGAAGTATTCACGCTGGAAATTACGGTGTACGAAAACTGTTGCCAAAGAGTCAGGCAGGTAGTAGCGTAAAATCTGTAGCGTGGTGAGACCCTGAAGGTGACGCGAGTGGGGTAGCGCGAGTCCAGATTGAGGATGAGGTGTGTGGGGAGAAGGTTTTGCGAAGATGGGGGTCGGGGAAGATGTAAGATTAGATTGTTTGTGGGCCGGAAATGAAGGCTTGTGTAAACAAGATGAAGTTGTGGCGGCTCGAGACTTTGAGCTTGAAACCTGGTGGCTCAATTGAGGATGGTTTGGATGGCAGGTTGTGAAATCCGAGGCGTCAAAATGATGCCAGGAGAGTCAGGAACTTTTCCTGGCGGGGTATTTCTAGACGAGGGATCTAACACAAGTGTAACGCTACAGAATGTATGGTAGAATCGTAGAACAAGGAGGAAATAAAGCAGAGCAAAGCAGAAGAATGAGAATAAGAACAAGGAGATCTATATATCTATACTTAGATAACACTACCCACTTACACGTACATGATATTGACAACATCCACCAAGAATTTCAAGTCATTTCTTTGAAATCATGCGAAATATCAATGTCTGTTTTACGTTGAAATCAAGAAAGCAAGGGACCGTCCACGGACCTGTGATGATAATTGAAGAACCATCTATTGTTATTCACATGCTAGTTTTTCCTTATACTCGGTCAGAAACAGGCATAGAGCTAGGAAGATCTATCGACTTTCGAGTAAGAAGGGTGATGGAAGGTTGTGGCAGCATTCGATGGAACTTTTGCATTGGTTAAGGCTTTGGTCTAACCGGTACCGTAGAGTTAATGCTTAATGGCGCTATAGTCTCATAGCGCGATAATTTAATAGATAGCAGGTAGTTTGAGCCCACTTGGGTCTGAGATGAATAAAAAACTTCCAAAGAATAGCCTTAACTTTCGTAATGCAATATTCTCGTCTCTTCGACAACGTCATACATAAAATTTGTACAGCACTGACGATCTAATACATCTAGTCCTCGCCATCGATATAGATAGTAGAGAAGGATATATGTCAACTGGATTTTGAACGACCGTTAGCGACGGAATTATATACCAATTGATATCGTGGTGGTAGAAATACAGTTATCATGCGGGGAAACCTTGTTCGAGATCTGCAGTTTTCCGTCAGACCAAATCTTACCCAGCCGAGCCAGCTACCAGCCCAGCCCAGCCCACTGCCCAGCAATCCAGTCTTCAGTCTGCCAGCGTCCACTTGCATATCAAAAGCGGTCACAGACTCACAGGTCAATTGCTTCCTCTCACTCTTATTAGGTACTTAGTATCAGCAAGAGTCACTTGATAGTACGTGAGATGCAGCAAACTTTTGCTCCCTTATCCGCCGTAAGCACAGTAATTCACACACGCCCATCTTTGAGAACTCGAACTCGAACTCGAACTTCATCCCTTTCCGGATGGATGCTCACCAACCATTCGGGATTGAGAGAAGTTGTATCCGTGCAATGAGGATATACTGAAGTCAAATGGGATCCATGGATCATGTGGTTCTGTGGCTAGTTGTGGCGGCAAAGCTATTGACACACCGTGGACACCTGGGCACACGGCCAAACATACTACACTACATGGTACGTAGGTAGGTAGCTGAGATGAATCTTTTGTTCTGTGCGTGTTACGGTTAATAAGGTTCGTCCAGTGACAAGATTGACATGTCAGGATGGAGATTTTCAACGAAGGATTGTGATGTTATTGTTGTCAAGTAACTTGAGATTTGGAAGAGCAGCTGAGCTGTATTGCATTGAAAACGGACAAGCCTGCTGCATAAATGTGTTAGTGTCCACGGGTAGATCCAATCGCATGATACTGTATTATCACCTCGAAGGTTGAGCTACCTAGTACCTACCTACTACTCGCAGGTGCACAGCAATGCAAAGAAAAAAGTGACCTTAGCCTGTGTTCACGCCCCAACATTCCTGCCGAGATGGATGATGGATCGAGCGACTACTGCATGTTGTCGTGATAATGTGACATGGATTTGGAGTGTGCATTAGTACTGTATGTGAAAAGTGGTGATTAGGGGTATCCTTTCAGCCTTGTGATGTGACACCTATGCATGTAGAGTAGGGAGTACGTCTGTATGTCTGTGTGTTTGTGTGTTTGTATATGTGTATATTTATATATTTATATATTTATATGTTTATATGTTTATATGTTTATATGTTTATATGTTTATATGTTTATATGTTTATATGTTTATATGTTTATATGTTTATATGTTTATGTCTATATATTTTATATGTTTGTATATCTATATATCTATATATCTATATATCTATATATCTATATATCTATATATCTATATCTATATATCTATATCTATATATCTATATATCTATATCTATATATCTATATATCTATATATCTATATCTATATCTATATATCTATATATCTATATATCTATATATCTATATATCTATATATCTATATATAGTAAAGCTATAGAGAAGATAATTGCAGATCGGTGAAAGAATAACTAAGGTTAGCAATAGTGAATGGCCCAATATCTTCCTCCTATCTTTGTGTATGGGGAGTCACAATTCTTTGAATTTGATATTGGTGATAATATTGTTGTTTCTCATTGACGATGGTCTGTGAATTACTCCCCAGATACCTACCTCACTAGGTGTTCAGATTCTCATCAACACTCTAAACTGGGACATCTCAATTCAATGTACTGCTCACTGCTTCTAGCTCTCGGGAAGCAAAATGGTGATGGAGTTGTGATGTTCTTGCGTGAATGTAAATCCTCGGTACCTATGTATATTGGGTATCGATGGAACAATACCCTCACACCCCAGATTTTACCACATCTTATTAATAGCACACCCAGTAATTACTTCTTATTAGTTATTACACCATTATTACTCCGTACAGAAGAGTATGAGCAGGAGAGAGGGGGAGAGAGACACACACAGACTCTAGGTCTGGGTATTGTGAGTACTTTGGAAGCTTATCTGAGACTGGAGCAGAAGTAGTTTGAGTTTGATAGTCTCCCTTCAAACTCAACACATATTCATTGCTCTTGGGAAGACTTCACTCATAAAACAAATTCTGAAATAGTCAAACATCCAAACATCCAAACATTCAAACATCCAAACACCCAAACACCCAAACACCCAAACATTCAACCATCCAACCACCAAAATGATCATGTTCGGGCATTTCATACCATGAAATCAAATTAGAAAATCCTTGATCCTCCCTTGATCCTCCTCCCTTGATCCCCACAGCATGTAACAAACCGCAAAATCAACATTGCTGCCACTTACCGACAAACCTTGACAGGGAAAAGGTCTCAAACCCTCTTAATTTTGTGCGACGGATTTACTTACCCAAGGAAGGGGATTAAGGGTTTGATTATTATTGAATTACTGCACAGTCTCTTGTGTCCGGAAAGATACGATTCGATACGATTCGATTCGATACAGATACAGATACAGATACACGGGGAACGACGGGTACTTACTGCACCACACCCAGCACACTCAGATTCATTTCTAATATCCACCATGGATCAAGTTGGTGCAGGTGGTTTCCCAGCGCGCACTACTTCAAAAAGATCCAAATCCTCAACTCCTTTGCGAACGGATTCACGACGATTTCCACGCAGCTCTCGAACTTTATCTGTTTCCCCTCCATCTGTCGGCGTTTCTGAAATTTTTGGTCTGCGTTCACGTCCTGGATTGGGCTCGCGAACGTCCTCGGCGCCATTTGTCCCTCTCAGTAGCGGTGGTAATAGTGGTAGTATAGATCCGCCGAGATTTTCGACTACGATAGAGGACGATACAGAGGACCTTC
The DNA here is from genome assembly GCA_014898425.1 of Botryotinia globosa. Lineage (NCBI taxonomy): Eukaryota > Fungi > Ascomycota > Leotiomycetes > Helotiales > Sclerotiniaceae > Botryotinia > Botryotinia globosa. Next base: position 1,340,427 of record RCSZ01000014.1, on the reverse strand, counting down.
ATGCGCGAAGTTATCGAGATTCTGTCGCATCCATCAAAGACGATCCTTTCTTCAGAAATTACCAATCACCACATTCCGTCTCTCTAGCAAGAGAACTGAGGTCTGTAACATACTCTGATCGATCGCACGATGACGACTTACTCAAAATTCTACCACCACGATCCAACAAAAGACCTCCAGTAGAAAATCCAGCCAGTTCAATACCAGTATGTAACACTCAATCTACATTGATTCCCTCCTGCGCAACTCTTTGAACCAATTGACTAACCGGTGGGGTTTTTCTATTCAGCCTCAATCTAGGAGTGGAATGTCAGACATAAACATCGCAGTGATTGGGAGTAATGGTGTGGGAAAGAGCACTTTGATACAGCGAGCATTGGGTTTACGATCATTACCAACTTCCGTCACATCGAGCCTTCGCATGACAGTTGATGAGGTGGGATACATAGTCAGTCTGTTTGAGCTGGACCTCGAATCGTTTGATATAGCACCTGATCGTCGCATGCAATGGCCAAAACAAATAAACGGGCACATTGTCCCACGAATGGATGGTGCACTCTTACTATACGATGTTATGAATCGGGAGAGTATTGCAGAATTGCCCCAGACTTTAAGTGAGTTCAACCCCCGCAGTGAAGCCGGCTTGGGAGAAAAACTGATTGTTTCAAGATGCATTGGTGAATTCGGGTCTTCCTACGATCCTCGTCTCATGTAAATGCGACAACCCTGAACACACTCGTCAACTTAATGTCGATAGCCTCGAAACAGCATGTATGTCATGTGTAGAATCTGTCAAAACTGCAGCAAACGTTCCTGAAAGTGCAAGACTTTGTCTTTCCTCTATGCTTCGAGCCGTTATGGCAAATCGAAGCAATAATCATAATAGTAAGTCAATGGTAATTTTATAGCAATCTATATGTGGTGTGACACCCTTAATTATACTTTGCTGTTTGAGTCATCTCGCATCATTTGAACAATCCTAGTCAAATGGTTTACATTAAAAGTCCTCTGCCGTCCGGTATCAGTGTGCCGGGTCAAACGTTGATGTTCACTGTTCTTCTTCATGAGAATCCTTGCTCATCAAATATTCAGGAGATATTCCTTCAATACAACCTCAAGGTACTCGCCGTCGAGCAACCTCTTCTGCCAATATTGAGAAGTTATCCGAACCCACCGTTCCTCGACCTTTGAGTCAGCAATCTAAGCATAGTCGTGCTAGCTCAGAATTTTCTATTGGCCGAGCTCTTCCTTCCCCGCCATTGGCTGGTCGATCTAACGGCCGAACAAATTTGTCACACCAAATCATGCTTCCTGACCCACATGATGCTCCCCCTCTTTCTGCTCATCCAGCTTTCCGAAGTGAGAATCACATGGACAATTCCGGCACTAGCCCCAGGTTACCCCTAGGACCAAAGGTACATTCAGCTCTCTCACCTAGCACAACTGGAATCAATGACACTAACATCTCATCCGACGTTGAGGAATTGGATTCAGACTCTCCATACCGATACTCCGACGACATACCACTTCTCCAGCGCAGTGACGATACTTTCTTCGACAAACCTGCTAAAGTGGCTGGCGTCACTTTTGATGATCTTGTTGATCGACTCCTTGGACAACACATGTCGAAAGCCGACGTCAACTTCTCGGAAATCTTTCTCTGTCTTTATAGAAAATTTGCAGCTCCGGGTGAACTCTTCGATGCAATATTAAACAGGTTAACTCGTCTAGGAGAGGACAAAAATATCCATTATTTGACACGAACAACAACTCAGCTTCGGATAATTACCGTGGTAGCTAAATGGGTATCGGGATATCCGGGTGATTTCGCAAGTCTTTCAACAAGCCGCAAGCTAGATGGGTTCATAAATCAATTGGCTTCGGATCCAGTCTTTGCTGCCGCCGCGCAGGAAATGCGGACCCAACTACAATCTCGTGTAGTAGAGGATGACGATACAGGCTGGGCTAGGACAGACGCCGATGTTGATAATGAACAAGCCAATGAATCAGCTCCCGTTTCTCCTACGACCACAAGGGCCGATTCCAAAGGAGGGTATGAAACGGATGTGACTACTTTAGCACCAGAAGACGACTTCAGTGACATGGAACTAAAAGGGTCCAGAGGGGAATCTCTATTCTCGGCTCGAACGTCTCAACCGGACTTCAGTGCGCCTGCGTTTCTTGCGGTCGAAGACTACGAGAAAGAGGCTGCAAAATTGACACCTAAAGGCATCCTACCATTATCTAAAGACAGATATCACATGTTCATGGAAATATCAAATGCCGACCTTGCTGATGAAATGACCAGGATTGACTGGGTTATGTTTTCTTCCATACGTCTTCGGGATTTGGTTCGACATGTTAGCCTCTCACTCAATCAGAAGGAAAAATGTAAAAGTCTTGCCAATGTGAATCGCATGATAAATCATTTCAACCATATTGCTAAATGGGTTGCTAATATGATTCTGATGCGAGATAAAGCCAAACACAGAGCGCAGATATTAGAGAAATTCATGAACATAGCCTTGAGGCTGCGCCAGCTGAATAATTATAATGGTCTTGCAGCTGTTCTTGCAGGAATCAATGGAACCGCTATACATCGCCTTGCTCAGACTCGGAACCTGGTTCCTGCAGATGTTCAAAAGCGCTTTGCGCGTCTAGTCTTGTTGATGGGTACACAAAAGAGTCATTTCGCATATCGTTTGGCTTGGGAGAACTCTCCATTGCCTCGTATTCCTTTTATTCCATTAACTCGGCGTGATCTTGTCTCAGCTGAGGAAGGAAGTCGAACTTTCGTCGGGGCAAATGGAGAGAGGATCAACTGGAAGAAATTTGAGGTTTTGTCCGAGGTTATCTTACCCATTATGAAGAGTCAAACTGAACCATATCCAAAACTTATCTACAATGATAAGGTGAGGGAACTCATTCTGGATTGTCTCATTCCTACAGATGATGAGGTTCGTATTCGATTCCTTTCCATCTACATTTACAACGGCCAATAAGAACATGGAAACTAACTTTCAACTAGGATATTTACCAGCGAAGTCTTCAAGTAGAGTCAGCATCAGGAGCCGCAGAGCCCGTGAAGAAGAAGTTTCCGTGGTTTTCGAAGGACAAATAAAGAGTATATTATTGTTGAACATACATATGGGATAAGGATAGGGATAAGTGATATGGGCACCTGCCACATAGGTATTATCATATTGCGATTTTGGTTCTAGTTCTGCTGGCTGGAAAAGCAAAGAAAGCATTGAGCGTTCGGCGTCCTGTATTTTGGGTTATCTGTTGTTGTTATTTCTAAGGACATACCCCTTCCTTCTTAAATGAAAGTCGAGCAATGAATATGATTTTTTTAGGTTTCTAGTAGATGAGTCGAGTTTATATGTTTGTGAATGTATTGAAAGTTTGCTGAGATGTGTGAAGATTTTTGGGTTGGTATAGATGTGCATCTTCTTCTTATGGAAGAGTGGGAGCTGCAGATGGGATATCACGCAAGCGCGTGGATCGAGACTGAGAGCCTCATTTATTTGTATATCGGTTTCGGGGCAGATTTGTTTGTGGTGAAAATGGTGGGATTGAGAACCTAATGGCACACACAGGAAGATATAATATGCTATGCAGACATGCTGGAACTCTGCCAGTGATCTTTTATGATCACAAGGTGGTCGTTAAACACTCGCCCGGATTAGCGACCACACAATCTCGTTTGAATATCTTTCAAGAGCGAGGGAAAGGGATCAAATGCTTCGAGGTTCGTTTATTGGATTGCGGGGTTAACGCATCTGGTAAGGATACGGATGTTGTGTTTCGCGGGACTGGCTGACGCGTTTTTGGGGGGGAGGGGGTGATGCGACGTTTATGCTGCACGATTCGTTATGATGATTGTACGCAGATGTGATATGCGATCTCGCCATTGTTGACAACATTCTTGCTCATCAAATCATATCCAGATTCCCACTTATCGAAAATCGCAATTCGAAAATCGAGAATCGAGAATCGAGAAAAGTTCATCGCGAAGTTTCGATATTGTTTGCCCCTGTTGATTTCAGCGAGAGATGTGGGCGAGATTGGATGCTCATGCTCACGCGCGGGAGTTGGTGGTGGGTGAGGTTGTTGATGGGGTTTCTTATGTGTTTCGATTCTGTATGTCTACAGATACGATATCGATGGATGATGGGTTGAATCGGGATTCCCGAAAATGATGAATGGGGATTTACTTGGTATTGCTGATTTGGTATGATTTTCAGAGACGAGAGAGCTTTGGAAGGTTATTAAAGGGACTGTTTAGGCGATATTAAAATACCGATTCATGTTTTCATTCACATCCTTTTCACACGATAACCAAGTATTGGTTCTTCGTTTGCGAGCATCGACACGCAGTGGTTTGATTTTGGGATCTGGTCGTATATATGTACCAACCTTTTAGAAGATCTAGGATCCTCTTCTACAGAGAGTCTACAACCCGACGACTTCTCTCCCCGGTAGGGAAACCATGATATTCTATAAAACTCGCGAGGAAACACCCTAGCATCGCGATTCTCTCGTATGAAATACTTCGAAACCGATCTTGAAATGTATCAGAAGCGCTGTGTCACCCCACGCTCGAGATATGCTAAGTGATGAGTTTGTGATAGGATTGATAGGATTGATGGGAGTTTGTTTGTGTTGGATTCTGTAAACTTGAAACTCGAGACTCGAAACTCGAAAGCGGGGATTGAGATTGAGGTTTTGGGGATTCATTTAGGAATTGAATAATTTATTTGGATTTTTTAATATAAAGATGGAGATGGAGATGGAGATGGAGATGGAGATGGAGATGGAGATGGAGATGGAGATGGAGATGGAGATGGAGATGGAGATGGAGATGGAGATGGAGATGGAGATGAATATTAAGAGAGATTTTCAATATATAGGGAAAGAGGAGTTCGTTCTGTATCTCTGATATCTTGCAGATCCATATAACCACACGATTTGATTCTAGAACTACCTAGATAGGTTTTTGGTATAATGATATTCATCTTAGGACATTGCGACTCTCTTGAATATTTGGATATGAATTTTCACATCAATTTTCAAGGTCTCGTGAGCTCGATGTATGTATGTAGGAAGAAGATTAGAGGAGTAGGAGGAGCTATATCCTCAGATGATTTAGCAGTATTTATTCATTTTGATTGTTGAATTTTGAATGGTAATACTACACTGTTTGTAGATATTGAGATCCGATACCATCCATGTCTATCAGTACGGAGAAGAGAAACTTTAGCACGCAGAACGAGTATATCGTAGTAATCTGTTCATTGCCAATTCTCAACATTATACATATACATATACATATACATATATACACATCGCTACCGCTATCTACCCAACTCGAATACATACCTTATCCTAATCAAGCGGGATTGTATAAAATCCATAGGAGTTACTAGATGAGATGAAATGATTCAGCTCCTGTCTGTATATAGATCACTCTGCTCGGGTAGAGATGATGATATTCTTGCTATGTATGGGTCGAGAGCCATAGGTGTGGAAGTTCTATGACTTTTTATATTTATCTAGAGGTGTGATTGAGGAATGGGTGAATGGATGGATGAATGGATGAATGAATGAATAGATGAATGAATAGATGAATGAATGAACGAATGAACGAATGAACGAATGAACGAATGAACGAATGAACGAATGAACGAATGAACGAATGAACGAATGAACGAATGAACGAATGAATGAATGAACAAATGAACGAATGAATAGTGTGGTGTGTAGTTATATTGATATTTTGGCCGGTATTTGGGAGAAGTGGATAGGGTGCTCTCTCTCTCGCTGTTTTTTGTTAATTCAGTTCGATGTATAGTTTAAAAAGAGTAGAAGGGTAATGGAACAGACGAGTCAAATAACAAAACGTAACAAACGCAGATGTTGTGTGCTAAAATTTGGAGATATTTGGAATATGAATATCATTATTGCATCATATTCTCATGCAATTCTTTCTTTCCCATTTATCTACCACGTAATCCACCCCCCTCACTATCCCTTACAATTCACACGCTCTTCGCACCTCTAACCCCCCGTCATCGAAAATAAACCACCATCTTCCCCGCCAGCCTCACTCCCACCGCACTAACCAACTCTGCGATAATCCCCTTTAGACTATCCACATCCCCTACACTATCGCTCTCCCAACTCACCAGCTCATTCGTCTCGTGCACACTTTGGCCGATGCGGATTTTAACATGATCGAGTGGGGATTTTGTTAGAATGTCTGATTTAGAAAGGAGACCCGGCATCGATGTTTCAAAGATGGGTTTACTATCTGCCTTGTAGAGAGCCGATGAATCTTCATCCGGTGTGTTGTTTGAGTCCGAGTTTTGTGTTGAAGATTCTGAGGATCCAGAAGCTGTTTGAGTCTCACTAACATATTTCCTCTCGTCAAATTTCTCCCTCAGATGTTCATCAAAGAGTATCCAATTGTACGTTTCCGGGTCTAAAATATATTGAGGACTGTAATCCCCTTTATATCTCATTTTCACACAAGTGTGAATGTAAAACCCTGCATACCAATATTGATATCCCTCTTCTTTTGCTAGTGCAATTTCTCGCATTGCGCCTAATTTTCCAAAGCCGTAAGAATGTACCGATTCATGATACATGAAGTAGACTGCGCTGACGCATTTAGGGAGGAGATCTAGGACTCCTACGGCAATCAACTTTCCATCGAGACGGTAACATTGGTGGTAAGAACCTAGATGTTTGCTTTTGCCGTCGATGGTTGTGGTGCTTCGTGGTAAAGGGGAAGAGCAGAGAAAGTTTTGGAATCCTCCTTTACTTATCCTATCAGGAGGTTCATGATGCACAATTCGTTGATAATTTTTAAAAATACCATATTTTTCCTCTGTAAACTCATCTGTTTCCAATGTAACAGTAAAAGCATGTGCTGGTTCTGGTGGTGTCTTGACCTTTTGCGTTTCTCCTTCATGAATTCTTTCCTCGAGATCAAAGTCCGTGTTACGTTTCTTAGCTTGCGCGCGTGATTTGGGATGCAATCTTGCTGCTTCTTTCGTATATACATCTCCGAGGACATATTTGTTGAAACGATTTACGACTTGCCGTTGATCTTTTGTCGCGCGAAATTGGTGAGAATCTAGACGGATGGTATATTGTGGACAACATGATTTTCGAAGATCGGGTTTATAGAGAAGGGTACCTGAACGTCTCCATCCTCGATCGAGAAGTCCTTGGTAAAATTCTGGTTGGAGTGTTTTGGTTCTGGCGTAGTACGAATAACCTAAAAGTAAAGACAAATAAATGAGTGAGCTCTGCACGTTGCGAAAGCTTGAAGGAAGCCTTTGAGCAACAAATTTAGATATTCAACAAAATTGACTATATGAAAGGAAGTAATTTCCTCATCAAAAGAAGCACGTGTGATAGAGACATCTGGCATGATATTGCCAAGAATATATTTGTATAGATAGGTAATGAGAATATGTAACCTACTGCCTGAATCATTGTGACAATACCCACAACTATTGTTACTGTAGCCTAGAAATCGCATGAATCAAGTCAGCAAAGTGACAACAATTTTATCATATTGATTTCTTCTGAAAGATACTGAAATCTGCAGTGTCATCTGCGTTTCGTGCTACAATACGGATCCGGTGATGATAATTTAGAATTTCAATGTGAGACCGGGGAAGAGGAATTGTATGATTCCTTTGCAATGATCGTGATGATTGCGGAATGGTAACACTTGTATGACGATAAGTTTTGAATTTCTGGTTCAGCCGTGTTTCTGGGAACTGAATGAACAAGATGAACAGGATGAAGTGGGGTTGTTGTTAAACCACATGAAAGGAGATGGTGATTGTGACCAATAACTACCAAGATATCTCATCAAATTCCCCGTGATATATTTGGAATGTATACAATGTAGTACTACTACGCACGCAGCATCTAGGTAGATATGATTCATCTGTATATTTGTACAATATACATACAATACAGCATGCAGCATGTATTGAGTGAGGCAAATGCTAAAGAAGAAGATGGCACTGGAAGAAAATCTGTCAAGGAAGGAAAGATGATGGATGAGAATCCGAAATGAATTCACATCGAGCCATTTGCCCACGGGGTCAATTCATTGGCCAATGATGGATACCCAAATGCAAAATGGGGGTTTCTTTCTGATTTTCTGGTTCTCCAATAACGAACGTTAGAACTTACCAAGGGGCGAAAGAAGCGAGATTGGGGTTTGCATGATGTGGAAACAGCCCAAGGTGACAAGGCTGATATTGGCAGTGAGATGATGATGATGATGATGTTGCTGTTGCTGCTGCTGCTGCTGCTGCTGTTGTTGTTGTTGTTGGGAGGAGAGTAAAGAGTAAAGAGTAAAGAGTAAAGAGTAAAGAGTAAAGAGTAAAGAGTAAAGAGTAAAGAGTGGGAGTTGATAGTTGGGTTTGTGTTGTCAACCCCGCGCTCAAGAAAAGATCATGAGAGCTTGAGACTAGAATGGAGTCTGATTTGCCAAGTTAATTATTCCATCCAGTTCCGATCCATATCAATAAAATTACATACAGTAATCGAACAATCAAAGCATGAAAAGATGGAATTGTGGAGTTGACGGGGAATGGCATACATTGTTTGATACTCAGATGTTGTTGTATGTAGGACCTCGAGCATGTGGTTCTGTACGAGTACTCAGTTCTGTACTCTCTGTTGAACGAACCAATTATGAGTGAGGATTGGTGAATTTGATGTAATTTGATGTAATTTGATATAATTTGATATAATTTGATACTAATAAACAAAGTAATAAGTGATTGTTTGATTGAATTATTGTATTGTACCTACCTAGGTGGATGAAGATGAGTGAATACGTTATATGATACTCTCTCAGTAGGTACCTAGGTAGGCACTTTCTTTACTGTCCGTATACATGCTCGAAACCATCAGAGAGAAGATCAGGAGACGAGGCATAGATATTCACTTGCGTGGTGGATGTGATGATATATATATATATATACTCCGTATATACGTGTATATATATATTGACATTACAACGGCTCGGTAAACTCCCACGCAATCTTGGAATGGAAGAATAATAAGCAAACGCGGAATCGTCGTTTGAGATTCCCAAATGATATATATATAGGTAATCTTATATATATATACACATACACACATATATAGTAGTAGTAAATTCTTAATCGATTCGATCTATATAGCTATGCTAAGACCATGTCACACACACACACACATATATATATATATATAAAATCTACAAATATGATCCCAGTACCGATATTAGGAAAAAAGGCACGAGACACGGAACTATCTAGGTAGGTATCTGGTATCTTGTAATATCATATCTTGCTTGGGAGCTAGAGGCTAGTCCTTCTTTTCTCCCCTCCCTCGCTCCCTCTCTCTTTGACGGTTTGACGGTTTGACCTCTCCTTATCCTTATCCTTCTCCTTCTCCTTCTCCTTCTCCGTTTACTCCGAACCTTTTCTTTCATAGAAAGTTAGCAATATTTTAGAATTAATTAGGTTAGTGAGAAAAACGAGTGGATGTTTTATTGTTGTAGCAAAGCCTTGCCTTGCCTTGCCGTAACTCGAACTGTACTTACTCTACCTTCCTGGGCTTTGCTTGGATTTTGATTTGAGTAGTAGTAACTATAACCCCTTCACATCACCTCACCTCACCTCACCTCACCTCACTTCATCACCTCACCTGCACTTTCAAAATCAGTCAGTCAGTACTTTCCAATTGGAATCCAGTCAGTCATTATTTAAAATCCTTCAAAGAAGACTGATTCTATTCTACATACACATACACATACACATACACATACACATACACATACACACACATACACATACACACATCCTGTACACATATATACACACGGTACACACTCATAAACTTCTAACCCCTTTCTCTTTCTCCTTCTCCTTCTTCATCCTCGTCCTCGTCCTCCTCCTCGTCCTCCTCCCTGTCCTCCTCCCTCTTCTTCTTCGTCGTCTTCTTCTTCTTCTTCTTCTTCTTCTTCTTCTTCTTCTTCTTCAAAATTCGAATTGTCTGATACATTTCCAACACATAATGACAATCAATTAATTTTTCAATTCATTAAACATTGTCCTTGAATTCTTCCAATATTCCAAACAAATTTCCGATTTGATATTGAAATCTCCCTCCAAGCCTACTACGAGATAACATGCACGATTGCGCTTCTTGATCCTTTTTTAAGAAAAGAAAAAAAAGTTACAGTAGCCTACTCAACTCCCTCCCGCAGCCGAACTTTATCTCAACGAACTTCTAATTCTTTGATTTACAACAACGAATTGTGCTTCCTGCACTGTGCATCAGCACCCTACAGGTGAAGCTTCACCTTCACCATGGCAACAGGCCTTCCTATGGAATCTCGTACTGGGAGAAATAACCAACGTACGTTTTGCAATTCCTCTATGACATTTGGCGCATTCATACCTTTTGCCTCTTACCTTTGACATTCTCCTACTTCCAAATCCGGAATGTTCATTGGCTTACATCCTCCTTTGGGAATGCAGGTTATGGCCCAGAAGGAGAAAGACTCGTTGCGGGTGTGGTCCCTTTGAACGCAGCAAAAACTCACGTCCTCCTTATACAATCTACACGTCGGAACGCATGGGTTTTACCTAAAGGGGGATGGGAGACTGATGAAGAATGCATTCAAGCAGCACAACGTGAAGCATGGGAGGAAGCAGGAATAGTTTGTACCGTCGACTATGATTTGGGTCAAATCACGGAAACCAGAACTGCCAAACAAATCTCGAAAAATGCACCCAAAGCACTCTACCAATTCTTCCAAGTCACCGTTACAAGCGAAGAGACAGAATGGCCAGAGAGGCACAAGAGGAATCGAAAGTGGGCGACATATTCAGAGGCAAAACATGATCTTCAAGAGCGTCCAGAATTATTACAGGCTCTTGAACGTTGTACCATTCAACGGTAGCCTTGGGGGCCCGGTGTTTATTCTCCCACAATTCGCTGTAGTAGGACGGTCGAAGAGACAACGTTACACAGTACACAGTACACGACGATACACGACGATGTTCCTTTCCATCCGATCAAGTTGGGATTGAGCAATAATAACTTTTTGAGATCGGCCGTACTGTATACCTACCAGTTGCAGTGTTAATTCAACGAGTTATGGATACCGGTTTCCGTTGAAAAAAAAAATAAGTAAAAAAGATATTTTGAGGATTTTATTTTTGGGTTGGTTGGTTGGTTTTCTTCAAGAAAATTGCTGCTTTACTCTTCTTTTTTCGTCTGCACTAGATGGCAAAATAAAGTCGGATCTAATGCAGTGTGTTTTCATCACTCACATGTCGTTCTATGGTCACTTTTTTTTTCTATTGAACATCATATATTTACCTACTTTGAGGTTTTTCGACACCTTCATTGTTACATATCTCCCCAAAAGCGCCATGACATATCACATTTTGAGATCTTCATTGAAGTACTTGAGTACTAACTTGTACTGTTCTTGCTATATCTAATGAAGTGGACAGTGTTTGTACTAACAATCCATGGAAAATTCTATTAACATTGGAGGAAAAAAGGAGAAAGGAGGAAGGATTGATTCGATATCGAATAAGATATATAGAGAAATAAAGAGCAATATCATTACCAACCTTGACTTAACACTTGAGGAGTAATAGCATCTTGAATACGGAATTTCAAGGAACAAGTACTTACTTCATTGTCATCAAATATGGAGGGAGAGATCATCAGGACAAAGAACCAAGACGGAATACAGAGATACCCAATGGTCAGGATTTTCTGTTATCTTCAAGAGCAATGTCCTTCATATCATTTCTTCTCGGCCCTCTCCAAGATAACTTTGAAAGGGAAGGAGCATTGACAGGAAGGTAGGTATCAGTATCATATCTCATTCAAGTAGGCTCGGGGGCTTTCACTTTGTAAAATCAAATAGGAATAATAAAGAGACATCACAACATTCAAAACAAGGCCATTCATTATTCAATTCATCCTGATATCATTTTCCCAAGACGTCTTCTTTTCTTTACCCCAACTTTAACAGTGCGCGTCTATCAACCGATTGGTCACTCTCTATCACCACAACCATTGAATCTTCCACTTCCACTCCATCCAACCAAACTATTCATCTCGTCCACGAAGCTCAACTTTTGGACATTTTTTATCGTCAACCCGCGGAATGGATTGGTTGAAACTCTCACTATCACGATAATCGATTTTTTACCTTCAAGATACCGACTAGATGGATCACCAACCGACATATCAAGGCCCAGAAGGAGGGGCTGAGATGCCAGCTCTCGGAGCTGGTATAATACCTCCTCCGCCGAATCAGCAACTCCCAGCGCAAATGTTTACGACTGCTGCGCAATTGCTTGACTTGACTGATAGTAAGGTTCCCCGATCCGCGAAGCTATGTTGGAAATACTGGTTGTGTTATGACTACTTGCATGGAGTCTACTAGTGGTAGAGCTATTGCTTGAGGATGTGCACACACAGCTCTTTGGTGATGAATACATCCATATACTAACCAAACTATTTCTACTCTACAGAAAAACTTATGATCTCCCTCCGTGATGGCAGAAAACTTATTGGAATACTCCGAAGTTGGGATCAGTTCGGTATACACTCATTCCCTATTCTCTAGCCCCATCACATCATATCACATCACATCACTCACTACATATTTCACTACAGCAAATATCGTCCTCCAATCTACCGTCGAACGGATATTCATTGCGCCTCCCCCTCCCTCCTCACCTCAAGGTGCAACGCAGCCTGGTCTCTACGCCGATATACCCCGCGGACTGTTTCTCGTGCGCGGCGAGAATGTGTTGTTGCTGGGCGAAATAGATCTGGATAAAGATGATGAGGCGCCGCCAGGATATGAGAAAGCCGATGCGGAGGTGGTGCATAAGTTGGATAAGGAGAGGAGGGCGATGGAGGCGAAGAGGGATAAGAATCGTTTGAGGAAGTTGGCGGAGTTGGGATTTGAGGGGGAGAATTCTGGAGAGGCTATCTTTGGATGAGGTTGGTGAAGGGGAGAGAGGGTAGAAAATGGGTGCATTGGAGAGGGTTGGGGTAAGGAAGGGGGGGTATGAGGGGGGGCATGAGGGAGGTGATGGGGAATGAGTTCGAGATGGTATGGGACAGTAGATCAGAGATGTGGTTACAAAAAACTCAAGGCCGAATATTGTGAAAGGCTAGCTGGCGATTTCTATCAGTCAGTTGTGGTAGATCTATGACAGATTAAACCACAGGAAACATAATTTTTCCTTCTTCTCTCCTAATTGTTTAGTCCCTTTTTACGATTTACTTGTGTCAGTATAGCGTTTTTGGAGAAACTAACGAAAGACCTTGCACATGAATCACGACGCATTAGAGAGCAAGGATCTCTTCATCCTAAAAAATGAACTTTAAATTTTTGGCTTTGGACTTTGGGGAGATCTTAAATGCAAATGTCGAAGGGCGGACGGGAAGAAGAAGAGTGGAGGATCGAGGATAGAGAAGATCACTAAATCGAAGTCGAAATCGAAATAGGAATAGCTGTATTGGGTGAAATCTTCTGTTTAATGCATAGAGAGTAGAAACTCAATATCCGAAATCGAAGGAAATGGTTAAGTCGATCACCCTCCTTTCGGGCCACCCTTTTACACCAACAATCGCTTTTTGATCTATCAATATCTTTATCAATATCTTTATCAATATCTTTATCAATATCTTTATCAATATTGAATATCATTTAATAAAAATGTAGAATTATATAATTCGAATCATTCTAAGTTTATATTGGAATTTTTAGATTTTTAGGATTTTGAGGATTTTTATGGATCGATTTCTGAGGCTTTAAAATATCGATTTTTAATTTGTATAGAAATTATATATAAATTTAAAATTTATAAAATCTATCCCCTAGAGTGCGAACTCCGGGCGCCCTCGCTTAATAAGGAGTTATTAACCAATTAGATCATTAGGATTCCTTGAATATAATCTAATATTTATAAGTATTCTTTAATATAAAATTCAATCAATATAATTTCTGTATCAAAATTTTGAATATAATAATATATACTAATTTTCAATCATTAATCTTTTTTTAAATTTAAAAAACTTGAAATTTGAAATCAATATTTGAATTTATAAATAATATAATTGAAAACCTACGAAAATAATTATTCTATTTAATAAGGCTTTATTATTTAAGGTCTATTATATAGACTATCCCCTATACCGCTGAGAATGGGCTCCCTCGCTTAATAGAGTCTTATTGACCAATTAGATTATCAAGATTCCTTGAATTTAATTCAATATTTATATTTATTTTTTGATATAAAATTCAATCAATATTTTTTCTATATCAAAACTTCTAATATAATAATATATATTAAATCTCAATCTTTTCTTTTTTTTGAAATTATAAAAAATCGATATTTGAAATCAAGATTTAATAATATAAAAAATATGATTGAAAATCCATTAAAATAGTTATTCTATCCAATAAGGCTTTATCATTCAGGGTATATCGCACGGACTACTTTTGGAGCTCATTCTCAGCGGTATAGGGGATAGTGGACGCTATGTTCCCGCACTCTAGAGGATAATAACTTTGAAGAAATTTTTTTTTAAATTTTTTAAATTTCTTTATTATAAATTTATCAGATATTCAATTTGAACGATCTTCAAAATCTAAAACATTCCTTATAAATAAATATTTAAGAAAATTATCCTCAAAATTATAGAGATTATTTATATTACTTTTAACTTATTATATATTATATCTTTATATCTTTATATTTATTCTTTTTTTTAATATTTTCTTTTGAATTTCTCTATAAATTTAGATATAAAATTTTCAAAAAAAAATGTAATTTTCTTTTCATAATTATTGTTAAAAGGTTATTAAAGATTATATAAAAGTTTTTAAGATATAATGATTTTTATACAAATTCAAAAATCAATATTTTGAAATTTTAAATCTTAATTCAAAAAAATTCCTAAAAATCTAATTTTTTTTAATATAAATTTAGAATAATTTGAATTATATAAATCTAGTTTTTTGTTAAATTGTATTCAATATTGATAGAGATAACCTTATTAATAAATTAAAAAAGTGATTTTTGATATAAAAAGGTGGCTCAAAATAGGGGTGGCTCAAAAGTAGGGTGGTCGACTTAAAGGATGGATAGATATACAGTACTAGGGCACAGATAGTTGTCGGATGCTAAAATCACACCAAAAACAATCATTTGGTTCTATTTATATAAATAAAAAAGAAATATTTAAAACTATTAAAATTAATTAAAATTTTGATTATATTTTTATTATATAATAAAAACTTAGAATTAATAATTTTTATAATTCTCAAATCTTAGAATATTATTATTTATAAGATTGAAATTGAATTCAAAAAAAAGTTCTTGATTTTCGCTTATTTTACTAGTAAATTTCGATATCTTTAATTTATATCAACTTTCTATATAGATTTCATAATCAAAAAAAATCCTAAAAATAAATCATATTTTTATTATTAAATTTTAATTGAAAATAAATAGAAAAATAGAAAATATATTTAATTAAATCTATATTATTATCAAAAAATATATAGATAATCTATATAAGTTTTGGTGTGATTTTAGCATCCGACAACTATCTGTGCCCGGTTACTGTAGATTGGCAGATAGGTGTGAATGAATGGGCGGGTGAATGTATGTGGGTGGATCTCTGGATGTCCGAAATTCATGATTATGCTCATTCTACACTTGAAGATTGAATTTGTGCAATTAAAATCATGGTCTGTATTAGAGAGTAGAGAATCTAGATTGATTGGTGATTAGTCGGTGTGCTGTGTGTGGTATACTTGAGTATACGAGAATTAGCTAGCTATATAGGTTTCTTGCATACAGTGTTGAAATATAAAAAGTGTCAAGGTTAGTTCGGATAATCAAGTGGATAGAGAAATTATACGATATATTCTCCGCCCCCGTAAGGCGTAAGGCGTTGGGGAAAAGGAAGAATATCGGGACACTAGATGATTCCACATGCTTCTCTTTGAAATAACGGTTGTTTACGATGGAGAATGCATACATTGCATCGCGAATATCTTGCACGAGTTCGGACAGCAGTCCGGTGGGAAAGTTCGTGGGACATGCTGGACTCACTTGATACAAGACTATCTAGATTGGATCGATTGGAAACACGTGCTAATGGACCATTATTCATGAGAACTGTTTCGCGAACGCGTCATGAAATTCGCGGGATTCTTGGGATGGATTCTCCTATTTTTTTCTACATCGCTTATGGATCACGAGATGGAGTGGGAGGGACGGGAGTGGGTTTTATCTAGGTAGGTAGCGGTCCATCAATCAAATGACATTCTTTCTTTCACACGCTTGTAACACATGAGTTGGACGATATTTGGAATTTGGAAAAACTCTCAACGTTTTTATTCTTTTTTTTTTTTGCTTTGCTTTCCTTTCTAGATTCCTTCTAGACTGTTTTACCATGTCCACCGAGCGCAAATCTTGAGATGAAATTTGTAAATCATGCGCGGGCTGCGCGGGGGCAGGGATCCGCACGCTTGGGCATTCATGCACGATAACCGTTTGAGTAATGAGTTGGGGGAGAGGGAGGATGGGCATGATGGATGAGAGGGAGAGCGAGCAAGTTCCTAGTTGTGTGCGTGTCACTTGGGACGGTTTGGGAAGGAGGATAGACCCTCGAGGGAAGGTTGTGGGTGGAGGTTTGCATGGTGAGGAAGAGCATGAGGAGGTAATTTCAAAGGGATATGAAGTACTATTGAATTCGGGGGAAAGTTTTGGAAGTTTGACGCCCGTGGTTTGGAGATGAAATGAGGGATGTGATGGAGAGTGGTGGATGGAGCGATGACGAAATTGGCTCTTGAGAGTTCTTATGAAGGGAGATGTTCGCACCTCTTTTTCCTATTTCTTTTTCTTCGAAGAGTTGTCTTTAGTAGCTGTCATTAAGAAGATTGTCTTTTCGATACCCAGATACCCAGATTCTATTCACTTCTTCGGGCTACGACATCACCTCGAGTCTGTCTTTATTACTTTTACAATCTTCGACCAGAAACAGACACGCACACTTCATCTCCCATCCTCATAATCACATAATCCCACATACTACACTACACCCGCAGCATTCACGCTCCGGGCCCTCAGAAATCCTTCAAAATCTTTCACTCACACCCCCGTCAAAGACCGCACATCACCTGTCGTCTTCTCTCCATCCGTGCCCGCAGTTCTCGCTCTCGAACAAATTCAAACATGTCTTCTGCTCCTACCACCACTGGACCGATCGCGGCTCCCACAAATACGGTGAATCCTCTCCCCGCTACACCTGCTGAGGCTGCCGCAAGAGCCGCCCCCGCCGCTGCGGGAACAGCATTGGATTTGCACACGCAAACTGAAGATGCGGCAAAGGAGTACAAGAATTCGCAGAAGACTGAGAAAGCTTACGCCCAGAAGAAGAAGTGCATGACTGCGAGAAAGGATTGGTATGATTGCAAAGTACACTTTGCAGCTGGAGTGCAGGGGTTCAGAGAGGGAGGAAAATGTGTTGGACGGGTTGTCAAGGCCGGACCGGCTTTGGCGATGGAGAAGGTCAAGGGGGGAAAGGGTCAAGGGGTCACGACCGTGGATAGTGGTGCTTCGGGAGAGAGTATCATGGCGGAGAAGGAGAATGCTAATAAGAAGAGTGGTAATGGTGGTGTGAAAGCAAAGGTGATGGGGTTGAAAGAGAAACTTTTGGCAATGAAGGAGAAGAGGGCGATGGAGAAACAGGCAAAGACTGATGAGAAAGCTGCCATCGCTACTCCCACTGCAAGCGGAGCTGTAGTAGAAACACCAGCATTAGAAGCTACACCTGTCGCTCCTGTCGCCCCCGTTACTCCTGCTCCTGCTGCTCCCGTTGCAGCAACCCCAGTCCCAAGTCCAACACAGACCAAGCAGGAAAAAAAGAGAATGACTCTGGATCAGGTGAGACATCGAATTCTTTCCTACCGTCACTCGCGTTTTTGTTCCACGTCATCGGAAGATGATGACGAAGAGGTGAACGTCGCGCCTCGAATTGCAGGTTGGATGACCTATTTTCTACCCTTTCACTTACTCCTCTTCTCCTTATCTTTACCCTCTCACACATTCGAGTTTGCTTTGAGGGTCTTAGATTCCGAGTTTGATGGATAGACATTCTGTACGATTTCTAAACAAAGAAGAATAGCATACTGATTGATGACAATAGAGAATCCAACAAGAAGAAGCCAAAGCGCTCGCGCGTCAGGAAGCGGAAGCCTCCGCGGCAAACGTTACAGCGGCGACAGGAGAAACTCCAATCGTGGCTCCCATCCCGGCTCCGGTGCAACCTCAAGGGCTAACTCCAATCCAAACCACGCAAGCATCAACATCGTTGGCGAACCCCCCGCAATTGCCTCCCAAGACACAGTTGAGTCCCCCCGGATCTCCCACGAAGGGGGCTATGGAGCCGATTCACGAGGACGGAGAGACGGGGCCCCTACCATTGGCGAGCGGGATCCAGGGGCCGGTGGAAACGCAGACTCCTGGGGTAATTGGGGGAGGAGCACCGGCCAGACAATAAGCGAAGGGGGTGATGGGGGCGGCGAGGGGTTGGAAGCCAGAGTGGCGGTGATGGTGCGGGGGAGGTTGAGAGGGGGTGATGCGCGCGCGCCTGCTTTTCCATGGTTTGCGGCGCACTATTCGGATGAGAGTGAGGATTCGGGCGAGGAGGAAAAGAAAAAGAAAAAGGAGAAGAAAGTGCATGCGCGAATGGGAATGGGAATGAAAACGAACACGAAAACAGGGACGGCAACAGCAACAGCAACAGGAGCCAAAGAATCAACGCGAGCACGAATTATGGGTTATTTTTCCAGGACGAAAAACGCGGATGCAGGAATGAATTATAACGAGAAGAGATTTCGCCGACCGGGGAAGGTGGCGACGTTGCGCTTGCGATGGAGTTTGTTTGTGTCGAAAGTGAGGGATCGGGTCAGTGATGCGTTGGGATGGGTTGGGGTGTTGATTATGGATTTTTTGGGGAGGATGAGTGTGGTGGGAGAGGAAATTGCGACGAAGATTGGTGGGAAGAAGGAGAAGAAGGAGAAGAAGGTTAGGTTTTCGAGGAGAGCATTTTTCTAGGGGGTGTGAGTGGATGGGGTGAAGGTCATGTGTTATGGGGTTTATGAGGTTTTTTTTGATGGTTTGATGTTTTCATGATTTTTATGTTTATGTTTATGTTTATGTTGACGAGTTTCTATCTTTCCTTTACTTTTCTTTTCCTTTTCTTCTTTGGATCTTCACGAGTTCTCTTCTTCATCATTCATGTTAATGTCTCATGATTACGAGTACGAGTATGATATTTTTTGGTTATTGGTTTGTGGTTTGTGGTTTCGATTTTGATTTGAATTATTTATCCTTCTTTCTTTTTGATATCCATTATTTTGCTTATACGTCGTAGTTTTAAGTCTTCTTCTTTTGGCTTTTTCAAAAGGGTAATTTGGGTAACTTGAATCAGTATAGATAGAATTACAGTATAGTTTGTATTTTGATACTGTTGCTTTTCTTCTTGATTGTGATTGTGATGTAGTTGTAATTGTACAGATGGATAGTTTTCCGGGGAGAAGAAAATTTGTTTTCATACAGCAGGTAATTTTGTATGCGAGTATGAGGATTTGATTTGCTATGAGAGTGGAACATGATGTTTCATCCGATGAATTTGCGTTGATACGGTAAACTTCCCCTTCCTCATCTCACACCAATACACCAAAACAACTGCCATCCATCCCTTCCACAACAGCAACCAGCTACTTCTTAAGTCTCCTTCGAGCCAAGCAGTATGAAAGACGCAATGAATGAAAATTGCAACCCAACCCAGTAGTATAGCACAGTAAAACAACAAGAACCAAGAAACTCAAGACCACAGATCAATTTCCTCACTTCTCTCCTCCAACCTTCGCATCAAAGGTCGATATCTCCCGCCGGTCTCGCAATGTTTGCTCGCCAGTGATGAACATTCATCGGATCCTTCTGATACATATTCACCTCGAAGAATTTATTATGAGAGGTGCATTTGAAGTTCTTATATCTATTTAATCATCAGTTTGAAATCCATCACTTCCCATATTATATCATGCATTCATTGTCATAAACACTGAATTCCAGAACAGGAAACAGTCAAGTGCTTACGAATTTAACTTTTGATAATTGGCTTGGATCAGATGTTGTTCGGCAATCTCGTAAAGTCTCCTGGGGAGGTTTCATCGGGAATGAAGTAGCGTTTGGATTCAAGAGGACCGTAGTTGACTTGTCGAACGAATTGAATGGCCTATGGTGTGGTAGGAGTGATAGGGTTTGAGTCAGCTCCTGAGTCATTAGGTGTTGTGACGGAGGAGGAGCGAGGGTAGTCGGCCCAGGCTTTGAAGCTAGTGAATTTTTGCTGTTGGGTGAGTTGCTGGGGACGAAAGGACTCGGGGGAATCACAGCAGAAGAGGTGGTCATGATGTAGGTTAGAAGATGTAAGGGAAAATAATAGTTTGACTTGAAGTGGAAGATGGATATTTTGGCTTGTAGGTCAGTGACACCTATTGAAGTAGTATGAGATAACTGAAGATTACCCGAGAAGAAATTCGAGGAATTGGATAGTGATATATATGCAATGAGGACTGGAAATACTCGAGACTCACATTTTCAATATCAAGAAAGATGCGGGTGATTACTCAAAGGATCAAAGCATCAGATGTTCAATAAAACTGAGCATATTGGACTTGAACAAGCCAAGCCTTGAAGATCTGAGCCTGCTTCACACAAGTGAAAAGCCACTCCTTTCCTTGCCAGCAAATTTACGAAGACCCCGCCTTCATGGCATGCAACATTGTCGAGTAATCAAGTTTTTGGGTTTGACTGCAGATTTTCATGATATAATCTAAGCTTTTTTGCACATCAGACCCTCTGTCGTCCTCAGTAAGAAGATAATTCATTGGCAGACTCATTAAAATGAGGCCTACAACGAAACCCCAAAATTCCGGTATCAGAAAGATCTGAATCGCCACATTACAGGCATACATCTCAAGCTTAACCCGAACGCGGAAAGATATTTTTGTGATGTGGACAGCTGCAAATACTCAAGAGCCGAAGGAAAGGGGTTCACGAGGAAGGATAATTGTGAAAGACACAAGAAAAATTGTAAATATCGGATCCGACAGATATGACAAAAAAATTTGCTGTGTAATTAGTCAATGGGAGTACTTGAGGTTGTGGTAGAAACAGAAATATGATTTGTTGATGACAACCGCCAATAAATTGCCGCTTAATCATTGTGATTGTAGAATCATGATGGAATTCCTAGAGCCTCCAAACCGAACTGCTCCAAGCCGCTCAAACAAGATCACCGGGCCTTGTCATCTTAACATCAGTCAAAACGCCGAATTCCCAACGAGCAGCCCATTTTCCTCGGGTTTGGCTACTTAGCTCATCATAATTCTTCCCTTTTCATCACATCACCAACCATCAAACCATTTGCATTTCCCTTATCCAATTGTGAGCTGTGCGATCATTTTTGTATACGCCGAAAGCAAATATACCCCTTCAATAATCGATTTTTTTTATTCTGGAAGACACTTCCAAACCATAGCCGCCTCAACTTTGGAATCAAACCACAAGACAGCATGCAATATTTCCAGTATGGATCTATTGATAGCACTAGCCATTTGTGTGATGTCAAGAACATCATGAATCGTATCCCGTAAATGCTAAAGGCTCATACGACGGGAAACGCAACACGAAGCTGATTCTGAAAGAATACCTGTACCTGTGTCTTTCCTTTACCGTGCCCTTCAGCCATCACTCAACGACAAAACGTGCACTACACATACTCGTAATCTTATCGACAAGACCAACTCCTTCAAGAAGTTGGTAGTCTCTCAAGTCCATGAATAGACCATCTTGGAAAGCTGTCACTTGCACTTGCAAAAGCAAAAGGTGTAAAACTGTCACAGCATTGAGGGCTAAGTTTAATTTCAGACTCTTATGATATTGAAAGGAAAGTCTGGATCAAAAATCACCCGGCAATTGGACAGAAAAGGAGATGTATAATTTCTCATTTCGTGGTGATCGTTCCAGTCGGCTGTATCATATTTTGCCGATTGCGTCAAATAATAAGCCAAATTGAGAACTGGGAAGCCTTGTGTACATAATATCCAGAACTCATATAGATAGGGAGTCATCATCATCATCATCATCATCATCATTAGCAATCTTCAGTAACTATGCCCAGCCCTTTAATTACCGCCCCTCAACCAAGCACAAACTCCCAACACAAATACACAAACCATGGCATCTCCACTGACTGTTCCCCAAATACGACCATATCTTAAGACCATGCCCACGTAACTCTTCCAAGGCTCTGGCAAGAAACCCATCACTGTCCCCATCATACCAGCTGGCATAGAATTCCCCTTCTCCAAATAAAATCTGCTGGTCAACAAGACCACCTCTGACGTAGCAAAGATCCAAAAGAAATGCACACTATCCGCGCTCAATCCATCATTCGCCAAACCCGACGCCTCGCGTGCATATTTAGTGCCTGTAAATGACGTCGTAAGTGCTATATACAAGCCGAGGGATAATGCGAACACGGCATGAACTATGCGCCAAATATATGCATAAGGATCAACGGCAGCGGCTTGAGCTTGCCCTTCCATTCCCATGCCGGGCATACCAGGCATACCAGGAAAGGAAGGCATGCCAGCTTGTCCTTCGCCCGGTGGTCCCCCCATTCCTCCCATCATCTGTTGTAATATTTGCATCATGGGATCGTTTGCGCCGTCTTCACCAGGTGCGCCTCCCACACCTGGGAAACCTGCGAAAGGATTTTGGCCAGGAGCACCGCCAAGAGAACCTGGATCCATACCCAACATCATTTGCCTTAATTGATCATCATTTAGTTGCTGTTGTTGCTGTCCACTCTGAGACCTCTGGATCGGCGTGCGAGTCTGCGGCTCATAATAATGATTCGAAATGTCTACTTCATCCGGATCCGCATGGTTTGTAGCCTTGGGAACCGTTTGCGCTGGCGCTGGCGCTGGCGATGGAACCTCCTCTATAAAATCCATTAGCTTTAATCAACATATACTTCAAAGAACCATCCAGAATAGCCTCTAAACAGGAAAAGCACAAACCTCTTGGTAAACCACCACCTAACCCAATAATCTTATTCAACCTTGCATTTCCTCCATCCCTAATCTTTGCTTCTCTCTTTTCCTTCCTAATGCGTGCCTGTCTCTGAGATGGCGTTTCTGCCGCTGGCTCAGAAGTATCGGCCATTTTCCAAAAATTATTTTGTGGTTGAGAAAATGGAAAGATGATGATGACTTGGACAGATTTGATGATGTCGTTTATTATTTACGTGGTTGGAAGCTTCCGGAGCTGTGGTTTTTTTTGGTGGGGGAAAGCTAGAAGGGACCATACATTTACCAGTAGGCACTTATTGCACTAGGTTGCTTTAACGATGATTTGACCTGCAGTTAATTGGAACTTACGAAATCAACACAACTGTGCATTATTGATATAGAATCAACCAAACTGTAAGACATTTCACGATTATTACAATGGGAATCGTTGATTCATTCACAATCTGTAAGAGAAGTTGATTGGGATCATGTTCACCACTTCTAGAACAAGACAGACAGACATCATTTCTAGGATATCCCTCGCCAATTTACATCAATACGCAATTGCAATCATAGCTATTACTCTTAATTCAAATATAAAAAAGCAGTATTATAAAGAATAAGTTCTTACTCTAGCAATATTTCTTGACTATACACACATGCTTCGCTCTCATCTTATAATCGTCATTCCTTCGTTCCGGATTTTAGTTCTCAAAATGAAATAAAGTATTCGCTTCGACTCTAAGGAGTGACTTTGCTCATGCTAACTAATCGTTTGACACCGACCTATATTCATCATTAGCATATGTTACGTTCAAACCCCCAAAAGAAAACTATAACACTTACCATCCAATTACCACACTCATCAGGCTTTTCACGATGGATGTCGACTTGCATTCTGCTTGCTGTTTCGTAGTCACCAGATTGAAGTGCTTCCGCCAACTGGGTCAATTTCTCGATAGTGTCAGGTTTCACAAGTTCCTCATTGTTCAGGTGATCAAACAAAATGTTGAGGCGCTTTTGAGTGTCTTTCACTTGAGGAGCAAAGTTTGCTGGAGCTTTCGAGGCTACTCTTTGCATGTCACTCGTGAAGATTTCGACCATTCTCTGAGCAGATTCAGGAATATGTGATCTATCACCAGCAGGGTGCTTAGGTTTTGCTGGAGCAGCTGCAACGGCAGGAGCCCTAGGAGGCCCAGTTGGTGGTCGAGAACCGCCCATTGGAGGACCTTGCGGTGGCCCTTGTTGAGTCTGAGGAGGACCTTGAGGCGGACCTTGATTTTGAAACTGTGCAGGTGGAGGCTGGCTTTCATATGGTGATTGAGATGGCGCGTACTGGCTAGGTGGTGCAGCTGACGGTGGCGCATATGGGTTAGATGGAGGTGGTCTCATGCCTCCCTGAGGAGGTGGAGCGATATTTGATGGAGGCGGCTGCGAGTATTGTTGTGCTGCTGGAGATGGAGCGTATCTGCTTGTTGGTGCAGCCCCGGTAGGTGGGGGATTATATGGAGAAGCTCCACGAGGAATTTTAGGTGGTGGTATTGATGCATATGGTGATTGAGCAGGGGGTGCTTGAGGAGTATATGCATTGGCCGTGGATGATGGTCTGGGAGGTGGTGCAGTCGTCAATGGTGAACTAATACGGGGTGGGGCTGATCCCTTAGGTGGAGGAGGTGGGGGGGTCGCCCTGGAAGCACCATATGGGTTTGCTGGAGGTGGCATTGAAGCACCTTGTTGATTTGGGAATGGATTTGCAACAGGGGTACTTCTTCTTGCAGTAGGAACCTTTGTTACGAAAGGCGTGTCATTCCAGTTTGTCATGTCTTTAGCTTTAGATGCAGGTGGAGCCGATGGAGTTGTGTTTCTCGGAGGAGGGGCTCCAAATGATTGTTGAGGTGCTCCATAACCTGAGGGGGCTGCTCCATATGCTCCGTACGAAGGTGCATACGCAGGCTGAGATGGTTGTGGTGGCTGGTAACCTTGTGATGCGTAAGCGCTTGCTGCAGGTGCATATGGATTAGAAGCACCTGAAGTGGGTGGCGCATAAGGATTAGAAGCTGGAGCAGTAGCGGCCGGTGGAGCATATGGATTTGGAGCAGATTGAACTGGAGGTGCCACAGCGGTAGGAATTGGCTGTTGATATGCGGCTGGCTGAGCACGTGCTGGGACTCTTGACGAGACTGCTGGCTGTCTTGCGGTAGTGGTAGGGGCAACCTTTCTTGATGCACGCTTGACTCGGTCTCGTGCAACTTCTGCAGCAGGGTACTGAGCTGGAAGAAGATCAAGATATCTTTCGGCAATTGAGAGATGTCCGTGAGCAGCAACAATGTCCGCGTATTCTGTATACTTGTCGTACAAAGCTGCCAATTTCCAATCTGATGTCAAACTCTGTTCGGGATCTTGAAATTTGGTGACATTGCGGAATACCGTAACCTTTTCAATAAAGTTTTGGAGTGACTTTGCATGTACGGAGAACGTAGAATCGCCTTCTTGTTCTTCGATGCCATGCTTCTCGTTCTCTTGAAGTTCGGAAATCCAGATATTGATGACCTTCTCCAACTTTGAACCAACTAAGAAGCAGAATGAAGCATCCTTTGCGGTGCCAGATTCCAAAAGTCTATCACCAAGTGCCTCACATAGGTCTGGGAATTGAGCTGGATCGGCATATGTGCATAAAGTTGCCATCGACTCTTTCCAGTTCTCCAGGTCAGCATTGTATACGACATCCCACAAGTTTTTGCCAATGACTGAGCTAAGGAGTCGCAGATAGTTGGGACCTTCTGTCTTTTTGGCCAAATAGGCAGTTTGAACTTTGTCTAACAACTCCTTACCACCACAATTGGCAATGATGAATGCATCAGCAATGCGATCCTCCTTAAGACAGACAGTCATAGCTTTTTCGAACTGGCCAAGCATCAAAGCTTTGGTAATTTGTTTTTCCGAGGCCGAATCGGATTCAGCAAATAGATGGAAAGGATTATCCGTCTTGGCTCCCTTATTCGCTGGGATATCCGTCAAAAAGTCATCACCTTCGGCGCCATCAAAAAGTGTCGATAATCTATTGTTCTTTTTTGCTTCTCCATTGGCATCAGCTGGCGCTTCTTCCGACTTTTCAGCATCCTCTACGTCAAGTCCTGATACACCATTCGTAATCTCGTCTACCTCAGAGAATCCAAGGTATTCGGTGACTTGCTTTCGAGGGTTGGCTGCAATCAATGTCTCGATAACTTTCCAGTCTGCCTTCTCTTCCTCAGTCTTGGCCTGATCAATATGTGTTTCACAAATGCTCTTAATATCCCCGGCCTTGAGGGCATTTTCGAAAGACTCAGTAGCAGATCCTACGTCTGAATCAACTGTAAATTGGGAAATTTGGATCTTGGAGGATCTAGGCTTTCCTGCTACAGTTGGTAACAGATTAAAGCTCACTAATTTACCACCAAATCCGAAAGAAGCTCCAACCGGTCGTTCAAGCCACTTAGGAGCTTTGTTCAAAGAAAATGAAGCACCCTGAGGCTCAGTTTGGGCCTTGGTAAAAAAGTCCTCGCCATCAATTGGGCCTGCAACGGGGGCTTGGGATGCGGTAGGGTTTGTATTTTGTAGGGTCTGGATAGCTATCTTTCCATCAAAGGACGCAGTGGCAGATAATGCGGGGTTGTGTGGATTGAATCTAGTCTGGAAGGTCCAATTGGTGACTTCAGGGAACTCTCCGTATTGTTCCCCAGTTTGGGGGTTCCAGATTAAAGTTCTGTTATCTTTACCACAAGATATTAGAAGATCGGCATCTTGTTGACACCAGGACAATGACAAAATCCCCTGGATATGTCCTTGTAACGTACGCTCAGGCGCATTTGAATTTCTGAGATCCCACAAAAGGATGACCGGTGTAGAATCGTCGGGTGTAGCAGTCAAAAGCTTTGTCGCATTATTTGGATCCCATGCAATCGCTCCTACTGCTTTTCGGTTGTTGCTCAATTGTAGAGAAGCCTTCTTTGTCTTCAAATCCCAGACGGTAACATATCCTCCACTTCCACCAGTTGCCAAAATATGGGGAACTTTTCTATTCCATGCAACGCATTCAAGGTCATCCGATCGTGCGGCAGCTGTGCCTAATCTAAATGGATTGGAGATATCGTTTACGTCGTAGATGAACAGCTCGCCTTTAGAGCCAGCAGTGGCTAGTATTTGAGGCTTCAATGGGTTAAACTGAAGAGACTTGATAGCGCCCGTATGTTTCGTCGTCCTAGACATGAAAGCATCCTCAGCTCCTTGTATAAGTTTCTCTGCATCCCATAAATCCAACGATCCATTCTCGAGTGCGCCTGCGATTATGCCCCGCGGATGGTCTGCGTTTGCTGGTGCCCATGCAATGTCGTGAAATCTAATGGAACAGTTAGCCTTTCTAAAATCCCTAAGCTCGATACAAAAAATCCATCGGCATACCTGGAGTCTGTGCTAATGCTAGCAATGGGTTGCAGCTCGACACCTTGCTCGTCGTTATCCAAGCTTAAATCCCAAAGCTCCAGCTTCGTCTCATCAGAGAAATCCGCATCAACAGCCCCAGCTCTGGTACCGGTGACAACCAAAGGAGTCTCTGGACCTGGGGACCAGGCGAAGGCCGCAGTTCTGGGAATTTCCCTTAGACGGACCATTGTCTCGTCTCTATTTGTAGAATTAACAAGCCAAATTACACTGCGGAAAGGTTGCCGCGGTGTGCCTTTTCAGCTGATTTTGTTGCTACACCGGTAGATACAAATTGAAAAGACCCTAAGATTTTAAATTGTATGAGACGTGTAAAGACAGCAAAAGTTGCGATCTGTTGAATTGTTTATAGGGAGTAGTAGCACTGTGAACACCTTTCCCCATAATCGGATGGTCATAGCGAGGGATCCCGCTCGTAGGATTGTGAATCTTAAAAAAACAACCGGCACGTGATTAAAGGCTCCTTCTTTCGCGATTTGTTGGATAGCATTTGAGCAATTTGGAAGTGACAAATACACCAGAGATTCGTTTAAAATAAACCCAGTCTTATACTTCCCATAATCCACAAGATGACCGACCAAGCACGTTGGAAAGCTACTGTGTATGTTGGTGGTCTCTCCCACATGGTTACCAGCGCAAATCTCGAAGCCGCATTTTTACCCTTTGGAGAAATAGCAGATGTCTCTATACCGTAAGTCCTCCGCGCTAGATTTTGATGTCCTCATGTTAAAAAAATTCTAGTAAAGCAGATGGGCCCAACTCAACAGAGCCACATCGAGGTTTTGGATATGTAGAGTTTGAGGATCCAGAAGATACCAAAGATGCCATCGACAATATGGATCAATCTGAACTATTTGGGAAGGTGATTAAGGTCAATGCGGCTAAACCTCCAAAGAATGCGAATGAAGGACTGGGAAGCAAGACAGCTTTGTGGGAGCAGGTAAGACTCCATGGAATCCTGCTGTGTGATGGTAGGGGGCGGCTTGGGTGGTCACTAATTCTGTGATATAGGAGGGCTGGCTAGCAGAGAATGCTGTGAGTGAGGAGGATAAACTGGCAGCTGAACAAGCAAGAGCCGGAGTTCACGATAGACCTGACGATCCTATGCAAGGTCTAGAGGGGTTGGATGTAGCTGGACCTAAGCCGGCCTGAAGAAGGGCTATGTTATGTCCGTAGGTTACAGGTCATGAAATGGTTATTAAGGAGTTTTTGGAGTAAAGCAAAAGGAGTTTAAGTGGCAGGAAGAAATTTACACATGCTCTTCAATGTATAGGTTGGAGTTGGACAACGAAAAGCATGAGATATCAGGTATGGAGACTATGTATTCATGAGAAATAAGGGCCAATTCTGTACAACTCATTCGAGGTTTGGCCGATGCATCCGTTCTAATTTCTCCATTCCATTCTTGCCTCCAGCGTATTCCACTCAGTATCGCTCTTGATGTATGAACTTTTCTCCGACAATCAGTCTGTTTCCAACCCTCCGAAACTTTGCAGGTGAATAGTTTATTCCTTTGCTCTGTTTTGTCTAGAGAGACGCATTTGCTTATCAACAACAAGTTTGCGACCCAAAGAGTAGAAAGCAAATCCGACAGCGACACCGACGACGATTCCTTCAGATTGATATCAGTGTAAATTCTGGACGTATTCTGGCGAAGATGTAAACGTACCCAAAGGAACCAACTCGGGAGGAATCTTCTTCCATTGGCGCAATCGTTGCGAGATAGTGTGGGCTGTCGACCTTGGTGTCAGTCTCGATTCTCATCTACTAAAAATATATCTCCCAATCCAAATTCTTTTCTTCCCCTCCAGCTCTCTGATCATCCAATCATGGGGTAAACGTACCGCTATGCTCCTCCTTCTGTAAAGCCACAAAACATTAGTCCTCCCACCCTCAAAATCGCAAAATCGCAAATCAACAACAAACAAACTTACGGGCACAGGTGACCACATCTTCTTGGTCGGTTGGAACATTCTAGTAACGGTAGTAGGATGCATCTTGAACCGTTGTTCAATCTTCAAGTCTTTCTGATTAGAGCTACACTCAACTTCCGTGGTCTGAGGTTTTGGAGGACCTGCATTTCCGCGCTAGCGAGCTCGGCCTTAGCCGACTTCATCCCGAAGTGAGAAAGTGCAGGCCCATTCCAGTCAACCTCACATCATTCGTCTCAATTGAACCACCACCACCACCACCATCTCCCCTCCAAATTCTGTAATCGCCAGAAAATAAATACGCAAATATGTCTGAAGAACGCGAGACCAAGCCCTTCAAGTTCGTTACTGGTATGAGCCACCCGGGGACCCGCCCACTGTTTGGATATTTAAAAATGGTCTGATCTGATTGCTAACTGGATTTCTAAATAGCTGGTAGGCAATTACTGTTCCGGCGGGGTCTGCGAAATGACGAGGGGACTGATTTTAGGATATAGGATTCGACGCTCGATTCCCCAACCAGAACCAAACTAAACACTGCTGGCAAAACTATGTCGATTATCACAAGTGTATCCTAGCCAAGGGCGAGGATTTCGCACCATGCCGTCAAGTACGTTTCTGCGATCGATTGAGAGGGGAGAATATACTGATAGAGGGGAACAGTTCTTCTTGGCCTACAAGTCATTGTGCCCAAGTGCCTGGGTTGAGAGATGGGATGACCAACGTGGTTAGTAGTGGAACTCAAAAGGGACCCGAAGGCAAGGTTTGGCTAACGTGGAATATTGTAGATAACGGAACATTCCCCACTCGATTGGATCAGTAAGGTATTTGAAGGTTCTAGAGGGTTGCATGGTGGGATAGAGCAGAAGACCTTTACAATGGATATGTATCATACAGAGTCATTATGCGAATTGATGAGAAACGAGTCGGTTTTAATGGACGTGCTTGATTCAAATTTGGTAGATATGTTGATATCTATGAGTTATGCATTTTCAAAGTACATTCAGGCTTCTTTAAAAGCTCTCAGTCGGTCATATCTCAACATCGCTCCAAGCAAGACTTGTGCACCATTCCCACAGTCTTCTGGACTACAATACTCGGCTGGATTATGGCTAACGCCGTCTTTACAAGGCACAAAGATCCTACTTATGGTTAGTGATGTTATGGTATTAGTGAAAAGGAAGAGGATTACATCGAAGTTGGAGCATGTCTCGAAGTATAAACACTAGGTTGTGTTTAGCGTGGTCCTCATCGTTAGATTCTCATTCTTACCTATCATGTCCAGCGCCTGATACCATTCTCCTATAGCTTTCGGAGACGGCTTCTGTTTGATCTCCGACACCAGAATCTGTTCCAGCCAAATCTCTAGCACTCTCTTCTACGCATCGAATACAATCTTTGTTGAAATGAGTAGCCGGAGAATCTGTATCTATTTTCCATTCCACCAAACAACCTTTACCTCTTTTCCCACTAGCCCCAAGAGTTGGCATTTGCTCTCCAGCAGCAATCAACTCAAAATCTCTTTTCAGTTCTTTCTCACAGTTCAGAAGCCTTTGATCCTCCGGAGACCTGATATCAAGTGAAAATTGTACCAATCCCGGAACAGTATTAGTAGAGCCAGGCTTGAGAGTGAGAATACCTAGCATAGGTAAGCAAAGTGCCGCAGTTTGTCTTGGGGAAAGGCTTCATTACCTGTGGATGCTAGACAATTCATTTCAGCTGCCTTGTTGTGGCTATGAAGAATAATTTTTGCAGCTGTAAGCATAGCATCTGAACGATTCTCGAAATCCGTTGTACCTATGCACCATTTCAATTCATCATCCGTCCTACAATCACATCTCTTCAATTACAGACACATCTCATTAGTATAACGTACCAGTATGACAATCTCTTCCCCTCACTGTAATAGTATACCACCTATAGGCCTGCACGCCCGTCACAGCTCCAATTTTCGTTTTACTCTTCTCGAGAATCGGTCCTTGTTCAATGTGTAGCTCGAAATGTGCACCAATCGGATTATCAAGGTATGAAGTGGGAGTTGCACCGAGATATCGTATTCTTTCTAATTCTGATTTCATGGTAGCTGGCCCATTTACTTCGCACAAATCATGAGCCCTTGAGAGGGAAATGTCGTGAGCCCACACGCCGGAGGATATCATGGATTTGGGGAAGCGTGCTCCTTCTTCTGCCGTAGGAGTTAGAGAGAAGCTCAGAGAGGGGTGTTAGGGTGATGCAGATGTGTACCATTTGTCCACTGTATTCATCAAGTTAGTCTGTCATTGTATTTAGCCGCGGAATCCAAGTGCAACAAACATTGATAACTCCCGTGGGATACTCTGTTTCAATACCCAAATCATTCATTGTCCTCAACGCTTCAATACCTGCGTGAACACCCAATATTCCATCGTATCTTCCTCCCGTCGGCTTTGACTCATTAGCCAATCATCATACAATGTTTTCCTCATATATAGGCTAGCATTCTGGAAGTACGTACCTGTGTATCCAAATGACTCCCCGCATAGGTAGCTGGTCCATCCTTTCTTCCGGGCCGGATTGCAAAAATGTTACCTTTGTCGATCACTCATTATCACATGCGCTTTCGAGGATTTTTATGATGATTTTACACGTGAGAGGAGTGGAAAGAAGTAGGATAAGTATGGGAAGTTGGAAAGTAAAATAGAGAAGGAGAATGGAAGCTCACCCATAGTGTCAATCTTCACATCACAACCGAGATGTTTAGTTGTGTCGACGAACCAATCTCGTGCTTGTTTGTCGGCGGAAGAGAGCGCAAGTCGGGACATTCCTCGATCGGTTTCCCCTCTGGATTGCTATCAGAATTCTCTGCATACCATGCAACATGATGCAGATTGAAAAAAAATTGAAAGATACTATATACAAATGATCACAGAGATTAATCCCGTAGTAGAACCATGTGATTCGCCCCATATGATAATCGCTTGACTTATATATAACCGCACTACACAGATTGGAACCCATAATAAGGATAGCAAGGAGGCAGGCTGCATTGAGCAACATCTAGACATATCCAATATGCAAATTGCATCCGCTCCAGACCCAAAGACTTTTGGGAACTTTCCAATGTCATTTCTCTCTCACGTATTTCATCCTTACCTCCACTTCGTCTCCTTTTCCCCTCCCTTATATCGAAATCCAATGCTCAAACTCAATGAAAAATAGGCAAACATACATTCCCCATTTCTCCCCCCGTCCCCATTGACAAGTATAATGCAACTCTTTCCATAATCTCTCTCTATCAACCTTCCGCGTGATCTCCCTAATCTTTCCATCTGATAAAACCCCTATTTTCAACGAGCCCTGGGAAAAGTTTCTAATCCAATTGAAGTTTCCAAGGCTCGCGGTTGTTCTCAAGGAATTGGTTTTGATAAGAGTTCTTGAATATAATCTTGACATATTTAGGAAATACAGGAATTCAATCAAAATGCATTGGTTGAAACGGAAGTCAAGATTGTATTTATCAATTTATGATATATTCTTATTTTATTGCGTGTAATGCTTATCTGAGGGGAAGCTGTCCTTGAGCAGGTAGTTATCAGTTACCCCGCTACCAAGCATGTGCTACTGCATATGTAGGTACTCGTATGCATTATCAGGACCATACTTACAGGACAGGCAGATAGCACAACATGTGTATCAACCTACTCAAAATATTATTTCTTGCTACTCATCGAAAGAAGGATAAAATATATCTATATTCTCACGAACAAGCCATGATTTCATAATCATGCGATTTGTTATGCACATCATTATCTAAGCGGATCATGAGTGTGTTCCATTCACATTCGAACTATGTCCTCGTGTTTCAGAAAAGTATTTGGTCCTGGTAGAGTCGAATCTCAGTGAATGTCCAAGAGGGAGAGGGGGAATGAACAAAGATGAAAGGCGAAGTAAAGGAGTGCACGGAGAGGAGGTGGCCTGTACATATTCACAATTAGTCTCAGTATCAGTAGGTTAAAGATTAGTTATAGTTCATTTGTAATGATCACTATTTAAGCAGTCTGTGAATATCCCGCTAGCAATCATGGTCCCAAACGCCGCGCTGTAATATCAATGCATATGAAGTTCGAATCATTTAGCTTTCCCCTTGCCTTTTCCTTTTCCTTTTCCGGGAGATTTTGCAGGCGCCTTTGCAGGTGCCTTTGCTTGTGATTTAACGGGTATCCTTGATCGAGCTTTGCCTTTTGTTTTAGACAGGGCAGGGGGTGGGGTTGGTTCTTTGGCAAGTTCCTCAACTTCAACCTCCTCCTCCTCCTCCTCCTCCTCCTCCTCCTCTGCTTCTGCTTCTGCTTCCTCTTCTTCAACTTCCTCACGTATCTCAGGCTTGTTAGCTTCGACTACATCGTCTTCATCTTCCCCTTCCTCGTCGTCATCACTCATAAACTCGTCATCCTCGTCAAAGCCGAAGAAATTCATAGCCTTCGGCTTACCGGGTGTAGACTCAGATGGTGAAGCTGTATCGTTCGAGTCTGTACCACCCATAACATCATCTTCTTCACTTGCGGAGCCATCGGTTCCCGAACCACTACCTGAAGATATTGCCAACAAATTATCCTTGTAGTTCCCAGCTTTCATAGCCGCAAGAACAGCCTCACGCGTTCTCTCTCCAGCTTCCTCCTTATCCTCAACCCATTTACCATCCACCTTTCCTTTGGTGCCATTCTTAATTTCCTGCTCTCTTCGCTCGGCCAATTCCACAACTTGCTCCCATCGTTTCCTTCTCTCTTCCTTATCTTTCTTTGCCATTTCCGGTTTGATTGCTAGATATTCAGCTAATGCCTTCGCTTCGTTGACTGTTCTTAATCTGCGACCATCCAAATTTCTGCTTGATCCATTCTGGTCACCTTGTCCCTTCTTACGTTTCGAGGACATGCGACCTCCAGCTGCACGAAGTTGAGATCCAAAACCTCCTTTGCCACCACATAATCGCGCTGAGAGTCGTAAAGACAGAAATTCATCATCCGGATTTGATAGTAAATCTGATATCGGAGAAGTCGATTCTGCGGAGAGTAATTTATTCGAGATGGTTGTGAGGATAAGGCGACGATCTTGAGATGGAATGCGCTCGTAAAGTTTGTCTTGAAGCTCTGATATGGTGGTGGTTGTAGGCAGAGGTAGGGATAGAGTCGAAGGTAGATTCAAGCCCGGAAACGAAGTCAACAAAACGTTGACGATTTGAGGTTGTGATACCATATTGTCGATACTTTGGTTATCGGGATTATTTTAATAGAATTCAAACTATTATCGCGCTTTGCGATGGATTTGGTGGTTTTCGATAAGTTCGATATCAACATCCACCTGCAAAGGGGGAAGGAAGTTCTTGAGCCGAAGAACAGCCGAGTGGCTGAATGGCTCTATTAAATATCACGTGCACAAATCCTGGACTCTGCAAAGCGGTCAGCCCACATCTTCGCTTGCTAGCGCTTGAACCACACAATTCAGAATATTCGAATTTTGAATTGCTTCGATTCTTCTTACACCTCTCGACATCGACAAACCTTCAAGCAACTCGACAAACCGCCAAGATGTAAGATATTAACAATTGTCTTGATTTAATTATCTCAAAATGCAAAAAGGCTAATAAATTTATTAACAGGCTTATCCCAAAGGCCGACCGCAAGTTGATTCACGAGTACTTGTTCCGTGAGGGCGTACTTGTCGCAAAGAAGGAGTACGAAAACAAGCACCCAGAAATCGACACCCGTAACCTTTACGTTGTCAAGGCTTGTCAATCTTTGACCTCCCGTGGATATGTCAAGACTCAATTCTCTTGGCAATACTACTACTACACCCTCACCCCCGAGGGTCTCGACTACCTCCGCGAATGGCTCCATCT
Organism: Botryotinia globosa; assembly: GCA_014898425.1. NCBI lineage: Eukaryota > Fungi > Ascomycota > Leotiomycetes > Helotiales > Sclerotiniaceae > Botryotinia > Botryotinia globosa. The sequence continues at coordinate 1,304,918 of RCSZ01000014.1, read as the reverse complement.
CCCCGCTGAGATTGTTCCATCTACCCACATCAAGGTCCAAAGATCCCACGCTCCTCCTCGTGGAATGATGGGAGGTGACGATCGCAAGCCTTTCGGTGGCCGCGGTGGACGTGGTGGTGGAGAGCGTGGTGACCGCGGTGATTACCGCAGACGTGAGGGTGGTGAGGGCAAGGAAGGTGCCGCACCAGGAGAGTTCAAGCCTACATTGTAAGTTTCAAGCATCTATCATATTTGGTTGATCAATCCTAACACTTTCTTTCACAGCCGTGGTGGTGCTGGACGTGGAGGCGGAGCTGCTCCACCTTCGTAGATTTATTCTACTATTTCTTTACGCTTGCTCAATGCATCCGACAGAAACTCCTCATAAACACTTGTATGGTTGGACGACTGGACAGTAGCGCGTTAGGTCGAGTGAAAGTAATCGCCGGGGGAGCATAGGTCGAAGGTGGAAGTTGACACTTCAAAACTGTCAGGTAGCATAATGAGCTTCTTCCAATACCCCTTCAATTTATTACGACGTGAAAACACGATACTCTCTCACAATTCCTGCGACTCATTCTCTGCTTTTCTTTACATGAATGTTTGAATTTTTGACGTCTCGCATGAAATTGACAATTTGGTGAAGTTAACAATGTGTTACTATGAACTGCTTTTGATAATAATGCACACGTTAAATTTTTACCTAATAATGATCCCGAACGAAACACAGCGGCCTGGGCACATTATATGCCACATATCACTCGGGTCTTTCGGCCATGGAAGATGAAGGAAGGGCTAAGGGAAATCAAAGACACAAAATTCGATACTCAAGACTTCATATGGAAGCTCAAAACTCATCGATATGTGGTCAGACCAAATCATGCTCGTTCATGTAATTATTTGAAAAAGTGTTTCGTTGTTCATACAGATGGAAAGTCGGCCTATGATTCATGAAGTACTAGAAACCGAAAAAAGCAACCCCACCAATATCCCCGCGACCTTTTCCGATTTTTGACCCACCTAGAGCCATAATCTGTAGTTAATATCGTCATCGTACTTCTGCTCGGTCTTACTCTTTATTTTGATGTCCATTTCTGACCATGATATACATATTCGGAATTTGGATGTTGATATCGATCTTCTGGTGTTCCGTCGATGAGTGAAAGAGTTTTGCAGTGGAGATGGGCTAGAATGTCAAACAGTCCAAATCCATAAAAATATCGACGATGTATCATGTATGTAAAAATGTTGGCGACTCGCGAGAAACGTGGGGTTGTACGATTATTTTTGATCCTCACATCCTATTGCCTTTCGTGGCGTTTAGATGGCTTGGGAAAGCTTGAGGAATGGATGTCTGATTGGTGCGTGATGCCTTGGTAACGCGCTTTTCCATGTCGGATTTTGCAGAGGAGGTGTGGGTGAGTAGAATCTGGAGGAAGTATATTGTTTTTCTGTTGACTTGTGCGGTGTATAATTTTGTGTTTGATGCTTCTCGATCATTCTCTGAATCCTCAAGAACCGGGGAGAGTCAAATGTATCTTGCATTCTGCTGAGTGCCTTTCGATGATTGATATTAGACCTCATCGTAGCTTCCCATGCCTCATAAATCAGCAATAAAAACAAGTCAGTCGTAACGCCGTCTACTCCGAACTCATCATATCGTAGCTACCTAGCAATATTAGGTACATATGGCTTGCACAGTGTGCACTTCAACTCGCACCAACTCATACCTTAAACTTTGTTATGGAGCCAATTGCAAGGAACCGTTCCCACGAACCGCTCAGCTAGTCATTCCAGGATCCAAGTAAGATTGATGGAAACATTTCCAGATGATTCAATGGCGGGGCATCCAACAACAACAGGATCATAATCATCTCATGCTAGGTACCCCACCCCACCATGACAAGGGGGTTGGCTGTCCCTCCCTCTTTCCATATCTTGCGTAGCTTCATTACTATAAGAAAGCCATTCTTCTGCTCTCTCGTCTTGCTTCTCTTCCTCATACCATTTGAAAAATAATACCCTCAATAACGTACCTTCAAAAGATACCCTACTTTAACTCTTTAATTGTTCAACGTTCTTCAAAAGAATCAAAAGATCATACCAGCCAATATGTCTCTCCCAACTTCCATGAAAGCTTTGAGGTATGTATACTGTTCTTGTTTTGGTGAGGGGGTTTGGGATAGCATCGTGTTGGAAGTAGCAGTGTATCCGGCAGATGTTTGATGAATTCAAATTATTTGTACGGCTGATATCGATTGAATGATTCAACGCATTCAATGATCGAAGCTGTTTGACAGATTGAGATCTTTCGAGAAATCGAGAGCGTTTGATACACTAGAATCAAACACATTTCTATCCCTCCACCACTTGGAAAGGCACATATCTATCGAGACATGGAAGCTAACTCGAACGATGATAGATACTCCAAGCCAGAAGAATACGGAATCGTTGAAGTTCCTCTCCCAAAGCTCCGTGATAACGATGTCTTGGTAAAGGTCAAGGCCTGTGGTGTTTGCGGAACCGATTTGCATATCCATGAGGGAGAATTCATTGCAAAGGTAAGAGAGAGAGACTTTCCTTTTATATATGTGAATCAGAAAGGGGTGATGTGATATCTTCCCCACCATGACGTTTTATCTATCAAGACGAGTATGCGGGTTGAGAATATACACCTGGATGGGTACCTACACCCAGGTAGGTACCTTGAGAGGTTTACGTGCCTTATTATTAAGCTAAACATATTGGGACGAGTTTATATATTTTATAAGAACCAAAAGCTAACGTGACGTTATTTATAGTTCCCTCTTATTCCTGGTATGCGCTACCTTCCTTCCTTTCTTCGTCGATTCCTTGGTTTGAATGTTCGATTTTCTTTGGCTGGTGAAGACCGTTGCATATCTTGGCGAGTGCAGTGACAGATAACATACTGTAGTTGGTTGGAGATGGGAACACAAACTTTCCCTCCAGTCATCCTCTAGTGGAGGATCGGTCATCTGCAGACTAGTTCTCAGTCAGGATACAATACAACCAATATGAACATATCGGAAGAATTTCCACTTTGGTCCCTACCTCATAATGTTACATACCATAAAGGTTTTGATCAAGCAACTAACATTGGGACCTCACAGGACATGAAACTGTCGGTGTTATCGCCGCCACTGGACCTAAGGTCAAGGGCTTCAATGTTGGTGACAGAGTTGTAGCTGAGTGAGTACTATTCAATCATACATGTGTGTTCAACTTACTCATCTGTCTACAGTAACTCCGAACTCTGCGAGGAGTGCTTCTACTGCCGTCGTGGTCAACTTTTGTTGTGCGAGAACTTCAACGCTCACGGTGTTACTATGGGTAAGCTAAACACAAGTTCCAACTAGATGTCACTGCTAATTCAATTTAGATGGTGGTTTCGCAGAGTACTGCGCATACCCAGCCGCAAAGGTTTTCAAGATCGAGAACCTCTCAGATGTTGATGCCACCCTCCTCGAGCCAGCATCATGTGCTGCTCATGGTCTTGAGAAGATTGCACCAAAGATGGGCTCATCCGTTCTCATGTTCGGTGCTGGACCAACTGGTCTCGTTCTCGCTCAATTGCTTAGACAAAATGGTGGATGCAAGGTTGTCCTCGCCGCTCCAGGTGGTCTTAAGATGGATCTCGCAAAGAAGCTCGATGCTGCTGATATCTACATCGAACTTTCCCGTGATAACCCAGAAGCTCAATTCCAACAAATCAAGGATGAGTACAAATACGGTTTCGACATTGTTGTTGAAGCTACCGGAAGCGCTAAGATTCTCGAGGATGCTATCAACTACGTTCGTCGTGGAGGTAAGCTCGTAGTCTACGGTGTCTACAGCAGCTCTGCTAGAGTTACCTGGCCACCATCCAAGATCTTCGGTGATGAGATTACCATTCTTGGTTCCTTCTCCGAGACTTACATGTTCCGTAAGTATTCCTTTCTCTTATGTACACTAATTATGTTGCTAACAATACATAGCTGCCGCCATCGATTATCTCGACTCAGGCAAGGTCAAGGTTGAGGGTATTGTTAACAAGACCTTCAAGCTTGAACAATGGGGTGAAGCTTTGGAGTCTATCAAGAACAAGAGTGCTATCAAGGCAGCTATTGTTTTCGATTAGATTATGTTGGTGTGTAAAAATGGGAGTCAAACAAATGACATGATGTGATGTTTTGCTCAGTATTGAGAGATATTATACCTTTAAAGCGAGCCATTAGAGCTAGATTTATGATTCAATGAAAAATAATTTACTGTATGGATGCTTTTTATAACTTGTGTGAATTTGCTGTGTGAATTTGCTATGTGTATTGAGGCTATCTATTTTGATTGATTTTGTATCATGAATGGTTTGCATACGAGCACCCTAGTGAAATGATTGTCCAGGTTCAACAATTGATCCATCTGTCGATTCTATCTATTGAGTTGCATATTCAGCATACACAGATTGTTCATTTCCTTGATCACCATTCTCATTCTCAATCATGCTCCTCCTCCCCGTCATCATCGGCTCCCTGATCTAAGGAACTTTTCAGGTATTACTATTCTCAACTCATCGTTCTATTAAGATGGAATCAAAATAACCCCTCCCCCCAAAAATGCTAGGCTTAATGATTTTATATTTTATATATTTTATATATCTAATCGCTCATGTATACATCTTCACATTGAAATTGAATTGAACAATTTCCTTGGAAGTTGGAAAGTGATGGTGGTGATGATGCGTTGTATCGATGTTTTGTGGATTGGATATAGATTTGTTAAACATCTGAAGATCTGGATTTTGGTTGGATATTTTGGGGGTTCTTTGGAGGGTTCTTTGGGGGGTTGTGAAAGGATGGAAGGATGGAAGGATGGAAGGATGGAAGGATGGAAGGATGGAAGGATGGAAGGATGGAAGGATGGAAGGATGGAAGGATGGAAGGATGGAAGGATGGAAGGATGGAAGGATGGAAGGATGGAAGGATGGAAGGATGGAAGGATGGAAGGATGGAGGATGAGGGATGGAAGGATGGGGATGAGGGATGAGGGATGAGGGATGAGGGATGAGGGATAAGGGATGAGGGATAAGGGATAAGGAATGAGGGATAAAGGATAAGGGATGAGGAATGAAAGATGAGAGATGAGAGATGAGGGATAAGGGATAAGGGATGAGGGATGAGGGATGAAGGATGAGGGATAAGGAATGAGAGATAAGGAATAAGAAATGAAAAATAAGAGATAAGAGATGAGGGATAAGGAATGAGGGATGAGGGATGAGGGATGAGGGATGAGGGATAAGGGATGAGGGATGAGGGATGAGGGATGAAAGGAGAAAGGTAAGGCGAATGAATCGAGGGGAGCGATTTGAAGCGATTTGAAGCGATTTGTTAATCCAAGGGGGGGAGGTTGATATTGTGTTCGATTGGTTATATGCACAATAATCTTAAAGATTGACAAAGTACTTTACATCTTTCAAATACTTCTCATATTCACGACTCTGGAATACACTTGTTTTATAATCAAACTTATTAACCTATCATTAAACGCTATTATTCTACGCTATGTTCCGCTATCAAAACAAATCCCTAACTCTAAACCCTAGACCGCTGAATCACCACTCAGACCCGTTCCCACCCTAGATTCCTTTTGAAGCATCGATCTCGTCGTCGGCGCCGACCCCAAACTACCCATACCCGCAATCTTTTCCTTGACAGAATATTGATCCATCGAAGATCTCCCGATCGAAGTCGTCGACTTCGCAAATGTAAAGAAGCCCTGTCGCAATCCCAATTTGCGATCTCGTTCAGCCGCTTCCTCATCAAGCTGTTCGAACAATCCAAAGTATCGCTTCGTCGCCTTCCACGCTTCGATACCGAGAACGAATATGAAAACGGCACCGAATGCTAATGACCATTCCCATGTAATACCCACATGTTTGAAGACTGAAGTATTTAAACCCGGAATGTAGACTGCGGGGAAGACAGACAAAGCACCGATGACCACAGCCCAGAACAAAAATCGATTCTCATACACGTCTTTGAAGAATGGGAACGAGCTTTCAGAAGTGGCGTCCAGACGAAACATGCTGCGACGGATGGATTTAAATTCCCAAGCCGAGATGAGGATCAACCACGTGAGCTCTGCGAAGACGGCCGCGCGAGCCCGGAAGACGGGTCCACAGGTTGGTCCGTAGCTGCGGTTGCAATCACTGCCTAGATTTCCGTCGTTGACTCCGTAGATGATGATGACGAATGTGAGAAGTGTGCAGGCTCCCATGAGGATACCGTAGACAACCATATCGACGAGAATCTGTGTGGTGAACACACCTCGCTTATTATCGTGAGGGGGGCGTCTCATCACCGTCGAACTTGCCTTTTCTTTTCCCAAGCCAAAAGCGGGGAAACTGGATGTAAGCATATTGATCCAAAGAATCTGCAATGGACTCAATGGGAATACAGATTGTCTGTTGACATCTTGGAATCCGAGACCGGCAATTAACAATATCACTTCTCCCACATTGGACGAAAGGAGATGGAGTACGAATCTCTGGATGTTATCAAACATGCGACGTCCTTCACGAATAGCCGATACGATACTGTTGAATTTATCATCGAGAAGTACCATTTTGGCTGCGGATTTGGCAACGTCGGAGCCGGCGATACCCATGGCGATCCCGACGTCTGCTTCGGAAAGACTAGGCGCGTCGTTTACTCCATCACCTGTCATGGCCATGTACAAACCTCTCCTTCTCAATGCATGAATCATACGCGTTTTTGTATCCGGCGCACAACGAGCGAGCACTAGAGGGAGAGTTGGAAGTGCGTCGATTTCTGCACTAGTGAGGTGATCGAAATCCGTAGCCTTCATAACGACAGAGGCAGAAACTCCAGCAGATAGCTGTCCAAGATTTCTTGGGATAATACCGATTTCCTGCGCGATGGCTTTCGCGGTAGAGGGATGATCTCCAGTGAGCATGTGAACTTTGATACCGGCTTGAGTACACTCCCTAATAGCATCTTTTGTCTCATCGCGAGGTGGGTCGTAGATTCCAACTAGGCCAAGCAGTGTAAGATCTTGTTCCACTTCACCTCGTAAACTCTCATCATTTGAATTCTTGTCTTGTGAAGTAGCGGTGGTCCAAGGTTTGGCAGCTACTGCAAGGACTCGCTGGCCTTGTTCGGCAAATCTGTTCATTTGTCGAATTATCGATTCTTTTAGCTCGTCCGTCATTGTCTCATTAGTATTTCCACTTCCGACAGAGGAACAGAGATCCAAAACTCTCTCGACAGCTCCTTTGGTGAAGACTATATGCTCTCCATCTGGTCGTTGATAGATAACGGACATTCGCTTAATGCTACTATCGAATGGAAACTCGGCGGTTTGTTTCCATCCTTTGCTTTCGAACGCTTTCTTTCCAGATTCAAATCGATGAGTGAATACCTGCAGAGCAATTTCTGTTGGCTCGCCGGTCGTCTGCCACTTTTTAGTCGTCTCGCCTTCTACTACTTCATGTTTAACCGTAGCAAGATTACACAGTGCAGCAGACTGAAGAAAACTCTCAAGTTCTGGTACAACCTCTGCTGGCTCCTCCTCTTGTTCTGAGGACGGGTTTTTTCTTTCATCTCTAACCGCTTTCTCGGCTGGGATATCAAATTTCAGAGCAGCAGCACTGCGCTGGGAATCGAAATCTATTTTTGCAGTCTCGCTGGGAGAATCTGGTGTCTGCATACCTTCGGACCTGAGTGGTGCCTTCGTAACAGTACCCTCGGTAGGATTGTTG